>AP025063.1:30210415-30485010 GCA_036186865.1 Eustoma russellianum
CGTGGTGATGCCTCAAGAAGAAGGAGGCAAGAGACACTTCTCCCTTCTATTTCTAGTGTCCATGTCAAGGTTCCTATGTTTGATCCTCTCAACTACCCACTATGGAAATCAAACATGGAAATATATCTTCGTTTGTGTGGGTATCGTGTTTGGAGAGAAGTATCAAAAGGCTCCATTATTCCTTTTGATGTTGATGATTCTACTCCGGAAGAGGAGTTGCAATTCGTAATAAATAGCAAAGCTCTTGATATTTTAAGTAGCTCTCTTACCCCAAATGAGAGAGCTCAAATACAAGGAGTCCAATCTACCCACGAAGCTTGGACTAAGTTGGAGATGATCCATGAAGGAACATCTCAAGTGAGGAAGGCCAAAAGGAGACAACTTATTAAACAATTCTACAATTTCAATTTCCCCAAAGGCGAATAGAGCAGTCTGTCCAAAGGTATATCAAGCTTGTCAACTTACTCACGACGGTTGGCAAGAAGATTGAACAAGAGGATCTCAATCATTGCTTCCTAAATAGCTTAGGAAGAGAATGGAACGCAAAAGTAACGGCTATTGAGGAGTCCAAGGATTTGGAGACCATCACCTTGGATAAGCTCTACGGGAATCTCATCACTTATGAGATTCATCTTGATGCACAAGAGAAAAATGACCCCATCCGCAACTCATCAAAAGCACTTGCTTGCGAGTCCGAGGACTCGGATGATGAAGTCGGACTTCTTGTTAGAAGATTCCAACGTTTTGCAAGAAAGAATGAAGATGAAGCTAAGAGGTTCATCAAAGAAACATTCTCCAAGGACAAAGTGAAGGACCAAGACAACAAATGCTATAAGTGTGGGAAGTTTGGTCACTTCATGAAAGATTGTCGGGTGAAGGAGCCGCAACTCAAAGATAAAAATGCCATCTACCAAAGGAAGAAGGTCTTACAAGCGGAAGTAACCCATTGGGAGAGCATTCTTTTCGGGTCCGAGAGCGACAACGGCGACAATGATGATCTTGCCCTCATGGGGGTCGTTCATGATGATCTTGATGAGGAATTCTACGCACTAATGGCTATTGACGACGACATGGAGGTATGCAACATTTCATCTCACTATAGATTGATAGATGAAAGAGATGATTTAGTGCAAGAAAATGACTTTTTAGATTTGAAATATAAACGTGTCAAAAAGGACTTTAGAGCATGTTTAAATCAGTATAATGACATGTTAGAAAATCACATTGCATTAAAACTTGAGCATGATATATTTTTGACCATGCATGTGATTGCACTACAAGAGAAGCATGATTTGATGAAATCATGTGCTCAAGCCCTTGATGAAAAGAAAAATGACTCAAGGGCAAGTGCTACAAAGGTAGACATTAATAAGGATGCATCTAGGCCAATTATGAAAGTCAAAATCAAACCTAGTACCATGTATGCATCTAAGAAGGAAAAGCAAAGAGAACAAGCACAAGTTGTCAAGGAGTCTAAAACCTCCTTGAAGAAACAACGGCACATGCCTAAAGGAAAGGCAAACGCACCAAAGGTGTCAAAATCTTTGGTTCAAATCATGAAACAAAAACCTTCTTCGATTCCAAAGAAGGTCACTCTTAAAAAAGAATCACGAAATGTGCCGACACACAAGCATACACATTCTTACAAACATACTCCTACATGTTTTTATTGCAATAGAAAAGGTCATGTAGAAAGATTATGTATAGCTAAAAATAATAAGAATCTTGTATGGGTACCGAAAGGCGAAATGAAGGTAACTAACCTTCGAGGACCCAAAACAAAAAGGGTACCAATATCATATGGTTCATTTGCAGGCCCTAGCACTCAATGGAGAAAGAGAAGACAAGAAAGTCAAATGGTTCGTGGACAGTGGGTGTTCCAACCATATGACGGGAGACAAAAGTCTCTTCCATAGACTCACTATGCAAGATGGAGGAGTTGTCCACTTTGGAGGTAGCAAAGGCCAAATCAAAGGACACGGTATTGTGGGTAACAATTCCTTCTCTCTTTGTGATGTATTATATATTGTAGGACTAAAGTTTAACTTGATAAGTGTCAGTCAACTATGTGATGCTATTTATGAGGTAACGTTTTCTAAAACAAAGTGTGTTGTGAAAAAGGATAATACTATCTTATTTGAGGCTTTGTGTTTCAAAAATATTTACAAACTTAGCATCAATGATTTGGTTTCTCAAAATGTATCTTGCCTAATTGCTAAAAACGCTTTGACGCAACTATGGCATAGATGTCTCGGACATGTATATTTCAAAACGTTTAAATTTATTTGCGAAAACAATAAAGTCCGAGGCATTCCAAAAATGAGTTTCGAAAACCATGACTTATGTGACACTTGTCAAAAGGCAAAGCTTGTGAAAACAAGCTTTAAACCAAAAATAAATATATCCATCTTTAAACCCCTATAATTACTACATATGGATTTGTACGGGGATGTTGGAACAAAAAGTTTGGGTGGTAAACATTATACCTTCGTGGTAGTAGATGACTATACTCGTTATACATGGGTGATGTTTCTTGCTAAGAAAAATGATGCATGTAGTGAGTTTATGAATTTAAGTAAACGGTTAGAAAATCACATTGGTGACACCATTAAGACCATCCGAAGTGATCGTGGTGGTGAGTTTGATGGTGAGTTTGAAAGATTTTGTGAATCCAAAGAATACTCACATGATCTTTCGACACCTAGAACTCCACAACAAAATGGTGTAGCCAAACGAAAGAATAGAACTCTACAAGAAATGTGTAGAGCAATGTTAAATGAGTTCGGTTTGCCCAAATATTTTTGAGCCAAAGCCGTAAATGCCGCATGCCATGTGATTAATCGAGTATATTTGAGACCATATCTAAATGTGACACCTTATGAGCTTTGGAATGGTAAAGTTCCCAACATTGTGTATTTCAAAGTATTTGGTTGCAAGTGTTTCATACTTAATAACAAGGACACTTTGGACAAACTTGACATCAAAGCGGATGAAGGTATCTTTTTAGGTTATGTCTCAAATAGTAAAGCATTTCATGTTTTCAACAAAAGGAGTCAAAAGGTGGAAGAATCAATACATGTTAAGTTTAATGAGTCACTTAATGACGAACCTAAACTTAATGAGGATTGTGAAGAAAATGAAGATGTGATTCCTCAAGAAGAAATTCTTAAGGACTTGCCTACGGTTGCTCGTCAACAAGAGATTGTTGATAAGTCTCCAAATAGAAACATCTTTATTGATTTGAGAGTAGAACCTATTGAAGATACTCCTCCACCTAGTATGCATGAACTTAGTGAGTCAAATAGAAATATTTCTCATACTCATATTGTTGATACACAAAATGTAGAAAATGCATCGCATGTTTCGGAAAATGAGAATCAATTTAGTGATGAAGCTTTGTCACTTCTGGAAAGTGATCATGAGGAAGTTGGAGGAGATGTCTCCAACCATCCTAGATCATTCAAGCATAAAAGTTCTCACCCACACGAGTTGGTCACGGGTGATCAAATAATTTTATACATATTACAATCAGTCTCGCTTCATATGAGATTATTTCTCTCGTATTAGAGTACAAAAGATAAGACAGTTGCCAGCTTTCTTTCTTTAAATCTTTAATAACTTATTACACTTACTGACGTGAAATTTTAAGCGAATTGGTTTCCATTTCCAATATAGTTAAGGACACATTATTTCTTGATTTTGGAATATGATGGAATAAAGCAAAATGACTCACTAAATTGGCTGCGCTTCTTATGTTGTGAAGTAGCAGTTGATCGACAAGACGCAATTTTATTATGGGTCATCGAAAAACAACTTCTATGTGTTTTTAATATACGGATATGGTTTCGTAGATCCGGCCCTCATACCCGCCGTAGATGGGAGCTTGGCAATGGTCAATTTTGTTATTTTTTTTTGTTGTTGTTGTTGGCAGCCCCTTATGGCATAGATGTTATTTTGCATCATTTATTAGGATTATTCAGTTGTAACTATTGTGAATCACTCGGAAACAAAACAAGTCAACTGGATGAAATTAATGAATGATGATTGCTCTTCTTATAAAGAAACAACTTTATCAAATTAAGAATCCCATCCATCTTCTCTATATAATTTTGCATTCTTTTTTTTTGGAAAAAGAAATTGACATGACCCATAATATTTATATTTTTTAATCAGCCGGATGTTTTTCATTTCTAATGGAGTCAATGACACAGTCTTCCTTGATTTTGGAATATGATGGAATAAAGAAAAACAACTCACTAAATTGGTTACGCTTCTTATATTGTGAAGTAGCACAGCTTGACGCAATTTTTATTATGGGTCGTCGAGAAACAACATCTGTTTGTTTCTAACACGTGCATATGGTTACGTACATTCGACCCCCATATCTCACCATAAACAGAAACTTCTAAAATAACGAGGTCATGTTGTTGTAATCATCCGAATTCTTCGTCGTAGTAACATTGTTTAAACTTTTTCATCCTTAACGCTTTTCTCTGCATAAATTTTCATTTTCTGACAGCTACTATTTTTATGATTCTTGGAACAAAAGGTGAAATTCCTCACCTTGAGGATTTCCACCGCTCTAGTCCCAAGGAGCATGTGTGTAAGATGTAAATCAGGAGTCCAGCGCCCTCCTAGATTGGGTGATATCTTACCCATTGACCCACACAAGGTGTCTCCCTACAAACCAGGCCTTCGGCCTAGAAGCAAAGGAACACCCACACTATGAATGTCACTGGAATTGAACTCTTGACCTCTTGAAGTAAATCTCAATCCGAATACCAGCTGGACTATGCATGAGGCACTATTTCTGTGGCTCTATCTTACGAAGCAGGTGATTTCTTCCGTTGTAAACCCAAATATGGGCAAAAGAGTATTGTAAGCATACTTATGCTTCAGCGGAAAGGATCACAGTGATTACAATTTTATTCACAGAGACTGATTGTAATATGTAGAAAATTATTTTTAAAGACAATGTAAAAGAGACTGTTATTAATAAAATATTTTAAAAAAAGGGTATGGCTTTAGCAACATCTCTTTTTAGCTTCATAACCTTGACGGATGACAGCCAATTAAGAAAACAAAATACTGCCGAAGACATAGTGCAGTTGGTACTCGGGTTAGGGATTGTCAACAAAAGGTCATGAGTTCGAATCCAGAGACGCGCATGTTCCTCTGGTGCCAGGCCAAAGACCTGGTTTGTAGAGGGCACCTTGTGTGATGACTGTGTAAGATCTCACACAATCTAGTAGACCGTTGGACTCCTAATTTACATCTTCCACGTATCTTCTTAGGGCTGGAGCAATTGAGGTCCTTTAGGTGAAGTTCAACATTTTGCCAACAAGAAACAAAAATACTTCTACAGACAACAAGCATGACCAAGTCAAGTAGTACTTTAACACTTTCAATAGGCAAGGGCAGGTGATGCGTGCATATGGAGACACACAAACCGAGGATCTTTAGAAAACAAAAATATAGAACATACAAGACACCTAGCTGAAAATCAAATATAAAGAACAAAGGACCTTATTACAATCTCTTAAAAAATACAACGGTACAAAAGACCTTGTAAGAGACTCTTTACTTGACCAACGTTTAGCCGTCCTTGATTTTAGGCCCTTGAAAAAGTATCTTTTATCTAAAAAAGGAAAAAAAAATTTTGTGGCCTACTATTTCTATGGCTCTATCCTATGAAGCGAGACTGATTGTAATATGTATAAAATTATTTTTACTTTTACTAATAAAATATTTTTTTTTAAAAAAAGGGTATGGCTTTAGCAACATCTCTTTTTAACTTAATAACCTTGAAGGATGAAAATCAATTAATAAACCAAAATACTTTTATAGACAACAAGCATGACTATGTCAAGTAGTACTTTAGCACATGTAATAGGTTAGGGCAGGTGATGCGTGCTTATCAACCTAAGATCTCTAGAAAACAAAAAGACACCAACAACACACAAGACATCCATCTGAAAGGACTAGACCGTTTGCCCGAATGGCTTGAGACCCCCTTCCGAGTGCAGGCAGCAGGTGATCAAGTACTAGTGTCATATCATTAGTACAAGGACTGTGCGTTGGAATTGGACGAGAAAGTGTTTCCAGCCACGTTAATCCCAATTGCGATGCGAGATTTTGATGTGATTTTGGGCATGGATTGGTTGACTAAGAATCATGCCAACATTGACTGCAGACGTAAACAAGTGACAGTTAAAGATCCCGAGATGAATGAAGTGACGGTTCAAGGAAATGTCAAGCTGACAAAAGCCCCTAAGAAAATTTATTTGACAGCGGTTAAAGCTTTCAAGGCTTTGCAAAAGGGAGCTGAGGGATTTATGGCTTATGCTATGGATGCCAAGCAAGAGATTCCCTCTATTGATTAGATCCTGATGATCAATGAATTCAAAGACGTATTTCCAGATGATTTGTCTGGAGTACCACCATCAAGAGAATTAGAATTTGAAATCAATTTGATCCCAGGAGCTGAGCCTATATCTAAGGCACCATACAGGATGGCCCCAACTGAACTTAAGGAGTTAAAGGGTCAACTACATGAGTTGTTAGACAAGAAGTTAATTCGACCGAGTGTATCACCTTGGGGAGCCCCTGTTTTATTTGTCAAGAAGAAAGATGGCAGTTTGAGATTGTGTATTGACTATAGAGAGCTCAACAAGGTAACCATCAATAATAAATGCCCACTGCCAAGGATTGAGGACTTATTTGATCAATTGAAGGGTGCCCGATTGTTCTCAAAGATCGACCTTCGTCAGGGGTACCATCAGTTGCTCGTGAAAGCAAGTGATGTTCCTAAAACCACTTTCCGTACTCGATATGGGCATTATGAATTTTTGGTGATGCCTTTTGGATTGACTAATGCCCCAGCAGCTTTTATGGACTTGATGAACACCGTATTGCGAGCACAATTGGATCAGTTTGTAGTCGTGTTCATCGATGACATTTTGGTTTATTCCCCTGATAAGCAAGCCCATGCGGAGCATTTAAGAGTGGTGTTGGAGATTTTGACAACAGAAGTTGTATGCCAAATTCAGCAAGTGTGAATTTTGTCTAAGGAGTGTGACCTTTCTCGGTCACGTGATTTCGGAGGATGGAATTTCAGTAGACCCTAAGAAGGTGGAAGCCATCACTGAATGGCCAAGACCTACAAACGTAACAGAAGTCCGAAGTTTCCTAGGCCTAGCGGGTTACTATAGGAAATTCGTTGAAGGATTTTCGACAATTGCAGTTCCACTGAGCCGACTTACCCAGAAGAAGACTAAGTTAGAATGGACTGCTGAATGCGAGAAGAGCTTTTCTAAGCTCAAGAAGAGATTGACCACAGCCCCGGTGTTGGCATAACCCTCCGGCACCGACGGTTTCGTGATCTATAGTGATGCGTCCAAGAAAGGATTAGGTGTGTATATCATTACAATTAATATATTGTAGATATATCTGCCGCCATAAATTAACTTTCAGTTTGTAGGTTGTGTCTTGATGCAAAATGAACGAGTTATTTCGTACACTTCGAGACAGCTGAAACCATATGAGCAGAACAACCCGACGCATGACTTAGAGCTCGTAGCTGTGGTATTTGCTCTTAAGATCTGGAGGCACTATTTGTATGGAGAGAAATGTGCAGTGTTCACGGATCACAAGAGCCTGAAATATTTATTCTCGCAGAAAGAGCTGAATATGAGGAAGAGGAGATGGTTGGAGTTACTTAAGGATTATGACCTAACCATCAACTATCATCCGGGTAAAGCAAATAGAGTGGCAGACGCGTTGAGCAGAAAGTCTAGTCACGCCAGACAATCTCTGTTGGAAAGGGAGATAAAAGAGTTTGGTCTCGATGTGGTGGACTCAGTGCAAATGTTCTTACAGCTCTGTCTATCAGTCCAGACTTGGTAGACAGAATTAAAGGAGCGCAGTATGATGGTGAAGCACTGAGAGGAATCTGCGACAAATTGTCTACGGGACCAGTAAAAGATTTCCAGTCGAGGGGAGATGGAAGTCTATGGTTTCAGAATCGGTTATGCGTACCAGATAATGACGAACTTTGAAAAGAATTGCTACGTGAAGCGCATAACTCGAGAATGTTTATCCACCCTAGAAGCACAAAAATGTACAAGGACCTCAAAAGGAATTATTGGTGGATAGGGATGAAAAGTGATATCACGGAGTATGTTGAGAGGTGTCTAGTATGCCAACAGATCAAAGCAGAACATCAACGACCTGGTGGTTTGATAATGCCACTGGAGATTCTAGAATGGAAGTGGGAGCATGTGACTATAGACTTCGTGATGGGGTTGCCCAAAACCAGAAACGGGAACGAGATGATTTGGATGATTGTCGATCGCTTGACGAAGACAGCTCGTTTCATAGCTATGCCGCATGGTACTTCTTACGAGAAATTGTCCAACATATATGTGGATAACATTGTGAGTTTGCATGGAGTTACCGTTAGTATTGTATCGGACCGTGATCCCAGGTTCACCTCTAAGTTCTGGATGGCTTTTCAGAAAGCTATGGGCACTGAACTAAGGATGAGCACAGCTTATCACCCGCAGACGGATGGACAGTCTGAGAGGACCATTCAAACTTTAGAAGATATGTTGAGAGTTTGTGCTCTGGATTTTAAAGGGAATGGGATAGTATGCTGAAGCTGATGGAGTTCTCATACAATAATAGCCACCACAGTGCGATTGGTATGGCACCATTTGAGGCTCTATACGGACGCAAGTGCAGATCCCTGGTTTGTTGGGACGAAGTTGGGGAAAGGACGATCAGTGCACCCGAGTTGGTCGAACAGACAATTAGGAAAGTGAAGATCATAAGAGAGAGACTAAAGGTGGCACAAGATCGTAGTAAAAGTTGGGCGGATTCTAAAAGATGGCCCTTGGAGTTTGAGGAAGGTGAAAAAGTTTATCTACGAGTCTCACCTACTAAGGGAGTTGCGAGATTCGGGATGAAAGGCAAATTAAGCCCTCGGTATGTTAGTCCATACGAGGTGCTCGGCAAAGTTGGTGAAAGAGCATACCATCTAGCATTTCCTCCAAATTTTATCGCAAGTCCACAACATGTTCCACGTATCCCAATTGAGGAAATACGTATCGGATCTGAACCATGTACTTGAGGCTCAACCTTTGGATGTTAGGGAGGATGTCACTTATGAAGAACATCCTGTGAAGATTGTGGACAATAAAGATCAAGTCCTATGCAAGCGCGTGATTCCGTATGTCAAAGTTCAATGGAGTAATCATACGGGGCGTGAAGCCACGTGGGAGCTTGAGGAGCAGATGAAGGAGTTATATCCGCATCTCATATAACAAGTTACGTCAGTTTCGAGGACAAAACTTTTTGTAAGGGGGGTGGAATGTTATGTCCCGCACCCTCCGTAGAATAATTAAAGGATAAAAGGAAATTAAATGAGCTTAATGGCAATTAATGGTAATGAATTAAGAATTAAATATTAGGATTAATTGGTATTTAATTTAGAATTAAATATTAGAATTTAATCATTTAAGATAAATGTGATAATATGATATAATTTAGAAACTCCAGTTTCACCCTTGCCCATTTCAAAAACTGACAGAACGTCAGTTTCTTTTCATTATTCAGAAAAGCAACGACGCTTCTCCCCTTACTTCTCCATAGGCGATTTTGGCAACTCTCCAACCCTAGGGAAGATTTTCAATCCGCTCTTCACTTGTTCTTTAGATCTTCTTCGAGTAATCAAAGGCAAGTAATTTTCTTATGAGTTCCTACGATTTGCGAAGGAAAAAGGCCTATTATTGATATCAAAATGGAACACGATGAAGTAGTTTCTTTCTGTGGATCTATACGTGATTTATGTGTTTTGGTTTTGAGGTTTGGCCACTATTTCTTGGAAATCGTTTTGTCATTGCTGTTGATTATGTGAGATCATACAAAACCCAATCCCTTGAACCCTATTTTGTGGCTATTTTCGGTTGAAGGGAAAGGAGAGTGAAAAGGTGAGATTTTGGGTTTGTTTGGATGGATGATTAGAGTTTCAGGCTTGAATCTTTGTTTTGCACGTGAATGGTGCTGTTTTGGTGAGTTAAGTGTGGATTGATGGTGAGGATTAGGCTTGGAATGGTTGGAAGAAAGTTAGGATCGATTTAGGGATTTAGATCTGCAGTTTCTGCAGAAATCGCAGGTTCAAAATTCTAG
The DNA here is from genome assembly GCA_036186865.1 of Eustoma russellianum. NCBI lineage: Eukaryota > Viridiplantae > Streptophyta > Magnoliopsida > Gentianales > Gentianaceae > Eustoma > Eustoma russellianum. Next base: position 30,220,604 of record AP025063.1, read on the forward strand.
AATCGTTGACATCGATCGATCGATGTCAGTGACTGACATACATCGATCGATCGATGTATAGCTAAGGGAGAGACTGATGTGTTTCAGATGTACGTGGATCGATCGATGTATAGTTGAGGGAGAGATCGATGTATCCTGATGGATGTTGATCGATCGATGTGAGGGGACGACGTTACTTCGATCGATCGATGTAGGTTGAGGGAGAGACTGATGTGTTCTAATGGACGTGGATCAATCGACGTCAGGGGCTGATGTCCATCAGTTTTGTGGAAAAGTAGGAGAAGTAAGAGGGAAGCTAGGAGATCCTTTGGGTAACCTTATAGACTTCTTAAAACCTGATTGAGGTTAGGAAAAGTTGTGTGTACGTATCATAAGATTGTGAACCAATGGTGGGTAATTGTGAGATGTGTTTAAGTGAGTGCATAAGAGGGGACTTATGTGATTGAAGAATGTGATTGAATGATGAGAAGTTGTGCATTTTTGCATCATGGCACTTGCATGCATTATGATTTGATAAGAGCTGTGCCTTGGCACATGGTATAAAGTTTGCGAAATGAGCTGTGGTGCGTTACAGGGTATAAAGACAAGCTGTAACCATCACAAGGTATAAAGTGAGCTGTAATGTGACACAGCGTATAAAGACAAGCTGTGGAATATTACAGGGTATAAATTTAAGCTGTGATGTGTCACAGGGTATAAAGACAAGCTGTGACCCATCACAGGGTATAAAGTTATGTGACCGGACATTATGACATGCATTGCACTGTTTTGAAAAGTACTGCATAAGCATTGGCGACCGTGTAGTGTAGTGCATATTTTGAATTGGCATACATCACGTGAGTCGTTATGGTGTGGTTGATTTGTAAGGGAATTGTTATTGAACTATTTATTGCTTGTGCGTTATTGTTCTTTATTATGTTATGCTAGTAACCTGTGACTTTTAAATTATACAAGACATGTGCCCCATTACCCCTTGATTTAAATATTACTCATGTCTTGCCATGTGTTGATACCGTATGTCTTATAAGCGGGTTACTTGCTTGCGTTTTTCGTTAAGAGTTCTACTCGTTGTCTTGCAGATAGGGCCGAATATGGTATGATCTTTATTGAGGACGATGGTGAGTGGGCCGAATGGGATGAGTAGAGCTTCTTGGGATATGCCTTGCCATTTTGGGATGTTCAAACTTCTCTTTTATCCACTTAAGTATTTAGTTGGCTACGACCACGAACAATCTTTTGTAATTACATATTTCTGGATGTTCGGATTTGAGGAATTAGTTTCTATTTATATATGTCTCCGCGCTTATTTCCCTTACGTCAGTGATGATGTGTATTCGAGAGATGAGACGTCTTGTAGTCCTCTAAGTAGACTACGACGGGTGCACCGGTTCGGGTCCGCTGTCCGGGTCAAGGCGCTACATAACCCTTTTGCCTCCTTCAGGGCTGCTACCTGCTGCTGTCTTGGCAGTGCCTTCTTTCTCCTCGCTGATGCTTTTTGGGTCCTGTATGTTGCCAGAGCCAGCACCAGATGTGGCCTGAGCGACTGAGGCATGCTCCTTCTTCTTGAATTCCTCCCACCAGTCTAGATACCCATGTATTTTGAAGCACTTATCCTGGTTGTGTCCCTTACGCTTGCAATGGCTACATTTCATGTGAGCTTTGTCTTCAACTCTATGACGTGATGGTTGGACTGAGCGTGGTGGTTGATATCCTGAGGTCTCTCGCTGTCTGCCATATTCTGGTGGTGTTTTCACCCCCCAAGCCCTGTCCAACCCAAGTGATGATCGAAGATCTGATGCGGTGATGTGGGAGCTCCTTCCCCTGCCTCCAAGGGCTATCTTCATGAACCTACGCCAGAGAGTATAGTTGGGCTGGTCAGTTTTACCTTTAACATCGGATTTGTGGACGGAATAGGTGATGATATGTTCATACTTTGTTGCAGGAATCTTGCAAATTGTTCAGACAGGTCAAAATTTGCAGGGAAGTTTGGTTTATTTTCTGAGGTTTATGGTCTTGTTTTAGTGGTTTCTGGAATTTGTGACATGATTTTTATGTTTTGTAGGACGTGAACAGACTAGAACAGAGGTAATCTTGATCTTGGTTCAAATCAAGAGAGGTAGGCAGAGGCGGTGAGGAGAACAACTCTAGGCCTGAACGAATTAAGACAGGTATGGTACTTGATCATGGTTAGCGTCTTGACAATGAAGAGATATGACTTTGAGCCAACAAATTTCAAAGATCACAGCAGGTTCAAATGATTGAAACCTACTCTGGTACCATGTGCAATAGACTAAATATGCAAGATAGGCAAGAAACAAGCAGAAAAATTCTTCTGTTTTTATTTTCTGTATATTCACAATTCTTTACATGTTAATTTATAGACTTTCCTCTACACTTGTATAAAGAAACTAAATGAATGAGAATCAATTACAATCAAATCAAATCTTTCTGAATATACACACATCCGGGATTCCTTCTAATCAGGGATGCAAACAAAATAAACTTCCAGATGTGCCATCTCCCTTTCAGCAGAAGAAAAATAAGCGTATTATATGGTTAATACTTTTTCTGTTGTCTTTTCCAATGAGCTACCGTGAACTTATATTTTTTGTACACTCCACAAATTACCAGTTTATCATGTAAATATTCTTTTTCTTTGTTTAAATGTCTTCACGTATATCGTTATGCATTTGCTTCTTGAGACCGAAACTATACGTTTACCTTCAAATGTTTTTACTTGCTGCATCCTGGAGTTATAAGCTCATGTCAATTGATGTAACTGACAAATAAATCTCATAAACAAAAGATGGATGCATTAGTTTACGTTGCAAATCTGTACACGTAGATACCAATATGGTGTTAAAACTTTCTAGGAAACTATAATTAGCCTACCAAAACTTTAAACGCCGGAAGAACGTAGTGGCAAAAAACAATCATAAAATATATTTATGCATATCCTAACACTTCTGACGATTGTTGAAATTCTTCGAGTTGGAATATGTCAGAGTTTTGATGATTTGCACAAGTTGACACTTGAAACGCTTCATTAGGCGTCTAATGTGAAGTGTTTGAAGGTCAGTACACTTCGAACGCCTATATTAGGCGCTTCATGTGAAGTGTCTGGATAACCATACACTTCGAACGCCTACAGCAGGCGCTTCATGTGTCTTGGTTGAATTCCAGTACACTTCGAACGCCTACATTAGGCGCTTTATGTGTTGTGGCTTCATTCCATTACAATTCGAACGCCTACATTCGGCTTTTCATGTGTACTGCTAAGTCAAAAGTACTTTTTCCCCCAAAATGGGCACGTACATCAAGCTATCTTCTGATAAAAGTCAGAACTACTTCGAACAAGCATGAAGGCTGAGATTAGGCGCTTCATGTGACTTCGAATGCCTTCAATTGCCCACATAAGACGCTTTATGTGACATCGAACGCCTGTTCAAATTCACACAAAGCGCTCCATGTCACATTGAACGCCTGTTTAATAAACAGATTAGGCGCTTCATGTGACCAATGTTACAAAAGTCATATGCTTTACTTTCTAACGTTATTTGACTCTCTGTACCTTCCTCTTTTAGTGATATTTTCACAGGGTCACTCTCATTGTTAAAGAAGTCAGATTTCCTCTTCTAGCTTTCAACAAGAAGCTTCTCCAAGAAAGTTGCTACAAGCCAAGAGGAGATCTTCAATGAAGATGACACACCGTCACAAGATGACAAAGCCCGTTATTGGCTCTGCAAAAGGTTTCAAACAGGAAGAAATTCAAAGAGAAATAAAAGAAGGGTTTTCACATCTTTCTTCTTCAACTTTCTACAGTTTCAAGCTCTCAAGTTTTCTCTCAAAATTCAAGCTCTCAAAATAGTTTCAAACATTTTATATTTTACTTTATTATTGAGAGTTGAATTTGTAAGAAGAAGAAGATTCTTCTTCTTGGTGAGTAAAGATTGTGAGAGGTGAAGTAGATTGTTGATCAAGAAGCAAGGGTGCTTCTTGTTTGAGAAATCTAGACCTTAGAGGGTTAGTTGATAGTGTTGCGGTGCACTATACTCCCTACAAGATTTCTTTGAGGGCAAAGAAGATCTTTGGAGGCTAAACTTCAAGGGGTTAGGTTTCTTGGTTGTGGTCTAGACGTGTGGCCTAGTTATTTGTTGGATTTTGTTTCTTTGATTGTTATTTCCCCATAGAAATAACAATCTCCCTTTCAAAATTCTTCTTGTGAAAAATCAAGAAGGTAGAGGAGTAGAGTCATTTGACTTGAACTTCTATATATCTTTGTGTTCTTTAAGCTTTCGCAAAGTCTTTATTCCTTTCAAGAACACACCCAAGTATTGGTTGCACTCAAAAACAAAAATTATCCAAGAAAATATCCATACTTGGTGAACACACTATTCAACCCCCCTTCTAGTGTGTTCTAAGGGACCTAAAAATTGGTATCAGAGCGAAATCTTGAGTATTTGAGTTCAAATAGAAAGATTTGATCTTTAAGTATGGATCCCTTTAGTTATGATGATGCTAGTTCCCCTAGTGGTGATGCCTCAAGAAGAAGGAGGCAAGAGACACTTCTCCCTTCTATTTCTAGTGTCCATGTCAAGGTTCCTATGTTTGATCCTCTCAACTACCCACTATGGAAATCAAACATGGAAATATATCTTCGTTTGTGTGGGTATCGTGTTTGGAGAGAAGTATCAAAAGGCTCCATTATTCCTTTTGATGTTGATGATTCTACTCCGGAAGAGGAGTTGCAATTCGTAATAAATAGCAAAGCTCTTGATATTTTAAGTAGCTCTCTTACCCCAAATGAGAGAGCTCAAATACAAGGAGTCCAATCTACCCACGAAGCTTGGACTAAGTTGGAGATGATCCATGAAGGAACATCTCAAGTGAGGAAGGCCAAAAGGAGACAACTTATTAAACAATTCTACAATTTCAATTTCCCCAAAGGCGAATAGAGCAGTCTGTCCAAAGGTATATCAAGCTTGTCAACTTACTCACGACGGTTGGCAAGAAGATTGAACAAGAGGATCTCAATCATTGCTTCCTAAATAGCTTAGGAAGAGAATGGAACGCAAAAGTAACGGCTATTGAGGAGTCCAAGGATTTGGAGACCATCACCTTGGATAAGCTCTACGGGAATCTCATCACTTATGAGATTCATCTTGATGCACAAGAGAAAAATGACCCCATCCGCAACTCATCAAAAGCACTTGCTTGCGAGTCCGAGGACTCGGATGATGAAGTCGGACTTCTTGTTAGAAGATTCCAACGTTTTGCAAGAAAGAATGAAGATGAAGCTAAGAGGTTCATCAAAGAAACATTCTCCAAGGACAAAGTGAAGGACCAAGACAACAAATGCTATAAGTGTGGGAAGTTTGGTCACTTCATGAAAGATTGTCGGGTGAAGGAGCCGCAACTCAAAGATAAAAATGCATCTACCAAAGGAAGAAGGTCTTACAAGCGGAAGTAACCCATTGGGAGAGCATTCTTTTCGGGTCCGAGAGCGACAACGGCGACAATGATGATCTTGCCCTCATGGGGGTCGTTCATGATGATCTTGATGAGGAATTCTACGCACTAATGGCTATTGACGACGACATGGAGGTATGCAACATTTCATCTCACTATAGATTGATAGATGAAAGAGATGATTTAGTGCAAGAAAATGACTTTTTAGATTTGAAATATAAACGTGTCAAAAAGGACTTTAGAGCATGTTTAAATCAGTATAATGACATGTTAGAAAATCACATTGCATTAAAACTTGAGCATGATATATTTTTGACCATGCATGTGATTGCACTACAAGAGAAGCATGATTTGATGAAATCATGTGCTCAAGCCCTTGATGAAAAGAAAAATGACTCAAGAGCAAGTGCTACAAAGGTAGACATTAATAAGGATGCATCTAGGCCAATTATGAAAGTCAAAATCAAACCTAGTACCATGTATGCATCTAAGAAGGAAAAGCAAAGAGAACAAGCACAAGTTGTCAAGGAGTCTAAAACCTCCTTGAAGAAACAACGGCACATGCCTAAAGGAAAGGCAAACGCACCAAAGGTGTCAAAATCTTTGGTTCAAATCATGAAACAAAAACCTTCTTCGATTCCAAAGAAGGTCACTCTTAAAAAAGAATCACGAAATGTGCCGACACACAAGCATACACATTCTTACAAACATACTCCTACATGTTTTTATTGCAATAGAAAAGGTCATGTAGAAAGATTATGTATAGCTAAAAATAATAAGAATCTTGTATGGGTACCGAAAGGCGAAATGAAGGTAACTAACCTTCGAGGACCCAAAACAAAAAGGGTACCAATATCATATGGTTCATTTGCAGGCCCTAGCACTCAATGGAGAAAGAGAAGACAAGAAAGTCAAATGGTTCGTGGACAGTGGGTGTTCCAACCATATGACGGGAGACAAAAGTCTCTTCCATAGACTCACTATGCAAGATGGAGGAGTTGTCCACTTTGGAGGTAGCAAAGGCCAAATCAAAGGACACGGTATTGTGGGTAACAATTCCTTCTCTCTTTGTGATGTATTATATATTGTAGGACTAAAGTTTAACTTGATAAGTGTCAGTCAACTATGTGATGCTATTTATGAGGTAACGTTTTCTAAAACAAAGTGTGTTGTGAAAAAGGATAATACTATCTTATTTGAGGCTTTGTGTTTCAAAAATATTTACAAACTTAGCATCAATGATTTGGTTTCTCAAAATGTATCTTGCCTAATTGCTAAAAACGCTTTGACGCAACTATGGCATAGATGTCTCGGACATGTATATTTCAAAACGTTTAAATTTATTTGCGAAAACAATAAAGTCCGAGGCATTCCAAAAATGAGTTTCGAAAACCATGACTTATGTGACACTTGTCAAAAGGCAAAGCTTGTGAAAACAAGCTTTAAACCAAAAATAAATATATCCATCTTTAAACCCCTATAATTACTACATATGGATTTGTACGGGGATGTTGGAACAAAAAGTTTGGGTGGTAAACATTATACCTTCGTGGTATTAGATGACTATACTCGTTATACATGGGTGATGTTTCTTGCTAAGAAAAATGATGCATGTAGTGAGTTTATGAATTTAAGTAAACGGTTAGAAAATCACATTGGTGACACCATTAAGACCATCCGAAGTGATCGTGGTGGTGAGTTTGATGGTGAGTTTGAAAGATTTTGTGAATCCAAAGAATACTCACATGATCTTTCGACACCTAGAACTCCACAACAAAATGGTGTAGCCAAACGAAAGAATAGAACTCTACAAGAAATGTGTAGAGCAATGTTAAATGAGTTCGGTTTGCCCAAATATTTTTGAGCCAAAGCCGTAAATGCCGCATGCCATGTGATTAATCGAGTATATTTGAGACCATATCTAAATGTGACACCTTATGAGCTTTGGAATGGTAAAGTTCCCAACATTGTGTATTTCAAAGTATTTGGTTGCAAGTGTTTCATACTTAATAACAAGGACACTTTGGACAAACTTGACATCAAAGCGGATGAAGGTATCTTTTTAGGTTATGTCTCAAATAGTAAAGCATTTCATGTTTTCAACAAAAGGAGTCAAAAGGTGGAAGAATCAATACATGTTAAGTTTAATGAGTCACTTAATGACGAACCTAAACTTAATGAGGATTGTGAAGAAAATGAAGATGTGATTCCTCAAGAAGAAATTCTTAAGGACTTGCCTACGGTTGCTCGTCAACAAGAGATTGTTGATAAGTCTCCAAATAGAAACATCTTTATTGATTTGAGAGTAGAACCTATTGAAGATACTCCTCCACCTAGTATGCATGAACTTAGTGAGTCAAATAGAAATATTTCTCATACTCATATTGTTGATACACAAAATGTAGAAAATGCATCGCATGTTTCGGAAAATGAGAATCAATTTAGTGATGAAGCTTTGTCACTTCTGGAAAGTGATCATGAGGAAGTTGGAGGAGATGTCTCCAACCATCCTAGATCATTCAAGCATAAAAGTTCTCACCCACACGAGTTGGTCACGGGTGATTTGAATAGGGGTATCACCACACGAAGGCAATACAGAGAGAATGCATTTGTCTCTCTTATAGAGCCTAAAAATATCAAAGATGCACTTCTTGATGAAAATTGGATATTGGCTATACAAGAAGAATTAAACCAATTTGAGAGAAGTGATGTTTGGGAGTTGGTTCCCAAACCACATGGGCATCCTATTATTGGTACGAAATGGGTATTTTGCAACAAGATGGATGATCAAGGACATGTCACTAGAAACAAGGCTAGATTAGTTGCTCAAGGATACCGTCAAGAAGAAGGTGTCAATTTTGATGAGACATTTGCGCCCGTAGCACGACTTGAAGCTATTAGAATGTTATTGGCATATGCTTGCTATAGAGATTTTAAACTTTACCAAATGGATGTTAAATCTACCTTCTTGAATTGTATTATTCTAGAAGAAGTGTATGTTGCACAACCTCCCGGGTTTGAATATCATGATTCACCACATCATATTTTCAAACTTAAAAAGGCTCTTTATGGCCTTAAACAAGCTCCAAGAGCTTGGTACGAGAGGTTAAGTACTTTTCTTCTTAATAATGAATTCTCAAGGCATGAAGTTGACACTACTTTGTTCATAAAAGAACAAGGTAGAAATCAATTAATTGTACAAGTATATGTTGATGATATTATTTTTTGTGCTACTAACAATTGTCTTTGTGAGCAATTTGCTAGTTTAATGCAAGGTGAATTCGAGATGAGCATGATGGGAGAACTAAACTACTTCCTTGGATTACAAATCAAGCAAACCGAATATGGCGTGTATATTTCCCAAACCAAATACAAAAAGGACTTTCTCAAGAAGTACAATTTTGGTGAAGGAAGATAAGTAAACACACCAATGAGCACAAGTGCCAAGCTTGACAAGGATGAGAAAGGAAAGCATGTCAAGGTAACCTTGTATCGTGGCATTATAGGTAGTGTACTTTACTTAACTGCAAGTAGACCCGATATTTTACATGCAGTGTGTTTATGTGCTAGATTTCAAAGTGATCCTAAGGAAATGCATCTAATTGCGGTAAAACGTTTTTTAGATACCTTAGATGTACTTTGAAATTTGGGCTATTTTATCCTAAAAATGCATGTTTTGATTTAAGAGGATATTGTGACTCCGATTATGCGGGGAGTCTTGCAGATAGAAAGAGCACATCCGGGACTTGTCGGTTTCTTGGAGATTGTCTTGTTTCGTGGTTTTCTAAGAAACAAAACAGTGTGTCTCTTGTTACGGCGGAATTCGAATATGTGTTGGCCACCTCTTGTTGTGCACAATTGTTATGGATGACAAACACTTTAAATGATTATAACATTCACTTCTCCAAAGTGCCTATTTTGTGTGATAACACATCTGCTATCAATATTGCACAAAATCCCATCCAACACAGTCAGACTAAGCACATTGAAGTGAGATATCATTTCATTTGTGATTGTGTTCAAAAGAACTTAGTGTGGAATTTGTTCCTACACGTGACCAATTAGCAGACATATTCACGAAACCCTTACCTAGTGATGTATTTGCGTCAATAAGAAGTAGGTTGCGGTTGCTCAACATGGGTTAATAATAACCCATCTTGAGTTTTGAGCAAGAAAATTTTCAAAATTTTCAAAGTCAGTATACATAAGGCGTTTCATCACAGTTAGTTCAGGCGTTCAATGTCATATTAAGCGACTGATGCTAAGGATGTCACTCGTTCGAAGTGACATCAGACGCCCTATGTTCTTCAAAACAAGCGTTCGAAGTTGGACTAACCGCTTCCTCCAAAGTAGTTCACTTTTTCGAAGTAACATTAAGCGCTTAATCCAATCATACACAACCATTCCAAGTGACATCAGGCGCTTCATCCTATTTTATGAAGGTGTTCAATGTCACTTTAGGCACCTAAACCCTAATTCTTCATTGTCAATCCAGGCGTCTCTTCAGCCTTTCGCGCCAATCAAGAGTCATCAATTCCTGCCGCCACTCTCTTCCCCACGTTTTCCACTCTTCTCCAAATTCTTGAACACCTTCCTCATCTTCCTCCTCCACTTCATTTTCCTCTCCAAACTTTTCATCTTCCCCATTAGCACTACCACTCACTCCAACTCTTCCACTATCTTCTCCATAAATCGCCTAGACCCTTCCTCTTCCCTCTCCTCCTTTAAATTCCATCTTTTTCTTTACTACACTTCACTAAATCCACCATATTCCCTCTCTTCACACATATTTCCAAGTTCTTCACTTCTCAAACATTCAATCAAACAATCTCAAATGGCATCCGCAGGACCTTCTAAACGCATCCGAAGCCACAAAAGCAGACTGCGGGCATTGTAGAACCGCACGAAATCATCTCTATTCGTGAAAAGCTTTCCAAGGAAAATTTTCCTTGGATAAAGAAGTTTGATTCTGACATCAAAAAACCACCTCATTATGCGGATAAAGGCGTTCATGTGTCACTATACTCAAATCTGCTTTATGAAGAATGGAGCAGCAACAACCGGCATGTCATTCCACTCAAATTGCTTCGCCTCAGTGATTTAACTGAGACTCGCAATGTAGACCAGATCATCTCCTTGTTGGAACATCAAGGATGGACCTCTCTCTGGTCCAGACTTGACATGCAAAAGTTCTCTCGAGAACACACCAGGCTATTCTATGCCGACATGTGGGTTACCCCACAATCTGAGTCTCAACCATTCTCCTTGCACACTGTCGTTGATGGTACAGCTCTCAGCTTTTCTATACCAAAAACCTGTGAATGTTCTTAGAATAAGAAACAAGGGGCTGAGTGACTTCTCCGTATTTGACTGGAGTAGTAAATACGGAGTTTGTGAGCAAGACATTAAATTCGATCTGGGGTATTTTCCCTCAAGAAAGACTCAGAATATGCCTCTGGTGGACCGCATTTTGCTGGTTGTGGTCACTTATTGTGTAAATGGAAAGTCGACTAGAAATCCAAGCAACATGGATTTCTATGTCATTTACCGCATCAAACATGAGACCCAGCTAAATCTTGCATGGATCATTGTAGAAGTCATGTTTGCTGCTCTCTGGAAAGGTTCCAAAGCTTTACCTTTTGCCAATATTGTTATTATTCTGTTAAAGTCAAAAGTCATCGTCATTCCTGATGGAGAACTGACCGAAGTTGCTAAGACGGACTTCTATGATAACTACAACATTGCTCAAGCCATCGATTCTCAACGACGGAAAGCCACTACCATTCCTGACATTGCTGATGAAGTTGATGAAGGTCCTCAGGAAGGTGAAGGTACAAGCACTAATGCAGAGATGCTTGCACGAATCCAATCCTTGGAACAATTTGTTCAACAACTGCAACTCAGAGATGCGCGACATGAATATCGATTTGGAGTCCTCAAAGCAGCCATTCTAAGTCAATTTCCCTGATGATTTTGGGGGAGTACATGCTGCTGGAGGTGCAGAGGCTGGCGTTGGTGGAAGTGAAAGCGTTGTGGAAGTGGACAAGCTGGCGGAAGTGGTCAGCAAATGAGTGGTTTTGCGGAGTTTGCAACAAGCCGATTTGGCATTGGTGATTTTACTCCTGGCGCAAGTGGTGCTGGTTCTGGAAGTGGACAGATGAACGTTTAAAAATTTCTGATGGCTAACAAAGTGTTGTTTCTATCTGATCGCTAACAAATTATCGTTTCTACCTGATTTTTTTTTGTCTCTTTAAAATTGAAATCCTTTTGACTTTGTTGATGGTATTGTTTTTGAAACTTGGTGTAAATTCATTTTGTGCTATGTCATATGCATCACAAATGTTGATATATTGTGTCTCTACTAAAAGAGTAAGTTATGCATAATGTGAGGGAGAGCATAAGTTAAGGGGGATCTAACTTTAAAAGTTATGCATTTTGTGAAATCATTAAAAAGAGGGAGAATGTTGGAATAGGTTAGAGTTTTGATGATTTGCACAAGTTGATACTTGGAATGCTTCATTAGGCGCCTACTGTGAAGTGTTTGAAGGTCAATACACTTCGAACGCCTACATTAGGCGCTTCATGTGAAGTGTCTGGATAACCGTACACTTTGAACGCCTACATCAGGCGCTTCATGTGTCTTGGTTGAATTCCAGTACACTTCGAACGCCTACATTAGGCGCTTCATGTGTTGTGGCTCAATTCCAGTACACTTCGAACGCCTACATTAGGCGCTTCATGTGTACTGCTAAGTCAAAAGTACTTTTTCCCCCAAAATGAGCACGTACATCAAGCTATCTTCTGATAAAAGTCAGAACTACTTCGAACAAGAATGAAGGCTAAGATTAGGCGCTTTATGTGACTTCGAATGCCTTCAATTGCCCACATAAGGCGCTTTATATGACATCGAAAACCTGTTCAAATCACACAAAACGCTCCATGTCACATTGAACGCCTGTTCAATATGCAGATTAGGCGCTTCATGTGACCAACGTTACAAAAGTCATATGTTTTACTTTCTAACTTTATTTGACTCTCTGTACCCTCCTCTTTTAGTGATATTTTCACAGGGTCTCTCTCATTCTTGAAGAAGTCAGATTTCCTCTTCTAGCTTTCAACAAAAAGCTTCTCCAAGAAAGTTGCTACAAGCCAAGAGGAGATCTTCAATGAAGATAACACACCATCACAAGATGACAAAGCCTGTTATTGGCTCTGCAAAAGGTTTCAAACGGGAAGAAATTCAAAGAGAAATAAAAGAAGGGTTTTCACCTCTTTCTTCTTCAACTTTCTACCATTTCAAGCTCTTAAGTTTTCTCTCAAAGTTCAAGCTCTCAAAATAGTTGTAAACATTGTATATTTTACTTTATTGTTGAGAGTTGTGTTTGTAAGAAGAAGAAGATTCTTCTTCTTGGTGAGTAAAGATTGTGAGAGGTGAAGTAGATTGTTGGTCAAGAAGCAATGGTGCTTCTTGTTTGAGAAATCTAGACCTTGGAGGGTTAGTTGATAGTGTTGTGGTGCACTATACTCCCTACAAGATTTCTTTGAGGGCAAAGAAGATCTTTGGAGGCTAAACTTCAAGGGGTTAGGTTTCTTGGTTGTGGTCTAGGCGTGTGGCCTAGTTATTTGTTGGATTTTGTTTCTTTGATTGTTGTTTCCCCATAGAAATAACAATCTCCCTTTCAAAATTCTTCTTGTGAAAAATCAAGAAGGTAGAGGAGTAGAGTCGTTTGACTTGAACCTCTATATATCTTTGTGTTCTTTAAGCTTTCGCAAAGTCTTTATTCCTTTCAAGAACACACCCAAGTATTGGTTGCACTCAAAAACAAAAATTATCCAAGAAAATATCCATACTTGGTGAACACACTATTCAACCCTCCTTCTAATGTGTTCTAAGGGACCTAACACTTTGGACTATAAATTTCCCAGAGTTCATAGTGATCAAGAGGAACATATTTATTAAAACATAGGAGATAAAAGATGACGAAATGAGCAGATACATCCAATTGACCAAGATGCAAGAAAGATTCGAAACACTAACACATCTGATTTATCGCACCCCTTCCGTTCAAAAATATAAGACTACTTTGACTTTTTGACATAATATAAATATATAAACTATAATATATTGAAAATTCAAAACTAACTCATATTTTGAAACGGGTAGCTACTATCAGAGTAGAAATCCACATCGACATTCTCATCTATTCATACATAGTTGAAGATTCATGTAGTCATGGTTGAAGATCACGTGCAGTGAGTTCAATTTTTCGTCAAGAAGACGGCTGTTCAAGTTGGGGATAGTAGCATTCGCCTAGGTAGGTTAGATCGTCGGGGTTCTGGTGGTAGCAACGGCAGTCAACTGGACAAGGAATGCTGAGGAGTAGGTTCGGGTGGCAACCGTAATCCTCACAAGCGAATTCACGATCACCTCTGCTTTTGGTTGTGGATAAGGAAACATCTTTTTGCCTCACTTCTCTTGCTGCTGTAACATGGAGTTGTTCTTCCACCACTTGTGCAACAAATATAACTGGTATTCCACATTTTAATCAAGACCAACATCATCACAAATAAATAAATAAAACACAACAACATTATCACGTTGCCTTAGAGCCTCCCGCCTGTGGCGAGATATGGGAGGATCAGATATACACAAACATACTCATGTGTTAGAAACACACAGAGGTTGTTTTCTGATTACCCAAAACACAAATAAGATCACAGAAATTAATTCTAGTTTGAAAAGAAAAATGTGGAAGACATTATTGAAACAAGAAAGCTAACCTGAGAGAATCAGTGAAACGACCAAAATAAAGAAAGATGCATGTCTAGCCATTTTTGCTCCGGGAGAAGTTGATGCACTAGCATGTATTGTTAGTGTGGATATATATTTCCTAAATCAAACTATGAAAGGCCTTTTGTAGAAATGAGATTATATTTTTTAATCAGCCGGATTTTTTCATTTCTAATGGAGTCAATGACACAGACTTCCTTGATTTTGGAATATGATGGAATAAAGAAAAATAACTCACTAAATTGGCTACGCTTCTTATATTGTGAAGTAGCACAGCTTGACGCAATTTTTATTATGGGTCGTCGAGAAACAACATCTGTTTGTTTCTAACACGTGCGTATAGTTACGTACATTCGACCCCCATATCTCATTATAAACGAAAACTTCTAAGATAACGAGGTCATGTTGTTGTAATCATCCGAATTCTTCGTCGTAGTAACATTGTTTAAACTTTTTCATCCTTAACGCTTTTCTCTGCATAAATCCTGACAGCTACTATTTTTATGATTCTTGGAACAAAAGGTGAAATTCCTCACCTTGAGGGTTCCCAACACCCTAACCCCAAGGAGCATATGTGGAAGATGTAAATCAGGAGCCCAGCGTCCTAGATTGGGTGATATCTTACGTAGTGACCCACACAAGGTGTCTCTCCACAAACCAGGCCTTCGGCCTAGAAGTAGATGAACACCCACACTATGAATGTCTCTGGAATTGAACTCTTGATCTCTTGGAACAAATCTCAATCCGAATACCAGCTTGACTATGACATGGGACACTATTTCTGTGGCTCTATCCTACGAAGCAGGTGATTTCTTCCGTTGTAACCCCAAATATAGGCAAAAGAGTATTGTAAGCGTACTTATGCTTCAGCAGAAAGGATCACAGTGATTACAATTTTATTTACAGAGACTGATTGTAATATGTAAAAAATTATTTACATGATGAGCAGCTATCAAGACGATTGCATTTACATGAGGAAGAGCAGGATGAACACAATCCCTCAACTGATACCATTGTTCATCCGCGTAAGCCACGAAGAACTAAAGCTGAGATGCTCAATCCACCACCTACGACTTGAATTATGCGTTCATCATCTAGATCCTCCTCAAGCTTCACTTCCAATCCATCTCTATGAAAGGCCTATTTTGGAATGTCAGGGGGTTGCGAACGTCATTCGTTCGTCTTAAAAGATTAATTCGGCAGCATCGACTTGAATTTTTTGTGATAATATAGCCGAAGCAAGCAGTAGATTTATTGGTATGGTATCAGCTACGCTTGTCTTTCACAGGTTCTATATCGACTTGCCGTGACAAAATTTGGATTTTTTGGCAAAATCCATCCTTACGATTATTGCAAGTGGATCATGGGGAGCAAGCTTCACATTTACAGTTTTCAGTACATGCAATGCAGAGCATTTTTTCTTTAAGTCATGTGTATGGGATGCACACTATTACCGTCGTAGGCTTTGGGTGGAGTTGCATGAGATAAAAGCAGATGCAAACCCAATGTGGATTGTAGGTGGAGATTTCAATACTTATTTGTCTGCTGCTGAACATATAGGCGCTTCATTACCAAGCTTGCCATCGCTAGAAGAATTTGGGAAGTGTGTTAACTATTGTGAGTTAATTGATCTCCCCTACGAGGGACCTTCATATACATGGGCTAGTGGCAGAGGATTAGGTATGGTTAAACGCCGCCTAGATCGAGTTCTTTGTACCCAGACGATCTATGATGCTTTAACTACTCTTAAAATTAAGCATTTACCTAGAGCAACGTCTGATCATTCCCCACTATTGTTACATTATGCGGCTGTGACAACGCAATCACCAAAATCATTTCGCTTTCTGAATGTTTGGACTGAACATCAGCACTTCCTCTCTTTTGTTCAAGATAAATGGGGCGAATATCCAATGACTGGAGGCATGAGGGGGCTGTATAATAAACTTCAGAAGTTGAAGAAAGATCTGCAGCATTGGAATAAGCATGTCTTCGGGAATGTTTTTGACGCACTGCATGAGGCGGAGATGAAAGTAAACAGACTAGATGCACAATATCTCTCCAATCCGACGCCGGAATTACGTGCAGAATTACATTTAGCTCAAGCTAAATTTAATAAAGCTTCATACGTAGAATTACGGTATTGGGAGCAAAAGGCAAGAGTAAAGTGGATACGTAGCGTAGATGCAAACACAAAGTACTATCATAATCTGGTTAAAGATAGGTGGAGAAGGCAGTCTATTACATCTATATATTCTTCTGTGGGTGAGCATTTAACTACAGCTGCTGCAATTGAAGAAGAAGCTATTTCATACTACTCAAAACTATTTATGGCAGAGGACATTGAGGAAGTTGACAAATTGCTAGAGTATGTCTCCCCGGTGGTTACAACAGAAATGAATGACTCCCTTATTGCAATGCCTACTATGGAGGAGACTAAGAAGGCGGTATGGGCATTGGATCCTCACAGTGCAACAGGGCCGGACGGTTATAATGGCCATTTTTTTAGACACTGTTGGGACGTTGTTTCTTTAGATGTTCATAAAGCGGTACAGGAATTCTTCTTAGGGATGCATATACCACGCGCAATGGTCAGTACACTTCTTACGCTAATCCCGAAAAAGAATCTCCACATACTTTTGTTGATTTTCGTCCTATCAGTCTCTCAAATTTTATGGCTAAGGTTGGTACGCGAATACTCACTACTAGGCTTGGATTGTTTCTACAGGACATTATCTCAGTAGAACAAGCCGGTTTTATGAAAGGCAGAGATATTTCTGAACATATTCTCCTTGCCCAAGAATTAACGCAGAATCTCAACAAAAAGGTACGTGGTGGCAATGTCATGATCAAATTGGATATGATGAAGGCTTTTGATCGTGTAAGTTGGGATTTCTTACAACGGTTACTAGGTTGTATGGGTTTCCATACTCATTTTATTCGGCTAGTTCTCAATCACTTGCGTAGTACACATATGTCCATCATCATCAATGGCAAGCCCTGTGGTTTTTTCCAACCCACTCGGGGAGTAAAACAAGGGGATCCATTATCTCCCATTTTATTCATATTAGCGTCTGAGGCTTTCTCAAGAGGATTAAACCGCTTGGTACAGGATGGCTCAATAAAGCCATATTCATTTGGTAGAGCACGGCCATTGATAACGCATTTAGCATATGCAGATGACTTGCTTCATTTTCTGAATTGGTCTTCACCTTCGTTGCGCTTCTTTCGGCGATTTCTAGACTTATATCAAAAGGCATCCGGGCAGAGAGTAAATTTCAGTAAGAATCATTTTATTGTATCGGATTCTGCTGAGCCACGGTACATTAACACGATATCACAGGCGTTAGGTATGTCCTCTGCTCGCCTACCAATAAAGTATTTAGGTGTTCTTTTGTTTCGTGGTCGTACAAGACCTATGCATTGTTTGGATCTATTAGCTCGGATTGATGCCAGACTTAATTCTTGGCAGAATAAGCTTCTATCTGTGGCAGGGCGGCTGGTATTGATTAAACATGTCCTTGCATCGCTACCTAATCATACGCTTTCAGTATTGTCTCTCCCAAAGAGTATCAAGACAGCTATAAGAAGACGGTTGTGTAATTTTTTTGGGGAATACAAGATGCAGGATCAAAGCATCACTGGGTTAAATGGGAGACATTGTATCAGCCATGTGAAGAGGGTGGTTTGGGTTTGAGACATCTTGACTATTTATCACAAGCTTATTCAGTGAAGTTGTGGTGGTCTTATAATTTGGGTACATCTTTATGGGCTTTGTTCATGCATTCTAAATATGGAGGTCGGCTGGGTTTCCCTCCAAGACTAACGGATTCGCCGGGATGGAAAAGAGTTTGTGGGGCGCATGATCATTGCAGACAGCATGTTGATGGGGGTCCGGGCAACTATCTATGGCGTCCGAGTAATGCTGACATTTTTACACTCAAATCGGCATATGCAGTACTCTGGCCTGCTAGGGCCAAATTGTTCTCCCATACATTTATTTGGCACCGTTTACAGATACCGAAAGTCAAACTATTTTTGTGGAAACTGTATCATGGAGCTCTCCCTTTACAGGATAATTTAAGACGATTCATGATACAAGGGCCCACTTGTTGTCCATTTTGCTTGACCTCCTCTGCGGATGTAGAACATCTTTTCTTGCAATACTTGATGGACCTATGGTTTTTGTTATGAAATTGCGATCAAATCTGATGGCATGGTGGACCTTTACACGAGCTACTACGTTGAAAGGATGTCTGCGCATTATTGCTCCAGGTATAATCTTATGGAATATATGGCGCATATATACCTCCATTGTGTATGGGAATGGCAAATGGTCGTTACATGTACTGCAAGAGTGGATTCGTAGAGACATATATTGTTGGTCCGCTGCTCAGTCTGGCACAAAACATGCAGAGGTGCACCCGTCTTTAGTGACGCTCTCTTTATCTCCGCCACTGCAGCAGCGTAGATGCAGGATAGTTCACTGGCTCGCACCTCCTTCAGGTCGTTTAAAATTGAATGTTGATGCAGCTCTCGGTTCGTATAAGGCAGCTGGTGGAGCGGTTCTCCGAGACCACAACGGGAATCTAAAAGGGGCCATATCCTTTTATTTGCCCGTCACAACACCATTTCAGGCGGAGTTACAAGCTGCAACGCTGGCTTTGCTATATTTTCTATAGCAACATGTAAATATAGATCTGAATGTGGATTCAAGGGCAGTGGTGGATTATGTCCAGCAGCAGCCAAATTCTTGGATTTCAAAATTGCTTGTATTGGTTGGTGGAACCATCTCTCACTGTCCTCGACAAGTTAATGCAGTGGCTCATCTATTGGCACGACATGGACAACTCTCAGTTGGTTTTCAATCCTTTCGGGATTTGCGAGTATTACCAAAAACTATAAAGGCAGCTCTACTTACAGATTCCACTACACCTTATCTGCAGTCATAGTTCATCATGGCATACATTTTGCAATCTAGCTGCTTTAGTTGTCTGTGTCACTGCATGACACAAGCAACGCGGGTATTTTCTAATTCCCATATCTTGCTTTTGCTGGTTTTCGCTGCTACTTTGTCGTTGTCTGTGTCTTTCGATGCAGGCAACGTTGGTAATTTCTCCGTTAAAATAGCATGCTCCTTATATGTGTTGGTTTCTTCCTGGTTATTAATCTGCTTATTTTCTTTGCTTTGCATGGACTCTCGTTGGGTCTGCTCTGAGAGGCACTCATTTGATATCTGCTCCGGAGGATTGATACGATCGCAAAATGGGACAAATCTAGCTCTACAGCCGGTCTTCTTTCGGATCTATCAACAATGCTTCACGTCATCATCTCCTCCACTGAATACGGACATATGCTACTTACATCGATATCTCATGTTATGTAACTCATTTTCCATTCTTTCCAATCATATAAATATGCACGCTTTTTCCTTAGCCAAGGTTTTATCCACAAGGGTGGTTTTACTTGGCAAGGTTTTAATGCGACATATCATATATGATTGGAGGTTGGATATCATTTGTTTCTTATATTTCCACTATGTCTTTGGCAACTTCAAATTTTTGTACTATGGTATTCCTCCGCCATAAGTGAGGCTTTATGATAATAAAACTTCTTTTTCGGCTAAAACAATGTAGAAAATTATTTTTAAAGACAATGTAAAAGAGACTGTTACTAATAAAATATTTTTAAAAAAAAGGGGTATGGCTTTAGCAACATCTCTTTTTAGCTTCATAACTTTGATGGATGACAGCCAATTAAGAAACCAAAATACTGTCAGGACATAGTCCAGTTGATACTCGGGTTAGGGATTGCCAACAAGAGGTCATGAGTTCGAATCCAGGGACGCGCACAATGTGGGTGTTCCTTTGGTGCCAGGCCAAAGACCTGGTTTGTAGGGGGCATCTTGTGTGGTAACTGTGTAAGATCCCACCTAATCTAGAAGGCCGTTGGACTCCTGATTTACATCTTCCACGCAGCTTCTTAGGACTGGAGCAATAGAGGTCCTTTGGGTTGGGGTTCAACCTTTGCCAACAAGAAACCAAAATACTTCTACAGACAAGCATGACCAAGTCAAGTAGTACTTTAACACTTTCAATAGGCAAGGGCAGGTGATGCGTGCATATGGAGACACACCAACCGAGGATCTTTAGAAAACAAAAATATAGAACACACAAGACACCTTGCTGAAAATCAAATATAAAGAACAAAGTACCTTATTACACCCTTTTAAAAAATACAACGGTATAAAAGACCTTGTGAGACTCTTTACTTCACCAACGTTTAGCCGTCCTTGATTTTCTTAATATTATTCAATCCAAGAAAATTTAAAGGCCCTTGGAAAATTATCTTTTATCTAAAAAAGGAAAAAAAATTGTGGCCTACTATTTCTATGGCTCTATCCTATGAAGCGCACAGTGATTACAATTTTATTTACAGAGACTGATTGTAATATGTATAAAATTATTTTTACTTTTATTAATAAAATATTTTTTTAAAAAAAGGGTATGGCTTTAGCAACATCTCTTGTTTACTTAATAACCTTGAAGGATGAAAATCAATTAATAAACCAAAATACTTTTATAGACAACAAGCATGACTATTTCAAGTAGTACTTTAACACTTTTAATAGGCTAGGGCAGGTGATGCGTGCATATCAGCCTAAGATCTCTAGAAAACAAAAAGACAACACACAAGATATCCATCTGAAAGTCGGATATAAAGAACAAAAAACATTGTTACACCCTCTTAAAAAATACAGCTGTGCGAAAAAAACTTGTGAGACTCCTACTTGACCAATATTGAGCCACTCTTGGTTTTCTTAATCCTTTTCAATCTAACAAAATTTAAAGACCCCTGGAAAAGTATCTTAAACATGCGTAAACTAAGACTCATGTGACAATACTTGCTCAAAAGCATGTGACAATACTTGCTCAAAATATTGATTAAGCTCAAGAAAAAGAAACTTGAATACTTAAGCTATTGGTGAGCAAGTGCTCTTGTTTTAAAATTTTGTTAATGTGAAATCTATGTTACAAAAGAGAAGAAACACCTCTACTTCTAAGACTAAGGGGATGGCCAAAAGGCCTTAAAATTCCTATTTTGCTCTCCAAACAAAAAAATATATAGCCTAAATTCCTTTTAGAACACCTAATAAAAGGAAGCAGCTTTCATAAGTCACACAACTTAATAAAACTACGTAGCCTTTGACTTATATTGAAAATATGATTTCTATTGAATTAGTTACAATAGGGAACCATTTATGACTAAAATAAGTCTAAAAACTTTGGACGGTTTTGTCCATCCCTCCCACCATCATATACACATTCAATCTTTATCAAGTGTTTTGGCTTCTGAAACATGAACGCAGTTGGTATCGACACGTTGGTGTTCATCCTTCACACAATTTGCGTCCAACTCGGCAATAAAGCTTTGGACTTTATTCCGATCTCATTGGTTTTACTTCGTGTGGTTGGAACACCATTGGGAAAAGCATCTATTTGATATGATTATATCTCATCAATAGGGGTTAATAACTAGGAATAAATATATATATGGTGAGTATAAAAGAGCGACAAATAAAGCATAAATGATGTGAAAGTACTTCTAATAGGCATTTGTTGTTAGAGTAAGCATTGTTTTAAAAGGTGTTTGAAAAAGTGTTACAAAGGTATTCATACTGTGGAATTGAAACAAAATGAGAAAAACACACTGTGTGACATAGATCTCTCACATAGATCCATGGATATGTACATCAGTCTTTCAAATAAGAGACATCGATCGATTTATGTAGGGACTGTTCAAAGTTGAAACCTCACTGTCCAACATCGATCTCTAAGATTGGAAAACATCGATCGATCAATGCGACATTAGTCTCTAAAGTTAAAGACATCGATCGATGTGTTTAACATTCAGAGTTGAAACCTCGCTGTCTAACATCGATCTCTCAAATTAGAACACATCAATCAATCGATGTCACATCAATCTCTAAAGTTAGAGACATCGGTCGATCGATGTGGTTAAGGTTCAAAGTTGAAACCACAGTGTCCAATATCGATCTCTCAAGGTGAACTCATCGATCAATCGATGTGTACATCTCTCAAAGAAGAGACATTGATCGATTGATGTAAGTGGTGCAAAACTGAAATCTCACTAGAAGACATCGATCTCTCAACTTGAAGACATAGATCGATCGATGTCATCCAGAATACAAATTTTTATAGCCGTTGGAACAAAATTAAGGAAGATTTAAAGTGTTTTCTCTCTCCAATCTTACTCAAATTTCTTGTGGACTTTTTCCTAACATCTAAAATGTTTTTTGACTATTGCGAACATGTCTAAGATATTCTAGGGTGACTATGGAGCATCAAATCCAACTATAGGATGGCTAAAGACTATTTGGACATCTTCAAGACATTTGATTGAGTTGAAGACTTAAGAGAGGCTGTAAAAACGTGACTCACACTCTCTATATAGTGAAGAATCTCAGATAAGGCATTTACACTCATCCTCTTCAAGCTTCATCTTCCATTGATGTAAAGATCTCTCAAATGTGTAAAAGTTCTTAAAGCTTATTAAGCTCTTGTTGCTTGTTTTTCATTGTTGTATTGTGAGGGTAGAAGTCTAGCACAAGAGGAACCGTGCAAATTTGATCTCTTACTTGTGATTTAGACATATTAGAAAGTGTAACCCCATTACTTCTCAAAATCCACTTGGTGAAAGTTCTTTGACATAACTATGTTGAAGTTGTGAAAAAGCAAGAACTTGTTCTTTTTTATAGTTGTTGTTGTTGCACAAAGTGATTTTGTGCAATAAGTTATTGCTGTACTTGTTGCTCGCACTAGTTGTTAATGTGAGTATTGTTGTTGTTCTTATTAAAGGTAATAAGAAAAGTTTCTATTAAAATTTTATTTTGGAACAAAGTAGTAGTGGAGTAGAATTAATTAAATTCGATTCAATCTATATCGTGTGTCTTCATCCACTATCTTTCATCTCTTTCTTTATCATTTTGGAGAACATTTGAGTGTGCTTGAACAAAATCAAAAGAAAATATAAAAATAGCTCAACACTCTATACACCCCCCTAGAGTGATTGTCAGGGACCTTACAATTGGTATCAGATCCTAACCTTGATTGTTTGGCCAATCTTTGCAAGTAACAAGGTTAAAGATCATAGAATTGACAACCGCTTCATCTTACAACTCAACTCCCAAACACCAAAGCTTATGTGCTTGATGCTCAAAACTATTCATTGTTGAAATTTAGAATGATAAATCATTTGAAAGGTTGCGGATTTGACATATGGAGAGATGTTATCCAAGGAATGGAAGTTCTCGTGTTTGCAAACTCAAAAGGCGAATCAATGTTCAAAGATGAGGACGACTACACTGATGAAGAAAAGATAAATTTGGTATAAATGGAAAGGCATTTGATATTCTCTCAAATGCTCTAACCACTACAGAGCTTGTAAGACTTCAAGATCTTGTAACAGCCCACGAAGCATGAAAAAGATCAGAAATTATACATGAAGGAACTGAGCAAGTGAGAACGGCCAAAAGTCTTGTGCTCATGAATGAATATGAAATGTTTGGTATGAAGAATAGCAAAAAGATTAAGGAGACTATTGACTGATTCACCTGAATTATGAATCAACTACCATGGTTGATAAGAAAATATCCAATGAAGACATTGTCTCAAAACTTCTCAACTCTTTGCCAAGAGAATAAACACCCAAAGTGACTGTTGTCATCGAGTCTAAAATTCTCAAGGCTGTTACTCTTGATGAACTATCCAAAAATCTATTGACTCATAAAATTCTACATTGATGAGCAAAATAGGATGAATCCTATCAAGCCGTCACATTATCACACAAAAGATTGGTATAGAGTTTGATGAATCAGATGATGAGGTTGCTCATCTAGTTCGAAAGTATAGAAGAGTAGTAGCAGGAAACAATTTTCATGCAAGGAGGTTTTTCAAAAAAAATCACCTAAGGACAAAGAATTGGGTGACAATTGTTATATGTGTAGTCGACCCGCTCGCTTTATTGCTGATTGCCATGTCAAGGAGCTGCAAAAGCAAGATAAAAAAGTCTTCTCTCAAAAGAAGAAAGTCTTCTTCTTTCCAAATCAGAAGGTGAAGAAAATAAAGGTAAGGATGTTGGACTCACTCCATTAATCGATAATCAAGAGTAACAACACACTTCTCTCATGTCAATTTAGAATGACCTTGAGGTAAATTCTACATCTTCTAATGTTAACTTACAAGATGAAATAGGAGACTTACAAGATGATTTTGAAAAACTTAACTTGAAGTATAAACACTTGATGAATGAGTTTAAGAAATGCATACTAGAAAACATGAACTTGCATGAAAAGAATAATTTGAATTATCAAGAGAAAGATATCATACTTATCATGCACACGACCGTAGCATTAGAAAATATGGAAATTAGGAAGGAATGCAATAAGTCAAGATTAGATTTGCAAATATTAACAAATGTTAAAAGTAATCTTGATAAATTACTTGGAAATCAAATAATTGGAAACCATAAATCCGGTTTAGGATTTGAGTTTTCACAATTCACTATTGAACATAGGTCAGTAAATCAAAAGAAAATTTCAAATACTAAAAAAGATCAAAATGGCTCAATTTCTCATAAGTACAAAAATGCACTACCAAAACAAGCACCTACCTTTTTTCAGTGTAACAGAAAGGACATGTAAGAAGTATATGAAGAGCTAGATATGGTAACATGTACATTTAGCAGTCTAAGTGTCGACAAGCTAACCCAAAAGGACACAACCATCAAAGGGTGCCAATATATACACCACTTGGTGTTTTAGGTACTCAAGATAAATGGAGTAGCCAAAGAAGAAGGAACCAAATGTCTTATGGACAGCGGATGTTCTACGCATTGACTGGACACAAAACCTTGTTCACGAAGCTCGCAATCTAAGATGGTGGAATGGTGCATTTTGAAAATAGGAGAGCCAAAATCCTTAGACATGGAGAAATTGGTAATTCTTCTTTCACTGTAAGTAATATATTATATGTAGAATGGGCTTAAGTATAATTTCATAAGTGTTAGTCAACTATGTGATACGAATGTTTAAGTTGAACTTGCAAAAAGAAAAGGCATTGTGAAAAAGAATGGTAAAATTGTTTTTGAGGCTATAAGAAAAAATGATATTTACAAACTCAGCACACATGATTTGATTTGCCAAAAGGTTTCATGTCTAGTTGCCAAAAATCATGTGACGCAACTATGGCATAGACGATTTGGACATATTAGATTCAAATGCTTCAAAGAAATTTATAAAAATGAAAAGGTTCAAGTTCTTCCAAAAGTGAGTTTTGAAACCATTGCTTATGTGACACTTGTCAAACAGGAAAGCTTGTTAAAGCAAGTTTCAAGCCCAAAAATGAAATCTCCACCAACAAGCCTCTGCAATTGCTTCATATGAATTTGTATCTAGATATTGGTATAGCAAGTCAAAGTGGAAAATATTACACATTTGTGGTGGTAGATGACCTTTCTATGTTCACTTGGGTCATGTTCTTAGCTAAAAAGAAGGATGCATGCCAAGAGTTTATAAAGCTTTATAGGAGATTAGAAAACCTAAGAGAATATACTATCAAGAATATTAGAAGGGATAGGGCTAGTGAGTTTGATGGTGAGTTTCAAGAATTTTGTGTATCCAAAGGATATGGACACAGCTTTCTCGCCTCATAGAACTCCTCAAAAAATGGTATTACAGAAAAGAAGAATAGAACTCTTCAAGAAATAAGTAGAGTCATGCTAAATGAATTTAAGATGTCTAAGTATTTTTAGGCTGAAGCGGTAAATACCGCTTGTCATGGGATAATTGAGTTTACTTGAGACCATCTCTCAAAAAGACTACTTATGAAATTTGGAAAGGAAGAGTACCCAACATGGGATACTTCAAGGTATTTGGTTGTAAATGTTTCATGATTAACACCAAAGATAAATTGGATAAACTTGATTTTAAAGCGGGTGAAGGAATCTCTAAAGGTTATGCTCAAAATAGCAGGTATTCATAGTACATATTAAAATGAATATGAAAGTTGAAGAGTCTATTCATGTTAAGTTTAGTAAATTCCTTGAAGATGAACCAAAGTTAAACTGTTGATCTTAGAACTGACCCACTTGAAAATGTACCTCTTTCGAAGATAACAGAAAAAGAAGAAGAAGAAAAAGTAAAAGGTTATACTTCAAACATACGATATCAATTAAATATAGAAAAGACC
This sequence comes from Eustoma russellianum, assembly GCA_036186865.1. NCBI lineage: Eukaryota > Viridiplantae > Streptophyta > Magnoliopsida > Gentianales > Gentianaceae > Eustoma > Eustoma russellianum. The sequence goes on from AP025063.1 coordinate 30,247,130, forward strand.
ATATAAAAGAATTGATACTAGGTGAAACAAGTCAATGTATATTAACAAGGAGAAAATTTCATGAAAATTCTTTCATTTCATAAGTTGAGTTTGAAAATGTAAAAGAACCTATAATTGATAAAGATTGGAAGTAGATGTGCAAGAAGAGTTAGATCAATTTGAAAGAAGTAACATTTGGAGTTAATCTCCAAACAGAATGATCATCCTATTATTGGTACTAAATGGGTATCTAGAAACAAAATGGATGATCAAATAAATATAACAACAAACAAAGCTAGATTGGTAGAACAAAGATATAGACAAGAAGAAGGATTTGACTATGATGAGACCTTTACTCCCGAATGTTATAAACATTTTAAGCAATATCAAATGGATGCAAAATCAGTCTTCTTGAATGGAATAATTCAAGAAAAACTATGTGTAGCTTAGCCACTGGGTTTTGAAAATCATGATTATCCAAATCATGTATTCAAACTTAAAAAGGCTCATTATGGACTTAAACAAGCTCCTAGAGCATGGTATGAGAGATTAAACAACTTCCTCCTTGTAAATGGTTTTTCAAGAGGAAAAGTTGATACTACTTTATTTATTAAAGAAAAAGGAAGTGATCATTTACTTGTTCAAAATATGTTGATGATATTATAATCGGTGCCACTAATGATTCTCTCTGTGAGCATTTTGCTAATCCAATGGAAGGAGAATTTGAGATCAGCATGATGGGTGAGCTTAACTATTTCTTTGGGCTTCAAATCAAGCAAACTAAAGATGGAGTATACATATCTCAAGCAAAAAATATCAAGGATCTTTTCAAGAAATACAATTTGAGGATGGAAAGAGGTAAGCACACCGATGAGCACAAGTACAAAGCTTGATAAATACGAAAAAGGTAAGCCGATTGAGGTGCCAAGGTATAAGGGGTAATTGTAGTTTAGCTTATTTAACGGTTAGTAGACTGGATATATTACATTGGCGTGTGCTTATGTGCAGGAGGAATCACATCTAGTTGCTCTAAAACGTATTTTTAGGCATATGAAGGTACATTGAACTTTGGGCTATTTTATCCTAAGAATGAGAGTTTTGATTTAAGAGGGTACAGTGACTCAGAAAATGCTCGAAATGTGGTTGATAGGAAAAGCACCTTTGGGACATGTCAATTTCTTGGAGATTGATTGGTTTCTTGGTTCTACAAGAAACAAAATAGTATGTCACTTTCCACGGCAGAATTCGAATATGTGTTGCATGCCTCTTGTTGTACACAACTACTTTGGATGTAAATATCTTAAGTGACTACAGAGTTTGATAAAATACATATCTTATGTTATAACACCTCAGCCATAAGTATAACTCAGAATCCGGTTCATCATAGGAGAACCAAACATATTGAAGTGAGGCATCACTTCATAAAGGATTGTTTGCAAAAAAAGGTTGGTTTTTGTAGAATGTGTTCCAACTAATGATCAATTAGTAGACATTTTCACAAAATCTCTTCCCACTGAGACATTTGAATCAATTAGAACAAGATTGGAAGATAAACAATGCTTGAAAGGTCAAAATTGTAGAAAGTTAGAAAACAGCATAGATCAATTGATCGATGTAGCTGTTTGAGAGACGGATGTATACATCAATCTATGATATCAATCGATTTGTTGAGAGTGTTGAGAATAATGTAGATATGTTTGAATAATTTTCAAAATCATGATTGTATACTAAGGAATACCACCTTATGTTATAAAAGTATCAAAAGTTGAAACAAAGTTGAAACAAATGAAAAAATAACATCGATCTCTCAGGTTGAGACACATGGATTAATCGATGTACATCATCCCCTAACATCGATCGATCGATGTTGGATTGAATACATCGATTTTTGGATAGATAAGGGAGGGACTGGTCAAGGGAGTAGCGGCTGGCGGCGGTGCTCATGGGGTAGGACAGTGTGGGTCGAGGGTGTTGGGGTGAGGGGTTATGTGAGTTGGGGGGGAAATGGGCCGAAGGAGGTACGTGTATGTATATACGTGTATATGCATATGTATGTGTGTGGGCATGTATATGTATATACGTACATTTGAGTGGTGACTATTAGGATAGCATAATTTTATATTCGATATGATTGTATTTGACACTTGAATATTTGTATTTAGATGTGATCGAAGTTGATTGGGAGGAAAATGTTTGGAAAACCGATATTTGAAAATCGTGCATTGAATATTTTGAAAATTCACCCTTACAAGGGAAATATATCGTTAAGATGGATTGGTTCCGAACAAACAGGCCGTCTGAGAACATATAACTATTTTGATAGGCCGCTCAACACATATGACTGCCAATTGGGCCATCCAGACACATATGACTATATCGATAGGCTGCCTGGATACATCGACCATTGGGGATCAATTCGTAAGCCTTGTGATATAAATCACTTGCAAGGAAAGTACTATAGTCATCGCATCGAAATCGCTTTTGAAATCGAATATCAAATATCGAATCAAATCTATCGTATCGAAAATCGTATCGCATCATATCGAAAAATTTGAAATCGGATTTTGGGAATTTGCATTACATCGATCTGAAGATTGCATCATCAGTTTTGACTTGGACTAATGTTTGATTGATTATTGACTTGAATTTCTTTGATGACTGAATTTGTTTGACTTATGGATTGGATGATATAAGGGTAAAATTGTAATTTTATTTGTGAATGGTTAACTTGCTATTTTATATATTGCTATTTATTTAATAACACTTATTTCGCTGTGTAGATCCCATAGTGAGTGCAGTGAGGCTACTTACTGAGCGATATTTTGTCGCTTATACTATACCTAATGTTGTTTTGCAGATAGGCAGAACTATGAGTTAGTATACGTTGAAGATGATTCGGAGTGGGGATTCTGATGTTCGAGGATATTCTGATGAGATTCGTTGAGGACTTAGTGAGGCAATTGTTTTTTATATTTGAGTTTTATGTATTTTGGAGACTTAGAATTGCTTACCTACGTTTGACGTTTGTATTGTTTTAGGATCTTCTAGACACTATGTTTTAATGATTAATGATTATTTTGAGGATTTTTATTTTATAACTTCTGGTGACATCAGTTTATGTCACTTTGCTGGCATGTAATTGATTATTGACACCTTGTATTTCCAGAAGCAAAATAAGGCCGGTGAGTCGTTTCGAGTACTAGGGCTCGGGACAGGTCGCTACAGGTGGTATCAGAGCATGGCTCTAGATCCACAACGAAAATATAGATTTAGGTCATGATCTTAGAATTAAGTGATGATTTGAATATAAGCAATGATCTTGAACATAAGTTTTGATCTTACTCATAAGTAATGACTATATACTAAGCATCATTTTAGAAATAAGTCATGACCTTAGAGTTAAAGGATGATCAATTGACGGATACACATACCAAGGATGATGTTATATCCATGTGATTTTAACTATTTACATTATTTAAGTTTTGATCATAAACCTTAGGACATTCCCATAGCCGCTATCAAAGTAACCCTAATTGAATAATATATAAGTAAATTATATAAATTGCAATGTTAACCAGAATACCCTACCGCAGGTGCTGGTTGATGAATTAATTTAAATGGGCCAGATGGTTACTAGAGATGTTCCATCATAGCAGCATGAGACCCGGCACTATTATGGTGAAATAAAGCGGGTCCATCTTCTTAATTTTGACGGTGGTGTCAAAACATGGTTTCAGGTCTAAGTTAGGATCGTAGTTACTAAGAAATGATTTATAGTAAAATGATAGATACTAAGAAATGATGTATAAGCATGATGACCAGTAGAGTTTAGTGAATGATATTATTCAAAGGAGTTTATAGTTATGATTAAGATGTTGAATTTAGAGTTATCAAAATAGGTCGAAGATATTAGTCTTATTAGAGATATTGATTGATGGCGATAAGCGAGTATTACTATAGTAGGTACATTGGGATGATATATTAGTAGAAAATCTTTAGTTAAGGATGGATTTCTAGAAACATCGAGTTATTTGGCTTGAATCTAATATATAATAAATTTGATGTTGAATTTTAGTCACGTTATAGTGCTTAAGTGCCAGAACTTACTGAGCGATGTTTTGTTGCTCGTACTATACCTAATACTGTTTTGCGGATAGGAAGGACTATGAGTTAGTATACGTCGAGGATGATTCGGAGTGGAGATTCTGATATACGAGGATATTCTGATAAGATTCGTTGAGGACTTAGTTGAGGCAATTGTTTTTTATATTTGAGGTTTATGTATTTTGGAGACTTAGTATTTCTTACTTACGTTTGACATTTGTATTGTTTTAGAATTGCCTAGGCACTATGTTTTAATGATTAATGATTATTTCGAGGATTTTTATTTTATAACTTCCGCTGAGATTAGTTTACGTCACTTTGCTGACGTGTAATTGATATATATCGACGTATTGTATTTCTCGTAGCAGAATACGACAGATAAATCATTTCGAGTAGTTCATGACAGGTCGCTACAAGTGCGGTGGTGGAGGACGAAGAAAGGAGGGGAGAGAAGGAAATAGTTAAGGGGAGAGAAGGAAGAGACGTTAGGCGGAAAAGAAATGTGAAAGAGAAAAAGTGAGGTGTTTTAAAGAGAGGTCAGAGCGTTTTCTTTCACCGACTCCAGTTGTTCTAATGAGTTTGGTGTAATGAGTATGAATTTTGTGTAACCCCATACAAGCAGCAAACCAACAATATAATAGTTTAACCTGCGCAAAGGATAAGTGCCTAAATTTTCAAAGCTACATTACTCTGGTGCAAATTGTTATGAAAACTAGGAAACAAGACAATAAACTAGAGAGCAAGAACAATTAAGAAACTTGGCTTGAGGCGTGAAATCACTCTCCGTAAGGAATATTTGCCCCCACTAGATGCTGCAGGGTTATAGGCAAACTTCCTCCTAGGATACAACAGCCAACAATCTCTAATCCTCAGCAAATAGGATTGAGAAACTATGAACTTTCTGAAAACAAGAGTGTATTTGTGAAGGAAGAAGAATATGGAATACTAGTTTAATATATACTGCAAGATGTATCTTCTAATGGGTGTTAATAGCCTATTTATAGGCTCTTAAACTCCAAGAAGACGTTGGAGGTCGTTGCATTGTGATTGGACATGTCTCTTGGTGCATAAGATGTGATTTTCCATGAAAAGTCACCTCTGTCAGGACATCGATCGATCGATGTGATCGAACGATGTGACATCGATCGATCGATGTCTCACAGTAAGCTCCAATTCCATTCTGACCAACATCGATCTGTCACATCGATCGATCGAAGTCACTTCGATCGATCTATGTGATCGATCTATGTTGGACAGAAAGTTTCAGCTTTGCACCCAGGACACATCAATCGATCGATGTGATCGATCTATGTGACATCGATTGATCGATGTCATCGATCTATGTCCGGCAGAATACTCAACATTATTTTCAAGCCACATGGGTCTATCCATTTGATACATGGATCGATCCAAGTCATGAGCCAAGCTATTCTTGCTTATTCCAACACCATTTCACCTTCATCTTTGATCACAAGCACATATTCTTCATCCCATTGCCTTTACAAACTATTATAACAATCTCCCACTTAGTTTGTAAAGCAACTCATGGTATTTCATGCATTTAAGAAGTATCTTTCGATTTGAACCTCTTATTAGTATAACACTTCAAAGTTCTAACGAAATCATGATAGCTAAAAAGCCTTGAATCAGATTCCTATGTGTTAGAACCGGTAACATTATACACATGAAACCACACTCTCAATCGAAGTCCATTTTAAACCGCACTTTATGGCCTTATGCTACCCCTAGTATTCATGAACATTTCAAGATCATTGCTTGTCGAAGCGGCACCACTTCCTATGTTCATATAGGTGAAGATTAAAATAATTCCTCTTAATCCTTCATTAAGAGTGTTTTAACACTCACCCTCCTTTAACACTAACATTCCAATTCTTCAAAGATCAATGTCGTGCGGCTTGATTCTTTAAAGATCAATCGTAGTGCTTTAATACCTCACTTTGTGACTTGTTGTTACCCATTGAACCTTTGGCTAGTGGTATGCTAGACAAGGTTGGGTTTCTATCACAAGTGAACTTATCCCATACGTCTCAATCCCATCCCTAAAGATGTACTTTGTACCAAGGCTTTTGATAGACTCTTTGTCAATGGATCCGCCAGGTTATTGCAGGATCTGACGTATGCAATGGCTATTACACCATCCATTATTAATTGCCTTACATAATCATGCCTAAGGCTGACATGTCTAGATTTTCCGTTATAGATTTTACTATAAGCTCTAGACATCGTTGCTTGGCTATTATAGTGTAAAGAAATAGCTGGCATCGGTTTTGGCCACAACTCTATATCCAATAATAGATTTCTCAGCCATTCCGCTTCTTTACCTGCAGATCCCAATGCTATGAATTCGGATTCCATTGTAGAATGATTTATGCATGTCTGTTTCTTTGAACCCCAAGAAACAGCACCACCACCCAATGTAAATATCCAACCCGTAGTAGACTTGTTATCACCAACACTGGTTATCCAACTAGCATCAGTATAACCTTCTAACACGTCTGGAAAATTATTATAAAACAATCCGTAACTCATAGTCCTCTTCAAGTACCCAAGTACTTGTCCGATTGTCTTCCAATGGTCTATACTAGGATTACTAGTATACCTTGATAATTTACACACCGCAAAGGCAATATCCGGTCTAGTGCAATGCATAGCATACATTAAACTACCAATTGCACTAGCATATTCTAATTGTGCTACCGCTCTACCGGTATGTCCAGTCAATTTGTATAAGGCATCGAAAGGTGTGTTTGCTTCTTTGATCTCCAAGTGTTTGAACTTATTCAACACTTTGTTTATGTAATGAGATTGACAAAGAGCAAAACCCCCACTATGTTTGGACACCTTAATCCCTAAGATAGTATCTACCTCACCCAAATCTTTCATTTGGAATTGTGAAGTTAAATACTTCTTAGTCTCATTTACTCCTTCCATATTAGTACCGATAATGAGCATATCATCCACGTACAAACAAATAATGACACCATATTTGTCTGTAAACTTGGAATATACACACTTATCTGCACCATTATGACGGAAACCATCCTTTAAAATGGTAGTGTCAAACTTTTCATGCCATTGTTTCGGTGCTTGTTTCAATCCATACAATGACCTTATCAACTTGCACACTTTGTGCTCATTAGTACAAAACCTTCCGGTTGTTCCATATAGACCTCTTCGTCTAAATCACCATTGAGAAATGCAGTCTTAACATCCATTTGATGAATAACCAAGTTATTCATGGATGCTAACGCTATCAACACTCTAATGGATGTTATCCTCGCAACTGGAGCATATGTATCAAAATAGTCTATCCCTTCTAGTTGTCTAAAGCCTTTAGCTACTAATCTAGCCTTAAAAGTTTGAAGTGAACCATCCGAATTGTATTTTCTTCTAAATACCCATTTACATCCAATAGCTTTGGAACTCGGAGGCAAATCAGTGAGAACCCACGTATTGTTAGACAATAACGAATTCATCTCATCATCAATAGCTTCCTTCCAAAATGATGCATCTCTCAATTGCATCGCTTCCTTATAGGATTTTGGATCATCTTCAACGCTTAGTACAATAGGTATTTGGTTAAACACATTTGTCCTATTACCTTCAACTAAGAAAGTAATGGATTGCGAAGAAATGAAGTCTGGATGTAAATACTTTTCCTTTCTAGCACGTTGACTTCTCCTAACCTCAATTGGAGAATCTTGATTTTGATCATCAACTCTAGAAGGATCATTAGGGAAATCTCTAACAATAAGTTCATTCAAACTCTCACTCATTGAACTTTGATTTGAATCTGTTCTCAAGAATTTATTCTCAAGAAATTCAACATCTCTATATTCAACAACCGCATTGGATTCTAAATCTAGAATCCTATATGCCTTAGAGTTTTCGGCATATCCAATAAAGACACCTTTAAGAGCTCTTGGCCCCAGCTTACTCCTTTTCGGATCCGGAACTTTATAATAGGCTAGACAACCCCAAACTCTAAGATAACTTAGATTTGGTTTTCGTTTCTTCCATAATTCGTATGGAGAAACCTTAAACTTCTTAGAAGGAATTCTATTATGAATATGACAAGCCGTTAACAAGGCTTCTCCCCACAAATTCTTTGGCAAACCAGAGTTTATTAACATTGCATTTAGCATGTCAACTAAACTTCTATTCTTTCTTTCAGCCAAACTATTTTGTTGGGGTGTGTATGTAGCACTTTTTTGGTGTATGATACCATTTTCCTCACAGAATTGATTAAATTCAAGAGGAAAATATTCACCACCACGATCACTCCTTAGAACTTTGATTTTCAATCCCAATTGATTTTAAACTTCCATTTTATAGACTTTGAACATGTCAAAGGCTTCATCTTTATGCCTTAGTAAATATACATAAGTATATCTAGAAGCATCATCAATGAAAGTTATGAAATATCGATTTCCACCTCGGGTTAAAACTCCGTTCAATTCACAAATATCTGAATGAACAAGTTCTAAGAGTTCGGTTTCCCGTTCAACTTTCGGAAACGGCTTCTTTGTCATTTTTGCTTGTATGCATACTTCACATGTTCTTTCATTTTCATCTTTACAAGAAATTAAGACATGCTTAGACATGAACTTAATAGTAGTATTACTAACATGTGCAAGTCTATCATGCCACAATGAAAAAGAAGAATCAACAGAGTAAACAGAAACCGCAGAATTCTTATTGATATTCAATTTGAATATCCCGTCGCAAGCATAATCCTTGATGACAAAGATACCATTCTTGGACAATATAATTTTGTCCCCCTCCATTACAATCTTGAATCCACTCTTACAAACAAGACTAGGTGAAACAAGATTCTTAGAAATCTCGGGTACATGTAGTACGTTGACTAATAACAACTTCTTACCAGAAGTAAAGTCTAACTCTACACTACCTTTACCCAAGACTCTTGTGGTGCTGCGGTTTCCCATAAGAACCTGTTGGCTATCATCCACAACATGGTAGGTCTTGAATAGATCCTTGTTGTTGCATACGTGCACTGTTGCACCCGAATCGAACCACCAATCTCTTGTGATTTCGTTCGTAGCCATATGAAGTTCCGTTACCATGCCAACATGCAATCCGGAGACCATTGCAACCAGTTGATCGGTTCCAATGTCTACCATATTCGCATTGTTGACATTTTGAAAACTACCGTCCTGTTTTTGTTTCTTTCGAAACCAACAGTCCTTCTTGAGATGTCCTTTCTTTCCACAATTATAACATCTCTTGCCTTTCTTAGATTCTGCTCTGTCTGTGGATTCAGTATAATCGGAGTTCTTCCTTTTGTTTCCAACCGAACTTCCTGTTTTCCCTTTGACATAATGCACTCTAGGTGCATCGTCAGAGACATGTCTCTTTACAAGACTCCTTGTCTCTTCTTCAATTCGCAAATGCTTTTGAAGTTGTTCAAGGGAAAAGGATTCGGTTGAGTGCAGTAATTTCTTCCTGTAGTCATTCCAACTAGGGAGAAGCTTAGCAATGATCCCTCCTACTTGTAATGCCTCAGAAACTTCTACACCCAACTCTTTTAGTTTGGACACAATGACCTGCAACTCGTGCACTTGGTCCATGATTGAAATATTTTCAACCATCTTAAAATTAAAATACTTCATCACCTAGAATTTGTCTGCGCCTTGTTTTTCATTGTTGTACTTGAACTCCAAGGCGTTCCATATCTCCTTCGGTGATGACGTTGCCGTGAACAGATCGTAGATACGATCTGACAAGTTGTTGAGGATATGCCATCGGCAAAGCATGTTATCCTCATGCCTCTTCCTCCAAGCAGCCTTGACCTCCTCGGAGTCCTCTTCTTTTGGGGTTGGCAGATCCTTCAGATTTGGGTCGAGACAATACCCAATCTGAAGCGCAGTCAGGAGGAACAACATCTTGTCCTTCCAGCGGAGATAGTTTGTGCCATCGAAACGATCAAGCTTCATGCTCTCTTGATTCAAGAATGTCTTTGAATCCATCTTCAGATATTCCTTACGATTATTATGAAAACTAGGAAACAAGACAATAAACTAGAGAGCAAGAACAATTAAGAAACTTGGCTTGAGGCGTGAAATCACTCTCCGTAAGGAATATTTGCCCCCACTAGATGCTGCAGAGTTATAGGAAAACTTCCTCCTAGGATACAACAGCCAACAATCTCTAATCCTCAGCAAATAGGATTGAGAAACTATGAACTTTCTGAAAACAAGAGTGTATTTGTGAAGGAAGAAGAATATGGAATACTAGTTTAATATATATTGCAAGATGTATCTTCTAATGGGTGTTAATAGCCTATTTATAGGCTCTTAAACTCCAAGAAGACGTTGGAGGTCGTTGCATTGTGATTGGACATGTCTCTTGGTGCATAAGATGTGATTTTCCATGAAAAGTCACCTCTGTCAGGACATCGATCGATCGATGTCTCACAGTAAGCTCCAATTCCATTCTGACCAACGTCGATCTGTCACATCGATCGATCGAAGTCACTTCGATCGATATATGTGATCGATCTATGTTGGACAGAAAGTTTCAGCTTTGCACCCAGGACATATCGATCGATCGATGTGATCGATCTATGTCGATCGATGTCATCGATCTATGTCCGGCAGAATACTCAACTTCATTTTCAAGCCACATGGGTCTATCCATTTGATACATGGATCGATCCAAGTCATGAGTTAAGCTATTCTTGCTTATTCCAACACCATTTCACCTTCAACTTTGATCACAAGCACATATTCTTCATCCCATTGCCTTTACAAACTATTATAACACAAATAATGCATATTAAAAACACATACGAAAAAAAAGTAAAAGAAAAAGAAAAACATAAAGAAACACTAGCAGCAGTACAAACAAAAGTTTACATGTATGGTAGTCCAAATTATTGAATTTCATGCTACCAAGTGAAGAAACACTCAAAAATTACAAATCAGAGATTAAGTTGATTTTGTACGTGGGAGAAGTTTTAGAATAGTTGCAAGGCATGTGTATATTACCTAGTGATGTGTTAACCTGGAAGTTAGGACAGGAGCAAAGAACGTTCTCTACCATTTCTAGTTGGATCAAGCGGCGACGCGAGAAGGAATATTAGAAGGAGCAAGAAAGTAAGGATGATAAACAGAAGAGGATGCGATAACAGGGATGATACAGACATTTGGTTGTACCGCTACAAGGAAACACAGGTTGAGTTAATGCAGCGAAACTATGGCAATAAAGAGGAACAAAAAAAAAGTAAATGAGGAGCGTGATTTATGGTTGTTTTTGGCTTCGCTAACTAATATGAGACATGCAGCATGAATATTGTGGTCAACTTACTCGTATTACACTTTTCAATATGATGAAATAAAGCAAAATGACTCACTATGTTATATTGTGAAACATCAACTGATCGACACAGCTTGACGCAATTTTCATTATGAGTCATCGGAAAACAACCTCGGTGTGTTTCTAACACATGGGTATGGTTGCGTACATCTGACCTCCCATACCCCGCTATAAGAGGAGCCTCTAAGACAATGGGGCAATGTTGTTGTTGTACATGTTCTAATTTGCAAAGGTTTCGTAGCGCGTCATAAGCACCGGGCTAAGGGGCGGTTGAGCAATTCAAGTTAACCGCCCTACCTTATTACAACATAGGGACATAAGGGAGAAGGTTGTGAAGGTAGCCTCGTTATCCACACTTTCGGTCGGGTGAATAGAGGACCGACAGACCCGGATTTTCACGAGCATTGACAGGTTCCGGAGTGCCTGTCAAAGGCGCTAGCGCATACCCCGAGGTAATCATCACCACCTGCACCTCACATCTCAGCATAGTGGAATGTGTAACCCGCCTGCTCTTCCATTCAACTCCATTTTTTCCTCTAATCCATAGCCTAACAGAGCAGCATGAGACAAGCTGCCCATACAGCCAGCGCAGGAAGGATGGCAATTCATGAATTTCTAATGATTGCCGTGTTCTGCATGCTGGATCCTCTACTATTCTATGTTCTTTTCGAAAGTGTGCTAATCCCTATGTTGTGCAGAGCTAAGCATCTTTTATTCGATGGGATAAACGTTTTCCTCTGCAGGGGCCTTGCGCAGTAAACCCCCTACGGGAGGTCGTGTGTTGTCGTAAAGTAGTCCCCACGAAGCTTTCGGGAAGAGGGGTAGTTTTGTGTGTAAGCATAGCATTTCTGGTCGAACCCGCCCAACCCAGATGCAAACCTGACAGACACATCTTTTTCCTTTTGGGAGGGTACTTCGAGTAGTGGGTACCTTGTAGGACCTCGACCCACCTACTCGGGTCTTGTATGGATATCTCATAGCCCTGTGGTTGCATCATGTAGATATCTTCTTCAAGATCTCCGTGAAGAAAGGCAGTTTTCACATCAAGCTGTTCTAGGTGCAGATCCTCTGCAGCTACAATACTCAGAACAGTTCTGATAGTAGACAGCTTGACCACAGGTGAAAAAATCTCGGTGAAGTCATCCCTAGCTTTCTGTTGAAACCCTTTCACAACAAGTCTTGCCTTATACCTCTGAGTGCCGTCAGCTTCTTGCTTCAACCTGTACACCCATTTCTTCTAAATAGCCTTTTTCCCTGGTGGCATCTTTACAAGATCCCAAGTCAGATGGCTCTGCAGAGAGTTCATCTCATCTTCCATGGCTGACCTCCAGCCTTCACTTTTGTCAGAACTCATTGCCTCTTCATAGCAGCTTGGCTCATCAGAATCAGTAAGAAGCAAGTAGTAAGTGAAGGTGAGAACCTGGCAGGTGTAGAAATGGTTCTCCTCTCTCTCCGAACAGCAATGGGTGGTGTGACTTGCTTTTCATGAGTTTCATGATCCGAGGTCGGCACCTCGGCAGTCTGATCAGCATGTTTGCTTGACTCGGCTTGGCCAACGTCACTTTGCTCAAAGTACTTAGGCTCCTGGGGCTGCTTCTCCTTCTTTACTCTGTCCTTGTAAAGTATGTTTTCGTTGAAAACCACATCTTTACTCCTGATCACTTTCTTCCCTACATGATCCCACAGTCTATATCTAAAACTATCACCTCCATAGCCAATTAGAGAACATACTTTGGACTTGGAGTCAAGTTCTGACCTTTCGTCTGGCTTCAGCAGTGCATAAGTAGTGCAACCAAATATTCTGACATGGGCAAAAGAGATCTTCTTACCAGTCCACTCTTCTTCAGGAAGTTTGCAGCCAATGGCAGTAGATGGTCCTCGGTTAATCAGATAGACAGCGATGTTCACCGCCTCGGCCCAGAAAGACTTTGGCAGGTCGGCATGTATCCTCATACTCCTTGCCCTTTCACAGATCGTTCTGTTCATCTTTTCAGCGACACCATTGTGTTGAGGTGTTTTGGGCACCGTCTTTTCTCTCCTGTTTCCGTTCTCAGCACAATAGTCCTCAAACTCTTTGCTGCAGTACTTTCTACTGTTGTCCGACCTCAAGCATTTCAGCTTCAGCCCTGTTTCATTCTCAACAAGGCTTCTCCACCTTTTGAAGATATTAAATACGTCAGACTTATGTTTTAGAAAGTACACCCACAGCTTCCTCGTTGAGTCATCAACGAAGGTGACATAACGTGAACTATTCAGAGAAGGCAGATCTGAAGGCCCCCAGACATCCGTGTGTACAAGTTCCAACTTTTCAGCTCTGGGACTTCTCTTGTGCGTTGTGAAGCTAAATGCGTTCTATTTCCCCGTTACACAAGATTCACACAATGGTATATCAACGTTGGATAGACCTTCCAGCTTCCCTTTAGACGCCATTACTTTCATCCCTTTGACATTCATGTGTCCGAGTCTCTGATGCCACAGCTCGGCATCACTTGCCGAGCTGACCACGTTTGCTGAGCTCTTGCTTGAGAACTTATAGAGGGTTCCTTCTCTCAAACCCTGTGCTACAATTAAGGACCCTTTGACTAGCTTCCAATGTGTTTTGCTCAACCTTCCTTCTAGGTCAGAGTCATCAGCCAGCTGTGTAATTGAGATCAAGTTCTTGGTCAGCCGAGGCACATGTCTTACTTGAAGCAGCTTCAGTTGCCTACCGTCTGGTAGAGTCAGTATGATATCCCCCTTGCCGATGATATCACAGGAGTCATCATCCCCGAGATATACTTTCCCAAAGTTTCCACTTTTATAGTTTGTAAAGTATCCTCTGTTGGATGTGGCATGAAAAGAGGCACTAGTATCAAAAATCCAGAGGTCGTCGGCTCGGCTCTCACATCTCAGAATCAGTCCGTCACTATCAGACCTGGAAACTTGAGAAACGTGTGTCTCATCTCCATACTTGTCCATCTGATCGGCCTTCTTCTTGACTCTGCAATCGCGTTTAAGGAGACCCTTCTTCTTGCAATTCCAGCAGGTCAGATTTGAGCCCTTTGACTTACTCTTTCTAGACTGCGATCTCCCACCTCTGTCATTACCTCTCTTGGCAGATCTGCCGTGCTCTTCTGTGTTCAGCGCGGCTCCAAAACTTTCAGGAGTGCCACTGTTTCTCCTCCTTGAATCTTCATCAAGTAGCACATCTACCACGTTTTCAAACTTCAATGTACCTTCTCCGGATGAGTTTCTCACAGCCATGACAACTTCATCCCAACTGTCAAGCAGACTTGACAGTATCACCAAGGCCAGAACTTCATCGTCAAAGACGATCCCAACTGACTCAAGTTGACTAGTGATCGTGTTGAATTCACCCAAGTGTTCCTGCATCGTTTTATTTTCGGTCTTTTTCATGTTGAATAGCCTCTTCATCAGATGCACCTTGTTTGAGGCAGAGGGCTTCTCATACATTCTTGTCAACGCATTCATTACATCCTTTATGGTCTTCTCCTTTGAGATACTGAATGCAACGGTTTGGGTTAGAGATAACCTAATGGCACCGAGCGCTTTCCGATCCAGAATCTCTCATTCTCGATCCGTCATGTCAGTAGGTTTCACCTCTTTCCCTTCAAGAGGTAGATATAAATCTCTCTGGTATAGATAGTCTTCAACTTGCATCTTTCAGAATCCGAAGTTTGATCCATCAAACCTCTTAATCCTTGATTTGATGTTGGTGGCCATTGCTCCCACTCGAACAGAGAACCTGGCTCTGATACCAGTTGTTGGGCACTATTTTCGGAATCAGTGAAGAACAACCACAACGAAAATTGCAAGGACGCACAAAAGTAATGAATAATTAACAAAGAAAAGACTAAAACGAAGAACACAAGATTTAACGTGGGAAAACCCTCAAGGGGAAGAAAAACCCACGGCGGCGGCAAGCCAAGAAATTCACTATCACCAACTCATTTTTCGGTTACAATTCATTGCGCCTAGACTGCGGATTTATAGCAAGGGGATCGGCTTCTACTGACGAGGTTCAATATGGTAAAACTAAGTTATAAAAGAGTTATAATATGCACTATCATGCTTATCACTCCCTATTGTGTTGATGTACATGGAACTTGCTGTAAGTTTATGAGGACTAGATATTAAGAATATCATCATGAAATTCATAACCATATTTATGTTGGTGTGAACAGAACGCACTTGAAGAATTTTATGTATACAAGTGCCGAGTTGGTGTAACTTTCTATGAGAATTTGCAAGCACTCGAGTGCTTATGAAACCTAGGACTTGGTGCATAGTCGAATTCACAGCAAACCACAAGCTTGTATGAAGTAGACAAAGAAATATCTAATGGTTGTCCATAAAAATAATAGTAGAGTATGATTCAAGACTTTTATGTCATCTTATTTCTATTTATGTACTTATATTTATACAAAATGATGATTCAAGATGGGAGTCATCGTCCACTATATGTCATTGTCCTTGTTTAATATTAGACAGATTAGTTTAAAATTGTTTATGGATATTCTTATATAAACTTTAGATCATATGGAGGATTTTTCGAAAAATACGATAAATGCTTTAGAAAGTTCTCCAAATTTATATAAATATATGTAAGAATATTGATTGGAGAACAAAGTGAAACTTGTATTAGATGGATGAGACAACCGAACGTTTGGTTAGTGAGACCAAAAGTTCGATATGAACTTTGATGAGGTCTTTGAGTTCGGTCTAATTTTAAGTTTCAGTCTAGCGAATGAACACTTCACTGAATGTTCGGTGAAGGTGGTTATCGAACATCCGGTCCATAATTTGGTGATGAATTTTGAGTTCCAACGTTCATAATTTTTGAATTTCGATAAATTTTTACAAACGTTTGGTGACTTTATCGTGAAAATTTTTCTGCTGTCTTTGGATCAAATGCTGTAACGTTTTGCAACTTGGCACAACTGTTTTTAATATTGAATGACCATTAACTAACTTTGAAAGTTAAATTCTGCAGATATGTGTTAAATTAACTTACTTTTTGCGAATAAAGTCAATATATACAAGAATCAAAAGGTTTTGAAGATAGACTTTTCTTATACTTGAGATATACTTGCTATATACTTTGAAATGATTCTTGATAAACCTTTTTGATTTTTTTTTTTTTGAAAACCTGAAGAATTGTTTTCTTGTCTTCTCCCTTTTCCATTGGTATCAAGCACTTCAAATAGACAAGTTGAATCTTCTTCTGGTAGCGCATACGAAAAGAAAAAGCCGTTATATATTAGAAGACTTTTGCAGCGTGGTCTACCTTGCTCAATGAGAGAGGCAATTTTCTTTAAAGATGGTCACATTTGTTACGCATCAGCTATTTTTTTATTCATTTTCATTTATGTTTGATTATCATATGCTTGTAATCTTTCCTATAATCTTGTCCATTCACAAGGAAAGTTCCAAAAATTTCGAAAATTATTTTTTTAATGATGTCTTCCATTTTTAAGTACTTCAATATGCCTTATACATCAAATCATACCATAAATAGGACTTTAATGGATATTCCTTATAGAAAGATATACATGGAGATTTCTATCCAGAACAAGATTTGGTATTAATCAAATCTCCAATCAAGAGATATCCAGACCCGTGATTTTCTGATATATGGCCGAGCTTCAACTCTGCTCGGCCATCTGTCCAGCTCGGTACTTCCGTTTATGGCATCAGCTCCCACTTCTAAGTCATCGAGCTCTGCCTCCTGAGCTCGACCTCTTCAGCTCGGCTGACTTCAGTTCCACCAATCCCAACAGTAAACTCGTGCTATAGGTTACTCAAAAATCTTACAAGCTTCTAAAATATCCAAACTCCCACGTGAGAAAATTAAAGGACATTCCCGGTGCACTAGGCTCTCGTGTTTGTGCAGGGTCTAAGGAGGAGCCGGATCGCTTCGCAATCTGATGTGCACAGACTTATCGATACTTTGTGCAAAAGGCTCTTCCACGGCTCGAATACGTGACCTCAAGGTTATAAAATCAGCAACCTTGCATGTCCGCTCCTACCTGAGAAGATTACCGTTGCCTTTTTGCTGTTACGCAGACAAATGAAAATGTTACCAACTTTCAGAAAGTAATCGTTTTTTGCCAGCAGAATTTTTCTTTTACATTTATTTTGATATCCTGTCATCAAACTGAAAGGTTCAAACAGTTTTATTCTAATCATTTTCTCCTTCACAAACTATCACACAATAAACAATCTGTCCTGTAAGATTACTTGGATCCATTAAGCCCTGTGACTTACAAGTCCCAAGCGTGTAGTTTCCAACCCGCTACATGTATTAAACATAGTTGATGTTTAAAAAAGACCAGGTACTTGCAAGATAATTCAGGTTGAGGGGAAAAACCTTGATCCCTTCTAAACCCTTTAGGTACTCAATTCAGTTATTGCATAGTGGTCACGGGTTCGAGACGAGGAAACATCTTCTTACACAAAGTGTAGGGTAAGTCTGCGTACAAGCGATCCGGCTCCTCTTCAGTCCATACATAAACGCGGAAGTCTAGTACACCAAAAACGTCCTTATTAAGTTATTGCATATTTGATTCACTTAGAAAGGAAAAGGAAGCATGCATTGGTAACATAAGGCAAGGTGCTTTAGTCAGAAAAACAGCTTGGAAGTTTTCAAAGCATCATTTGACCACAAACACGTTTATACACTAAATTTTTAATTTAAATAAAATATTGGAGTAGACGCTGGCCAGTACAAATTTTGTAAAGAATTTGCTTTGTGCCTCTTTCAAAATTAAAATGATATTTCTACCATTTTCTACAATTCTGGAAACCCGTTTGTAATCATCAATCTGCCCTTCTTTCTCTTAGATTTATTACACTTGGTTTTGCGAATAGATTAACAATCAAGTATCGTCCTCAATCCATCGCTCTCTCTCCTTATCTCTTTAATGCCTAACAATTTGACCATCAGCCAGCTCCAATTTCTTTTCATATATATATATATATGTATATATATATATATGTATATATATATATATGTATATATGTATATATGTATATATGTATATATATATATGTATATATATATATATATGTATATATGTATATATATATGTATATATGTATATATATATGTATATATGTATATATATATGTATATATGTATATATATGTATATATGTATATATATATATATATGTATATATGTATATATATATATGTATATATATATATGTATATATATATATATGTAACATTTCTATCATGATAGCAGATCTGCATTAACAGCACCTAATACATCCGAAGGGGTGTTTCTTCCCCATCGAGTAGAAGAAGGGATTGACAAGCCATGCTGGGCAAGATAATCCACATGCCTATTGCTTGGAAGAAGATCCCCTAACCCATTGTGTAATCTTTCCCATGAAAGTACGTCATGTGTGCTCAAATCATCTATGTGACATTATTTTATTAGAAAGGTTAGACAATAAGATAAAAGATATGTTAGAAAACTTTATCCCCTATTGTCCTTGCAATAAAAGAAAATGTTGGAAAAAGTAGCAGCTAGAATTTCACAAGTTTTAGCAAGTGGACTAAGAAGAAGAGGTAGGTCCCTCTAGATCATCAGCCATCAACCGATTATAGCTCAATGCATCATCATCTTCCCCACATTAAGTCCCTCATGTATTGCCACAAGTTCCGCGTTTTCAGCATCAAGTGCACAGTTGTTTTGGGCCTTTATAGATTCCAAGATGTATGCCAATGTATATTCTGTTTATGTCACATGTTGTAGTGCCACCCTTCCTAACAACAGCATCCACGTCAAGAAGTAAACACTCTTTCTTGACTTTGGAATATGATTGAATAAAATAAAATGACTCACTAAATTGGTTCCGCTTCTTATATTGTGATGTAACAGTTGATCGACACAACTTGATACAATTTTCATTATGTGTCATCGGAAAACAACCTATGTATGTTTCTAACACATGAGTATGTTTGTGTACATCCGACCCCGCCATAGGCGAGAGCTTCTTAAACAATGAAGTAACGTGGTTGTACCCTTTCAGAAGCTGTGTCCAACAGTCCGGAAGACATCTGTGCCTCCTTTTGAGGACTGATGATCCAGAAGACCTATCTCTTCTTAGTCCACTTGCTTAATAGTCGGCACATGTTGTAGTGAGATTTTGATCATTGCTCATGGTTCATTTGATGTGATTAATCTACATCATCAAATGTTTATCTACATCATAAAACAGCAGATCTGCTCAAAAGCAATCAAGTTCCAGTCCCCTATAAACCGCCACCTCCACAACTTCACCAGCAGGCCTCCTTTTTTTCCCCCTCTAAAGAGTGACACAACACCAGGGCTCCTTTTAGTCCTGTGCAACTTGAGCTTACGAAGATGTGAAATGCTCAAACATCAATGTTTTACAATATGGAGTAATCAAGGTAAAAGGACGTTTTCGGTGCACTAAGCTTCCGCGTTTGTGCAGGGTCTGCATCCATGATTACAGAACTGTATTCACACGTGTCCCACTTTTTAATAATATTATTACACTTCAACTGCTTGTCAACACAGGGAAACAAGTAAAAAGTTCTAGACTCCTGAAGCAGCAGAAAAGAGGAACAGAATTTACTCTTCTTCTCTTCTCAAAAAAGGCTATTTCATGTTTGATGTGTTCAGTCATCAAATATTGCACGCCCAAGAATTCCTCTCCAATACAATTCCTCAGCCATGAAGCCGCATAAAAACATCTTGTGGAAAACATCAGTGTAAAAGATTACAAGATTATAAGGAACCCTTCAAAATAATTTTGTACCCAGCTCTGCTATATTCGGAACAATGATGTTCAATCTTTTGCCGTTAACTGTACACACGTAGAAGGGTTCATCTGATCTTTCCAGCTAGTAGTTCTTATTACAACAAAGATATCAAAACCTAGCCAAGTAATAGCAAAATGTTAGACCAACACCACTGTTCTCGCAATAACCACCAGATGAATTGATACTGAGCCGTTTTCCTATTGTAATCTTTTAGTTGCTGTACTGATTTTGCAAGATCAAACTCAACAGAAGCCAAAAAAAAAAAAAAAAAGGCTGGTAAAATTCCAAGAACATCTCCCTCGCCCTAACCAAGTCCCCAGAAGCACCAAATCCGAATCTAAATCAGATGTGCCCTTTTTAAGAATCTAATTGTTCTGCAATAATAGGGCCATACAGATTCCAAAAAGTCCAGGTATTTCTCCACAATCCATGAGTTCAAATTTCTTACGATTCCAATCGATGCCTCTTTATAATCCATATTTTTTATATCAACAAGTGGTTGCAGCAAACCTTGCATATTCTCTTTTAAGCGTCCACTGAAAATATACTTGTAAGCTACTTCATAGTAGATGGGTATGTTTCTGAGCACTTTAACACTTTGCTTGAAGCTGAACATGTACAATGCACAGATGGTCTGCAACAATTTAATGTATAGAGCAGCAATCAACGGTCCAAAAATCCACAAGGGGTACAACTCCTTTGCAACTTCAGGTCCATACGTAAAATTCACAGCCAGATACCATGGGATGCTGCAGAAAGCGGGGAAAAGGGTGAGAAATTACACTGTAATGTTCACATACAAATGCAACGAGAACCAAGTATCATCTCATGAACATAAACTATTATCATAATCCATCTAAAAATTAGCAAAATCTAAAAGGGAATGGGTCTTGCCACCCAGTATCTACCCTATAGAAAGGTGATGGGAAAAAGCATAATCATAGAGTCAGAAATTGTAGGCCCGCCGGGAATGGGCTCTTTCTGTCCCATACGCATATAAACAGTTAGATAATTATCATACGGCTGATGGCAATAGCCCCGCGAATAACTCCAAAAGTGGGGTTTAAGTGAAGGGTTAGCAGAATAACTCCAAAAGTGGATTCAAGAAGAAGAATAGAAAAAAGAAAAAAAAGGCCTTAATTAGGGCGCTTTTTCAAAAGGATTGAGGGAGAAAAACCCTTTGTTCTGAAGAGCCCTTTTTTGAGCGAAGTTGAAATCCCTGCTCCGGAGCTCATCCTCTAAGTGTTAATGAGCATATATAGAGGATACAAATTAAAAGCACAACGGTTTCCTATATTGGGTGAGCTTTCTAGATTGGGTGAGAGCCGTAAGGAGCATATATGGATGGTGCAAATTAGGAGCGCAGCGGCTTCCTAGATTGAGTGAGATTGGATGAGATCTTACGCAGTGACCCACACAACGTGTCCTCTACAAATGAGGCATGAGGCTCATCCTCCCAGCCCTAAGGAGCATATATATAGGATGCAAATGAGGAGCCCAGCGGCTTGCTAGATTAGGTGAGATCTTACGTAGTGACCCACACAAGATGTCCCCTACAAACTAGGTCTTTGGCCTAACAGCAGAGGAACACACATACTGTGCGTGTCCATGCAATCGAACTCTTGACCTCTTGGAAACAATCCAAACCCGAATACCAACTGGATTATGTCTTGGAGGCTGACTATCTTTTTTTTAATTAGATAGAAGATGCATTGGACATTTTTGTGATTTTGTAAAAAGGAAAATGCCTACTTTGGCAGTTACTAAATAAAGTTGAAAAAAAAAAGCTGTCATTTTCTCCTATGTGTGGACCTTTTATGTATGATAGATGGCATATTGGGGACCATATTGATTGATTTTTCCAACTGGCAGATTTTCTACAAGGTTACAAGCAATAGTTTTTTCATCATTTCCCTGAAAATGATGAAAGTAGTCATAATAAATGTAAACCACTATGTTCTGTTGGAGAACATCAACTTCTTTTGTTCTTGAGCAAACGTAAATACTTCTGACCCTGCGAGTCCTTTTAGTTCCAAGAAGTTTAGTAGAATATGCAGACCATGAATTCAGTAACTTTTTAGGTTGTCAAAGTATTGTCAAAAACCCACACAAGATGCTTACTGTATACTGGGTTAGCAATCCTCTAATCTCATTGGGCTGCATACAATGGCATAGTCATTACTAGACCAGACAACAGGGTTAGCAACCCTCTAATCTCATTGGGCTGCATACAATGACATAGTCATTACTAGCCCAGACAACAGTAAAACATCTACGTTGTGTGTGTCCTAGTTCGAACCTATGCCTTTTTAAAGTATTGTACTAATCCGAATAACAATTGAGCTATGATCTAGAGACATCTAACTTCTTTGGAGAGGTAGAGCTGAACGTGACAAAGTTCATTCCGGACAACTTAGCAAATTTATGCTTAGCTCCAGAATCAAAATTATAAAAGAAAAGGTTGAAACCCAACCAGTAAGAGTCCCTGTCACATCTAGTACTAAAGGTAGTGTAAGGATGTAAATCAGGTACCTAACGGCCCGCTAACAGAAGCTTGGTCATATACACAGTAGTCTGCATAACGAGCCCCCAGCAATGCAGGCAAGCCTACAGGCCAAGAAAGCTCTCACACTATGCACACACTTGCTGTAAAGGGGTAATGTCTACAATCTGACTTTGTGTTAGTGTAGATGTGTTTATTTTTTAGTGCGAATTGGAATGTGCAAGGATTGTAAATTCAATTTTATTAATGTAACCAAAAGTGTACAAAAATGAGTCCGTTAGGCTTGTAATGAACTAGTAAATAACCTTTTTATTGATTTTGTGATGAAAATTGAAATATATTCCGCATTGTAAATTTTCTTACGTTTTTCTTCTCAATTTAAGTCTTGCTCTCTTAATCAAAAAAAGTATTGTTTTGGTTTAATTATTAAGATATTGTGATTTACATTATCTCCGGAAGTCAACTAATACAATATTTTTGAAATAAAAGGAATGCAGCTTGTGTAAATGATAAAATCATGTTGAGATTTTCTCTTGAAATAAACATAAATGAATTGGAGGACTAAATTGCTAAGCTAATGTTAGAAACAATTCACCGCCCAACTAGCTAAATTTTGTTTTCTTCATTTAGCTTTGAAATTGCCCCTGTTGGGGAAATTTGAGGTTGGGGCTGATAAAGATGACCATGGTTGGAAAAAAGATGAAGATGAAGACGGAGGAAGAAGAGGAAGATGGGGAGGATGGGGAGGGAGGTCGATTGTGGGGGTGGGGGTGAGGTGGGGTGGGAGTGGGGTGGGGGTGGGGTTTTTCTTTTTATTTTTGAATTATTTTTTCTATAAACTTTTAAAAAATAAATGAAAATTGCCTTTATGACGTCAGCATGGATGTCAGGTGTCTATTAACCCTATAAGTCTGGATGGCAAGTGTGTTTCATGAAACATTGAATGCTACTTAAAACTTGGTGGAAAAGAATGGATACCAGGTGCAATTAACTCTTTACAAAAATTGTTGCTCATAACTGAGCAACTAAAAGCTAAGCTTGAGCAACCATAGGTAAAAGCTAAGCTTGAGCAACCATAGGTGGCTTACAACATGCTATCCAATCTCTAATGCCAATATTTACAAAAAAGTCCCCAGGAAGTGGCAACATAAACCAAGCATAAGCTATAGCTATTCAAAAGTAAGTTAAACTAATTGTCAACATGTACAAAATAGTTGTCGTAGTGACAACAACAAGCATAACTTGCACAAAATAAAGGCGGTTTACATCAGTGAACCTCAAAGATAAAGCTAGTCTAAAAATAGTATCCAAATAGCCAATGGAAGCGACAGGTAAGCAGGAGCAAACTATAAGAGCAAAACAGGAGAAAATGTGTCAACCAAAGCGTACCAGCAATTCCAACTTTCCAGCCATAATTCCTTGACCCAAAGCATAAACAATGAATTCAGCAATGACCTGAGGCTAACCCCCAAACCGAGATGATATCACTGTTCATTATGATAACATCCCCCAGGAAGCAGTTCAGCAACTAAACAGACAGTTAAAGCGTCCAGTAACATGATGAATTTCAACAATCACCCTGACCCAATCCATAAGGAAAAGTAGAAGGGGTGGAAGAAAAAAGATGGCATGACCAATCTTTAGGCCATCCATGAAGATAATCTCCAATCAGCGCATACACTTCCAGCATTTATGAAAAACGAAAGAACCTGGGGCTCGTATATTCCAGTGAAGGTGCAACAGACTATGTTGTGGATGTTGTGCATATGGAAAATCTATAGACTGAGTGAGGCTTTGGAGCTTTAATGTCCAAGTATGCGCAGGTCGTGTCATTCAGCTGAACCAGTTTTTGTGAGGATCTTCAAAAATACTTCCAAGTTTATGGTCAGCTCCCAGTTGAATTTGGTATACTTGTATCTTCTCCAAGATTCCACAGCATAGCAGATGCTTCGAAGGATGTCCCTGGTAACAGCATCATGGTCTCTAGCTACTTGTTGATGAAGTCTATTATATCGTTCTCTCCATAAATGGTAGACCATGGTTGGAAGGCAAAAGTAGCCAGGTCCTTCTGTAGCTTTGAACTCTAAAAATTTGTTGATTTTAGCCTATCTAATATATCCTACCAACTCGTAGACCTGACACGGCACTTCATCATTTTTAAACAGCACTGCACACTTTGGATGAGTAAGCACAGTAGAAGAAGAGATGATTCTGATCTTCCATAAACCTGCGACACAATAGACATAAGTTGGATTGTGACAGTCCCCAATCCATAAGTTTGTCAGGTGTAGACATACTCTTCCAACATGCAAGCCACAAAACAATTGCATAACGTGGAAGAAAGTGGCTCACTATACCACTCTATGCCAATCTACAGTAGGTGAGTTAGGCTGTAGGGTTAAGGAAGCCTCTTTGACCAAGAAACTCTGTTTCCAAACCCGACGGTCATCACCTTGCTTGAGATTTATAGCATTGCGAATTGCATAACCTGGGAGTCCCACCCTCTTCCACATAGAAACCTCCATACCACTCCTTCCAAGACATTCGAGACCTTGGCATCCTCACTAATGCTTAATTTCCTCCGAAGTTCAGGATGGTCGGAACTTAAAATACTCCAAGGGTGTTAAGGATCATATCAAAATGATGTTGTTTGTCCATTGCCCATCTCCTTTCCAACACAGTGCGCATACAGATCTCTAACCTGAAACATTCTTTTTCGTAACCAAGAGCCAGAGGGTATTGCTTTGCCTCCAAGATTGATTTCTCCTTTAAAATCACTGTTGTACCCACATAACCCACAATAACACTTCATGTTTATAGACAGTCCAAACAGACTTCATAATGTAAGAATTAATAACTTACCTCAAATCATGAATGCACAATCCACCCTTTTCCTTAGGAAGACAAACAGTAGACCATTTTACCTTAGTTTTCCTAGCATTTCCCCACATGAAGGATTTTAAGATTATCTCCACTTCTCTAATGATCTTCATAGGTAGAAAATAGGAGGTTGTCTAGTACCTACAGGTAGCCATTAGCACAGAGTTAATTAGCTGAAGTCTGTCCCATATGAAAGGTTTTTATTTGCCCAACCTTGTACCTCATTTGACAGCCTATCCAGAAGTGGACCACAATCAGAGTAGGATGGTTTCCCTACCACCAGGGGACACCTAGGTATCTAATGGGAAGATAACCTACTATCATGCCTAGAATACCAGCCAAAGTACCTCTTCCCTGGGAATTAACGCCTGATGTAAAAATCTCACCTTTCTTTTGGAGATTATGCTGAAGCCTTGACACTCTTTGGAATTCATCTAGTGCCTCCTTGATTGTCCAAACTGACTGTGTGTCCGTTTTGGATAATACGAAGAGATCATCTACAAAGGTAAGGGGGAGAAGGTTAGGGGTTCACACTTCGGATTAAAGCTAAAGTTGGAATTAGATGTTTTCCTTTTCAGAGCTATGTGAAGCCTTCCATAACGAGGATGGAGAGGCTTGGAGAAAGGGGGTCTCCTTGTCTCAAAACTCTAGAAGCATTAAATTTGCCATTCAGAGCTCCATTAGGTTAATGAAGAAGGAGGCCGTAGAGGTACATAGCTTAACTCAATTCAAATACTTCTACAGGAAGTTCATACCTTCTAAGATCCTCATTAAATAAGTGCAGCTCACAGTGTCAAATGCTTTTATGATGTCTAACTTAATGACATAACACTTAGGCATCTCTCATCCACTTTATCTTAGACTAAAGAAGGACTCCTCAAAGGATAAGAGGTTTATGTAAGATTCCCTAGTATTTCTAACATTGTCCTGTAGTAGTGTGCTAGTAGGGACTTTCACAAGCTCAGCCTGAGTGGTTCCTAACTTGGCGCTAGTAATATCAACTCTAGCAGAGATATTACTGAATTTTTCATTATTTAGCTTCTTAAAGGGGTCTTTTATCCTTTTAAGTTTTCTGACCAGTCTTACCATACGGTTCCCTGTTTCATGTCCTACCCAACTTTCCTTAAGAATACCTTCGAAGTTAGGGTGTTTTATCTAACCACTCATGAACTTGAATGGTTTATCCAAACTTAATGTTTTTATAGATTGTAAGGACTCAATGAGAGTGATCTAATGTGAAAATAGCTTCGTAGGCTAACTGAAAATGTGGGTTCTGACTTTCCAGAGCTCATTGCAGAACATGTGATTAGTCTTAGTGTAAACTCTTTTATCGTCACCTCTATTATTTGACCAAGTGTATTTAAAACCTCTTGCAGGGATGTTAACCATATCCATATCCCTAATTCATTCATTAAACTATTTTATGGCAATCCTATCTACTTTCTTCCTTTCTGATTTCCCTTGACTATCTCGGATGATATTGAATCTCCTATGATCAACCATGGTTGAGTATCATATAACTGGTTCTGATATCTCAGTTCCCTCCAAAGTTCTCTTCTATTACTTTTCATTATAATCATATGCTACCGTTAGAATAAAGGTTTCATCTTTAGTAGAAAATGGCCTTATACTACAGGTAACAACCTGTTCTGTAATATGTAGCAGTTTTCCTTCAAATAGCTTAGGGTTCCAAGCTACCCAAATCCTAGATACTGAGTTAGGAGGTGTGTTACTAGAAATATCCCAATCCCTCAGAGTTTTGCTAGAGATGGAATTAAAGTTCTTATGTCTAACTTTAAGTTCTACTAGGCCAATAAGACCTATGTTCTTATCCTAAATAAAATTCTTAACATCATGTTGTCTAAGAGGGGAGTTAAGTCCTCTTACATACAAACATGCTAGTTCAACCATCTTTTTGTTTTAGAACCTTTAAGTCTTCCCCTACTTTCCCCTCTAGTAAGATGTTTAGATGTTGGAAGGCTTCCCTACTGGGGGTGAGCCTCGCCTTTAAAAGAGGTTCCTCAATGTCATTGTCGGTTAGTTTGAAACACTATCATCACATTCTGACTTAAGCGGACTAGGTCAATCCTTGTACTTGTCTTTGGTCCTAGCTTTAGAGGGTGTTGTTTCTAAGACTAGGTATATTGGAATGTGGCTATCTATGGACTTCTCATTAGAAGGTTGAAGGTTTTCCTCTCCAGTGTCGGAGGAAGAGGAAGAATGGTATCCCGACTCCTCCCCCTACTAAGGTCCTCCTTATCATTGGCTATCTTTAATCCAACCTCCATGCCTTATGGATGGTGAATACCTTGATTCTTGCTCGTATATGTCCCTGCAAAAGTAGCATATTTGTTAGTAATACAACCAAGTTTGGCAGGAGAAGGGAAAGATACCATCTGATTAGCTTCTTTATTCTGAAGCTTTTCTTGGTTAACTTCTATCAGTTGACCATTGTTTGCTTGAGTTGGAGAATTGGGACCTCTTTCCTTATTCGATCCTTTTCGCATCTGTTTTGAACGTTGAGATGACGAGCTATCATCATCGCTATTCATGTTTCTTTTACATGGGCTCCTTATTGGGGGAACCTTTCTCGGATACCTTTTCTTATTCATTTTGCGTCTAGCTTGGTTGTCTGGCTTGGTTGATCTTGAGTAGTGTTAGCCTCATTGGTGTCTTCCTCCTCACTGTCTCCCATCTTGCTAGGATTCCATTCATTCTTGCCATCATCTGTGTCCACTACCTTGCTTTTTCCTTTTTCAGGCCTTTGTTCTCCAACTGGTAGGGAAAGTATGTCCCTTGATTACCTGCCATGTTCTTTTTTCCAATTTCTTTGGCTGCATCCTCTGAGCATACAGTTGATTTGGGTTGTTCTGATATAAGCTAGGATTCCTAGCTGCTCCGTCATATGTTGAACCACCTTTCATTGGAGCCTTGGTTTCTAGTTGTTGTTTGTCTTCATAAGAGTGTTCAAAAGTCTTACACTTCAAACATTGTGATGGCATCTATTCGTATATAACTTCTTGAGTGTATTATTGACCATACTCATCTGTAAAGGTAATGGTTTTTGGCAGAGGTTTTCCGGCTTTGATTTCCACATATATCCTGGCGAATGCCATTCTGACTCATACAGTGGTAAGTTTATCCATGAATAGAGGTTTACCAATTAGTTTACCATGCCCCCTAAGAACATAAGTATTAAAGTAATGTGCTCATAAGCCTGGAAATCTCACTCAGATTGAAACAATATCCAGCTTAAGTCTCTGGATGTGCTTGCTAGAGATCCAAAGCAAAAGGAATAGAACCCTATTACTGAAATGCATTGGAGAAAGGTCAAGGATGCTCTGTTTAGAGTCCTCTGACTGAATTCAAATAGCTCTTCACATATCCTTTGTATTTCAAGAAGACCCTCGGAGTTCCACCTTTGCTTCGCAAAACTCTTCATGTTAGAAGACGGAGGCATTGTTTCCAAAAACCTCTCCAACAAGCGAGAAATTCCACTTTCTTTTATCATCAGCAATTCTTTGGAGATCGATAGCAAAGGAGGAACTTTCACTATCATCATCCATTGCAGAGGAGTGTGTCGATGAAGATTCTGGGATGAAATCGGACTTGAACAAAGAAGTCCAAGCCGATTTAGTCCTTACAAGTGCTTGCACGCTAAATAATTGTAACGGATCTTCACTGGCGCTCAAGGTCTCAGACGATTCACGAAAACCCAACCACTTTGAGGCGGGGGACTAGTAAATTTTTTACTCCGAGTGCTTGTTACATCGGTGGGAGAGGCCTAGATGGTCCGGTGAGAAGGCGGAGGAGCTAAATCAGTCAGATTTTTGTTCAAGAAGGGAAGAATTTGATGAAGAAAGAAGAAGGTTTCGAAGGAAACAGAGAGGAGAGAGAAAGGTTTGACGTTATCTACATCAATGATTCCTATTTCCCTTTTCATTACGGCAAGATTCAAGATACCTGTAGCTATTCTATGGTCTTTTTTTCTATTCAAGTATTCTCCAACAGTTCAAAAGATTTAACAACTTTTGAAGGGATTCAAGTTTAAGGCTGATTATTTAAGGATAAACCGTCAGAAAGACGGCCAACTTGGAGACTGAGCATCTATGCAAAGTGGCCACAATTTTTTCTCCAGCAGGTCATATTGGACCTAAAAGCAGTTTCTTAAAGATATCCCGCTTCAAACAGAAAATAGGCGCTGTGGCCCGTAAAAAGCGTCAAGGCTCTCAACATGCTTCAAAATCTATTGGCTCATACAAAGCTTCCTCCAACTAGTCATGACTGAACTTGAAACATGCATTTCTCATTCACGCACAAACATACACAGTGAAATAGGCATTGGTCAATATCGGTCACCAAAATTTGAACGACAAATTTTCCTATTTTTGCCTTCTAGCAAAAAAAAATTTAAGAGGTAAACCTAAAACTATACCTTTACCCACACTAATATTCCACTTGTATTGCTCTATTCACTGTAAAGGAACACGTCCATGTGAATATCAACACAGGCTTTTAAAGGTAATTTTAGCCTCCTCACCATCCTCTAAATTACAACAATCAAGCATCCCCTGACAGCAAGAACCTCAACATGGGACCCAATTTCCATTTAACTAAAATAAAGGACCAACCTGTAAACAGAGCATATCTATCATCACGATTCCCTCCTCTAATTGCCAACCTTATCAAGCTCCTCTAATCAACTTTCCAAATCTAATAATAATTGAAGCTTTCATTCCACGCTTCAGAATTTATCAACATAACAGATACAGCAACACTACCAGCAGCAACAAATCGGATATCCCAATCAACAAGGACATCTACACAGCCGAAAAATAGAAAATTAAAAATGAAAGGACCCCTCAAACACATAAGCAAATTAAAAATGGAAGAACCCCTCAAACACATAAGTCAAACACAAGTGGTAACTCTTCTGATTCTCCTTCATCCAAAAATCCAAGTCTCCAAAGGAGAGCAACTCCGTTTCCTAACTTCAGTCTCTCCTCTTTTTCTTGCTTTGCTCTTCCTTGCCGTTTGAAACAAGACAACAGCTGCTCTCCAAAGGAGATAAGGGAAAGTCTCATTTTCTTAATGGGTTTTTTTCAATTTTCAATAAGGTGCAAAAGTTGATTTGAACCATCATTCTCCCGAGAAGTCAAATAATACGCACAAAAATGCACGCATCGGAGACTTGAAGCCTGAAATGAAGCTCAAGCTCCAAAAGAGCGGAAAGTTTTGTTTAAGGGCAGAAAGTAAAACTTGAAACAAGGGTTGAGCGGCCCTAAAAGTGTATAGACCACTTCACATACAATCATCGTACTAGAGAGTACGAATGTGATGGCCAGTTCATATTTGGAAATACAAGTCAAAGTTCACGTTATTTCACTCATATTCCTTGGTCAAAAGAGTAGACAGTTTTACCATCTTTTCCTACATCTTTCTCTAATTTCAGCTCTTATTCTGGAAAAATATGTAGTCTAATCCTGGTGAACAGGACATGCACGTATACCAAAGAATGAACAACAAATAAAACAACTTACAATATCAACAACGGCATTTTTATAGTTGCATCCAGACCCATAAAATAGCACCATGCGGCCTTTATTATTCTTGTTCTTTCGTTCTGTTGAGTCAGATATTCTGCTCCTGATGTCTCTGTTGATGTTTCTTTAAGAGTTTCATCAACAGTTTGTTTTGCTGATGGCACACGCAATAACATCAGCCAACTTTTGAATATATTCTGGATAGCCAAAGAATCAGACGCAGATTCTGCATCTATTGGGTAAGCAGGAATACTTCCGGCCTTTGGGGAGACCACTTCGCTTTCTGATGGTGCATAGGAAAAACCAACCGATTTGTTCAAGGATTTCGATGCACTAGGCCTGCTTCCAGACTCGTCGTTCTGTAAATTGCTCTGAAATGCGGATAATTTTAGTGACTTCCTGTGTCCAATGATAAAGGGAGTCCTTACCCTACAAAAGCATAATTTCCTCTCATTAAATAAAACATAAAAGCGTCTTAGTAATATATATATATATATATATATTATATATAGGCACATACAGAGATATATATATATTTATACATATGTATACACACACAGCATAAACACACACACACACACACACACACACATCTACATATATATAAGTATATATGCACACACAACACACACACACACACACACATTCACATATATGCATACATACCCACACAACATATATATATACACACAGATATATAACACACACAACATATATATACACAACATATATATACACACACAGATATATATATCCACACACACACATATACATACATACATATATATATATACACATATTGTGTGTTTGTTAAAAAACCATATTGTGTGTTTGTATACATATATATAAATACCTATAACATATATATACACACACATAGTTATATATATGCATATAGATATATATATACACACACACATATATATAGATATATATATATATATATATTGTAGAAAAAGGACTTCTTGTCGTGTATTTCAATGTAGGTAAGGTTACAATTATATAGTACAACTAAGGAAATCATTTCTGATCTCGGTATTGAAGATGACATATTTACTTTCCTAAACTACTTCTATATTAACAATAGAATATACACTTTTCTATTTTACATTATTCTGAGATCATATCATAATATGAATAGAATCTGCACGTTAACGACGTTTTCAACACTCCCCTCAAGTTGGAGCATAGAGTCAATCATATCCAACTTGCTTAACATATTCTCAAAGGTCCACTTTTTTCAACCTTTTAGTAAACAAATATGTTGTTTGCCATCCAAGTAGGCAAATAAGGCACACATATGAGTCTGCGCTCCAGTTTTTCTTTATTAAAGCGCCTAGCCACTTCAACATGCTTTGTTTAGTCATGTTGAATATGATTATTTGCAATGTCAATAGCTGCCTTGTTGTCACATTGTAGTCTCATAGGAAGATTGATACGCATTCTAAATTCTTTGAATAGCCTATCCAACACATTACCTCACAAATCACTAAGGGCCATAGACATATACTCGACCTCTTGCACTACTTCTAGCTACTACACTGTTTTTTGCTTCTCCAAGTCACTAGGTTGCCCCATACATAAGTATAATAACAAGAAGTTGATCTTCTGTCACAAACTGTACATGCTCATCCAGTATCTGTGAAAATTTCCACTTTCTTGGTTTTCCTTAGCTATAGGCCCATTCCAGGAGTTCCTTTTAGATACCTTAGAAATATGTAGACAACTTTTAGATGTTCCCTATATGGTGAGAGCATGCTGACTCACCATGCTTACCACAAATGTTATATCTTGTCTGGTATGGGACAGATAGATCAGCCTTCCGACAAATCTCTGATGCGGTACCACGTCAAGAGTAGATCAGTCTTTTTTCCTTCAAATTGTGGTTTGGGTCAAAAAGAGTTTCAGGTGGCTTACAGGAGCTCATTCAGTGTCTTTTCATAGATCCATAACATACTATCTTTAAGATACAATAATCCTTGTGCTGGACTTGACTATCTTCGTCCCAAGAAATACTTAGCTGCCAAAATCCTTGGTTTCAAACTCAGTACTCTGTTGTGTCTTTAGGGGGCTAATTCCAAATGTATCATTACCAGTTATGATGATATCATCGACATACACAATTAACACACATACCTTGTAGTTCATAGAGTGTTTTATGAGCATGGTATGATCTGCTGCACTCTGAACATAAGCCTGCTTTCTCACAAAATGGGTGAGCCTCTCAAAACCATGCTTTTGGTGATTGTTTGAGGTCATACAGAGACTTCCTCAATCAATATACCTTTGCTCATAGCCTTTTCTCAAACCCTGGCGCGGAGACTTATAGACTTCTTCAATAAGATTACCATTTAGAATATATTCTTAATATCGAACTGACACAATGGTCAATCCAAATTAGCTTCTAATGACATAAGCACCCTGACAATGTTTAGCTTTGCCACCGGAGCAAAAGTCTCCATGTAATCAATGCCAAAGGTTTGAGTAAATTCTTTGGCCACTTGGGTGCTTTCTTCTTTCCAGGGTACCATCTACTTTGTATTTGTTAGTAAATCAGACAAGATCATCGCAAAACGCGCAGCGGAAAAACAAAAACTTGATTTCTGATTTCCTACCAAGGATCCATGTTGTTCGTTTAATTCGATGAAAGAACTCGAAAATTACCTCTGTAGATTCGAATTACGCAGATGAAGGAGGTGCGAAAACACGAACACCCTCTGTCGGTATCCACACGAATACTTCCGCCCTGAGTGCTAGCTCTTGAACGGCGCGGCTGAGAGATCATGTCAAAATATAATAGGCCTTATGTTGGAAACTATGACAATCTCAAGTCAAAGGATTAAAACATGACTATCATGAGATTTATTTATGACGCTAATCCATGTAGTAATCTCATGATGGGCCTATCCAATACATTGTTCTCTAACAAGTATCTATGAAATTGATTTGTATCACCATACACATAAGTGAGGAGTCTCCTCCTTAAGCAGGGATGAATGTTATATTCTCATCCTTATTGAAAGAGGTTCAGCTCTCATTGACAGTGGGTATGGTTAAGTAAGCCATGGCAGGTTTAAGAGAAGGTAGACGGTAGAAGTTGATATCAGCATAAGGAAGAAGATGATAGGAGTGTTGACTCTGATATCATGTAGAAAAAAGGACTTACTGCATATTTCAATGTAGGTATAGTTACAATTATATAGTTACAACTAAAGAGATCAAATCTGATCTCAATATTAAAGATGAAATATTTACTTTCCTAAAGCAATCTCCTTATTGAAGAGGTTGAGCTCTCATTAACAGTGGGTATGGTTAAATAAGTCATGGCAGTTTAAGAGAGGTAGGTAGAAATCGATATCAGCATAGAGAAGACGATAGAAGGAGTTTTGGCTCTGATACCATGTAGAAAAAGGACTTACCACGTATTTCAATGTAGATAAGGTTACAATTATATAATACAACTAAAGAGATCAAATTTGATCTCAATATTAAAGATGAAATATTTACTTTCCTAAACTACTTCTATATTAACAACAGAATATACACTTCCTATTTTACATTATTTTATTATCATGGCTTGGGAATGAGCAGATTAGGCACGACCTACTAGATTTACACCTTTCTGAGGACATGGTCCAGGATAAGAGTTCATGGAGACATAAGATTAAGGTTAACGAGGTATAGGCCATATATAGGAACACCTTAGAGTATATTTAGGGACATAAATAGGCGTAGACACTATCTACGCTTTAGGTCGACTTTGCACTTGTTTGATTATGTCTTACCGTTGTTTTTCTTTACATTACATATACAAGTTATGTGTATTTTTATATCGAAAGTCTCTTCTTTGTATTTCCTGAATTCCCTCACTAACACACTAGCACATCATATCTATATTATTATATCATTTATGCAGGTACATATAGAGTCGGGGGTCTCACTGAAAGCAGACTCTCTATATCTTGGGACAGAGGTATTGTCTGTCTACCACTTACCCTTCTCAGACCCTAATGATAGCTTTTGCTGTCGTTGGGATATACTGGGTACGGATGATGATGATGATGATGATGATGATGATGATGATCGACTTATAATTGTAAATATCGAAAATAGAATCGGCAGGGTAAATAACGTTTCCAACATATGTAAATATATATACACATAAATATATATATATATATATATATATATACACACACAGATATATATATATATATATATATATAAGCATATTTACATGTATATATGCATCTAATCATTTTCCAAGCAGCTGAATTATGCAACAAACTCCCAAAGAATTAGTTAACTGAAACAACATACTTATGTTGAGAGTAAAGAAGGACATGAACTACAAAGGTAAGTTCCATTTAGGAGCTGCTCTGTGTGTATCCAACTGTACATAGATGACAAGCTTCTGAGACTTAAAAAAACAAAACAAAAAAACAAGATAAAAAAAAAGATATCAAGGTTTTGTGTGACATCAGCATTTCAAACACTTTGGTAAGGTTGCGTACATTCGACCCTCATTATGAGCTTCTAAGGCAATGGGGAAATGTTGTTAATGAAGTGTCTATTCGAAAATCTATTTTAAGACTTCCAGCAAAACTCTAGCTTATAGAAGTCCGGCTGTTGTGTGACATCTAGCAGGTGCAAAACTCATTAGTCTACGAAGTTTATATGCTTTAAACTAATATATTGTATGTAACATCAATACTCGGTTGTGATTTACAATATTCTGAAGACGTCATTGTTCAATTGATTAGTAAAGCTTTCGACAATTAACCACCCTGCATACTTTAGTCCACAAGAAATGAGATATTAATAGCGAACTCAAACCAAAATTTCTGAAACCTTCAATTAGGATTTCAAACAACCAACCCAAGAAAAGAGTAGACTTGCATTCTGTTGAAAAGATAAGCTCATTTCAAGGATAAGCATCAATTATAAGAAGCAAACATAATCAGCTCTTGGCTGTCTTGCATGTTTGTTGAAAAGATAAATAAATAAGGACTCAAATGAAAACTCTAAGCCATTCAGCAGAAACCACATTGGAGCTAAGATCAAAAGAATGAAAAAATACACTGAAACATAAAGGCAGAGTTAACCTCACCTTGAACTGCAGTGGCACCTTAAGGAGATAGACCTACATTTTATTGCAGATGCATGATGTTTCGGTAAAATATGGTCTAAGCTTGCAGCACAGCCCCATGTTAGATGTCTGGAAGGAAACAGATGAGAGTCCTACAGCAGGAAACACAGGAGATGAGCAATCATCCCACTAGGTGAGGTGCATCAGCATAGTAGAGTAGCTATGCCCCCCCCCCCCCCCCCAAAAAAAAAAAAAAGATGTGCAAAAATAGACACAAAATTCCAAGACCATTACACATGAAAAACCAAGATGTACCAATGACGAATCACCACAGCTGAACCAACCTAACAGCGGTTCGCTTCACGATTTAACTGGTTAATTGGTTGAACCATCACTAACCAACATGAATCAAAATTCCTTTATGGAAGGAGGACGACTTTAAGAAGGCGTACCGTATGCCATGCTTTTCCATTTTACATGAGTATTCAATTTGTTTTTAATAATTTCACACTAAACAGAATGTTTTGAAACCCCAATCGCATAACTTGTTATTCAAAGTGTTAATATGTCATCAAAAATACAATCTCCTCAAAAAAAAAAAAAGATTAGAAGAATGCTTACTTTTTTTAATGTTCAAAGTTGACTATTGCTTGTCAAGTGTCAAACCATCCACAAGATTTTTAGACCTACCAGTCATAAATACTCGTTTCTTCTTATCAGTAATTACATAGGGCTGTAAATGAACCAAGCCGTTCGGTTGTTCGGCTCGTTTGTTCGAGCTCGGAGCTCGAGCTCGGCTCGGATAAAAGGTATATGAACAGAGCTTGAACACCTTTTTTCTGTTCGAGCTCGGTAAGTGACACCGTTCGCTTTAAGGGTGTTTCGGCTCGTTAATGTTGTTTGTGAGTTAACGAACCAAGCTTGAACAGTCAATATGTTCGTTTAAATAAACGAACAAGCTAGGCTCGTTCGCTAAGTTAAATGTAACAGAGCTTGAACAACGCAATGCTCGGCTCGTTCGGCTCGTTTACAGCCCTTTACACAGTTTAACAAGCATGCCTATTCTATAAACAACACAAAAAGCCTTACTCCACTAGCATATCCTATGCACGTTAGTTACCAAAGACATGTATCAGCACGGGAACAACAAGTGTGAAGACTATAGGAGGATTGAACATAAAAAAAGTTTCTTGTCACCGTAGACTTACACCAAAGCCTCAGCCTTAAAACCTATACTTTTTTGCTTTAGTTATAGATGAACTCACTACACAACCAATATAAAATTTTGTGGGTATGTTAACCCGGTCAATGTCAACCTTGAAACATTGTCGTGATAAGCTGAGGCAAAAGGCTTACACTAAGCAAAAAAGAAAACAGTATACAAAATTCAAATTTAGCAACAAAGGATTGACCTACTAACATGGGTTCCAAGCCCTGTCTTAGAATTGGGTACCAGAGATTCCTTTCAGTGACATGTTAGGTATTTAGAATATATACTATAGAAAAATAAGGAATTGACAAGGATATAAATCACCGGATTTTATATCAAATATTCATACATGATCGTTAAATGGAGAAGTGCGACGAATCAAATTTGCAATCGCAACGTGCCCAAACCTTAAAAGTTATAGGGCGACAATAAGACCCGTATGTATGAGTTTGAATGTTGGCCAATAAATTATGAGCATGAACTGAAAATACGAACAACTAAAACGAGAATGCAAAGACGGATATTGGCTTACAAAGATGGAAACATAAAGTATGATTATCATGACGAAAGTCAGGTCAGCTCCTATAGATAAGAAGATGAAGTCATGATTGTGGTTGTATATGCAAGTACAAAGGCAGTTCGTAAATGCACTTGTGAGACAAAAAAGCATGTAAGCAAAGCATTAGGATATTGCAGAATCCATAGAGCCTAACTCATCTAGTGGGAATAAAGCTACAACATTGCATATATTATATGTATGCACGACTTCCTATTGGAGAATACGCTGCATCGAATGAGTTTTAAGAGTTGAAGACTTCATCTGATTCTTAATCCTAATTCTAAACCCAAAAAAATGAATAAGCAAGTTATCTATATTTAATAAGTACTATTCCATCTTCTTCTTAGTTACCTTAAGGTCTACTGTGAAATCATAGCAAGGCCACACCCCATGACATGAGGACGCGAGTTCCCCAAGTACATACCAAGATTCAGTAACCATTATATTTGCATTTTTTAAAGCTTTAAAACACTATTGGGAAAGAAAACTATGATAACTCGAGCTATGATTTACTTTAAATCGGTGCCCAATTTATGACTTAATTCAATTGACACACACATCTGGAGACATACTCAAAAGCCAAAAAGATGTTCGATTGGGCCTTCAGCATGAAGAGATTCTCAACTCATCTATTAACAAGTAGCAGATAGAAAAAATTGCAGTGCAAATACACATCTGATAAGTTGCCTATATACATATTGGAAAGGCCTCCAAGAATTCCCAAAGCCAAATAAACACAATTTCAGAGCAAAGGCACTGCGATTGAACAGCCCAATCATCCAAAAACCTATCAGTAAAGGAGGGTTCCTCCCCCCCCCCTTCAAAAACGTCCAACACGTTAGCAATCCTCATTCAAATAAATCTTGAAGATACTCTAAACTAAAGAAAAACTATATCTTGGTCTGAAGTTACATCACAGGAAAAAGAAACAATTTTGTTCAGTCTGACAACTGGGCGTGCAACTCTTGCATTTCCTCACTTTTCTCAACGAACTAGTGCATAGTTTGAAGAGTGAACTTCTTTCAGCACATCCATCTTAGCTTGAACCCTGTTAGTAGGTTAATGAGAAG
Source organism: Eustoma russellianum (assembly GCA_036186865.1). Lineage (NCBI taxonomy): Eukaryota > Viridiplantae > Streptophyta > Magnoliopsida > Gentianales > Gentianaceae > Eustoma > Eustoma russellianum. The sequence goes on from AP025063.1 coordinate 30,286,225, forward strand.
TACTACAGGTTGTGCACTCGATTATCACCCCCTTCCCAATTATGTAGTAGATTGTAACTTAATAAACACCATATAAAGCAAAACTATTAGCAAACTCCACCACTGGACTTGCAATTAATCAACAATCAAACGAAGAACTAACCGTGTAAGAGGTACTAGAAATCTACCAAAGCATAAGATGCACAAACCTGCAGAGATTCCACCTCGAGTTCAAATGCGCATAGAAAGGACATGAATTTCAAGAAACTTCTACTTGGTGCATCAACAAAATCCACAAGTCACATATTCAGACAAAAAGAAATTAAAAAAATAACAATCAAAGTCTGTTAAAGCATGTCAAGCACTTTCAAATTTCAAGTTAGAGAAAATAAATACTTTAAAAGAAAAAGGAAAAAACACAATGATAAACAATCAAACCGTCACAACATTCAAAGAGAAAATGGGTTATTAAGAAAAGATGCAAATTTGCTACCTTAACTGAAGGAATTTCAGTTTTTGAAACCCCAATTAAGGATTATCGCGAGAGGTTCGGCAATTACCGCATGCATTTTCCAGTAACAGGCTCGATTCTTCCTCGCAAAAGAGCTCAGATGCCTATCTAGAAAGCCAAAAGAAAATGGTAACATAAGGTGGCTTTGCAGGAGAAATTCGCAAGGGGAACAGACGAAGGAGAAGGAGAAGGAGAAGGAGAGGGAGAGGCAGAGGGGGAGAAGAGCCGAGGAAACGAAAAGAAGATGAAGTAGTATATATAAGATTAAAAGGGATACAGTAAGATATCTTTTTCTTTTTCTTTTTCTTTTTCTTTTTGCAGTTTCCGTTCTCTATTTTCCCCTATTTTATTTTCAATGTAGTCAAATACGCATTTTTTCTTTAACTTTGAAATATGATGGAATAAAACTCATGTAGAAGCTCTCCAATTCGTCTAGTTCGTGTTTTATTTCGAGGGTGGAGGGGAACAGATCCAGGTGTTCTATCTTATATATGTCATCATGCTAAAGCAAAATGACTCACTAGATTGACTGTGTTTCTTATATTATGAAATAGCAGTTGGTCGATACAGCTTGACGCAACTTTCATTATGTGTGTGTCTATATATTATGTATATATATAATATATATATATACATATATATGTATATATATATACATATATATGTATATGTATATATATATATGTATATGTATATATATATGTATCTATATATATATATATATGTATATGTATATATATATATACATATACATATATATATATATATATGTCCACTTGAATATAAAGTAACGAGTCCTTCGAGGGCTTCAACTTCTCAAATTAGAGAAGAATATCCTGCATCAATAGATGAGATAAGGATAAATGAGCAGAATATAGTAAGAGGAATTCATAAGAATCATGAACCGGAAATAACCGAATCAGAAATGAATTTTTCAATATGAATTTAAAACCAAATATAGATTTTAGAAAAGGATCTCCAGTAAGACAGGAGATAAATAAAGAATTTTATTTACAAAAATGGGAACCATTTAGGAATTGGTTTTTTGGTAATTTTAATAATCAAGATAAATTATATTTTCAGGAAAAATATTATAAGGATCTTTCTCAGAAAAACCAGGTTATACCATTTGTGCCTTGGTTTTTGAATAATTATATTTACAGTATTATCTCTGTTATAGAAAGAGATTATAATATGAATGGTAAAATACTCCATACTGTATTTCCACCACAACAACCTTTTCAAATTGGAAAAGAAAATGAAATAAGACATTTTATTGCTTTTCAAAAATTAATAGATAATAATACTCTTTCGATTACAATTGCTCATATTAATATGATATTAACACAACAAAATTATACTAATTTGTATGTGGTTGTGTTAGGAGAACAATTAAAAGATATAAATAATAAGATAGATAATGTTTTATCATATGTAAAACAAATAAATAATAAAGTACAAGCTGCAAATATAACTAGTACTAGTAAGAGCATAATAGCTGCTCCTACTATTCAACCTCCTCCAGATATAAAAGATTTAAATTAAAATCAACTACTGATTTAGAAAGATTATTAGAAGATAAATTTAAAAATCTTAAATTAAGTACCCTTGAAGAAGAATTTGAAGAATTAATGAGTGATAAAGAAATCATTCTAAAATAATAGATGATGAGATAAACAAATTAAGATATAAATTTGCGGATAGGCCAACTCAAAGGAAATATTATTATCCAAGACCTACTCCTCAAGATATATTACTTGAGAAGAAGAATATATAATAAATAATTCATATCATGGGAGATCTATCTATGAATGGAACATAGATGGATTTACAGAGAGACAAATTTATAATGTTGTTCATAGAATGTTAATGTATAGTACAATTTGTAAAACAAATAATAATTCTGATAAAGTAGTAGCTAATATGTTAATATCAGGATTTACAGGACAATTAAAAGGATGGTGGGATAATTATTTATCTCCCCCCAAAGTAAAGCAGAAATATTTAATAATATTAAGGTAGAAGATGGAGTACAAACCGAGAATATAGTTTATACTCTTATAATTAATATAATAGAACATTTTACAGGCATATGGTCTGATAATTCTGAGACTCTTAGAACTTATTACAAAATCTAAGATGTAGAACACTTACCTCATTTAGGTGGTATAAAGATACATTTTTAAGTAGAGTAATGGAACTTCCAGAGTCTAATAGTACTCATTGGAAATCAAAGTTTATAGATGGATTACCTCCTTTATTTGCAGAAAGAGTTCGAAAGAATCTTCGCAAAGGAGAAGTAAGTATAAATTATGATAATTATACTTATGGCAAGTTAATAGGAACTTGTATCCAAGAAGGATTAGCCTTGTGTAATGAAATTAAGTTAAATCAACAAATAAAAAAACATTCTTTGAATGAAAAAAGACAATTGGGTCAATTTTGTGCTCAATTTGGATTAGATGATCGCTTAGATAAGAGTGATAATAAAATAAGAAATTTAAATCTTCTCATAAATTTCAAAAAAGGAAAATGAAAAGAGAAGAGAGAAAAAGAAAAGAATGAAAGATAATTATAAGGAAGATGTTGGTAATACCAAAAAGAGATATGGTAAAAAATCTAAAGAATATAAAAAATCTTATAATCATATATAATATGTAAAAAATGTGGACGCCCAGGCCATAAGGCAAATACATGTTGGGTAAAGAGAAAAATTAATAGTTTAGAAGATAATGATTTAAAGAGGTTTTATCAAACATTTTATTAAATTCAGACTCGGAAACAGAGTTAGATCAATCTTCTGAATATCCAGAAGATATAATGGGAATAATTGAAAATGATAGTATATCTTCTTCAGAGGAAGAATGTGGTCCTTGTAATAGAGGAGAAACATGTTGTGAACAATCTTCTGATATAGAAGAAAATCAATTATATCAAATTATTTCACAATTTCAGAATTTAGAAATAAATGTTTTGACAAATGATATTTTAGAATTGTTAAAAATAATAGATGATTCTGAAGTAAAACAAAAAATTATATCTTATATCAATAATAAAGGAGAAGCTGAGTCTTCTATACCAAGGATATGTCAAAGAATAGAACAAACAGAACCTTATACATTATCAGAGGTTAAGAGACAAATGTCTCAAAGAAATAGAAATAAGAATCTGTAGGAATTGCAGAGTTAATAATTGAGATTAATAATCTAAAACAAGAAATAAAGAAATAAAACAAAATAATTTGTTATTAGAAGAAAGAGTTCATAAACTTGAAAAAGGAAAAGAAATTCTTTTTGAACCTTCTGAAAATATTTTAGAAGGAATAGATGATCAAAAATATTTGTCTATATTAGAAATTGTTACTTCACAAAAATGGTATGTGAAAATTAATTTATTAATAGATGATAAATTTTGTAAGGAATTAGTGCATTAATTGACAGTGGTGCAGATTTGAATTGTATTCAAGAAGGGTTGATACCTACTAGATATTTTCAAAAAACTACACATTCATTAAGATCTGCTAGTGGGCAGAAATTACATATTAATTATAAGCTTCCTCAAGCTTATGTATGTAAAGAACAGGTATGTATTCCTGTTAGTTTTATATTAGTTAAAAATATTACTAACCAAGTAATACTTGGTACAACCATTTTTACAGAAGTTATTTCCTATTAAAAATATTGATAAGATAGGATTATAGGAAATTTCAAGGAAAAGACATTACTTTTAAATTTATTGCAGAACCTTAACAAGGTTTATAAATAATTTTACAGAATCTGTAAAAGCAAAAGAAAATCAAATAAATTTCTTAAAACAAGAAATTACAATATTAACTATAGAAGAAAAATTACAAAATCCTAAATTACAGGATAAAATCAAACTATTGCAGAATGAGTTTTCATTACACATATGTAATGATCATCCTAATGCTTTTTGGGATAGGAAAAAACATATAGTTTCTCTTCCATATGAAGAGGAGTTTGATGAAAAAACAATTCCGACAAAGGCAAGACCTTGTCAAATGAATTTTGAATATTTAGAATTATGCAAGAAAGAAATATCTTCTTTAATAGATAAAAAATTAATTAAGCCCTCAAAATCATCTGGTCTTGTACTGCTTTTTATGTAAATAAGCATTCAGAACAAGAGAGAGGGGTTCCAAGATTAGTAATAAACTATAAACCTTTAAATAAGGTTTTAAAATGGATTAGGTATCCTATACCGAATAAGAAAGATTTATTGGATAGGCTAAATGAAGCACTTATTTTTTCTAAATTTGATTTAAAATCAGGATATTGGCAGATTCAAATAAATGAATCTGATACATACAAAACAGCTTTACTGTTCCTATAGGACATTATGAATGGAATGTAATGCCATTTGGATTGAAAAATGCACCTTCTGAATTTCAGAATATTATGAATGATATTTTTATTCCTTATAGTGATTTTATTATAGTCTATATAGATGATATCTTAGTATTTTCTAAGAATATTGAAATACATTTTAAACATTTGAATATATTTAAAAAAATAATTATTCAAAATGGTTTAGTTATTTCTAGACCTAAAATGTTATTATTTCAGACAAAAATAAGATTTTTAGGACATAATATAGAAAAGGGAAAAAATCATCCCTATAAATAGAAGTATAGAATTTGCTTCTAAATTTCCAGATAATATTCTGGATAAAACACAATTACAGAGATTTTTGGGAGTTTAAATTATATTTCTCCTTATTATAAGAACTTGGCAGAAGATACTGCTATATTATATGACAGGTTAAAGAAAAATGTTAAACCATGGACTGAAGATCATACTAAGCAGTTCAGGGTAATTAAGCAAAAGGTAACTCATTTGCCTTGTTTGATGTTAGCAAACCCAAATTGGGAAAGATTATAGAAACAGATGCCTCAGATATAGGATATGGAGGTATTCTAAACAAATTTCACCTATTGAGAAACAAGAATATCTTGTTAGATTTCATTCAGGAAAATGGACTAATAGTCAAAAGATTATGCTACTATAGCAAAAGAAATTCTTGCTATTGTAAAATGTGTTCTAAAATTTCAAGACGATTTATATAATCAAAAGTTTATTATAAAAACTGATTGTCAAGCAGCAAAATTTATGTTTAATAAAGATTTTAAACATGATGTTTCTAAGCAGATGTTTGCAAGATGGCAGGCTCATATGGCACCCTTTGATTTTGAAATTCAATATAAGAAAGGGTCAGATAATAGTCTCCCTGATTTTCTTACAAGAGAATATATTAATGACTAACATCTCTCATTTTGCAGATATGTCCCAATGGGGCAGGGGAAGTCCCTCTAATAGGAGAGGACGAGGAACCTACTCTAATAGAGGAGGAAGAAGTGGCGAAATTCTTGGCCAAATTGGCCAACAGAGATTAATTTCTGCGAATATTGCATCTTCATCTTCGAGTAATACTCAAAAAGATGATGATAAGTTATATAAAGAATTTTTAGCTTATAAAGCTTCTCAAAAGAAGGAGGATAATAACCTTCATATGTTACAATGGTAACAGAAGAAACTGATGAAGTTTATGATCAAAATTCACATTCTGAAAGTATATTACTTTGGAACAAAAGGATCTTAAATGGAAAGATCAACCATGGATTTTATTACAAAGATATTTGGACACAGTGTCATACACTGCAGCTTCTTATAAGAATAGAGGATATTATGAGTCTATACTCAAAATCACAGAATCCTGTGAAATTACTCATTTTACAACTGCTAATTCTGCTGTTTATAATTTCAGCAAGGTAATAATAAAGCAGATTATATCAGCTGATTCATGGGGAATATCTACCCTAAAAGAAAAGGAGTTTATACACCCAGAAGTTAACGTTCCAGTTAAATATAATTACTGGGATTATGTTGAAGCATTTCATAAAGCTTTCTTATATGAGAATCCAAAAGGAAGCATTCTTGGTTTTTCAGGATATGTCCTGAGGTATATAAACTTGTTTATATACCTCATGTTTGTAATAAAATCCATGGTTTATATGAGAATCAACCATGGATTTTATTACAAACATGTAATCAACCCCAAGTTTTAGTTTTCTTATATGAGAATCAACCATGGATTTTATTACAAACATGAGGTATATAAACAAGTTTATATACCTCAGGACATATCCTGAAAAACCAAGAATGCTTCCTTTTGGATTCTCATATAAGAAAGCTTTATGAAATGCTTCAACATAATCCCAGTAATTATATTTAACTGGAACTTTAACTTCTGGGTGTATAAACTCCTTTTCTTTTAGGGTAGATATTCCCCATGAATCAGCTGATATAATCTGCTTTATTATTACCTTGCTGAAATTATAAACAGCAGAATTAGCAGTTGTAAAATGAGTAATTTCACAGGATTCTGTGATTTTGAGTATAGACTCATAATATCCTCTATTCTTATAAGAAGCTGCAGTGTATGACACTGTGTCCAAATATCTTTGTAATAAAATCCATGGTTGATCTTTCCATTTAAGATCCTTTTGTTCCAAAAGTAATATACTTTCAGAATGTGAATTTTGATCATAAACTTCATCAGTTTCTTCTGTTACCATTGTAACATATGAAGGTTTATTATCCTCCTTCTTTTGAGAAGCTTTATAAGCTAAAAATTCTTTATATAACTTATCATCATCTTTTTGAGTATTACTCGAAGATGAAGATGCAATATTCGCAGAAATTAATCTCTGTTGGCCAATTTGGCCAAGAATTTCGCCACTTCTTCCTCCTCTATTAGAGTAGGTTCCTCGTCCTCTCCTATTAGAGGGACTTCCCCTGCCCCATTGGGACATATCTGCAAAATGAGAGATGTTAGTCATTAATATATTCTCTTGTAAGAAAATCAGGGAGACTATTATCTGACCCTTTCTTATATTGAATTTCAAAATCAAAGGGTGCCATATGAGCCTGCCATCTTGCAAACATCTGCTTAGAAACATCATGTTTAAAATCTTTATTAAACATAAATTTTGCTGCTTGACAATCAGTTTTATAATAAACTTTTGATTATATAAATCGTCTTGAAATTTTAGAACACATTTTACAATAGCAAGAATTTCTTTTGCTATAGTAGCATAATTCTTTGACTATTAGTCCATTTTCCTGAATGAAATCTAACAAGATATTCTTGTTTCTCAATAGGTGAAATTTGTTTTAGAATACCTCCATATCCTATATCTGAGGCATCTGTTTCTATAATCTTTCCCAATTTGGGTTGCTAACATCAAACAAGGCAAATGAGTTACCTTTTGCTTAATTACCTGAACTGCTTTAGTATGATCTTCAGTCCATGGTTTAACATTTTTCTTCAACCTGTCATATAATATAGCAGTATCTTCTGCCAAGTTCTTATAATAAGGAGAAATATAATTTAAACTTCCCAAAAATCTCTGTAATTGTGTTTTATCCAGAATATTATCTGGAAATTTAGAAGCAAATTCTATACTTCTATTTATAGGGATGATTTTTCCCTTTTCTATATTATGTCCTAAAAATCTTATTTTTGTCTGAAATAATAACATTTTAGGTCTAGAAATAACTAAACCATTTTGAATAATTATTTTTTTTAAATATATTCAAATGTTTAAAATGTATTTCAATATTCTTAGAAAATACTAAGATATCATCTATATAGACTATAATAAAATCACTATAAGGAATAAAATATCATTCATAATATTCTGAAATTCAGAAGGTGCATTTTTCAATCCAAATGGCATTACATTCCATTCATAATGTCCTATAGGAACAGTAAAAGCTGTTTTGTATGTATCAGATTCATTTATTTGAATCTGCCAATATCCTGATTTTAAATCAAATTTAGAAAAAATAAGTGCTTCATTTAGCCTATCCAATAAATCTTTCTTATTCGGTATAGGATACCTAATCCATTTTAAAACCTTATTTAAAGGTTTATAGTTTATTACTAATCTTGGAACCCCTCTCTCTTGTTCTGAATGCTTATTTACATAAAAAGCAGTACAGACCAAGATGATTTTGAGGGCTTAATTAATTTTTTATCTATTAAAGAAGATATTTCTTTCTTGCATAATTCTAAATATTCAAAATTCATTTGACAAGGTCTTGCCTTTGTCGGAATTGTTTTTTCATCAAACTCCTCTTCATATGGAAGAGAAACTATATGTTTTTTCCTATCCCAAAAAGCATTAGGATGATCATTACATATGTGTAATGAAAACTCATTCTGCAATAGTTTGATTTTATCCTGTAATTTAGGATTTTGTAATTTTTCTTCTATAGTTAATATTGTAATTTCTTGTTTTAAGAAATTTATTTGATTTTCTTTTGCTTTTACAGATTCTGTAAAATTATTTATAAACCTTGTTAAAGGTTCTGCAATAAATTTAAAAGTAATGTCTTTTCCTTTGAAATTTCCTATAAATCCTATCTTATCAATATTTTTAATAGGAAATAACTTCTGTAAAAATGGTGTACCAAGTATTACTTGGTTAGTAATATTTTTAACTAATATAAAACTAACAGGAATACATACCTGTTCTTTACATACATAAGCTTGAGGAAGCTTATAATTAATATGTAATTTCTGCCCACTAGCAGATCTTAATGAATGTGTAGTTTTTTGAAAATATCTAGTAGGTATCAACCCTTCTTGAATACAATTCAAATCTGCACCACTGTCAATTAATGCAACTAATTCCTTACAAAATTATCATCTATTAATAAATTAATTTTCACATACCATTTTTGTGAAGTAACAATTTCTAATATAGACAAATATTTTTGATCATCTATTCCTTCTAAAATATTTTCAGAAGGTTCAAAAAGAATTTCTTTTCCTTTTTCAAGTTTATGAACTCTTTCTTCTAATAACAAATTATTTTGTTTTATTTCTTTTATTTCTTGTTTTAGATTATTAATCTCAATTATTAACTCTGCAATTCCTACAGATTCTTTATTTCTATTTCTTTGAGACATTTGTCTCTTAACCTCTGATAATGTATAAGGTTCTGTTTGTTCTATTCTTTGACATATCCTTGGTATAGAAGACTCAGCTTCTCCTTTTATTTCTTTTATTTCTTGTTTTAGATTATTTTTTAATAATTGGCTCTGATACCAATTATTCACCCAGAATCTTTAATAAAACAAACTAAAAAAACAAAGTAATAAAAACAAACATAAAAACAAACAAAACAACCAATCTTATTAAACAATTTATTAAACAATTTATTCAAAGGCTCAGGATAACTTTACATAGATTTAATCTGGCATTGGAATCTATTCCTAATCTCTCAGTACGCAGTCTTGCCCTTAAAACGCCATTAACTTAATCGGCTAAAACGGGCTCCCGCAAATTCGAGAAACTAAAATAGATCCAGCCTGATCACATCTATAACCTCACCTTCAAGAACAAATTATTTAATAAATTTTTTTTTTTTTTCACCGATCAATCCTCCATCACAGAGCTTACAAATCCAGACATCCGAGAAGGGATTAAGGGCATGAACACCCCCTGGCACACTCATGATGTATATATACAATTGATATTATACAGTCTGAGGAAGGAACTGTAAAAATAAAATTCGATAATAAAAATATAATAGATTACAAGACAAGATCTAGTCTTTCTAAAGCAGATCTTCACATTATTATATATCTCCACTTGAATATAAAGTAACGAGTCCTTCGAGGGCTTCAACTTCTCAAATTAGAGAAGAATATCCTGCATCAATAGATGAGATAAGGATAAATGAGCAGAATATAGTAAGAGGAATTCATAAGAATCATGAACCGGAAATAACCGAATCAGAAATGAATTTTTCAATATGAATTTAAAACCAAATATAGATTTTAGAAAAGGATCTCCAGTAAGACAGGAGATAAATAAAGAATTTTATTTACAAAAATGGGAACCATTTAGGAATTGGTTTTTTGGTAATTTTAATAATCAAGATAAATTATATTTTCAGGAAAAATATTATAAGGATCTTTCTCAGAAAAACCAGGTTATACCATTTGTGCCTTGGTTTTTGAATAATTATATTTACAGTATTATCTCTGTTATAGAAAGAGATTATAATATGAATGGTAAAATACTCCATACTGTATTTCCACCACAACAACCTTTTCAAATTGGAAAAGAAAATGAAATAAGACATTTTATTGCTTTTCAAAAATTAATAGATAATAATACTCTTTCGATTACAATTGCTCATATTAATATGATATACATATACATATATATGTATATGTATATATATATACATATATATATATATACATATATATATATATATACATATATATATATACATATACATATATATATATATATACATATACATATATATACATATATATATATATATGTATGTATGTATGTATGTATGTATATAGAAAAAGAATGAAAGATAATTATAAGGAAGATATTGGTAATACCAAAAAGAAATATGGTAAAAAATCTAAAGAATATAAACAATCTTATAAATCATATATAATATGTAAAAAATGTGGACGCCCAGGCCATAAGGCAAATACATGTTGGGTAAAGAAAAAAATTAATAGTTTAGAAGATAATAATTTAAAAGATGTTTTATATGTATATATATATATATATGTATATATATGTGTGTGTAAATAGTATTTAAGTCGCACCTAAGTCTATCATTGATGAAAACTATTTTTTAATAGCTATGTAAACTTCAATTTAGCTATTAAAAAATAAATGTTGATATATGTGTGTATATATATACACACACACTACTTATTGCATGTTCATTTTTTTGGGTTTTTTCTTATACATATATACATAAATACTCTTAACGTATAATAATTTCTTTCAATATGTTGACTTTAAAGTTTTAACAAATTCACCAAAGAACTATATAAATCCAAAGTAAAAGTAAAGCTCATTATGCAATACTAAATATATTAGTTTACAATATTGCAAGTATAATCTAATAACCAACTCAAAATCTATAGATTAAGGACTATCAAAAATGCTAAAATGATTTACGATGCTTACCGTAATCGATTTTGTTCATTTTCTTTGGTAGTAATTTGATTGACAAATAACATGTAAGATGTGTTACAAGCTTCAAACACCATGAAACAACGAAATTTTAAATTTACAGTAACAAAAACAACGAGAATAATAATAATATTCCATTTGTCAAGTGCTCGGATTTAGTTATACGCATGCAACTATAACGTATATGATAAAAAGCATATGAAAATGTATTGTATTTATTATGTAGTTAAGACATAAAAAGTATTATTTTGAAATGCATTATCAATAGTATAGTATTATATAATAGAAATTTGTATTTACCATATGCATAATAATTTGAGGGGAGGACAATAACTAGTACATTAAACTCTAGAAGGCAGATATTGCAGTAATGTCACATGTGACAGGGTAAGCCAAAGGACAAAATAAATTTATGCAACCTGCTAGGTTATTACTCTACAAAATATTTCAGCAAAAAAATTAGTTGGAATAATTACATGGAGGGAATTCAGAAAGGCGTCCTGAAATTAAAGTTTTCACTTAGGTCTCAATTGGGAAAATTAGGGCTGGTTTTGGTGAGTTTTGTTATGGTTTTGATTCTGAAGGCTGTTATGAAATGATATAGGTTGTGAAACATATGAAGGAATTCGGATTCAAGGTGATTTGCTGCTATATTTTCTGCTGCTAAGTGTAAGAGTCTTTTCAAATGATGTTCCACTGTGTATGACTCGGAGGTAATTATTATGGGGTGAATAGGGCTGTAGAATTGAATAGGTTGTTTCCAAATAAACTATAATAAAAATTACATCAAATTATGTTGTTTTACTGTTACTTTACAATTCAACAATTTAATGAGTATTATTTCATTGTATTTCAGAGTCAAAGAAAAGTGTCTTTGAATCCATATGAAGTAGAGCAATTTCTCTATAAATGAGTGAAATGTAAAATCATATATAAAACATGACAAATGATGAAAGGCACATGATTCCGAAGCATAACACGACACAAAAGATATTAGCTAATTAAAGCGTAACATGTGATGGAAGTTATTAGTTAGTCAAAGCATAAAATAATAGAGTTGATTGCACTTGATATCCATACTTTTTTACAGAGTTTTAAATAGGATCCATACTTTTATGAAACTCGCCCAGCAACCATACTTATAGGTGAAATTAACACGTGGCATCCGGCAACCGGGAATTGATCTGTTGTAAGCGGTTTTTATCAAAATTCCTTTTATTTTTCAATTTTCTCCCACTTGGTGCCCAAGTTTTCCCAACTATGGTTAATTCCACATTCTCTCCATTATCTCAACTGATTCCTCCTTCCAAAATAGACCAAAATCCAATTCTTTATTCTCCAATTCTTCTACACTTTTCTCTGTAATTGAAGAAGAAGAGAAGGGAACTATTATTCTTCTACACGTATTATGACCACAAATTTATCTGCCGGAGAAGCATTTGAGGTGGAGGAACATGCTATTCTTTAATGAAAAGAGCAACATGACTCGCAAAAACAGAACTTGATTGATTTCTACTCCACCCAGTTCAATGCACACTAAAAGCAATGGAGTTTTCTTTTCATCCAATAAGCCAAGGCACATCCATAAGAACCCGACAGAACATTCAAGTGCATATACTGTGTAGCCACACACACACACAAACCCTTCACCAAAGAAAAAGTAATCTCATCCTTAAAAAGAGAACATGGAAAGAAAAGGTTCTTTCCAGGGGAGGCGAGGAGGCCGTCAATGGTGACGACGAAAAGCAGCCCGGTAAGCATACAGTGTCCATCCCTAAAAATTTATCGTGCATTTTCCTGAGTGAGTCTGGATAAAATCTATCTCCATAATCAATATATCTTTCCACAAAATTTCCGCGCAGAAAAAGTACTAGACATCATCTACATTCAGGATTGTCAAACCTTTCCGACTTGCCTGCCCATCACGCCTGTTAAAGATTCTAGCCTAATATATACAGTTGCCACAGGAATCCTTCTAGGATTTATGCAAGAATATGATATAAATTAGAGTGAGCAAATGGAAAAGCTATACAGAATTGCCAAATCTCCATCAGCTCACGGTTTATCTACCATTTGCTGGCGCAACTTTTACATATTGTCCTAAAGAGGAGAAGCGGCGGTGGGTCATAGGAGGAGAGTGGTGGTTCCAATTTGAAGAGGTGGCGGCGGCGATGGCAAAGAGGGAGTGAGGAGGAAGATGAAGATGAATGGGGATGGGGATGGGGATAGGGTGGGGTGTGGGTTTTTTTCTTAAACTTTTAATTTTTTTTGACTTTACTATTTTATTGATCCTAAACTGTGGTTAAAGTCGGGTTAAAAGTGGGGTTAATTCAGGTCAACGGTCGATTTGAGCAGTCAACGGTAAACTAGCAGGTCATCCGGATGCCAGATGTTAATTTCACCTATAAGTATGGCTGCTGAGCGAGTTTCATGAAAGTATAGATGCTACTTAAAACTTTGTGGAAAAGTATAGATACCAGGTGCAATTAACTCTAAAATAATATTACCCTGAATCATGTTACACGATGATATATATACACACACACACACATATATATATATATATATGAATCATGTGATATGATGAAAGATATTGAATCATTAAATCGTGTCACGTGATGATTAATAAAATGATTGAAACTTGCCATGTGATGAAATATTTTAATTGATGAAGCTTGCTATTGAGTGACAAACCCTAATATGTGATGATGATATAGTGATTCCAATAACCCATGATGTGAACTCTAAAGTTAGTATGTGATGATAAAAATGAGTGCAACGGATTACATGATATGAATCTTGTGTTTAAAGAGTAGTGATGGAATAAACCAAAATGACTTACTATATTGGATGCGCTTTTTATATTGTGAAAGTAGCAGTTCATCGACACAACTTGACGAAATTTTCATTATAGGGCATTGGAAAACAGTTTCTATATGTTTCTAACACATGAGTATGGTTGCGTTCATCGGTGTAATCATCCTCATATTTGAACATGGATTCTCCTTTTGAGTTGGTATAGGAACTTCAATTCCTTTGTCAACAACTCTCCATATGTCAATCCGCGACCTTTCAAATGATTTATCATTTGAAATTTCCACAGAGAATAGTGTTGAGCATCAAAAGTAGGAGTTTTGGTGTTTGAGGCTGAGAATAATATGGTTGGTTTGAAAGTTGAGCTGTAAGATGAAGAGGTTGTCGTTGTCATGATCTTTAATCTTGCTACTTGCAAAAATTAGTCAAGCAATCAATGTTAGGTTCTGATACCAATTGTAGGGCCCGTGACAATCACTCTAGAAGGCGGGGTGAATAGAACGTTATGCGATTTTGTGAAATTTTCTCGATTTAGCTCACTCCAACTCAAATGCTCTCCAAATCAATAAAGAAAAGATGAGGAATAACAAATGAGGACACACGATATAGAACGGTTCGAATCTAAATGATTCTACTCCACTACCACTTTGTTTCCAAAGAGGATTTTCAACAACAACTCTTCTTATTAGTTTCAATAAGAACAACAACATCAATACTTACACTAACAACTTAGTGTAAGCAACAACAACAGCTTCTTGCACAAAACAATTTTGTGCAACAACAACAACACCAGCTCTAAGCAAGAACAAGTCATTGCTTCCTCATAACTTCAACAAAGTTTTATCAAAGAACTTTCATGCAGTAGGTGTTAGGTCCGTAACACACTCTAGAGGGGGGTGAATAGAGTGTTGAATAATTTTGTGGAATTTTCTTGTTTGGCTCAACTCAAATGGAATACAAAATCAAAGCAAGAATGGGAGATGAGAGACAATGAATGAATACACCGGATATAGAGTTGTTCGAATCGTAAATGATTCTACCCCACTACCACTTTGTTGCCAAAGTAGATTTTCAACAACTACTCTTCTTACTAAAGCTAATAAGAACAACAACAATACTTACACTAACAACTTAGTGTAAGCAACCACAACAACAACTTCTTGCGCAAAATACCTTTGTGCAACTATAACAACTACAGCTCTGAGCAAGAACAACTTCTTACTACCTCACAACTTCAACAAAGTTGACTCAAGAACCTTCTCACAGTGGGTTAAAGGAGTAGTGGGTATCTCACTTTCTCACTAGTCAAAACACAAGCAAGAGATCAATATACAACAATTAAGAACAAAAAAAGGCTTAACAAGCTGTAAACACTTATACACATATGAGAGAAATATACAACAATGAAGAATGAAGCTTGATGATGGTGAAAGTATGTGTTTGCCTCATCTGAGCTTCTTCAACTTATAGGAGATGTTCAACAAGTTTTTGGAGCCTACACTATGTCTTCAAATCAATCAAAAGTCAAGCAAATGTCCAAGCAGTCTTTAGCCACTCTAAATTTGAATTTACTGCTTCATAGCCACCCTAGAATGTTTTAGACATGTTTGCAAAAGTTAATGAAGCATTACATAAATCAAGGAAAAGTCCACAAGAAATTTGGGCAAGATTGAAAAGAGAAAACACCATAAATCTCCCTTGAATTTTGTTCCAACGGTCATAAAAATTTGAATTCTTGAGGGACATCGATCGATCGAAGAGAGTTTCTAGTTTTGAACCTGCTTGACATCGATCGATCGAAATCTCCCATGGAGAAACTGATGTGACATCGATCGATCGATGTCCCCTGGACTGAGAGATCGATGTCTTCCATAAACTTTCTGGTTTGAGATAGCCTGACATCAATCGATCGAAGTCTCTCTTGAAGAGACTGAAGTGACATCGATAGATCGATGTCCCAGTCTGAGAGATCGATGTTGGACAGAAACTTTTCAAACTTGAACAACTCTAACATAGATCGATCGAAGTCTCCTTCTGAGAGACTCATGTGACATAGATCGATCTATGTGAGTGATCTATGTCTCATAATGTGTTTTTCTCATCTTTGCTTCAAATTCCAAGTGTGACATTCCTTTTTAACTTATTCAAAACACCTTTGTACATCATCAAAATATTTTATATCTCAAAAATCTCTCTTTTTGATGATTTTAAAACTAAAAACTTTAAAGGTGTTTTTAATTGAAAAAACTTGCATTTGAGATATTTTACAACTCCCCCTTAACATGTGATCTCCCCAAACCAATGAATATGATGACAATGTCAAAATGCTCTCCCTCAATCAAATCATGCAACAAATTCTATATTTTCAGATTCTCAACATGTGTACCAAAGTTTTAATCAAGCAAGCATATTACGTATTTCATCAAGCATGCATGCCCAAAATACTTATTTTCATACCATTTCCGATATTATAATCTCATATCAATACTAATTCATGTAATACCCAACATTCCAAATATATGCATACCAATGTCATTAGCAACTTCAATAACCATAACAACCATATGCATAACCATTAACAACTTCAATAATCAAGACAACCATATGCATAATTATTAGAAATAACGTTAATAACATCAATAGCAATGCCACCAATAATCACTATCACCGACATAGAAATCCCAAATACCAAATACCAACTTCTCCCTCCTTTTGAAAGCATCAAAAAGAATATTAGAAAGAACCAAGAAAATGAAGGATAAAAATATCATTAATATAATATGAAGTTTGAGATACATAACAAAACTCAACTTCTAAATCATATCCTAAAGCTACAGCGGGAATAGAGAGAACTAAGAGTTCTATTCTTCATTGGAAGAGAAGGCCAAGCCGGGAATGCACGCCTTGAGTTTCGCCTTTAGCTTGTTGTATTTCTTCTCGATTGTTGAAACTCGCTTCTTTAGGCTTGTGTTTTCTTTCTCAAGATCGTCAATCCTAACTTGTTCTTTAGTGAGATCTTTGCCCCATTGATCCAAAATAAAATGAAGCTCTTTAACTTCATCCTCGACATTAAATGTTATCTCGGATCCACTACCTTCCTCTATTAGAGATTTTCCCTTATCCACTCTAGAAGTAGGGCTTTGAGGTTGAGGTTCAGTGGGAGGCTCGGCAGGACGTGTTAGAGGAATGATTCTTCGGTCAGGATGTTTTCAGCTTCTTCTTCCTCTGGTTCATTCTGATCACCCCGTTGTTGCGCTTCTTTCTGGGATTTATGGATTTGTTAGATATTGAATTTGGTGTAACAGTCTCTAGTGGCTATTTTTTCATCATACTCATCATTCAACTCTACATTTGACTTTCTTAGCAATCTTATAAGGAAGCGTTTTGAATTTCTTAGTTACTGCCTCCAACACATTTGTAAAGACTATCTCTCCAAAATTTAATTGCTCCCTCATAGCTATACGATAAGTAATGTAAAAGTCTAAATTACTTGAGAGTTTAGCCGACTTACCATTGACACAAAAGGTGACAATGGCAAGTAAAACTCGATGCACCAAAGGTACATCATTTGTGTTTCGGGTGGGATGGAAGCCAAAGAAGGCTTTAACTTCGTCTTCGGACACCTTGTACTTATAATTATCCTACTTCCAAGGATCAAAATTATCGACACCCTCATCAGGAACACCAAGAAGGTCATTTATGTTTTCGAATCAAATGAAATAAGTTGACCTTCTATAACCTAATTTAACAAAAATGGCATTCCATTAAGATACTCGATCAACAAGTTAGCATAAAACAATCGTGTATATCTAGTGGACATATAATTCATCTTTGAAGTATCCCAAATAGGTCTCCATTTCTGATCATCAAACTAATTAATGATTGGTTTCAATTCCTCATTGCTCAAAATGTCTTCAATTTTGAGCAATTTCAATGGAATGGTGGACCTTTTCTTCTCTTCCCACTCATCAAATAAAACTTGAGCCCTAAGTGAGATATGTATAAATTTTTACCTGGACCTAATGGCTCGGTTAAGGCATTCTCATATTCTCCAAACTTGAGCCATGAGAGGTTGTTTAGCACGTGTCTCTTCCTCACCTCTGCCAACATGTCTTCTTGAGATTGGTTTGCTTTTTTTGCTTAGTCCTTTTGTTCTAGAACCAGTTGGGAGTTGAGAATGAGATTGTTGAGGCATCTTTTCTTCCTCGCGAGATGTTCTTGGCCTTTTGGATGTTTTTTTTGCTTTTTGGTTCCATTTGAAGGGTTTTTGGTACGAGATTTTTCAGAGAATTAGTATAAAGGTGATGAAATTTATGTAGGAAGTAATTTAATGGAAGAAAGATGGTGATTGATGCAAGAAATAAGAGTTTGCTTGTCGGATTTGAGGAGCTCTTAGTGAATGGAGATTAGGGTTGCGTTTGGAGAAGAAGAAAATGGGAAATGCTCTGATTTTTACAGCTTTTAATTGTCCTGCTCCCGATGACATCGATCGATCGATGTCTGGGACTTCGATCAATCGATGTCCGCAACTTCGATCGATCGATGTTAGATTTCGCATCAGTCTCTGAAACAGCTACATAAATCGATCTATGTATGCTGATATCTGTCTTTTTGGCAATTTTAACCCTCTAAATATTGTTTATCATCCATAATCTTGTTCTAATGGATTCGAATGTCTCAGTAGGGAGGGATTTGGTAAAGATATCCGCTAGTTGGTCATTGGTTGGAACAAATTCAACACATGCTAAATCTTTTTGGATACAATCCCTTATAAAGTGATATCTTACTTCAATATGTTTGGTCCTACCGTGGTGTATCGGGTTTTGTGCTATACTTATGGCTGAAGTATTATCACATAAGATTGGTACTTTATCAAACTTGACATTGTAGTCATTCAAGGTGTTTATCATCCAAAGTAATTGAGCACAACACGAAGCGGCAGATACGTATTCAGACTCTGCCGTTGAAAGTGACACACTATTTGTTTCTTGGAGAACCAAGAAACTAAGCAATCTCCAAGGAATTGGCGTGTCCCAGATGTGCTTTTCCTATCGACCATGTTTCCGGCGTAGTCGGAGTCACTATACCCTCTTAAGTCAAAACATCCGTTTTTATGATAAAATAGTCCAAAGTTCAAAGTTCCTTTTAAATACCTAAAAATACATTTAATGGAAACTAGATGCGATTCCTTAGGCAGACTTTGAAATATAGCACATAAACACACAACATGCAAAATATCGGTCTACTAGCAGTTAAATAGAGTAAACTACCAATCATATCCCTATATTTGGTTACCTCAACCGACTTTTCTTTTCATCTTTGTCAAGCTTTGTACTTGTGCTCATTGGTGTGCTTACACTCCTTCCATCCTCAAGCTTGTATTTCTTGAGTAAATCCTTTGTGTACTTTGTTTGAGATATGTATACTCTATCTTGAGTTTGCTTGATTTGAAGTCCAAGGAAGTAATTAAGTTCACCCATCATGCTCATCTCAAATTCTCCTTCTATTAATTTGGCAAAATGCTCACAAAGAGAATCATTAGTAGCACCAAATATAATACCATCCACATAAATTTGAACAAGCAATTTATGGTTTTCTTGTTCTTTAATAAAAAAGAGTAGTGTCGACTTTTTCTCTTGAAAACTCATTTTCAAGTAGGAAGTTATTTAAACTTGCATACCATGTCCTAGGAGCTTGTTTAAGTCCATAAAGAGCCTTTTGAGTTTAGATACATGATTTGGGTAATCATGATTTCAAACCCCGGTAGTTGAGCTACATACACCTCTTCTTGAATTATTTCATTCAAGAAGACAGATTTCACATCCATTTGATATAGTTTGAAATCCTTATAACCTGCATATGCTAATAGCATCCTAATAGCTTTAATCTAGCTACAGACGCAAAATTCTCATCATAGTAATATTTCCTTTATCATCTATTTTATTTCTAAATACCCATTAGTGCCAATTATGGGATGATCACTAGGTTTAGCTACTAATTCCTGAACATCACTTCTTTCAAATTGATTTAGTTATTCTTGCATGGCTAATACCCAATCTTCATCATTTATAGCCTCTTTTATATTTTTAGGCTCAACTTGTGAAATGAAGGCATTTTCATTAAATTTCCTCCTAGTCAATTTGCCTTGACTTGTTTCTCCTAATATCAATTCCCTTGGGTGATTTTTCTTATATTTATATGAATCCAGTAAATTTGAAGTGTCTCCTCTCACTTCTTCATTTTCAACCTTAGGTTCATTTCAAGTGGATCAATCCTAAGATCAATGATAATATTCCCTTTTGGATTCTTGAATTTCTCTATATGACTTACTTTAATTATTTCTTCATCATCATCATCATTATTTATGCAAGGTTCGTCCTCAAGGAGTTCACTAAACTTGACATGAATTGATTCTTCAACTTTCACACTTCTTTTGTTATATACTCTAAATGTCTTGCTATTTTGAGCATATCTCATAAAAATTCCTTCACCCGCTTTGAAATCGAGTTTATCCAAGTTATATTTGGTGTTAAGTATAAAACACTTACAACTAAATACCTTGAAATAGCCGATATTAGGTACTCTATCTTTCCAAAGCTCATAAGAAGTCTTTATGAGAGATGGTCTCAAGTAAACTCTATTGATTACATGACAAGCGGTGTTTACCGCTTCAGCCCAAAAATACTTGGGTAGCTCAAATTCATTTAGCATGGCTCTACTCATTTCTTGAAGTGTTCTATTTTTCTTTTCCGCAACACTATTTTGTTGAGGAGTTCTTGGAGCCGAGAAACTGTGTCCATACCCTTTGGATGCACAAAATTCTTGAAATTCACCACCTCTATCAATTCTAATTTCCTTAATTATGTCTTCTTTTTGATTTCTAATCTCTTACGCAGTTTTATAAACTCTTGGCATGAATCATTCTTTTTAGCTAAAAAATGACCCAAGTATACCTAGAGAAGTCGTCTACCACCACAAAGGTATAATGTTTTCCACCTAGACTTGCCGTACCAATATCCCCATACAAATCCATATGAAGCAAGTGTAGAGGTTGGTGGTGGAGATTTCACTCTTGGGTTTGAAGCTTGCTTTAACAAGCTTTGCCTTTTGACAAGTGTCACATACGCCATGGTTTTCAAAATTTAATTTTGGAAGACCTTGAACCTTTTCATTTTTGCAAATCTCTTTGAAATTTTTGAAACTAATATGTCCAAGTCTTTTATGCCATAGTTGAGTCAAATCATTTTTGGCAACTATGCAAGAAACCTTTGTGATATCAAATCATGTGTGCTAAATTTGTAAACATCATTTTTCCTTATAGCCTCAAAAACAATTTTATCATTCTTTTCGCAATGCATTTTCTTTTCACAAATTCAACTTGAAAATTAGTATCATATAGTGGTTTAACTCTTATCAAATTATACTTAAGCCCTTCTACATATAATAAATTATTAATAATGAAAGAAGCATTACCAATTTCTCCATGTATAAGGATTTGTGACTCTCCCATTGCCAAAATACACGGTTCCACCATCTTAGAGCTTGAGCTTGGTGAACAAAGTTTGTCTCCGGTCATGTATGTTGAACATCCGCTGTCCATAAGCCATTTGGTTCCTTCTTCTTTGGCTACTCCATTTATCTTGAGAGCCTACAAAGCCAAGAGATTTATACATTGGTACCCTTTGATAGTTGGGTCATTTAGGTTTAGCTTGTTGACCCTTAGGCTTCCAAATATACATACTACCAAATCTAGCTCTTCATGCACTCTTTACATGTCCTACTTTGTTACAATAAAACAAGTGAGTACATGCCTTGGTTTTATAAGAAGATGAACAATGTTGTGTTTTTCTCTTATTGGATTTTCTTTAATACCTTGGGCTTAATGGAAGATTGTGATGAATTAAATCCTAAACCGGATTTTATCATTTCCAATCCTTGATTTCCAAGTAATTTGTCTAGATTATTTTTACCATTGATTAGTTTTTGTAAGTCTATTTTCAATTTCTCAATTCTTTCCAAATTTCCATATTTCAAGAGCTACGGTTTTATGCATGGTGAGTATGATGTCATGATCTTGATAGATCAAATATTCTTATCATGCAAGTTCTTGTGTTTCTAATATGCATTTTTTAATTCTTCTTCAACTGTTTATATTTTAAATTCAGCTTTTCAAAATCATCTTACAAATCCCCTATTTCATCTTGACAAAATGCTCACAAAAAGAATCATTAGTAGCACCAAATATGATATCATCAACATATATTTGAACAAGTAAATGATCATTCCGTTGTTCTTTAATAAATAACTTAACATCAACTTTTCCTCTTAAAACCTATTTTCAAGAAGGAAGTTGCTTAAGCTCTCATACTATACTCTAGGAGCTTGTTTAAGTCCATAAAAAGTCTTTTTAAGTTTAAATACATGATTTAGATAATCATGATTTTCAACATCCGGTGGTTGAGCTACATATACTTCTTCTTGATTATTCCATTAAGAAGGCTGATTTAACATCCGTTTGATATAGCTTAAAATCCTTATGTACATGTTAGGAGCATCCTAATGGCTTCTAATCTAGCTGTAGGAGCAAAGGTCTCATCGTAATCTATTCATTCTTCTTGTCTATATCCTTAGGCTACCAACCTAACTTTTTTTCTTCTTATACTTCCTTAGTCATCCATTTTGATTCTAAACACCCATTTAGTACCAATAATAGGATGATCACAAGGTTTAGCCACTCACTTCTAAACATCACTTCTTTCAAATTGATTAGCTCTTCTTGCATCGCTACTATCCAATCTTCATCAATTATAGATTCTTTTATATTTTTAGGCTGATCTTGTGAAATGAAGGCATTTTCATGAAATTTTCTTCTTGTCAATATGCCTTGACCATGTTTCTCCTGATATGAATTCTTTGGATGGTCTTTTCTTATATTTAAATGGTTCTAGTAAATTAGAAGTGTCACCTTTACTTCTTCCTCTTCTTTTATCTTAGAATAGGTCCACTTTCAAGTGTGTTAATTCTAAGATCAACAAGAATGTCTCCTTTTGGATTCTCAAGGTTTTCTATATGATTTACTTCAAGTCTCTCACTTTTTTCATCATCATTTAGACTTGATTCATCATCAAGGAATTCCACTTAACATGAATTGACTCTTCAATTTTTATAGTTCTTTTATTATATTGCATATTTCTTTTATTATATGTTTTGGTATTTATGGAGATTCCTTCATCCGCTTTGAAATCGACTTTATCCAAGTTATCTTTAGTGTTAAGTATGAAGTACTTACAACCAAATACCTTGAAGTATCTAATGTTAGGTACTCTTCCTTTGCAAAGCTTATAAAAGTCTTTTTGAGAGATGATATCAAGTAAACTCTATTAATCAAATGGCTAGTGGTATTAACCGCTTCAACCTAGAAGTACTTAGGTAGCTCAAATTCATTTACCATGGTTCTACTCATTTCTTGAAGAGTTCTATTCTTTCTTTCTGCAACACCATTTTGTTGAGAAGTTCTAGAAGCCGAAAAGTTGTATCCATAGCCTTTGGATATACAAAATTCTTGAAACTCACCATCAAATCACCACCTCTTTCTTCTTTAAGGTTTTCTAATCTCCTACAAAGTTTTATAAACTATTGATATGCATCATTCTTTTTGGCTAAGAAGATGACCCAAGTAAACATAGAAAGTCATCTACCACTACAAAGGTGTATGTTTTCCACCTAGTCTTGCCATAACAATGTTCCCATACAAATCCATATGAAGCAATTATAGAGATTCGGTGATGGAAATTTGCTTTTGGCCTTGAAGCTTGCTTTAACAAGCTTTATTTTTTGACAAGTGTCATATAAGCCATGATTTTGAAAATTTAACTTTGGAAGACCTTAGGACCTTTCAATTTTACAAATTTCTTTGAAGTTTTTGAAACTTAACATGTCCAAGTCGTATATGCCATAACTGTGTCAAATCATTTTTGGCAACAATATATGAACTTTTTGGGATATCAATTCATGTGTGCCAAATTTGTAAATATCATTTTTTCCTATAGCCTCAAAAAAAATTCTACCATCCTTTTTCACTATATATTTTCTTTTTGCAAATTCAAATTGAAAATTAGCATCACATAGTTGCTAACACTTATCAAATTGTACTTAAACCATTCTACATATTATACATTACTAACAGTAAAAGAAGATTTACCAATTTTCCCATGTTCAAGGATTTTGGCTCTTCCATTTTCAAAATGTACCATTCTGTCATCTTGGACTTTGAGCTTGGTGAACAAAGTTTGTCTATGGTCATGCGTGTGGAACATCAGTTGTCCATAAGCCATTTGGCTCTTTCTTATTTGGCTAATCTATTTATCTTGAGTGCCTACAATACCAAAAAGTTCATATATTGGTATCCTTTGATGGTTGGGTCATTTTGGGTTAGCTTGTCCACCCTTAGGCTTCCAAACATACATGGTACCAAATCTAGCTCTGCATACACTTTTTACATGTCATTTCTTATCACAACGAAAGCAAGTAGGTACATATCTTAATTGTGTATTTTTGTACTTATGAGATAATGAGCCATTTTGAGTCCTTTTATTATTTGATTTTTCTTTTGGCTTAATAACTTAGGTTCAACAGTGGAATATGAAGTCTTAAATCATAAACCAGATTAATCATTTCCTATCCTTTGGTTTCCAAGTAATTTACGTAGATTACTCTTACCATTTGTTAATCTTTGTAAATCTAATCTCAATTTATAGCATTCCTTCCTAATTTCTATATTTTCTAGAGCTACGGTTTATGCATGGTAAGTATGATAGCATGCTCTTGGTAAATCAAAATATTCTTTTTATGCAAGTTCTTGTTTCTAGTATGCATTTTTTTAAATTCTTTCTTCAAGTGCTTCTATTTCAAGTTAAGTTTTTCAAAATCATCTTGTAAGTCTGCTATTTATCGTGTAGACTAACATTAGAAGATGTAGAGTTTACCTCAAGGTCATTCTCGATTACCATGAGACAAATGTGTTGTTCCTTTTGATTTTCAACGGGTGCAATAAATCCAACATCCTTGTCTTTATTATCTTCACCTTCGGATTCGGAAGAAAGATCATCCAAGTGGTTACTTTCGCATTTAAGGCTATTTTTCTTTGGAGGAAAGACTTTCTTGTCTTGCTTTTGCGGCTTTTTGACATAGGAATCGACAATAAAATGACTGGGTCGACCACACCTATAGCAATTTTCACTTGATTCTTTGTCTTTGGGTGATTTCTTGAAAAACTTTCTTGCTTGAGCTTTGTTTCTTGTTGATACTCTTCTAAATTTTCTAACTAGAAGAGCAACCTCATCTGACTCATCAGACTCTACCACTAATCCTTTGTGTGATGCATGTGGGCTTAATAGGATTCATCATATTTTGCTTATCAATTAGGATTTCATGAGTGAGTAGATTTTCAGACAATTTATCAAGAGTAAGAGTCTTGAGATTTTTGAACTCGGTGATAGCGGTCAATTTGGGTGTCCATTCTCTTGGTAAATAGTTGAGAAGTTTTGAGATAAAATCTTCATTTGATATCGTCTTGTCAACCATAGAAAGTTGATTCATTACTCGGGTTGAATCGGTCAATGGTCTCCTCGATCTTTTCACCATCTTCATACCGAATATTCATATTCCTTCATGAGCATAAATCTTTTAGCCATTCTCAGTTGCTCATTCCCTTCACATATCATTTCCAGCCTCTTCCATGCTTCATGAGCTATTTCAAGACCTTGAAGTCTTATAAACTCCGTAGTGGTTAGGGCACTTGAGAGAATATTAAATGTCTTTCCATTTATAGCAAAATTTATCTTTTCTTCATCAGTGTAATCATCCTCATTTTTGAACATGGATTCTCCTTTTGAGTTGGTAACCTTAGGAGCTTCAATTCCTTTGACAACAACTCTCCACACGTCAAATCCGCAACCTTTCAAATGATTTATCATTCAAATTTCAACATAGAATAGTTTTGAGCATCAAAAGTAGGAGCTTTGGTGTTTGAGGCTGAGAATAATGTGGTTAGTTTGAAAGTTGACCTGTAAGATGAAGAAGTTGTCATTGCCATGATATTTAACCTTGTCACTTGGAATAATTGGTCAAGCAATCAATGTTAGGTTCTGATACCAATTGTAAGGCCGGTGACAGTCACTCTAGAGGGCAGGGTGAATAAAGTGTTGTGCGATTTTACAGAATTTTCTCGATTTAGCTCACTCTAACTCAAATATTCTCCAAATCAATAAAGAAGAGATGAGGAATAATAAATGAGGACACACGATATAGAGCGGTTCAAATCTAAATGATTCTACTTCGCACTTTGTTTCCAAAGTGGATTTTCAACAGCAACTCTTCTTATTACTTTCAATAAGAACAACAACATCAATACTTACATTAACAACTTAGTGTAAGCAACAACAACATCTTCTTCCACAAAACAACTTTGTGCAACAACAACAACACTAGTATAAGCAGGAACAAGTCATTGCTTCTTCACAACTTCAACAAAGTCCTATCAAAGTTTTTCACACAGGAGGTTTTGGGAAGTAGTGTGGGTTACACTTTCAAGCTAGTTTAAACACAAACAGGAGATCAAATATGTATAGTTTCTCTTGTGTTAGACTTGTCCTCTCATAATTTACAATAATAAAGAACAATCAATAAGAGCTTAGCAAGCCTTAAGCACTTTTGGACAAATGAGGGCTTTTTACAATGATGAAATATGAAGCTTGAGGAGGATGAAAGTATATGAAGGCCTCATCTGAGCTTCTTCAATATATAGTGAATGCGACCCACGTTTTTCCAGCCTCCCTTAAGTCTTCAACTCAATTAAAAGTCTTGACAATATCCAAATAGTCTTTAGCCACCCTATAGTTATATTTGATCCTCCAAAGCCACCCGAAAAAATCTTAGACATGCATACAATAGTCGAGAAAACATGATTAATGTCAAAGAGAAGTCCCTAAGAAATTTGAGTAAGATTGGAGAGAGAAAATACTTTAAATCTCCCTTGGATTTTTTCCAACGGTCATAAAAATTTGAATCTAGAACATCAACCGATGTCTCTATTTTGAGAGATTGATGAAGAAAGAAAGAGCATGGGATGGAGGAAGGCCTGGACGCAACGTCTAGGCATGCTCATGTTTTGATTGTGCATAAAAAATCTTGCATGGCCTAGTTTTCAGCCTTAATGGATTGTATTCTTTTGTAAAGTATTTTACGGTGATTTTACAGGTTTTTAAGTTGTGTTTAAACATTAAAAACGTTAGTGAAAAATAGGAAAATAGGTGATCCAAATTTGGGAAA
Organism: Eustoma russellianum; assembly: GCA_036186865.1. Classification (NCBI taxonomy): domain Eukaryota; kingdom Viridiplantae; phylum Streptophyta; class Magnoliopsida; order Gentianales; family Gentianaceae; genus Eustoma; species Eustoma russellianum. The sequence goes on from AP025063.1 coordinate 30,313,907, forward strand.
AAAAGGTCTAAAAGGAAGGGTTTTTGGCAGGATGACCATGTCTCTGTATTTTGGCAATAACTCATTCATCCGAAGTTGTTTTGAGGTGATTCAAAATGATATGGAAACTAAACATCCAAGAATGCAAATTTTTAGAAGATCTTATTGACGTATTCGGCCTCTAGATAACCGAGAAAGCGCGTGCAAGATTAAACTTATGCTATGGAGATAGAAATTCAGTAGAAGACTTATCCTAACTTTTGTAAACTAGTTTATCTCTTGTAGGGCTATATGTAAACGTGGTTCAACACCTTGTAAAGGTAGAAATATAATTGACAAAATATAAATTTCGTCCATAGGTTGTTTGCAAGGGTTTTCCTTATGTTTTTCTTTGATCTTCGATCAAAATTAGGTTCTGTATCAATGTCTTGAGTAAACGTTGTGGGGGAATCAAATCCTTCCATCTTAAAGACACGTACCAAGGATGGAGTTCTGTTATTGGATCACAAACAAGCTTCAAAGAGGTGGATATTGCTCAGTCCAAGAGAGAATCACACGGCCAAGGGTGGTTTTCATGAACCGTTCTTGTCACCGCACAAGGTTTCTTGTGGAAGACGCGTTAGAACTAAGGAAAGGTCCGTTCTTTTGCATGTAACAAGCATCAATTTGGTATCAGATACCAAGGTTCCCTTGTTCTAACTCTCAATTTCATTCATTCATAATTTGTTCTATATATACAGCACATCACCTATCAAAATTTCTGATGTATACATATATACATCCCCGCAATCATACATACATCCACACTCATTGAGTTCTGTACATATGGATAGGTTAATTCATGGATAGCATCTTCATAGTATAAACGTGAATTACCTATCTTGAGAATTGTTCCTATTCTTGTCACAAAAGTTCTTTATGCAACATTCATAAGAAACCGCACACAAGAAATTACTAGAAACAAAAGCCTAGTCATTTGAATAGGGTTTGCAAGAAAAAGTCATCATCTTTTGCATTTTCTTAAATTTTGTGGATTGAACTGGTTGTTTATAACATCCATAGCATACCTCTTGTGTTAAAATTTTTGATCTTGAATCTAGGATTTCACGTCTAGTTGAATATAAATTTAGCCACACTATAAAGCTTGTTACTTTGCGAAATTGCTACCGAGTCTTGTAATAATTCTTGTTGTATGAAGCTCTTAGTTGAATTTTGGTTGTGTTTGTGATTAAAACTTGTGATTCTCTGTGGGATAATTTGTATGATTACAGAAAAAGAGCCAATCTTTCTGCATATAAGAAACATAACATATTCAACCTTGAACAAATACAACTCTAACCTGAATTGTTTTGTTAAAAAACCGTATACCCCAATTCCAAAGCATCCAGCAACCTATCACCTTCCAAAAGACCTAATACTCAGTTCCCAAACATACATACATGTCCCCGAATAGTTCCCTAAATCAGAGCTAAACATATATTTATTCGAGTACATAAAACGAACATACCGAGCAAAAATTATGCAACTTGTGCAAGGAAAGGTTTCAGAAAATTTTCAAGGCATCTATCTTCAACAAAATTCAAGAAATGTTATAAAAATTCTATTCCTGAAGCAAGAAAGTCAAGAAAAAAACATAGTTCTTGAAAAAAAACGAAGGCAAAATCAAGAGAAGAAAGAAAATTCAAGAACTTTGCGCACACATATTGGAATTGAGTCCTTCAAAAGGCATTTTGATCCTTGACTTGTCTACTGTTGAATTATAGAGAGACATTGGGGAAATTTTTTGGGAAATATACTGTTTTCCCTTAAATACCGAAACTGAACCCACAAAGCACCAAAAACGGCCCAACCTCAAATTTCATGCCTGAAACATTTTTGTGCATATTAGACCACTAGGATTGCATTATTTGATTGTATGCTTAACCAAGTTTGGTTAAGGATTGCCCAAAGCAACCCCTTAGTGATTCTTTGGTTCAGCCATTACGTATTCTTTCGGTTTCTTTCATTTCTTTGATTCTTAGTGTGACCTATTTTGTTCGGGAACGCCCACTTTCTTGGCTACCTTGTTGAGTGGATTACATTCTCTTGGAGAAGATATACAAGCTAAATTTTGAGGACCACAACTTGTTTGATCGACTTGATATCGTTTCTAGTTTAGCATCTTGTGGAGAAACACAAGGCGAGTGGTAAAAGGCTTGTGTGTAGTGACAACAAAAGAGGGGAGGTAAAAGCCAAAGTGGTGAATCCATACACGAGTGTGGAAAGACAGTATACATTTGTTTTTGTTTACACTAACGTAATTAAAACCATATGGGGTATGATTTGCCTCAAAAAGGACATTTATGAGCTTGAAAGGCGTATGCATAATTTTGGACTCTGTAACGGCATATGGGTAAGTCACTGGCGTAACAAAACTCCAAGTTATCAATCTTGCTCTCAATCTAGTCTAACTGTCCATAAATATTATAACGAGATGTTAGATGACTTGTGTAGAGCTTACATTAAAGAACCCGAGGAATTACTTATGCTTAGGTTCATTGCTGGCTTGAATAAAAACATTCCTGATAAAATGGTGCATGATAGATTTGAAACTCTTGATGACATGTATCATATGGAAAAAACACATAGAGAATAATTGGAACATCACGAATTCATGGAAAAATCAAGAGAAGAAAGAAAATTCAAGAACTTTGCACACATATATCGGAATTGAGTCATTTAAAAGGTATTTTGATCCTTGACTTGTGTACTGTTTAACTGTAGAGAGAAATTGGGAAAAAGTTTTGGTAAACATATTGTTTTTCCTCAAACACCAAAACTAAACCCACAAAGCACCAAAAACGGTCTAACCTCAAATTTGCCTAAACTATCCTATGCATGCTTAGAATGTTTCTGTGCATATTAGACCATTAAGATTGCATGGTTTGATTGCATACTTAACCAAATTTGATTAGGGATTGCCCAAAGCAACCCTTTAGTGATTCTTTGGTTCAGCCATTGTGTATTCTTTCGGTTTTCTTGTATTTCTTTGATTATTAGTGTGACCTATTTTGTTCGGGACTGCCCACTCTTTTGGCTACCTTGTTGAGTAGCTTACATCCTCCTACAGACGATATAAAAGCTGAATTTTAAGGACCACAACTTGTTTGCTCGACTTTATATCGTTTTTAGTTTAACATCTTGTGGAGAAACACAAGGCGAAGGGTAAAGGCTTGTGTGTAGTTATAACTAAAGAGGAGAGTTAAAAACCAAAGTGGTGAATCCATACACGATTGTGAAAAGACAATATACATTTGTTTTTGTTTACACTAACGTAATTATATTTCTTTCGTCTTGTGTTAGTTTTCTTTTTCTTTTGTTTTATATCTTGTTTTAGCATGAGTACTTCATATATCATGGATGGATACATGTCGACTAGAACCATATGGGGTATGATTTGCCTAAAAAGGACATTGATCTTGAAAGACGCATACATGATTTCAGACCCTCTAATGGTATATGGGTAAGTTACTGACGTAACAAAACTCCAAAATATCAATCTTGTGTTGAGAAATATGTTTAGATAATTTTCAAAGTCATGATTTTAAGTGATGAATACTTAAAGATGTCACACATAGTGTTATATGTGATTAAAAGTTGAAAGTTGAACAAGTTAACATTGATCTCTCAGGTTGTTGCACATCGATCGATCTATGTACATATATCTCTCACATCGATCGATCTATGTAAGGCAGAAAAGTTTAAGATCTTTCTGTGAGACATCGATTTCTAAACCTGAGACACATCGATCGATCGATGTACATCGAACTCTCACTTCGATCGATCGATGTAGGTCAGAGACAAAACCTGAACCTTTATGTGAGACATCGATCTATGAAGCTGAGGCACTTCGATCGACCGATGTCTAGGGTTTTTAGAAATAATTTTCTAAAAAGTGATAAAATGATTGTTTTCATTTGTACATGATTTATACATGCTCATTATGTGATTATTATGTGTTTTTGGTGATTATTATTGTCTTGTGACTAACATGCCTTGGAAGTTTCTACAACTTACCAAAAAGGGCAAAATTGGTATTTTAAGTTTTGTAGGAAAATCATATGGTGAAAAATATTTCAAGTGCATATTACTATCTTGGTTATCATGACAAAGGTGGTATTGTGATCATTTCCGACCATCGGGGGCATTTCTGGAGTTTTCTCACACCAGGGGTATTTTGGTCAAAGGGGATTTTAACAAAGGGTTGTAGTGTAATTTCCGCTAACCACTATTCACCCCCCTCTAGTGGTATTTATTGCAGGTGCACAGTCCAATATTTGGTATCAGAGCCAGACCAACACCACTCAAAAGAAGCAAGATTCAACACCATACGGACAATACAAGGCCAAGAAACAACGATTCATTATATACTGTTTGTCTCAAATCCAAGGTACATACTATGGCTATTGTTTCTCACAAAGGTGAGTTGGAAGGTATGTCTACACAACGCCCTCCTCTTTTTGATAGCAATAATTTTGTTCATTGGAAACTAAGAATGAGGCTATTCTTAATGGCTATAAACATCGATTTATGGTCTATAGTTGAAGATGAGCCGTACATTCCAATGAAAGTTATACAAGTTAGTGGAGTAACTCAAGAGGTTGAAAAATATAAAAGTGAATGGTCATCAGATGATAAAAAGAAAATGTCCATGAATGTTAAAGCTATGCAATTACTTTTGAATGGACTTACAACTTCTGAAGCAGGATATGTGTCAAATTGCATAAGCGCACACGACATATGGAAATCATTTGTATTAAAGCATGAAGGTACTAGTGGTGTTAAAGAGTCAAAAATAAACATGCTTATGACTGAATTAGAGACTTTCAAAATATTGCCAAACGAATCTATAACATCTATGAATTTGAGGATTACTAATATTTTCAATGCCCATGAAGCTTCAGGGAAGTCATTTTCGAACAGTGAAAAGGTTCAAAAGGTGTTACGAAGCCTCCCTGCTGAATGGGATCCAAAGGTGACTGCAATCGAGGAGACAAACAAATGCTAGTAACGATGATAGTAATGGTGATACTGAATTAGACGATGACTTGATATTGATAGCTAGAAAACTTAGAAAGTTTTTCAAACGTCCAAATAGGAATAGACAACGTAATTCTTCTTCTTCTTCTCAACCTAGGAAGAATAACACAAACAAATGGTATAATAAAGAATTAAAGTGTTATGAATGCGGTCAAAAAGGACATATTTCATACGACTGTCCCACGAAGAAAAATAATAATAAAACAACAATAATAAACAAGCCAAGGACAAGGAGGCTCAAACGACAAAGGCAAAGAGTCTAAGGCAAGAAAAGGGAAACGAGCAATGAAGGTGAGCACATGGAGCGACTCATCCGACTCAGAATCCGAAACTGAGGAAGCTCAAGTCTGCTTCGTATCCAACGAGGTATGTTCTTCTTCTGATAGTGATTCCGATAGTGACATGACATTTGATGAAATGTATGAAGAATTCTTAAGAATGCATGCTCACTGTAAGAGGCTCTCTAAAAAAGAAGAAACTAGTTGAAGAAAATGACAAGTTGAAGACGTCCAACTTGGAATTTTCCGATCAACTAGAATCTCTTAAACAAGAGTCTACTAATACTCTTGATTCTTTAGAGAATAAAATTGAATCATATAGGAAAGATGAACAAAAGTTACAAATGGAAAATAAAATGTTAAAATCCAAGTTAGAAAGTTGTGAAAATGAAATAGTACAACTTAAGTCTTCTAAATTTACCTTAGAAAAAATGATAGAACAATTTAAATCTGGTGCAAATGTTAGATACACTTATATCATCACAAAAGTATGGAAATGATAAAACTGGATTGGGATATAAAGAAGAAGATGACAAATTAGATAAAAAGACTAAGTTTGTATCATCAACTACGAAACAACCTTATAAAGTTATAAAAACAAACTTGTCTGCTAAATCTTCTTCTACTCCTTCTTCTTATTCAAAGATAAAATGCAGCATGCACCCATAAAACACACACGCATAACTATACATCTAGGCCAAACTTTGCATCTAGACAATAGAAATTATGCCTACATGTATACAAATGCAACTAGACCGAATAAAATGCATACAACTTATTATGAACCTAAATATAGGCAACACTCTTATAAGTCTTATAGAAATGCCTACAAACACACTTATATAGCGCCATATAAGAAACAAAATCGCATGCCTTATGCACATTATAAAATTCGGCCATCCTATAATGATTATCAACCATGGCACAACATGTATAACAATGTCTTCACTTATGTGGAATAATCATGTATATGCTAATTCTTCTTATTTTCCAAATTATAACAATGCTAAAAATGTGCCTAGAAGGTATATTCAAGTTTGGATACCTAAGGGATATCTAAACAAGAATAGTGCCCCTAACATTCAAGGACCCAAATAAAGGGTACCTAAAACTTTGTCTCCATTGTAGGATAAACGCAAGGAATGCAAGAAGGAGGCAAAGTCAAAGAATCTAAAAACCAAATGGTTTTTAGATAGTGGATGTTCGAGGCATATGACGGGGAACCCCAAACTATTCATCGAATTGGAACATATCAAGAATGGAGGAAAAGTAACATTCGGTGACAACAACAAAGGACAAGTTGTTGGAAAAGGAACAATTGGGGACCCTAACACATTTCAAATACGAAATGTGTTATTAGTAAGCAATCTATCTTATAATTTACTTAGTATTTCTCAACTTATAGATTGTGGTTATAATGTCTCCTTTCTTCCCAATTCTTGTGATATAATAAATGAAAAAGGAGAAACGGTTTTAAAAGGAAATAGAGATGGAAATATTTATACTCTTACCTTAGATAACATGTTAGATGCTAAGGTTAAGTGTCTAATATCACATGACTTAGATGTAAATTTATGGCATAGAAGATTAGGCCATATAGGAATTTCAACTATTAAGAAATTGTCTAAGAAGAATTAATTAGAGGAATGCCTAAGTTAGACTTAGATAATTTTCAAATGTGTGAAACATGTATTAAGGGAAAACACATTAAAGAAACCTTAAACCGAAACATGAAGTGAGTACTAGTCATGTACTAGAATTGCTTCACTTAGACTTTTAGGTCCAAGTAGGACAAGAAATCTAGGTGGACACTACTATGTGTGTATGCATAGTAGAATGATTACTCACGCTACACATGGACATTGTTCTTAACACACAAAGACGATGCTCCATTAGCAATCGAAACCCTTATTAAGCAAATTTGAAAACATTTATGAAGAAAATGTTAAAAGAATTAGAAGCGATAGAGGTGGAGAATTTAAAAACAAAGACGTAATCAAATTTTTGCGAACTATATGGAATCAAACATGAATTCCTCACCACCTAGAACACCACAACTCAATTGAGTTGTTGAACGTAAAAATAGAACCATTCCAAGAAGTTGCTAGGACAATGCTGTGTGAAAATAAATTACCTAAATATTTATGGGCTGAAGCTGTTAGTTGTGAATGCTATATATAAATAGTGCCACTATTAGAAAGAATTAAATAAAACGCCTATGAATTGCTAAACAATAGACAACCTAAGATAGATTATCTTAAAGTATTTGGCTGTAAATTTTTTGTGCTGAACACTAAGGATAATCTAGATAAATTTGAACAAAAGTCTATTGAATGCATATTTATTGGGTATTCAACTAACTCAAGAGCATATAGTGTTATAATCCTGCATCTAGAAAAATAATTGAATCCATACATGTGAAATTCAATGAAAATGCATGCTTTGAAGTTAGTGATAAACATCAAACATAAACAAGAAACAAATGTTGAAATATGTTTGATGATGATGTATTACTTGAGCCTGTACTTGATCATCTAGAACCAACTCCCCCTGAACAAGACATACATGAACCCTTAGATGAATAATCAAGAGACTCTGAAATTGGAAGATTACAACTAATGATCCAATTACATATGATAACGTTCACACTAATGAAACATTTGAACAAGATGAGGGTGAACCTAGTCAATCTAGGAATTGGTGGCACCCTAGAGAACTAATCATTGGGGATCCAATTGTTGGGGTAGGAAAACGTAGAAATCTAAGTCCAAATTGAAGGACATAGCTTAATCTCACAATTAGAACCTAAGAACGTAAAGGGAAGCCTTAGGTGACATATCATGGATAGATGCTATGCATGAGGAATTAAATCAATTCACAAGGAACAACGTGTGAGACTTAGTACCTAAACCTGAAGACAAGTCTATCATAGGACCTAAATGGGTCTTTAGGAATAAAATGGATCGAACAAGGAAATATTACAAGGAATAAGGCTAGACTAGTCGCACAAGGTTATAATCAACAAGAAGGATAGATTATGAAGAAACCTTTGCAACCTGTGCACGACTAGAAGCAATTAGATTGTTACTTGCGATTGCAAGTCTAAAGCAAAATTAAGTTCTTCCAAATGGATGTCAAGAGTGCGTTTTTGAATGGATATATCCAAGAAGAGGTGTTGTCAAACAACCCCCTGGATTTGAAGATCCAAAGAATCCTAACCATGTTTATAAGCTTAAGAAAGCTCTATATAGTTTAAAACAAGCTCCAAGAGCTTGGTATGATAGATTTGCAAACTTTCTTATTGCAAATAATTATCAAAGGAGGGCCACGGACAACACATTATTCCTGAAGAAGAAAAAGGGTAATGATTTGTTAATAGTTCAAATATACGTAGATGATATAATCTTTGGTTCAACCAACCCTACGTTAGTAAAAGACTTCGAAGAATGTATGAAGTCAGAGTTGAAATGTCAATGGTAGGAGAGTGGAATTATTTCTTAGGACTTCAAATCAAACAAACCCCTCAAGGAATTCACATTAGCCAACTTAAGTATGTCAATGATATGATAAGAAGTTTGGCTTTGAAGAGTTGAAACCTACAACTACCCCTATGAGTGTTAGTACCAAACTTGATAAAGATGAAAATGGTAAACCTTTTGATGACACCTTTATAGGTCTATGATTGGCTCATTGTTATACTTAACTGCATCAAGACCTGATATTATGTTTAGTGTGTGTATGTGTGCTAGGTTTCAATCTTGTCCTAAGGTATCAGCATTACAATGCAGTGAAAAAGATCTTTAGATATCTTAAGCATACACCTCACTTAGGACTGTGGTATGATAGAAACGCTAAGTTGGATTACACGCATATAGTGATGCTGATTATGGTGGTTGCAAGTTAGATAGAAAATCCACTAGCGGTACATGTCAATTCATAGGAACCAATTTGATCTCTTGGTTTTCTAAAAAGCAAGCTAGTGTAGCTCTTTCTACCACTGAAGCCGAGTATATCGCTTTGAGTTTATGTACTACCCAAATACTTTGGCTTAAACAGCAACTTAGTGATTTTGGACATTAAAATGAATAAGATTCCAATTTTCTGCGATAGCACAAGTGCAATCAATCTTTCCCGGAATCGGTGCTTCATTCTAAGGCCAAACACATTGAGGTGCGATACCACTTTTCTTCGCGATCATGTTCAAAATGAGGACATAGTGATGAACCATATAAGAACTGATCACCAAATCGCTGACATCTTCAACCAAACCCCTTAATCAAGCCACTTTGAAAACTTACGAGCCAAATTAGGAATGATGACTTACGATACCATTGTATAGTTCTATCTTTTGCATGATTTGCAAAATAAAGGGGGAGATAGAATAAGAACATGATTTTAGTTGGTAAGTCATGTTTTAGTTGATAAGTCATGATGAATCATATGCTAAGTTTTATTGGTATAAATTTGGAGCATATGTTAAGGGGGAGAGTATGAGTTGAGGGGGAGCGGCATACTATTTAAAAGTTGAAAACATAGTTGAAAACATTTGGTTAAACTTTTGGTTAAACATTTGGTTAAACTTTTGGTTATAAGTTGTGACATTAAAATCATGTTTGGTTATTTTGAAAATCATCCAAAAGGGGGAGAATGTTGAGAAATATGTTTGGGATAATTTTCAAAGTCATGATTTTAAGTGATGAATACTTAAAAATGTCACACATGGTGTTATATGTGATTAAAGTTGAAAAAGTTGAACAAGTTAACATTGATCTCTCAGGTTGTTGCACATCGATCGATCTATGTACATAGATCTCTCACATCGATCGATCTATGTAAGGCAGAAAAGTTTAAGACCTTTCTGTGAGACATCGATCTCTAAACCTGAGACACATTGATCGATCGATGTACATCGAACTCTCACTTCGATCGATCGATGTAGGTCAGAGACAAAACCTGAACCTTTATGTGAGACATCGATCTATGAAGCTGAGGCACTTCGATCGATCGATGTCTAGGGTTTTTAGAAATAATTTTCTAAAAAGTGATTAAATGATTGTTTTCATTTGTACATGATTTATACATGCTCATTATGTGATTATTATGTGTTTTTGGTGATTATTATTGTCTTGTGAGTAACATGTCTTGGAAGTTTCTACAACTTACCAAAAAGGGCAAAATTGGTATTTTAAGTTTGTAGGAACATCATATGGTGAAAAATATTTCAAGTGCATATTACTATCTTGGTTATCATGACAAAGGTGGTATTGTGATCATTTCCGACCATCGGGGGCATTTCTGGAGTTTTCTCACACCAGGGGTATTTTGGTCATTTTACCCGCAAGGGTATTTTTGGTATTTTCACTCAAGGAATCTCTTGAGCATATTATTATGTTCATTCTGGAGCTGTGTTATTATTATTTTGAAGATTATATGGTGATCTTATATCTTATTCTCTCAACCGATGATATTATTGACTATAGCTGGATATGTGACGATTTGAGATGTCACATTCTATTTTTTCTTGAAGACCCTCTTATATATGTTATAAGAGGATATTAATTATCATCTTTTAGAGATTACAAGGTATCCTTGGTGCAAGATTCATCACAATATGTAAAGGAAAAGAAAGTAGGAATTTTGGTGTTATATGTTGACATAATCTTGTCAACACTTATTCATTATTTTTTATTCACAAAATTTGAGTTGGTATACATAAATACAACATCAAAAACGTCCATAAACAGGTGGAGAAAGTGGTATACTCATTTTATGACTTTTGGGCAAGTGGACAATTCAAAAACAAGCTAGTTGGCAAAAAGTTGTCAACTTGAAATTTCAAATTTGAAGTTAATGGAGACAAGGTTGTTGGAGCTGATTTTGGATGTGCTTTAATTCAAAATTCTCAGCCATCACATGGTCTAAAAGTTGGAGAGAATATACCATCTATTCACACTATAAATAGGAGGCAAGGTGAAGAAGAGAAGACACTTACTTGAAAGCAAAATTGAAGATTGTTGTCTTTCTATTCTCTTCTCATATTTTCGTTCATACTTTGTGTAGCTAAGGTGTTCCAATTTTTTTATTGTCCAGCTACATTATACACACCTTCTTGGGTTGGATTTGTATGATTGATTAGCCAAATTTATAAGGCTACATCAATAGGTGGTAGAGGTGTTGTAACCAAGAGTTGCATAGAGGTGATTATCCAAGTCTTGAATAGGGTTGGTGTATAACCCAAGGATCAAGCTTGGCTTTTGTTGTAAGGTATTCATTTGATAGTGAAATCCAAGGAAAGGTGTTCCTTGGGACTGGAGTAGGTCACATTGACCGAACCAGGATAAATTCTCGGTGTTCTTCTCTTGTTTCTTTATTTCTGTTTTCTGCCCGTTTTTGACTGCAATTTTCACACAACTTCTCACAATTTGAAAAAATAGCTAAACATTTTCAAAATTTGTGATTTTTGGTGGAGTTATACTTCAGACTGTTAGCTTTCATTTGCAATAAGAATCACTTGATTTGAGCAAGGGAAAATTAGTCTTTCAGTCTTTGCAAGATAACTGCTCCAATTTGGCTGCAAACTGACCAGTTTTGAGAAAACTTAGATTCTGTATTTTTCAAGAATTGTTTAAGGTCAGGGCCTTTTGGAAACTTCCTCTACACATCCTAAGGAGTGTTTTGATATAAATATCAACCTTTTTGGTTGAGTATTCAAAGAGAAACACGTTTTGCAAAATCAGCAACATTCTGTCCAATTCTGTCCAGATTGACCATCTGAATCTTTTTATTTGTTTGAAGGGTCAAACGATTTTATTTTTGTCTGATTTTTGGATAGAGTCTTGTTAACTCATTTAAGTTAAATTCTGAAAAGTTTCATAATTTTTGGAGTTGTGTACAATTATTTGTGAATTTTTGAAAAACGGGTTCTGAATCTGAGGTAGTTTCAGATTCTGTTTTCAAAGGGGATTTTAACAAAGGGTTGTAGTGTAATTTCCGCTAACCACTATTCACCCCCCTCTAGTGGTATTTATTGCAGGTGCACGGTCCAACATCTTGCTCTCAATCTAGTCTAACTGTACGTAAATATTATAACGAGATGTTAGATGACTTGTGTAGAGCTTACATTAAAGAACCTGATGAATTAGTTATATTTAGGTTCATTGCTGGCTTGAATAAAAACATTGCTGATAAAATGGTGCATGATAGATGTGAAACTCTCAATGACATGTATTATATGGAAAAACACGTCGAGAGCAAATTGGAACATCATGAGTTCATGGATTACGCTGTCTTTAGGTTTTAACATGCATAATAGTAAAGATTTTCATGGGGAGCTTGAATCTTCTAGTAATTCACATGTTGTAGAAAATGATTTGCAAGTTGATGCATGTGATATACATGAAGTTTCTAGTGATCCATCTATTTCTAGTGATGAATATCATGCTGCCCATAATGAAGTGCATGAGTTTAAAAATAAATTGCATGTTGAATTCCTTGATTTATATGAGATTGAAATAGATTTGCATAAAGACGACGATGATGCATTGCATGAAAATGATGTTAAAAATGAAGCTGAAAATGATACTAAGATTTTGCATGATAACCAAGAGTCATTTGAGTTACCTAGTCTTGGACAAAATTAGCCTAATGCTACTGTTAGAAACCTTGAATTCAAAACCATGATGTGCTTAAGTTCATGCTATGTATTGCCATCTGTTGTATTGTAAGGAATTGATACAGGTTCTATTTCCTCTTCCAAAACCTGTTAGAAAGAGGCAATACGTCATCGTCATCGTCATCCATACCCAGTATATCCCAACGACAACAAAAGCTATCGTCAGGGTCTGGGGAGGGTAAGTGGTAGGCAGACAATACCTCTATCCCAAGGGATAGAGAGTCTGCTTCCAGTGAGACCCCCGGCTCTACCTGCATAAATGACATGATAATAGGGATATGTTGTGCTAGTGTGTTAGTGAGTAAATTCAAGAAATACAAATAAAGGTCTTTCGATATTAAAATACACATCACGTATACATGTACATGTAATGTAAAACAACAGTAAAATATATGCCACCAAGTAGGAAGTTAACCTAAAGCGTAGATCGTGTCTACGCCTATCTATGTCCCTACATATACTCTAAAGTGTCCCTATATATGACTTATACCCCGTTAACCTTAATCTTATGTCTCCATAAACTCCTATCCTGGACCATGTCCTCAGAGAGGTGCAAATCTAGTAAGTCGTGTTTTATCTGCTCATCCCAAGTCAATTTGGGTCTGCCTTTACTCCTGTTTCCCTCTACAATTAGGCGTTCAATTGCTCTGACCGACGCCGTTGTCTGTCTCCGCTTGACATGCCCAAACCATCTTAATCTTCCCTCCCTTATCTTATCGGCTATACTAGCCACGCCTAACCTTTCCCGAAACACCTCGTTTCTGATCCGGTCTAGCCTTGTATGCCCACACATCCATCTTAACATTTTTATTTCTGCCACTTCCATCTTCTGTAGTTGTGACTTCTTGATGGCCCAGCAGTCTGTCCCATATAGCATTGCCGGTCGTACTGCCACCCTATAAAATTTTCCTTTTAATTTAGTTGGAAAATTTTTATCACACAGCACCCCTGAGGCCGCCCTCCATCTACACCAGCCTGCTTGAACTCGATGTGCTACATCATTATCTATGTCGCCATTCTGCTGCAAAAATGATCCTAGGTACTTAAACTTGCTTACATGCGGTACCATTTGACCATCGATGGTGAGTTGGCTATCCTCACTGTCTGCTACGCCGCTGAAGTCGCAGTGCAGATACTCGGTCTTAGAACGGCTAATCTTTAAGCCTTTTCTCTCTAAAACATCTCTCCACTGCTCCACTCTTGTACTCAGGGTATGTCTACTTTCTGCTACTAATGCAATATCGTCAGCAAAAAGCATACACCACGGAACTGCCTCCTGTATCGGCTTTGACAACTCGTCAAGGACAACGGCGAAAAGAAATGGACTCAACACAGACCCTTGATGGAGACCGACCTCCACCGGAAAGAAGTCTGTATTCCCCACAGCCGTACGAACGGTTGTTTTTGTCCTAGCATACATATCTCTAATTATGTCTATATACTTGACATGGATCCCTCTTGCTAGAAAGAGGCAATACAATTTCATGAAAAGCTTGGATCTAGAAAGAAGTATCTTCTTTAATTTTGAGTTTCTTTCAACCTTACCTTATATGTTTTCTATCATATTGATATTTGATCCAGGCGGGGAAGAAAATAAATGAGTCAAATTTGTAACTATTAGTCTATTCTGTTGTTATGTTACAAGCATATTGTTAGCTAAATTCTCTTCTTTGTTTAGTACAAATTTTGATTCGAGGACGAATCCTTTTGAACAGGGAGGGAATGATGAAGAAAGAAAGAGCATGTGATGGAAGGAGGGATGGACGCAACATCTAGACATGCTCGTGTTTTGATTGTGCGTAAATGGTCTTGCATGGCCTAGTTTTCGACCTTAATTGCTTGTATTCATTTGTACATTATTTTAAGGTTATTTTACAGGTTTTTAAGTTGTTTTTAAACATTAAAAACATTAGTGAAAAATTGGAAACTAGGCCTTCCAAACTTGGGGAAAAGCCTAAAAGGAAGGGTTTTTCATAGGATGATTCAAAATGATATAAAAACTAAACATCGAGGGATACAACTTTCTAGAAAACCTCATTGACAGTTTCGGCATCTAGATAACCAGGAAATCGCATCTAAGATCGAACCTATGCTGAGGAGATAGAAATTCAATAAAAGACGTGTCCTAACCTTTGTAAACTAGTTTATCTCTTGTAGGACTATATGTAAACGTGGTTCAACACCTTGTAAAGACAGAAATCTGATTGAAAAAAATACAAATTTCGTCCATAGGCTATTTGCAATGGTTTTTCTTGTGTTTTTCTTTGATCTTCAATCAAAACTAGGTTCTGTATCAACATCTTGAGCAAACATTGTGGGGGAGGGGGGGTAATCGAATCCTTCCATCTTGATGACAGGTACCAGGGTTGGATTACTCTTCTTGGATCACGAACAAACTTCGAGAAGCACACGGCCAAGGGTGGTTTTCGTGAACCATTCTTGTCACCGCACAAGGTTTCTTGTGGAAGACACATTAGAACTAAGGAAAGGTCCGTTCTTTTGCGTGAAGCACGCATCAATTTGGTATCAGAGACCAAGTTTCCCTTATTCTAACTCTCAGTTTCATTCATTCACAATTTATTCTATATATACATCTCATCACTTATCAAATTTTCTAATGTATACATATATACATCCCCGCAATCATACATACATCCACACTCCTTGAGTTCTGTACATTTGGATTGGTTAATTCATGGATAGCGTCTTCAGAGTATAAACATCAATTACCTATCTTGAGATTTGTTCTTATTCTTGTCACAAAAATTCTTTATGCAACATTCATAAGAAAACGCACACAAGAAATTTCTAGAAACAAGAGCCTAGTCATTTGAATAGGGTTTGCAACAAAAAGCCATCATCTTTTGCATTTTCTTAAATTTCGTGGATTGAACTGGTTGTTTAAAACGTCCATAGCATAATAGGATTTTTATGGTGAGCTTGAAACTTATAGTAATTCACATGCTGTAAAAAATGACTTGCAAGTTGATGCCCTTGATATACATGAAGTTTCTAATGATCCATCTATTTCTAGTCACGAATATCATGCTGCCCAAAATGAAGTGCATGAGCTTAAAAATGAATTGCATGCTGAATTCTTTGATTTACATAAGATTAAAATAGATTTGCATAAAGAAGATGAGGATGCATTGCATTAAAATGATGTTAAAAATGAAGCTGAAAATGATACTAAGACTTTGCATGATAACCAAGAGTCATTTGAGTTGCCTAGTCTTGAACAAAATTTGCCTAATGCTACTATTAGAAACCTTGAATTCAAAACCATGAGATCCTTAAATTCACGCTATGTATTGTCATCTGTTGCGCATTGTAAGGAATTGATACATGTTCTATTTCCTCTTCCAAAACCTCTTAGAAAAAGGCGATACGATTTCGTGAAAAGCTTTGAGCTAGAGGGAAGTATCTTCTTTAATTTTGAGTTTCTTTCAACCTTACCTTATATGTTTTCTATCATATTGATATTTGATCCAGGTGGGAAAGAAAATAAATGAGTCAAATTTGTAATTATTAGTCTATTCTGTTTTTATGTTACAAGCATATTCTTGGCTAAATTCTCTTCTCCGTTTAGTATAGATTTTAATTCGATGACGAATCCTTTCGAGCGAAAAGGGAATGATGAAGAAAGAAAGAGCATGAGATGGAGGGAGGGATGGACGCAACATCTAGGCATGCTTGAGTTTTGATTGTGCGTAAAAGGTCTTGCATGGCCTAATGTTTGGCCTTAATGGCTTGTATTCATTTGTAAATTATTTTAGGATCATTTTACAGGTTTTTAAGTTGTTTTTAAACATTAAAAATGTTAGTGAAAATAGGAAAATAGACTTTCCAAATTTGAAAAAAAAGCCTAAAAGGAAGGGTTTTCTATATGATGACCATATCTCAGTATTTTGGCCATAACTCACTCATCCAACATTGTTTTGAGGTGATTCAAAATGATATAAAAACTACACATCCGGAGTTACAACTTTATAGAAGGCCTCATTGACAGATTTGGCCTTTAGATAATCGAGAAATCGTATGCAAAATTAAACTTCTACTGAGGAGATAGAAATTCAGTAGAAGACTTATCCTAACTTTTGTAAACTAGTTTATCTCTTGTAGGACTATATGTAAACATGGTTCAACACCTTGTAAAGGCATAAATCTGATTGACAAAATACATATTTCGGCCATAGGCTGTTTGCAAGGGTTTTCCTTATGTTTTTCTTTGATCTTCGATCAAAACTAGGTTTTGCATCAACTTCTTGAGCAAACATTGTGAGGGAATCGAATCCTTCCATCTTGAAGACACGTACTCGGGGTGGATTGCTGTTCTTAGATCACAAACAAGCTTCAAGGAGGTGGATATTGCTCAGTCCAAGCGAGAAGCACAAGTCCAAGGGTAGTTTTCGCGAACCGTTCTTGTCACCGCACAAGGTTTCTTGTGGAAGGCGCGTTAGAACTAAGGAAAGGTCTGTTCTTTTGCGTGGAGCACGCATCAGAGATCGATGTCTTCCAGTAAGGTTTTAGCTTTGCACTTTTCATACATCGATCCGACGATTTCTCATTATTGAGAGATCGATGTATTCCAGTAAGGTTTCAGTTTTGCACCTTACATACATCGATCAATCGTTGTCTCTTCTTTGAGAGACTGGTGTATATATCAAACGATCGATGTCTCATTATTGAGAGATCGATGTCTCACAGAAAGGTTTCAACTTTGAACCTTAATCACATCGATTGATCAATGTCTCATTATTGAGATATCGATGTCTCACATAAAGGTTTCAACTTTGAACCTTAATCACATTGATCGATCGATGTCTCTAACTTTAGAGAATGATGTCACATCGATCGATTGATGTGTCCCAAACTGAGAGATCGATTTTGAACAGTAAGGTTCCAACCTTGGACGATCCCAACATAGATCCATCGATGTCTCTTCTTGAGAGACTGATGTATACATGGATCGATCCATGTGAGATATTTATATCTCACATTGTGCTTTTCTCATTTTGTTATGACATACATTTTTAACTCTTTTGAAACATCTTTTAACTTTATAAAAACAATTCATATTCCAACATCAGATACTTGAGAGTGTCTTGCCTCATATGCTTGGAAGAAGAAAGATATGTTATTTATTTACATTTATTTATTTTTATTTAGCTAGTTAGAAACTCACATCACATTTCTATTTGTAATTAAACAAATGTGCAGATAATGACATGAGCTAGAGAAGGATGATAGTCCATCCGCAATTATAATTGAATAAATATGACTTTTTGATCTGACTTTACTATGACTAAGACGTTTCACCACGTTGATGGCTGGTTTATGATATAATATATTATAGTTTGATTTGATTGGTATTTTCTATTGAGACAAGCATTTATATGATTGAGATTAAGTTTCGTTTTCCGCATTCTGTCATTATACTTGTGAGCTTCGTGACTTTTTCGCTAACAAACTTTTGAGTTGAGTTATAATTGGCATCGTCATAGACTAGATGTCGGCACATTTCTTACCAAATAAACATTCGATACTCCTTCCTAGAATAAGAGATAAATATCTCTATTCATGTACGTCAATATCTACATGTTCATATGTAAAAATAGTCACATGAAATCATCTATCCGGATCTCTATCATATCATCTATCATATTAGGTGACGTCATACTATGTGTATTTAACTGATCTCAGACTAATACATGTTGGAAAATATGAGTCGATATCGTATCAAACATGGAATATAACAGTTTGACAAATACATCCAAGAACACCATGATCCAAGCTTGTATAGTCTTAAACGAACGAACATAAACCAATCTCTTCACTATCAAACGAAGATAATGACACATAACGGAACAGTGACAAACGTCTTGAACTGGCTGGTAGTACAATTTGTAGTGACAACCGTCTTGAACCACATATTTCACTACTATTTATATGAACATACAAATGACATGCCATTATCTAACTTCTTACAAGTTCGCGGTGTGGTGCATTCAAGGCCCTGCACCCAATCTCAGTATTCATAAGCGCTCTAGAGAGTTTTTCAGGCTCTCATAGGAAGCGGCCCCACTTCCACACTTATATAGATGATATTCATCAGGTGTGTATTGCAACGCACCACCATCAATAATGGCTATGAATTATCCATTAAGAGAATTAATCTCACGCTCAATCATGCTGTAAGTACTATCCTCAAACATCAACATAGGAAGGGACTCATATGATAGTACTTAACAGAACTCTTCTAAAACGCGTTTTTACCACATTGAACTCCTTTCATAGGATCTCTACTATTAGTGAGTTGGGTTTCTGTCATAGAGAGTTCACATCAGATGGAATTAGTCTCATTCCTCTTGATGTTTTCTGAAGGCCTCTCTCATAGACCTGACATTGTCTATGTTTTACCTAAGGAAATTCATGATAGTGCATATTTTCATGAGAAATCCTTTCAATGATTTTCTTCATCAAATCACTCAACATAACAAGATGATTTTCAACAAGCAAATCACCAAACTTAAAATAATTTTTCCATCAAATAAATCATCAAACTTAGATGATTTACCACCAAGAAAAATATCAAACTTGTGATTATTTTTGTCAAGCAAATCATCAAACTCAAGATGATTTTTATCAAGCAAAATCATCAAACTTGGATAATATTTGTCAAGCAAATCATCAAACTTAGGATGATTTTTGTCAACCAAATCATCAAACTTATTTCTACAAACTGCTCTTACAAGCATGATCAATAATATCATGAATAACTTTATCCAAGGGTCAGTTTTATCAACAACAAATAGCCAAGCATGATGAACTCATTAAAACATCACACTAGTTAACTACATTCATATGCTTGCAACTATTCTTCAATCATCACAATTCATTATCATCATCAATTTTCAATATAAGCATTAAGCAAGCTTAACAAGCTTACAAGCATGCGAACTTTTTGATTACTAAACCTCATGAAGATTATCATGGTGTGTCATAAACAACAAGCAAGCATTAATCATCAAACAATTAGAACAATACAGTGACCATTACTTTGGCATTTGAACGACACAAGTTATTTACATGCTCAACATTCACATGTTTTAATAAATTTATTTTTAAATGAAAATACTAAAGGGCTAAACCCCCACGTTTCATCTCAATCTATATTAATCACAAAATATGCTTTTATTCATCATCAGTTACTTCAATATTCATCTTCGACTGATCACAAATTATCAGACAATTAGATATGTTATAGATTAATTCAAAAGGCTTCCAAGAATAACCATAGACTAAACGCTCTATGTCACTTTGGAGTAAACTCCAACAATCTTCTTATGAACCAAAATTCCTAAGGAACTAGCACTTTTGATCTTTCAATAATACCATAGTTTCAACAGTATGGTTTTCTAAAAGCTAACAACTAAAACTAGAAATCCGACATTCATGATTTCTAGGATTTTCTTTTCACATAGCACATTAGCTAGTTTTACCAAAGAGAACAAATGTCTAAGACTAGAAAAATTTATTTTTATAAGTTTATCTTCATCATAAACAACTAGTCTAAGTCAACCCATTTTCAACAAGAAACTTTATTCATGAAGGATGAAAACAATCTATCTAATGTTTCCTTCTTAGATTTCTTATTCTTTACTATACAATGCTTTCATTATACACAAGCAACGTGCTTCACATTTCAACTTCTAGGCCGATTTCTCTTTTCATGAAACTCTAAGTTGAAAAGCAAAACAAATTACAGACATTAAACCATGTATTTAACAACATATTTAAAAAGGATTAAATACATGCGACTATTTCTTCATAAATCATACAAAACATATTTCTCACGTCTTTAGTTTTTTCTTTCATTTTCTCAATATAATAGCAAGACTCATGTTCTTGTTTCTCACCATGCATAACACATGAAACGATTTCACATAAACTAGATACAAATCTGTTAAGACTCATAAATCACATATGCGATACAAAAAAAAACATTAAAACCCTTGTTTGAAGCGACTCAGACATCATGCCTAGGAAATATATCTTGCTCAACGTTATATCCTGGGAAGCATTTGCTAAGAAATATACCTTGCTCAACGGTATAGGCATGAAGTGACCTATTGATACTAAGCTCTCTATGGATAGTGTAATCAAACATATTTGTGAATTGCTCATGAGTTTCTTTAGGGTAAATCATAGACAATGTGATGTATATAAGAGTGTCCCGATTTTAAAGAACTAAGTATAAGTTTTGGTGACATCGACAAGGATGGTATTATTCCATTTGATGTAAGCTCTCTATGATAGAAATCCAACCTCTATTAGTAGAGATCCTATAAACGAGGTTCAATAGATAAAAAAGTCATAAAATAGTTTTCACATAACTATGAAACTTGTCCCTCGATATATTGTTGACGTAGAGAGTGCTTGCTACAAGTTTTTAAGTGTGAGATTTTAAGAATCTCTAAATTTAGTTCATACATATGTTCATGATGGTGTGAGCAGTACACACTTGATGAAACTCATCTATATAAGTGTTGAGGTGGTGCCACTTCTTGTGAGAGTCTGGAATAACCTGTTATAGAGCTTACGAAAACCTAGGACGGGTCCGCGCTTGAATTCGCACCAAACTGAGAACTTGTATGAGAGGACAATGACATGTTTTTTGCCGGTTTATGATTGTTCATAATATCCTTATATAAATTTGAGATTGTTGGAAAAAAAACACATAAAAGTGATTTTAAAATATGCTCTAAATTTATATAAAAACATGTAAGAAGTTTGATTGAAGAAATGAGTTAAATTTGGATTGGATCAAAGGATACTAAACACTTATTTTGAGTTTGGTGTGTGTGACCATACTCTAATTTCTAAGTTCAGCACGAGAAGAGGAAGGTTCAGCAAACAATTATCAGTTTGGTCTCTAAGTTCATATGATTCTGATGTTTCTATTTTTAGATCGAACGCAGCACAGAAATTTTGGCAAAGACGTTTTGCCAAATGTTGGGTCTTGAGTTTGGTCAAAAGTGCTCCGAACATTTGGTCGGTTGCAGAACAATATAATTTTCTATTATTTTTTTAATGAAATGATACAAATTTTGGAACTTAGAGCATCTCTTTTCATCCATGAACAATCACAAACTATATTTGGATGTTAAATTCCATAGAAGAGATATTAAATTAACTTCTTTCTTGTTAAAACTATAGTGTAAAAATATAAGAATCCTAAGATTTGAATATATATTTTTTGGAAAGGACTTTTATCAAAACCTACAGAATTTCTTCATCTTTTTTTCTCTTCTTTCTCTGGTATTAAACACTTCAATACTCAAGGTCAATCTTCTTCTCGTAGAGCAAACGAAAAGAAGAAGCTGTTATCTTATGGAAAGCATTTTCTGAGTAGCGTATCTTGCTCAATTGATAGAGACAAAATTGCTTTTAAGGAAGGTGTAACATTTGTTACGTCTCGATTATTTTCTTCTTCTTTGTTTTTTACTCTTTGTGTATTACTCTTTGTTCAATTACCATGTATTTGCCTAAATGTTCAACATAAACAACCTACATAAGCAATAACGAAGCATTAAGACTCAATAGGTATAAAACATCCACTGAATTTAACAAAACACGCACAATATGTGAAAAAAATACACACAATTGAAGAACGCAGAGATGTTTCTCCGGAGGAAATAAAGATTACTACTAATTTTATAGTTGAATGCGTGAGGACTTTGTTTCTCTTGACCAACACAATTGCCAACTATTTAATTGAACTTAGCATCCGTGCAGCAATTGCCAAATAACTTCCTCTCTTAGTTGTAAATTCCTTGTATAATTCTAGTCACTTAAATCGTTTTTGCTTTGTCTTCAGCAAAAGTCACCATTTTGAAATCCTCCAAAAATGATTGGTGGGGTTTTGCTGCTTGCTTTTTTTGTCTTTTCTTTCATCTGTTAGTAGACGAACAAATGCCACTACTACTGACAATTAACTCATTCCTACTTTGCTATTATATGTTATTCGATCTTAGATTTTTATTGAATTACTCAATAACGGATCGAATCAGTCCCTGCGATACTATTTTGATGTCTATACAGACGACAATGTTATGAATGAAGTATTGATTGATTTTCATGGTATATAAGTGTGTGTTTGTGAGTGTGAGAGAAAGCGAGAGAACCACTATATGTTGGTAATTGGTAAAATTAATGTGGGAAGCACAAGTTTTCAGTTTGAATGTCATTTCAAAATTGAGTACCTTTGCTTTTGGGGGGAAACTAATCGTTCCATTTGTATCAGTTTTTGGGGCGCCATGGCTGATCCTGGTGCTCCTGTTGATTCCTTCCGCTACAAGTTTGGGAGGAAATAACAGGAGGGAGAGAATTGAGGCAGAGCATGGTGCAGTGGCGGCTGACGATGGGAGGTGTTCATCGATCGGAAGGGATGTTCTTCGCGACGGAGGCCACGCCGTTGATTCAGCGGTGGCTGTTGCACTTTGCTTGGGTGTTGTTAGCCCTGCGTCTAGTGGCATTGGTGGAGGTGCATTTATGATTGTTCGATTAGCCAATGGGACTGCCAAAGCCTTTGATATGAGAGAAACTGCACCACTAATGGCTTCCCAGGTAACTAAGTTTATTGAGAATATACTATCATGTCATTCACTTTGAAAAAAAAAAATATAAGGGTTATATGAGAATGATGTATCATCACTTATTGACTTAAAGTTTTGAGTGGATATGAGTCTCAACTCATATAAGTCTAAGTTTTATCAAAGTTCTTCAAATTTTGAAGTCATGTCACAATATTTTTGGAACTAGAAGTTTGGACTGTGGGTATGTATTTCTAATCAGAGAACAACCCAATATGTTATTGCTCATCCTTTTTCTTTGATAGGATCAAATCCTTCACCTCACAAAGAGCATCTTATTTCATGTATGCGTAATCACAACAATCTTAGAGGCTTCCCTATGATGAGCTATGAGAGGGGTCAGATATACGTAACCATACTCATATGTTAGAAATACACATAGTTGTTTTCTGATGACCCATAATGAAAATTGCGTCAATCTGTGTCGATCAACTGCTACTTTACAAAATAAGAAGTGCAGCCAATTTAGCGAGTCATTTTATTTTTTTCCATCATATTTTAAAGTCAAAGAAGAGTGTGTCCTTGACTCTAGAATATGTAATCACAGATGTTCTCTAACATTAAACAAATGATTTAATATGGCTGTATCCTTTATTCTCAATAAGAGAAATTTGGAGATTTGTCTACAAATATTATTCTGTGCTTTGGAACCATTGGCACAAATAGACTAGCAAATTTGGATCCATTTGACCTCACATACTGAAAAAATTTGAGAAATTTATACGTTCTATTATGAGAAAATCTTATTGGATTCCTATGGGTTGGGGGGAAAGTGAGACGAGATAACATATACTAAGAGATATTCCATAGCACATGAAAAATGCTCATACACAACGACAATGTCACCAGTTTGTAGGATCCCATCGAATGTGTGAAATAACATATGAAGTATGTGCAAGAATCTGTTTAAGTAACTGACATGGGCTTCCAGTTATTTGACACCCCAAATTTTGCCAGAACAGCAAGTAACTAAGGAGAAATTAGCTAATTTATAATTTTCTTTTACTTGTAGAACATGTATAAAGGAAAAGAATCATCAAAAGCTACAGGACCGCTGTCTATCGCAGTCCCTGGAGAGCTGTTAGGCCTTCATGAAGCGTGGAAAAAATACGGAAGGTTGAGCTGGAGTAGGCTTGTAATTCCTGCTGCACATCTTGCTCGAAATGGCTTCACAATTTCTCCCTATCTCTACACACAGATGAATTCAACAAAATCAGCCATCATGGCAGATAAAGGACTTCGCCATGTTTTTACATTCAATGGCAGTCTCTTGCAGCCAGGGGATATTTGCTACAACAAAAAGATGGCTAGGACACTGGAGACAATCGCCAAACATGGGGTGAAACCATTTTACAATGGAATAATTGGCTATAATTTAGTCAAAGATGTACGTAAGGCTGGTGGGATTCTTTCCATGGATGATTTGAGACAGTATCGTGTTAAGGTAACCAAACCAATCTCAGCAGACACTTGGGGTTTCAAGATTCTTGGAATGCCGCCTCCTTCCTCTGGCGGTCCTGCAATCGTTCTTGTAAGTAAAAATTGTTGGAAAAGTACTTACAAGTATTTTAAATGTTGTTATCCAACCTTGTATAATGTTATGTGATCCATTTATTGAAGTTTGAGTGAAGTTTGGAGTGTTCTATAAACAATGGAAAGAAGTAGAAGTGTCCCAAGCACATGAGTCGCTTCATGTGTTACAAAAAGCTTTCAGAACACTTCGAACGCCTGTACAAGGCGTTCGAAGTGGGATGAAGCGTCTAATGTAAGCGTTCGAAGTGGGATGAAGCTCCTGATGCAGGTATTCGAAGTGTTCCAACAAGCTTCCAGAACACTTCAAACGCCTACATAAGGCGCCTTAAGTGGGTGTCTGTTCATAAAAGATGCAACTCCTACACCATGTGACGTCTCCTTTCAATTTGAACGACCATGCCTCATCCTAGGGGGTGTAAGTCTGCAGAAAAAGGTTATTTTAACATCATGTTTGTGAACTTAAAGCCTATAAATAGTACACTTTGCTATCTTAAACATAGACTTGAAAAATTCTTCAAAACTTGGGAAAATGTTTGCAGCACTTCATCTTCTTCAATCCTCCACTATCATTCACTTCTATAAACAAGTTCTCGCTAAGACCAATAAAAAGAAAGTAAGCCATTATATCCTGGGAAGCATTTGTTAAAAAAATATACCTTGCTCTACGGTATAGGCAAAAATGCTTTAACGACAGTAACATCCGTCACGTCTCGGCTATTTTGATTTGTTGTTTTTGGTGCTCTTTCTATTTATTCTATATCAAATTTTGAGTGAAATACATCATTTCCTAGAACCCTTTGTTACATATTCATTTTATGTTGTTCTTGGATGAATTTGTCAAACTGTTATGGTCTATGTTTGATACCATATCGACCCATATTTTCAAAAAAAAAAATCATCATCCTTAATTCTAGCCCCTTTTTGTTAATGTGGCGATTGATTCTCACTTCTTCTTACTAATTGTAATTCTGCAGATACTAAACATTCTGGCACAGTATGGAAGTTCACTCAATGTTTCAGGTCCTCTAATGACGCATAGAGTAATCGAATCATTGAAACATGCATTTGCTGTGAGGATGAATCTTGGTGATCCAGATTTTATCAACACGAAAGCCGTCGTGAAAGACAT
Organism: Eustoma russellianum; assembly: GCA_036186865.1. Taxonomy (NCBI): domain Eukaryota; kingdom Viridiplantae; phylum Streptophyta; class Magnoliopsida; order Gentianales; family Gentianaceae; genus Eustoma; species Eustoma russellianum. Next base: position 30,340,232 of record AP025063.1, read on the forward strand.
GCTTTCGCCTAAATTTGCAGAACAGTTGCAGAAGACCATCAATGATGACATGACTTTCAGCCCTTCTCATTATGGTGGCAAGTAAGTAGCTCTCTCATTTTGACCAAAGCTTGTTCCTTTTCCTACTCACCAAAAAAATGCATAAAATATGCTAAAGATATGCATTAATACATAGAGTCGTCAATCAGCATCATAAAATTAGATAGGTTAAAGGATTAGAGACTTAGATACTCTCTACACTTTAGGTTGACTTTGTATTTTTTTTGTACTTTTTTGTTTTTGTCTTTGTCTTTCATAATGTGTGCATATACATGCTTATGTCTTTTAATAGCTTCCTATTTTTGTTCACCAAAATCCTTCACTTGTACACTAGCACACCATATGCCTATTTCATATGTACAGGTACATATAGAGTTGAGGGTCTCACTGAAAACAAACCCTCTATCTATTTGGGTGGAGGTATTGTTTGCCTTCTCTCATCCTCCTCAGACCCTAATGGTAGCTGTTGCTTTCGTTGGGATATACTGAGTATGCTTGTTGTTGTTGATGATGTTCTATTTAATGGGCAAGAAAGAGAGGATCCAAAAAGGGGTAACAAGAAGTTGTATGTTATTCTTTGAAAGAAACCCGCCCATGTGTAGAAGGAACATGTTTTATTGATTGATCACATGCTCTTTTCTTGATAAATCATCAATTTCAAAACAGGTGGAATCAACTACATGATCATGGTACCAGCCACTTGTCCATTGTTGATCATGAAAGGAATGCTGTCTCAATGACTAGCACGATAAATTCTTACTTCGGCGCCGCCATGCTTTCGGCTAGAACTGGAATAGTCCTTAACAACGAGATGGATGATTTCTCAATGCCTGCAAAAACGTCTATTAATTCTCCTCTACCAGCTCCTCCTAACTTCATTAGGCCAGGCAAAAGGCCTCTCTCATCCATGTCCCCCACCATTGTTGTCAAGGTACATTTTTATCTACTCAAGAACCACAACAACAACAACATTATCTCATTGCCTTCTATTATTCCGCCTATGGTGAGGTAGAAGGGAGTCGGATGTATGCAACCATACCCATATATTACAAACAAATAGAGGTTGTTTTCTGATGATCCATAATGAAAATTGCGTCAAGTTTTGTCAATCAACTACTACTTCACAGTATAAGAAGTACAATCAATTTAGTGAATCATTTTGATTTACTCCATTATATTTCAAAGTCAAGGAAGAGTGTGTCTTTGACTCCTCAAGAATCATTACTGTTAAATTACCTTCTCATCATAGGCTCAAATAACTAAGGAGAAGAGTAGTTTATACATTATGCACTTAACAATTCCTTTTCCACCAAAAACTGCCAAAAATGATTCAACTTTATTCCAAATGATGAACCCGGACGGGAGTAACTATGACTCTCTTAAGGTAGCCAAATGCCTCGTCATCTATTTAGTGACGCGCATGAATGATGAACCCGGAACATGAATTTGTGTTGGGAAGATCTTAGCAGGTTTGCTAACCAGTGATAGTGATCAAGGATATTGTGTTTGACAAAAGCCTTAATTGGCTAACCCTGCAGGATGGCAAAGTGAAGGCTGTAGTAGGTGCAAGTGGAGGTGCCCTGATTATCGCCGGCACGACTGAGGTTCTCCTGAGCTATTTTGCTAAAGGAATGGATCCTCTGGCTGCGGTTATGGCCCCTAGAGTTTATAACCAGGTGCCTACTGAGAATTTCACATCACTTTTTCAAATTTGAAGTTTTCTTATATAATCCTTTGTCCTAAAAACATTGTCACAGTCGACTTTTCAACGCGAAAGTACTTTTTGGAGAGAGGGAGTATATATATTATTCATCATATGTAAAAAAATTGTCCATTTCAAATGGAGTTAAGGACACACTATTCTTTAGCGCTGTAATATGATAGAATAAAGCAAAATGACTCACTAAATTGGTTGCAATTCTTATACTGTGAAGTACCAGTTGATCGGCACAACTTTCACGCAATTTTCATTATGGGTCATCGAGAAACAACCTCTGTGTATTTCTAACACATGAGTATGGTTGCATACATCCGACCTTCCATACCCCGCCATAACCGGGAGCCTCTAATGCAATAGGGTAATGTTGTTGTTTATGTAAAATGCATATCATTAACTTGAGAGTAATTTTGTTATGACAGCTGATTCCTGATGTTGTTGAATATGAGGACTGGCAAACAGTGTCAGGGGATCACTTTGAAGTTGATGAAAAAACAATAGATTTTCTCAAGAAGAGAGGGCATGTCCTGAAAAGGGTGGGTGGGGGTACAATATGCCAATTTATAGCTCAAGATTTGGAGTCACCTAAGCCTGGGAAACTTGTGGCAGTTAGTGACCCAAGAAAGGGTGGATTTCCTGCCGGATATTGAGATTGTCATTTCTGCTGGAGACATATTAGTCTCCAATCCAATAAACTTCAATAATAGCGGCTTATTATTCTAGTATCTACGTAGGTACATATATATTCGAGGGTCTTATTGAAAGCGGACTCTCTATCCTTTCGGATGGAATTATTGTTTTTCTGCCTCTCATCCTCCGTAGACCCTAGCGATAGCTTTTGTTGTCGTTAAGATATACTCTGTATGATTGTTGTTGTTGTTGTTTTAATAGCTGCTTATTTCTGTATTAATATTTTTTGTTTTAAAGAGAAATTAGTCATTTGAGTACATCAAGTGCATTTGGGTACAGATATTTGAACAATTATTAGTGGAGGGCAGGGTCATTAACAAACCGAGCCGAGTCTAATACTAGATTTTCAAATTCGGATTCGTTTGGCTAAACGAACTGTTTGGCTCGGTTCGTTTACTGTAACGAGCTTTAAAATTGGTTTGAGCTTGGCTCGATAACACTATAACTGTTTAAACAAGTCAAATAGTTCGCGAATAGTTTGACTCGTTTTACTACAACAACAACAACAACAACAACATTACCCCATTACCTTAGAGGCTCCCGCCTATGCGGGGTTATGGGAGGGTCGGATGTACGCAGCCATACCCATGTGTTAGAAACACATGGAGGTTGTTTCCCGATGACCCATAATGAAAATTGCGTGAAGTTTTATCGATCAACTGCTACTTCACAATACAAGAAGCGTAACCAATTTAGTGAGTCATTTTGTTTTATTCCATCATATTCCAAGGTCAAGGGAGAGTGTGTCCTTGACTCCATTGGAAATGGAAAGCTGGCTTGTTTTTTACTAAACAAACCCAAATATACGCGGCTCGTTTGAGTAAAATTAACAAACGAACTCGAATCAAATATAAATCAAACTCGAACAGTTTGGTTCACTTAACAGCCTTAGTAGAGGGCAGGGTTTGTTAACACAAAAAATAAAAAATTGTCTTACCATGATTGTTCTAGCAACACTAGTGGAATTTTAAAGCTCTTCTTCAAGGGTTAGACTTCCAGTTATTTGTTCTTATTTTTCTTTCTCGGTGATTTATATTTAGAATAAGTCATATTTTATATCCAAATGTTTATTTTAGAATAGGTCATATTTCATATCCAAATATTTGATGATCGTTACACCTAGTAATCATATATTTTGAATTTACATCATATATCCATAAGTTGTCCATTATTTTACAATTCGTATCTATTCAATAAAATTGACCATTGAACTAACGGCCGGCACATCTTTATTTTCATTTTGTATCTATATGTTTACATATATCGCAAAATTATATCCACATATTTGATGACTTTTGTATATCACATACATATAAAGCTGACGTCATTAACGACCTTTAGCTCGAAGGTTGATTCTATTAAATAGATATGGATCGTACATATTGTAAAACGTGTAGATATACGCTGTTAATTCTAAATATATGGATATTAAATGTAACAGGTAAGACAATTAGATGTGAATTACTCTTTATTTGTACGTAGTATAATTATTATTTCACGGTGATTTATTTTTATGTGCAATGACACATGTGTGTGTATATACACATGCAGATATGCTTACATACCTTCGTGTGCAAGCATGTGTGTGTAGTTTTTTTTTTTTTTTTTTCTTTAGCGTCTTTTTTTCAGACCTAAAATGGAAAAATAAAATTGTTAAAAGGAGCAAAACAGTAAAAAAAAAAGTTATAAATATAGAGAGAATTACAAATTTATGGTGAAAAAAATAATAATAATAAAAAAGGTAATAGTTATAGGTGAACTTATGTCTGAACTCTTTAAAGGTAATATGAGGCCTCCAATCACGTTCCGCCACGTGTAAAAAACATTGTCAGTGGTCCCACCACATTCAAATTTTTTTTTAAAAAAAAGACAATTTTTTTTACACGTGGCGGGACGTGATTGGAGGCCTCATATTTTGCCTCGTTTCCAACTTCCTCTGATCTCACCCCATTGATCATGCCATCAGCAGTTGCGTATCAATTAGCAGCTTACTGATTATTCTAAGTGTTCCGGAGAGGGGAAAAATCAGTGACGAATGACCCATTTTTATGTCTCTCAACGGTTTTTCAGATTATTTCTTTCTTGGCCTCATGTCTCAATTGATATCCCTCCTCCAAACAAGCCTGAAAACTCACAACCCATCTTCCACAAGATCAATCCATGCCCAAATAATCAAGTTTGGCCTTCAGCTAGACGTTTCTCTTATGAATAACCTTGTCAATGTGTATGCAAAATCCAGGTTTCTCTCTGATGCTCATTGGGTTTTTGACGAAATGCCCCTTAGAAACATATCTTCTTGGAATACCCTCTTGTCTGCATACGCTAAAGAATGCAGGATTAGTGAAGCACGTTGCTTGTTTAAAGCAATGCCAGAACATGATTCCGTCTCATGGACTGCTCTTATGGTGGGGTATAATCAAATGGGGGATTATGGAAATGTAGTAAAGCATTTTCTAGATATGGTATCACATAGAGTTTTGCCTACCCAGTATACTTTTACGACTGTTCTTGCCTCTTGTGCAATGATCAACGCAAGTGATCTTGGTAAAAAGGTGCATTCTTTTGCTGTAAAATTTGGGCTAGGTGGCTGTGTTTCAGTTGCTAATTCCTTGTTGAATATGTATGCAAAATGCAACGATATGAACACCGCGACACTCTTGTTTGAGAAAATGGAGCATAAGAATGTCTCCAGCTGGAACGGAATGATTTCTTTGCATATGTTGTCTGGTAATGTTAATCGTGCATTGGTTCAGTTCAAGCAGATGAGAGAACGTGACTTAGTATCGTGGAACTTGATGATCGCGGGTTACAATCAGCATGGATTTGATTCTGAAGCTCTTGAAGTATTCTCAGAAATGCTCAAGGGTACAGCTTTAAAACCCAACAGATTTACTCTGGCAAGCGTGTTGTCTGCTTGTGCAAACCTTGACAAGTTAAATTTGGGGAAGCAAATACATGCCCACATTATAAGAAGCTGCTCTGATACGTACGGAGCAGTTGGGAATGCATTGATCACAATGTATTCGAAGTGTGGGAATGTTAAAATGGCTCAAAAGGTTGTCGACCGAAGTGGAGCTCCAAATCTGGATTTAATTGCATTTACAGCTCTGCTTGATGGCTATGTAAAGGTTGGAGATATTGGTCCTGCAAGAGTAATATTTAACTCATTAAAAGAACGTGATGTCATTGCTTGGACGGCAATGATAGTGGGTTACGTGCAAAATGGTTTCCCAGACGAAGCATTAACGCTTTTTAGAGAGATGACCCAAGAAGGTCCAAAGCCAAATAGTCATACTCTCGCAGCTATGTTGGGCATTCTTACTAGCTTGGCTTCCCTAAATCATGGGAAACAAATTCATGCAGTGTCCTTAAAATCTATGGAAACGTCATCAATTTCTGTGAGCAATGCCTTAATTACAATGTACGCTAAGGCTGGATATATCAGCTTAGCAAGACAAGTATTCCATCTAGTACAATGGAAAAGAGATACCGTCTCTTGGACATCCATGATCATAGCTTTAGCTCAACATGGTCTCGGAGAGGAAGCGATACAACTTTTTGAAAACATGTTGTCATCTAGTATTAGGCCAGACCACATCACATATGTTGGTGTTCTCTCGGCTTGTACACATGTGGGATTGGTTGAACTCGGCCGCAGATACTACAAAAAGATGACAGATGAGCATGGGATTGTTCCTACCTCAAGCCACTGCGCATGTATGATAGACCTTTATGGACGTGCTGGACAGTTACAAGAGGCACAGAATTTCATTCTGAACATGCCAATCGAGCCTGATGTTGTTGCTTGGGGTTCGGTCTTAGCTTCTTGTAGAGTTCACAAGAATGTCGAGCTGGCAAAAATGGCAGCTGAAAATTTGCTTCTGATTGAACCTGATCATGGTGGTGCCTATGCGGCTCTTGCTAATGTCTATTCAGCTTGTGGGAGATGGAAGGAAGCCGCAATAATCAGAAGGTCAATGAAGGATAGACAACTAAAGAAAGAACAAGGGTTTAGCTGGATTCAGGTGAAGGATCAAGTCCATGTATTTGGGGTAGAGGATGGCCTTCATCCACAGAGAATTGCTATATACCAGTTAATGGACAAAGTCTGGGAGGAGATCAAAAAGATGGGTTTTGTTCCCGACATTGCTTCAGTTCTCCATGATCTTGATTATGAAGTCAAAGACCAAATGCTCAAGCATCATAGTGAAAAGCTTGCAATTGCATTTGGACTATTAAATACTCCAGAGAACACCACACTAAGGATCATGAAAAACCTTAGAGTATGTAATGACTGTCATTCTGCCATCAAATTTATATCCAAACTTGTAGAAAGGGAAATCATTGTAAGAGATGCTACTCGTTTTCACCATTTCAAAAGGGGTTCATGTTCTTGTCGGGATTACTGGTAGGAAATAAATTTTCCTTTGCACTTCTCTACATGTGTTAATGGCCAAGAGTATGCTGGTATATATTGGGTGAAATTTGTAGAAATTGATAGTTTGAATATTATTGGAACATGGAATCATGAACTGAGATGTTGTGGAACAGAAACCTTAAACCTTTTCATTTCAAAGAATGAAGTATATATACACAGCATACCTAACGGCTATTTGGTCAGATACTACAACGGCTATATTGATACATGTATACATCTAGCTTTCTACACCCTCCCTCAAGCTTGGCATGTAGATATTACAACATCCAAGCTTGGATAATAATTTATTATATGAATTTGAACAAAGAGATTTTGTAAATATATCAGCAATCTGCTCCGAGGATGGAATATGTTGAATACATAGCGTTTGATCCTCCAATTTTTCTCGTATAAAGTGTCTATCAATCTCGACATGTTTAGTCTTATCATGATGTATAGGATTTTCGGCCATATGAATGGTGGAAATATTGTCACAGTAGGCATCAATCTGGGAATCCATGTTTTGCAAGTGTAGATCTTGTAAGACCCTTTTTATCCACAGTCCTTCACAAATGCCAAGAGCTAAAGCTCTAAGTTCCGCCTCTGCACTGCTCCTAGCAACAACGGCTTGTTTTTTGCTCCTCCATGTTACAAGATTGCCCCAGACGAAAGTAATATAACCTGAGGTAGACCTCATATCACTCCTTGATCCTCCCCAGTCTGCGTCAGTGTAAACCTGTATATTCCTTTGGATAGTTTTGCAAAAAATAACCCCTGTCCAAGTGACCCTTTTAAGTATCTTAATATGCGCATCACAGCCTGCAAATGAGCATTAGTTGGTGCATGCATGAATTGACTTACATAGCTTACAACATAACAAATATCCGGTCGTGTATGAGCTAAGTAGATTAACTTTCCTACTAATTTTTGGTATGAAAGAATATCCGAAAGTGCATGAGTGTCACGTGTTTCACTAACTTTACCAGATTCTAATGGAGTGGGAGCAGGTTTGCACCCCGTCATACCTGTTTCTTGAAGAAGGTCCAGAACATATTTTCGCTGAGACATTACCATCCCAGTTTTACTTCGTGCTATCTCCATACCTAGAAAATATCTTAGAGAACCAAGATCTTTGACTTCAAATTCAGTAGCTAAGTGTTGTTTAACTTTCTTGATGCTCAATCCACAGTTACCAGTTAAAATAATGTCATCAACATAAACAATAAGAACTACAATGATATGATCCGATTTATAGACAAATAAAGTGTGGTCACTTTGAGCTTGCGCAAACCCAAACCTGATAACAACTTCAGTAAATTTGCTGAACCAAGCCCTTGGAGACTGTTTCAATCCATATATAGATCTCTTTAATTTACATACCTTTCCAGAAGTTTTATCTGATTCAAAACCTGGTGGAATCTTCATAAAGACCTCTTCCTTTAACTTTCCATTAAGGAAAGCGTTTTTGATATCTAGTTGGGCCAATTCCCAGTCTAGATTAACAGCAATGGAAAATATGATCCTAATAGTATTTAACTTTGCAACAGGATCAAAGGTTTCAACATAATCAATACCATAAGATTGTGTAAAGCCTTTTGCAACTAATCTTGCTTTGTATTTGTTAAGTGATCCATCTGAGTTATATTTTAATGAAAATACCCATTTGCATCCTACAGGATTAATACCTTTTGGTTTTGGTACCAACTCCCAAGTCTGATTCTTTATTAGAGCAGACATTTCCTCATTCACAACACCTCTCCACTCCTTATGACGTAAGGCCTCATCAATAGATACTGGAATATCATAAGAGTCTAAACTTACTGTAAACGTTCTAAAAACAGTACTTAAGTTGTCATAAGATACAAAGTTGTGCAAAGGGTAGATAGATGTATATCCTTTTGCTCCCAAGAACTTATGATATTTTACACACTCACGGGTTCCTTTTCTAATTGCTATTGGTAATTCTGTGTCCTGGATATTCTGACCAGACGTTTGTTCGTGGGCATTAGTATCAGGCATACAAGTAATATGTTCAAGAGCTGTACCTGGTGCAGAATAGGATACCTGTTTATTCCTTCTGGTATAGACTTGAGTCACTGGAAGTTGAGTCACTGGAAGATCTGTCCTACTCTGTGTAATATTACTCTCCCTTTCCTGATGGGTATCAGGGGTCATCTCTGGATGATCAGCTGCTGGGAATCCAGGAGAAGCACCACCAACGGTAGTAACATCAATAATACTCCAGTAGTCAACCTGTTCTTGATTACCTTCACTAGACATATTAGAGGAGAAAAAAGGAGTATCTTCATCGAAAGTAATATCAAGTGTAGTATAAAATTTTTTAGTAGAGGGACAAAAACATTTGTACCCCTTTTGAGATCCAGAATATCCCAAGAAAACACATTTGATGGATCTTTTATCCAATTTTCCTCTAAGCTGTGATTGAAGATAAACATAAGCAACACAACCGAATGTTCGTAGAAGCAGTTCAGATAATAACATACAGTAAGGATGCGTCTGCAATAGTTTTTCTCTCGGGCTTGAGAACCCAAGCACCCTAGACGGCAGTCTGTTGATTAAGTAAGTTGAGGTAAGCACAGCCTCACCCCAGAGATGTTTTGGTATATTCATGGAAAACATCATAGATCTAGCAACACTTAGAATGTGCCTATGCTTTCTCTCAGCAACTCCATTTTGTTGTGGAGTGTAGACATTTGAAGTTTGATGATGAATTCCTTTTTCAACCAGCACAGTTTTAACTTCCCTATCTAAATACTCACTCCCATTATCAGATCTAAATGTTTTTATCATAGTATTAAACTGATTTTGGACAAGCAAGATAAACGATTTAAATATTTGTGATAGCTCAGATTTATGCTTCATCAAGTAAATCCAAGTTACCCTAGTATGATCATCAACAAATATAACAAACCAACGGCTGCCATTAACATTTAGGACCCTAGATGGTCCCCAAATATCAGAGTGGAACAATTTAAATGGCTCACTTTCCTGGTAAATCTTTGCTGGATACTGACATCTAGATTGTTTTCCAAAAAGACATGTCTCACATTTGAGACTAGTCAATGACACATTACAGAACAGGTCAGGTTTGATCTTCTTCAAATACAGAAAATTAGGATGGCCTAATCTCTTATGCCATAGCAAAATATGAGCTATTCTAGAGTTATCTATTCTAGGGACAGCCTCATTGTTCAGACCAGAATAAAAACTAGAACAGCTCCCAAAAACATTCAAACTGTTGCTCAAAATATAAAGTCCATCCTGATGATTAGCACTGCCAATCATCTCCTTGGTCACCTTCTCCTTCATAACTTGCTCCTGGAAGCAAGAAAAAGTACCAAAGAGAAAGTAACACTCAGTAGCAGAGAAAACAATCCATCCACAGTTATCACTAATCAGTTTTTTAACTGAGATTAGATTACAGTCTAGACCAGGCACAAATAGAATATTTTTAAGTATCAATCTTGGTGTCAATGTAATATTACCGTAACCTAGAATACTAATACAGTTTCCATTAGCAACAGTAACAATTTTAGGAACTTTGAAAAATTCAAAACCTGTTAATAGAGATTTATCAAACGTCATGTGGTTGGTAGCACCGGAGTCAATAATCCATTTTTTAGACTTACCACCATTACCTGAGAATGCCATTGTTGCTCTTATCTGATCTTGAGATGATTGGTTCCTTTGGCTATCAACCACCCGCAGTATAGCCTCAAGTTGTTCCGGAGTAAATGGCTCACTAGACATACTGGACTGTCCTGTCTCTACAGCGTTAGCTCTTGGTTGCCTCCAAGAGTCAGCATCAGTTCTTGTAGACTGTCCAGAATCAGATCTAGATTCAGATCTAGAGAATCCTTGCCGTATATTGTATGGTTTCCAGTAAGGAGGTGGTTTCACAGTAGATCCAGGTCGGCGATAGCACTCTTCAATAACATGACCCTCCCTGTAGCAGTACCGACAATATTTCTTTTTATGATCATTAGAGCCAGACTTAGTGTTATTGGTCTTGGTGAATGGTCCAGTGTTCCTTGTTACGAGACCTTGCTCCTTACTGTCATGAGCCACAAGAGCAGAGGTCTCAGATGGTATCACCCCTGGACCCATCATCACCTTGATGCGACTTTCTTCCTGGCGAACATCCGCGAAAGCTGAAGTTATGGAGGGTAGAGGCTTTGTACTCAGAAGTCTACCCCGGACTGCATCATAATCCCTATGAAGTCCAGCTAAAAAACCAAATAGTCTCCTAGTTTCTTTTATGTTTCTGTACAGTTGATCATCCTTAGGGCATTCCCACTGATATGGTTCGAGTGAATCGATTTGCTGCCATATCTGGGTCAGGTTACTGTAGAAAGAACTTACAGTCAAGTCACCTTGTTTAATATCCCTCAACTGGGTCTCAAGTTCGTATAACTCTGAGATATTATCCCTTTTTGAGTACATTTCCTTTGCAGCTTTCCAGATAGCAGCTGCAGTAGGGTAAAGCATAAATGTGTTGCTGATCTCCGGAGTCATCGAACCTAAGAGCCAAGACATAATCATGGAGTTCTCTGCCTCCCATGCAGAGAACTTCTCATCAGTTTGAGATGGAATAATCATTTTTTCAGATAAATACTCCTTCTTACCTCTCCCGGTTATGAATAATTCCACGGCTCTACTCCACGGAACGTAGTTATTTCCATGAAGTTTCTGGTTTGTGATAGCAACCGGAGTTGCGTCAAGTAGAGATCCAGATCCAGCAGAAACTGGTGTTTTTTCTTTCTGAGTTTGAGAAGTGACTTCAGATCCTTGATCAGCCATAAGGAAGAAGAAAATAGAGAAATAGAGTATGGTGAAAAATGATATGAAGTAGATGCGTGTGAAGAGGAATAAGATGGGGGTTAAATGGAGAAGAAGATGGTATTAACAGCAAAAGTAGGGGAGACAGACGTCTGAGTGATAGAAAAAATTTTGACAGAAAGAAGAAAAACTTGACAAAAGGAAGGATTTGGTTTCGTACAAGAGGGGATTTGAAGTACAGAAATTAAATTGCAATCTTTAATGTACCTTGGGAGAAGATTTTCAAATTTTTAGGAAAAATGGGTTAAAAATGATAAACAGCTGGCTTGCATAAACTTTTTGTTCACATGCAAACGGGACACCTGGCCTTCTAGAAGAGCCACGTCAGTGTCCCTCAAAACACGTTGAGAGTGTTAAAAAATAAGGAAAAATTAATAACCCTTTTTGCTTATTTTTGAGTGAATATTTAATGGGAGAATAATGACACTTTTTATTTTACAGAAATACCCTCGAATAATTCTGCAGATTGTCGTCTTCTTCCCCAGACTTCTTTCACAGACTTCGTCGTCTAGAAACTTGAATGCTTTCAGCAGCTTTCAATCGAATTTAATCTTAATCCAGGAATCTTGAGGCAATTTTAAAGAATCGTATTTGTCTGGAATATTTTGCGAAATTTTCTGGAAGGAACTTCCTTGAGATCGATTCTTGTAAAAAGTTTCTTTTGAGCTTCAATGGCTCTGATACCATGTAGAAATTGATAGTTTGAATATTATTGGAACATGGAATCATGAACTGAGATGTTGTGGAACAGAAACCTTAAACCTTTTCATTTCAAAGAATGAAGTATATATACACAGCATACCTAACGGCTATTTGGTCAGATACTACAACGGCTATATTGATACATGTATACATCTAGTTTTCTACAAAATTGCAAGAATTCGGTAAGTGAAATTTTGACTCTGCAATTAGGGGAACTTTTGTTGTAATTACTGTAGTCTGATTCAAGAAGGAACAATTCTCTTGCAGGTCTTTGCAGAAGTTTGAATAGTTAGTAAGAGGGTCCAGTACCTGCTGTTGGTTGAAGGTGCCTTCATTCTGCTCCCGCAGGAGATGATTAGAGGACTTCTGGAGTTCTCCTTATTCACAAATGTATTTCTCCTGCAACTCTCACAGGTAGGAATGACGTTTTTTAAAACAGTCATATACATGACTGAAAACTACATTTTTTTGAACGATTTACATCTTAGCCTTTCAAGTCAATTGTATTATTTACTTGAAAGCTTGAAAACATATCTAGATTGAGATAAGTACTTTGGCAGGTGTCTTTACTGTTACGCCCCGCAACCTCCGTAGAATAATTAAGAGATAAAGAAAAATTAAATGAGATTAATGACGGTCAATCGAAATTAATTACGAATTAAATAATAGGATTAATGGGAATTAATTGGGGGTTTAAGTATTGAAATTAATGAGGATTTAGTTTTGAATTAAATATTAGGATTTATCCTTTAAGATAAATAGGAAAATAGGATAGAAATTTAGAAACTCTTAACTTTTCCCTTTCCTTATAAAAACTGACATAGCGTCAGTTTTCCCTTTTCTCAGAAGAGAGAACGACGCAAAACTCTCTCCTCCTAGGCGGTTTTCATCTCCCCTCAACCCTAGGCGAAGAACTCCGCTAGATCTTCATCCAATCTTCGTCCGTTCTTCGTTCCTTCTCCGAGTAATCAAAGGCAAGTAATCTACTTATAAGTTCTTACGTTTTTGCGAAAGAAAAAGGCCTACTTTTGATATCAATTTGGATCACCATGCAGTAATTTCTTCATGTGAATCTATTTGTGCGATCTATGTGTTTTGGTTTGAGATTTGGCCATTATATGTTGAAATCTTGTTTGATGTTCGTTGATTACGTGAGATCATGTAAATCCCCATCCCTTGACCCCCACTTTGTGGATAATGGCAGTTGAAGGGAGGGAGGAGTGGAAAGATTAGGTTTTGGTTTGATTTGATGAAGGATTCAAGTTTTAGGATTGAATCGTTGACGTGGTATGAAGGATCTTGTTGAGGGAATTAAGAATGGATTGAGATGGAAGATTAGGCTTGGATTGAGGGGAAGAAAGTTGGAAAATGATTGGGTTATAGATCTGCAATTTCTGCAGAAATCGCAGGATGAAGATTCTGAGAAATTATGACGTCGATCGATCGACGTATAGCAGGTGAGAGATCGACGTGCCTCAGATGCACGTCGATCGATCGACGTGGAAGGAGTGAGAGATCGACGTGCCTCAGATGCACGTCGATCGATCGACGTAGTTCAGAGTGAGGGTATGACGTGTAGTAAGTGAGGGTATGACGTGAGGGTATGATGTGAGGGTATGACGTGAGGGTATGACGTGCAGTAAGTGAGGGTATGACGTGCAGTAAGTGAGGGTATGACGTGCAGTAAGTGAGGGTATGACGTGAGGGTATGACGTGCAGTAAGTGAGGGTATGACGTGAGGGTATGACGTGAGGGTATGACGTGCAGTAAGTGAGGGTATGGCGTCAGGGTATGACGTACGTCGATCGATCGACGTATAGCAAGTGAGGGTATGACGTGCCTCAGAAGGACGTAGATCGATCGACGTAGGATGAGTGAGAGTTCGACGTGCCTCAGATGGACGTCGATCGATCGACGTCAGGGTATGACGTACGTCGATCGATCGACGTCAGGGTATGACGTCAACCAGTTTTGTGGGAAAGCAAGGGAAGAAAGAGGGAAGCTAGGGGATCCTTTGGGTGACCTTAGGGACTTCTTAGGACCTGATAATGACTAGTCTAAGTCTTGGGAACATGACTTAAGATGGTGAATCAAGTTTGGAGAATTTGAAGGGTATTCGAATCGGAGTTCAACGTGGATGACTTAGAAGGGTTAGGAGATGAACGTACGAGGTGATTGAGAGTTCAATGATGGATGGTTAGGGATACTTGCCTTAGGTTACGAACCTTAGAGTCAAGACTAAGTGTTGACGAGATGGTGGAAGCCTAAGTCATGATGTGTAAGTCGATGAAAGCTTGTGTGTTGCTTGTACTTGCGCATGTGTACATGAAATATGAATGTGACTTGCATATGAGAATGAGAAGTGAGAATGAAGAGAGGAGTCTTGCATCATGGCACGTGCATTTGCATATTGATTTGAAAAGAAAGGTGCTACGGCACAAATTTGCGAAGGTGACCTGCAATGTAAACCGGGATGGAAATATAAGTCGGGGCGCATTGTAGGGCACAAAAGACTGTAACGTAAACCGGGATGGAAATATAAGCCGGGGCGCGTTACAGGGTATAAAGTTGTCTGTAATTCTACTCGGGATGGAAATATAAGCCGAGGTGCATTACAGGGTATAAAGTTGGCTGTAACGTAAACCGGGATGAAAATATAAGCCGGGGCGCGTTACAGGGTATAAAGTTATGTGAAGTGACCGGACATTGTGACATGCATTGCACTGTTTTGAAAGAAAAAGCGTTCATGCATATGTGAATGTGTAGGGTAGTGCATCTGTTGACATGCATCACGAGAGTCAATGTGGTATGAACGTGTGTGGTACCTGATTGCCTACGAATTGTTAAATGTGAACAAATTGTTGTACTTGCTTTACTACGTTATTCAATTCTATATTTGAAAGATTACAAGACATGTGCCCTCAAGTCCCTTGAATTATATATTACTCATGTCTTGCCATGTGTTGATCCCGTATGTCTTATAAGCGGGTTACTTGCTAGCGTTTTCGCTAAGGGTACTGCCTTTGATTTTGCAGATGAACCCAGTTACGATATGATTTTCATTGAGGACGACGGCGAGTGGGCTGAATGGGATGTTTAGACTTTGTAGAGAGCATTGACAGGATAGTTTTGTTATTTCTGTTCCTTAATTCATTGAGGTTTTAGATGGCTGCGACCATATACATTTGGTTATTCACGTTGTCTTTGACGTATTACTTAGCTGGTTTAGATGGATATGATATGTTTCCGTGCTTACTTCTCTTACATCATTGATGATGTGTATTCGAGAGATGAGACGTCTTGTAGTCTTCTCAGTAAGCTACGACGGGTGTACCGGTTCGGATTCCGCTGTCCGGGTCAGGGCGCTACAGGTGGTATCAGAGCCTAGGCTTCAGATCTACCTTGGAGACCTAGGTTATGAAATGTAGAGTCTTAAGTTATGATTTTCACCTTAAGTTGATCTTTAGGTCTAAGTATGTGATTCTATATGTAAGTTTGATTGGGATGGGTGTGTGCGAGAGCGATAAAAGTTAATCAATAAACGTTACTCTACTTAGGGTACAAATCCTACCTTGTACAACGCATATGGGCTTTCAGTACTTATGTTTTTGGAATTGCTGAATGCTAATAAGCGTTGATTTTGCAGAAAAATGCCTCACAGAAGAGATAACCAAGGAAATGGTGGCAATGAGGACGAGAACCCTCCACCACCACCACCAGTGTTAGTACCCCAGGCACTGATAGGCGCTATCACAGTGATAGCGCAAAGTGTTGCTCAGCAGCAGCAGCAACCCCCCCTACTCTACCACCGCCTCGGCGTGACATAAGGTGTTACACTGAGGAGATGTGAGGGATGCATGTCCCAACCTTTGAGGGAACCACTCGGGGGATACGGCACCACCGCACTCCGTGCTTCTCCAGGCCCTAATGTTAGAAAATAACTTATGATTTTGCCCCTAAGACACAACCTTAGACCTATGTGATGATTTGAACTTAAGGCGATGATCATGAACATAGGCAAGGACCCCAGTTATAAGCGATGATTCTGAACATAAGTCACGGTTTTAGACGTAAGTAATGATATTGATTACGAGTTGACTTTGGACATAAATATGGAATTAGTAATAGGTGTTGATTATGTACTAATTATGATTGGGAGATAAAACGCGATCTTAGAGGTAAGAAGGGTGATGCTAGGAACGATCCTAGAGATAAGATATGATCCTAAACTATAGAGGGCCAACGGTTTTGGAGACACATACATCTAAGATACCCCATGCACTTCTCCCTTATGTAAGGTTGATCACAACTCTCTAAGCCGTGATCTTAGCAACCCTAGTTGAACATTATATAATTGATTCGAATGAATTATGATGTTAATCAGAACATTCTAGTACAAACCTTAGATCAATATTACCGGGTCAGGCAGTAACTCGGGCTACCTTACCATAATTGCAACATAGTACTTGACACCACTAGGGTAAATTAGAGAAGGTCCATATTCTTACCTGGACGGTAATACCATAGTAGGCTTAGGACTAAGTTGGGACCATAGCTACTAAGAAATGAATAGTAATAGTAGAGTAAATACTAAGGGATGATTTATAGTAGCATGATAGAAATTAAGCAACGATTTATAAGCATTATGATCAATAGAGTTAGTGATAGATACTGTCAACGGAGTTTATAGTTTACAATTAAGATGCTAATTTTAGAATTACCAAAATAGGCCGATCATATTAGTCTTATTAGCGATCTTGATCGGCAGTGAAATACGAAAACCTACTATAGTATACACCTTCGAACGATAAAGTGTCACAAAATCTTTAGCTAAGTGATGAACCCCTAGAAACATAGAGTTACTCGGCATGAGTCGAGTAGGCTTGAAGTTGCAAGGAAGCAAGCTTGAACAAGTAATAAGTACTGTTCACGTGAGACTAACTGAATTAGAATTAGCGGTTAAAATAACCCAGTAGGAAGTGCGATGGATTAGTGTGGCGCACGGAAGTACGGTAAATGAGAATACCTTAAGACGAATAATATTAAGTTGCCAGGCTAGGAGTGAAGTGTCTCAGCTAAAGATGTTATCATGAGTAGACGAACATTAGACCTATAAGATACGGTACTTAGAAAGATTTATTCCTGACCGTAAGTGTGGATTATAGAAATTATACGAAGTATGGATAGATATGTTTCAAGCCGTTAAATATTTATACATGAGCACGTACACCAAGATATACCCTATATTTCAAAGATTTTTCAATTTTTTTTCTAAGTATTTTAACTAGTTTGTTTATTTATAGTCTGCTACCTTAACCATGTTATATCTTCTTCCGTATTCGTATTCCAACCTGATGGAATTTCAACTACTATTGACAAGCTCTGAAAAAATAGATACATTTTAAAATGTTGATGATTTGAAAAACAATATGTCTATATATTTCTGATATTATTTCAAAAATTTTCGTTTAACTATGTTTATTTTGCTAAAATAATGTGAGTTGTTGATTATCGATATCGCAAGCATTTTATTCTTGGAATTATCACCTGCTTGCCACGAAGTTACCTAATATTTTGCGAGACAAAAAGTAGTTTCAAAACGTACATTCTTTTTGAAAGAGATATACCACTTCCAAATTATTTTATAAACCTTTATGTCGTTGAGTTTCAAATGGTTTTTAAGGAGGTCCTACCTGAAACACTCTTGAGAGTAGGATATGCTCACATATATTCTTTTCTTCTTTGTTTGAGACATTCTTGCGAACAAGTTAGTCTTTCTTTTTATAAGAGGTCATGTGAATCAACATCTGCGAAGACAATTTTATAATACTTTAGCTCGCATGTTTACAAAAAAAAAAAATTTGAGATACTGTATAACTAATTGAAGCTATATTTTGGATTATAGCCACTTAAACTGCATTAAAAAAAAGGGGCATGTCCATACATATAGTTCGTATGCTAGGCTTATGACGGTATCTCTGAGAGATTAAGAGCATGATCATGGAGCTAGTTGGTAAGTATATAAGAATTACTTATGAAGACTTAGTTGCGTTAAGGAGGGATAACGGTTATCGTATTGGCATACATAAAGGAGGTTGAGTATTTAAGTGATAAATCATATGGGATAAGTTTATGAATCGGGGATCGTAGATTTCGATAAGCTGGGTAATACATGTCAAGTGGGTAAGTAGAAGATTGTAAGCACTCATCAGCAAGGACTAAGGATTGAATCGCATAAGGGCTAGAGCACCTTGAGAGACGTAGTATCGACTAAATTAAATCGTACTAGAGTACATCGTATTTCGGAGAAAAAAAAGGAATATATACATATGGCTTCAGGGATGAATCTTGTGAGCAGGGCGTAAGTTAAAGATTGGGCTACACTTAAGAACTGACTTTAGAGTGTTGCTCATGATAACCAATATAAGTTCGATATAGACCGACGATTAAGTCATGAAGCGTGTATATTGACGTTACCCTTAAGGTTGATTCGAGGACTATACAAGAATAGGTTACGATCTATCAGACGGAGGGCAATAGATTTAAAGAGTACATGGTGTGCTTACACACTGAATGTTTTGAGAACTTAGTCCTGTACCGAGGAAGTGAAATGAGTACCATATCGGAATACGCAAGGAATGCTAATTTCGGTCATGACCTTAGTAAATAATTTATGAAGGGCTATACTAAATCATTAATTTCGTAACGCACAAGTTTCGAGGATGAAACTTTTTGTAAGGGGGGTAGAATGTTACGCCCCGCAACCTCCGTAGAATAATTAAGAGATAAAGAAGAATTAAATGAGATTAATGACGGTCAACCGAAATTAATTACGAATTAAATAATAGGATTAATGGGAATTAATTGAGGGTTTAAGTATTGAAATTAATGAGGATTTAGTTTTGAATTAAATATTAGGATTTATCCTTTAAGATAAATAGGAAAATAGGATAGAAATTTAGAAACTCCAAACTTTTCCCTTTCCTTATAAAAACTGACATAGCGTCAGTTTTCCCTTTTCTCAGAAGAGAGAACGACGCAAAACTCTCTCCTCCTAGGCGGTTTTCATCTCCCCTCAACCCTAGGCGAAGAACTCCGCTAGATCTTCATCCAATCTTCGTCCGTTCTTCGTTCCTTCTCCGAGTAATCAAAGGCAAGTAATCTACTTATAAGTTCTTACGTTTTTGCGAAAGAAAAAGGCCTACTTTTGATATCAATTTGGATCACCATGCAGTAATTTCTTCATGTGAATCTATTTGTGCGATCTATGTGTTTTGGTTTGAGATTTGGCCATTATATGTTGAAATCTTGTTTGATGTTCGTTGATTACGTGAGATCATGTAAATCCCCATCCCTTGACCCCCACTTTGTGGATAATGGCAGTTGAAGGGAGGGAGGAGTGGAAAGATTAGGTTTTGGTTTGATTTGATGAAGGATTCAAGTTTTAGGATTGAATCGTTGACGTGGTATGAAGGATCTTGTTGAGGGAATTAAGAATGGATTGAGATGGAAGATTAGGCTTGGATTGAGGGGAAGAAAGTTGGAAAATGATTGGGTTATAGATCTGCAATTTCTACAGAAATCGCAGGATGAAGATTCTGAGAAATTATGACGTCGATCGATCGACGTATAGCAGGTGAGAGATCGACGTGCCTCAGATGCACGTCGATCGATCGACGTGGAAGGAGTGAGAGATCGACGTGCCTCAGATGCACGTCGATCGATCGACGTAGTTCAGAGTGAGGGTATGACGTGTAGTAAGTGAGGGTATGACGTGAGGGTATGATGTGAGGGTATGACATGAGGGTATGACGTGCAGTAAGTGAGGGTATGACGTGAGGGTATGACGTGCAGTAAGTGAGGGTATGACGTGAGGGTATGACGTGCAGTAAGTGAGGGTATGACGTGAGGGTATGACGTGCAGTAAGTGAGGGTATGGCGTCAGGGTATGACGTACGTTGATCGATCGACGTATAGCAAGTGAGGGTATGACGTGCCTCAGAAGGACGTAGATCGATCGACGTAGGATGAGTGAGAGTTCGACGTGCCTCAGATGGACGTCGATCGATCGACGTCAGGGTATGACGTACGTCGATCGATCGACGTCAGGGTATGACGTCAACCAGTTTTGTGGGAAAGCAAGGGAAGAAAGAGGGAAGCTAGGGGATCCTTTGGGTGACCTTAGGGACTTCTTAGGACCTGATAATGACTAGTCTAAGTCTTGGGAACATGACTTAAGATGGTGAATCAAGTTTGGAGAATTTGAAGGGTATTCGAATCGGAGTTCAACGTGGATGACTTAGAAGGTTAGGAGATGAACGTACGAGGTGATTGAGAGTTCAATGATGGATGGTTAGGGATACTTGCCTTAGGTTACGAACCTTAGAGTCAAGACTAAGTGTTGACGAGATGGTGGAAGCCTAAGTCATGATGTGTAAGTCGGTGAAAGCTTGTGTGTTGCTTGTACTTGCGCATGTGTACATGAAATATGAATGTGACTTGCATATGAGAATGAGAAGTGAGAATGAAGAGAGGAGTCTTGCATCATGGCACGTGCATTTGCATATTGATTTGAAAAGAAAGGTGCTACGGCACAAATTTGCGAAGGTGACCTGCAATGTAAACCGGGATGGAAATATAAGCCGGGGCGCATTGTAGGGCACAAAAGACTGTAACGTAAACCGGGATGGAAATATAAGCCGGGGCGCGTTACAGGGTATAAAGTTGTCTGTAATGCTACTCGGGATGGAAATATAAGCCGAGGTGCATTACAGGGTATAAAGTTGGCTGTAACGTAAACCGGGATAGAAATATAAGTCGGGGCGCGTTACAGGGTATAAAGTTATGTGAAGTGACCGGACATTGTGACATGCATTGCACTGTTTTGAAAGAGAAAGCGTTCATGCATATGTGAATGTGTAGAGTAGTGCATCTGTTGACATGCATCACGAGAGTCAATGTGGTATGAACGTGTGTGGTACCTGATTGCCTACGAATTGTTAAATGTGAACAAATTGTTGTACTTGCTTTACTACGTTATTCAATTCTATATTTGAAAGATTACAAGACATGTGCCCTCAAGTCCCTTGAATTATACATTACTCATGTCTTGCCATGTGTTGATCCCGTATGTCTTATAAGCGGGTTACTTGCTAGCGTTTTCGCTAAGGGTACTGCCTTTGATTTTGCAGATGAACCCAGTTACGATATGATTTTCATTGAGGACGACGGCGAGTGGGCTGAATGGGATGTTTAGACTTTGTAGAGAGCATTGACAGGATAGTTTTGTTATTTCTGTTCCTTAATTCATTGAGGTTTTAGATGGCTGCGACCATATACATTTGGTTATTCACGTTGTCTTTGACGTATTACTTAGCTGGTTTAGATGGATATGATATGTTTCCGTGCTTACTTCTCTTACATCATTGATGATGTGTATTCGAGAGATGAGACGTCTTGTAGTCTTCTCAGTAAGCTACGACGGGTGTACCGGTTCGGATTCCGCTGTCCGGGTCGGGGCGCTACAGTTACTCTGCGACAGAACATGTCTTTGTGCTGTATACTCCATCATCAGAGCTGTTGTCTGTCAATGACTAAGAGACAACAACAATCATACTCAGTATATCCCAATAACAGCAAAAGCTATCGCTACGGTCTGGGGAGGGTGATAGGCAGGCAAACAATATCTCAATCCCAAGGGATAGAGATTTTGCTTCCAGAATACGGTTCCGACTAAGAGAAAGACTCTTTAACAGCATGATGCTTCTTGTAAGAAAGGATCAACAGAATACTGTTCCGACCTTCACAAGTACGTGTGTAAAGGATTTGACTTGATAAGAGCTAAGCTAGCCATGGATTTTGCTTACGTGTTACATGCTCTCATTACAGTTGAACCACTTGCCAAAATGCACAAATACAACTCTATTCTACCTGCTGTAATTGTCTTAATAGAATGAGATTTTCAGTCCATTGTTTGAACATTATTATTCCACAGAAAACACTGAATCTCTCTGCTTCAAAGCTAATGATTTAAACTTGTGTTTAATTGTACATTCTAGGTATTATTTACATGGTGCTTAGGGTTTCTATGCAAGGCGTAAGTACCGTTGCTGACATTTATGAGCTTTATAACATATCTCAGTATTGTTCTGTGTGCAGAAGAATGCTTCCGTGGAAAAACGTACCAAATGGACGTATCAGACTTGATGGAATACTAAATCAGTATGAATGGCAAAGAATCTTGGATGGTTTGCCTCTGGCCGAAGTAACGTCTTGATGTCCTGTGAGTGATTTCTGTAGTTTTCTGACTTCTCCTTCGCTTGACTTAAGTATGTTCCAATGACATAGTGGCTGGAAAATGTGAGAAAACATCTTGTGTTATCGTCTTCCTCAAGTATGATCAAGAAATATCTGAATGTTGCTCCAAGAGGTCAAGAGTTCGAATCTAGGGACGGGCACAGTGTGGGTGTTCCTCTGCTGCTAGACCGAAGGCCTGGTTTGTGGGAAGACACCTCGTGTGGGTAACTGCGTAAGATCTTACCCAACGTAGGAGGCCGTTGGGCTCCTGATTTACATCCTTTACACATGCTCCTTGGGATTGGAGCGGTGGAGGCCCAGAGAAATTTCACCTTTTGCTCCAAGAAATATCTGAATGTTGACAACCAGAGTACATGCTCAGAGGATTTCCAAGAAAACTAGTGTATTCTAGTCAACTTCACATTGCTAACTTCCAGAACAGTTTAAGTAGGGCCGTTTAAAGATCCTATAAATCCAAGACAGGGCTTCGAGTTTGTGTTTTAGGAATTATGTTCATGTCATGCGAGACAAGTCATCAATAAATTATAAGAAATTCTGAAACTAACTATGATTATGTACATGTGTTGGACCTCATAAATCAGAATGTACCACATAAATTTTTTTGCTAAAACAAGTATTATTTAACCAGAAGGTAGAGCGGTGATTCTTTGCGCACATACATGTGACACAAGTCACATGTCCTGTGTTATTTTTAAACAAACTAGGAAACAAAAGCTTAAGGTAACTGAATGCTGGGCAACCTAAATGCCGGTGTTATAGCCACAGCTGTCTGTGAACTGTTCCGTGAGCAAGCATGGACCAACCCTTTTAAGTGGCCTCATTGACTTAGTACAACCCGTTGCACTCAGTGCGACGCCCAATAGTCTGTTGTGTATGGATATCATACAAGAGACAGAAATGAGGATATACGAGCACCACACAATTTAGCTTTTTAGTTACAGGACTCAAAGATGATAATTTCAAAGACGATGAAGGTTCGCAGAGACAGTTATCATGTTGCATTTGTGGAGATATGGACCCCTCACCTTATACTCAGACTAGCTCGCCGTTCGCAGTTTCTATATGTGTTTTCGAAGGTCTATGAAGGTGTAGGAAATCATGTCAACCATTAGTCATGGTGTGAGTCACTCCATAATCAAAGATCCACCCAGTAGTTTTGTGTGAAGTATCTGAGGTATTATTATGAAGGCCACGGGAATTTGTTGGAGTGTCTAGTTACATTTTTGGAATTGTAGGACTGTTTTGGGCAATTTTGTGATTTTCAGAAATATTTATGGTATGATCTATGAATTTCTCAATATGGAGAGGGCAAATTGGATATTATACTCCAGTTTGGGGGCATATTTGGAATTTGAGTATATTTGTTGGTTATTTCGGAAGTGGGACAGCAGATGGGTGGGGGCCAAAAGTTATTCCCCAACCTAGTGGCCATATTCCGAAGAAATGATCTTTTTATTAATGAAATAATGTCTCGCAATTTACATCATACACAAGAGGAAAACATCTCGTCAAGATTCACTACATATAGCATTCTCTTTGGAAGGAGCATATACATATTCCATATGCCGCGCACGTCGTATGGTTTCATTTGAAACAGCTGTCGGAGGTGGGAGATGTGTGATATTTCTATGCACTAGTTGATTACGCCAGAACCATATGATGTATACCGCTGTACGAAATATATATCGCCATTCGCCACCGCATCCGGGTGAGTGTCGCGAACTCTCTAAATTCCTTAGAACCCATGCGTCGATCATGTTTGGTTGGTGGAAAGGTTCCCATGCATTCGGATGAAGAAGGCGTCGCCAGATACCATTTGCCCAGACACAATCTCTCAAGGCATGCATAGTGTGCTCTGGGCATTTTCGACAAACCCCACACATTCCAGTTTCGTGCATATGTCGCTTGAGTAGGAAGGCAGCCGTCGATAGTAAGCCTCGGGTGATTTGCCACAGAAACACGTTTAGTCGGCCGGGCCCTTTCATTGCCCATATGTATCTCCAAACCCGGTTGGTTGTAGTTGCTGTGTGCGAGGCTATGTACTCATAAGCATTGGCTACAGAAAACTTACCTGAAGTTGCCCATTTCCACTTGAACTGGACGCTCGAGTCCCCCGAAGCAGGGGCAGGTTCCAAGCATTCTGCCAGGATATGGACTACGCTTAAAATGTGTTTCCAAAGAAGTGAAGAATTTCCACTGCGCCTGGGTTGAAGCAGATTTTCATATTTCGCTACTAATACACAGACCCAACATGCTTCCGGGGTTGATAGCATCTTCCAACCAAGTTTAAGAATCATTGCTATATTCATGGCTCTCAATCGTTTAATATTCAGTCCACCTTGCTCCTTGGGTAAGCAAATTGAGTCCCATGAACACCAATGCAATTTGTGGGAACATGTTGTTTCGCCCCAGAAGAATCGTCGCGAGAGCTTCTCAATATCATCCAGCAGTAGGGCAGGTAGTATCATGGTTTGCGTAGCATATGTAGGCATTAAAGAGAGCACACTCTGGACCAAAATGTACCTGGATGCTAATGATAGAGTGCGAGCTTGCCATGCACTTAACCTCGCACGTATTTTATCAAGTATGTAATTGTATTCTTTCTTTCCTGCTCTACCCGAAAGCAATGGCATGCCAAGGTAGTTTCCAAACTCTGTGGTGGTGGATAGTCCCAGCCGGGATAGCGCATGTGCGTGGAATTTCCCTTGGATATTCTTTGATAACAAGATTTGAGATTTGTTCACACTAATTGTCTGCCCAGATGATTGACACAAAGCGGTCAAAATCTTCTCCATCTCCAAACATTGAGATTCTGTAGCATCACCAAATAATAATAGGTCGTCTGCGAAGAATAGATGCGATATACTTGGGCCATGTCTGGAAAGACGAATGGCTTTCCATTTTTGTTCCAGTAACGCGCCGTTTATTTTACTGCTCAACACCTCCATGCATAATAAAAATAAGTAAGGGGCTAGTGGGTCCCCTTGACGAATGCCCCGCTGGGGTTGAAATGGTTCGAGTACTTGACCATTCCATATGATAGACATTGACGATGATGTTATGCTAAACATAATAATGTCAACCATCTCTCTACTAAAGCCTACCGTTTCCAGTATATAGCGGAGGAATGACCATTGTACCTTGTCGTACGCCTTTTCTAGGTCAACTTTGACAGCCATGTAGCCCTTTCGACTGTGTTTCACACGCATGGAGTGAATGACCTCTTGAGCAATGATGATATTGTCGGAAGCCTGCCCACCGGGAATGAATGCGCATTGTAACGGCGAAATAATCTTTCCAATAATCTTTTTCAGTCGATTCGCCACCACCTTCGAGATGAGTTTCACAATGACGTTTGAGAGTGCAATTGGGCGGAACTGCGTCACGTCTTCCGGCGGTTGTTTCTTCTGGATTAGTGTTATTAGACTGTGGTTAAGTTCAGCTGGAAATTTCCTGGTGCGAAAAGCATCCAACATGAATTCAATAACAGACGGCGCCACAGTGTCCCAGTTTTTTTGAAAGAATATGGGCGGAGACCATCTGGGCCAGACGCTTTGTGTGGTCCCATTTGAAATAAGGCAGCTTCTATTTCATCTTGTGTTACTGGTCGGTTAAGCCATGTGCGGTCCATCTCGTTGAAGGCAGGTACATGAACGTCGTCTTTGTCAAAGTGTACATTAGCTGGTGCTTGAAACAGATTTTGGAAATGGTTTTGGACTAAATTTTGAATAATAAGTGGGTCGTCAGTCCATTCACCATTGCCATCCTTTAACCGTGCAATCCTGCTAGACCTGCGGCGTATCGACTTGGTTGCATGGAAAAAATTTATGTTTCGCTCTCCGTCGCAAATCCATTGTAGGTTATTTTTTTGCTGCCAAAACATCTCTTCCTGCTTTGAGATTAAATTGTGTTCCTCCATTAATTCCTTCTGAAGATGTGTCAGGAAAGTAGAAGGTCTGATAGCCAGAGATTTCTGTACTCCCATCAGGCGAGCTTCGCATCTCATGCGGCGGCTAGACATGTTTCCGAAAATTTGTTTATCCCATGCACGTATTCGGTTAGTAAATGCCGAGATAGTTCGACTCCAGTCCCCACGATATGGTTGCCATGCTTCCTTAAAGAATGTTGCGAAATTCTTGTAGTGCATCCAGCACTCAAGAAACTTGAATGGGTGCTGTGTGGGGGTACGTGATACCTCTTCGTTTGATGAGTACATAATAGGACTGTGATCTGAAGATACCCGCATTAGATGATGGATTACTGGGCTTCGAAACCTATTATTCCATGCCACATTCGCCCACGCTTGGTCTAGCCGTTGTTCGATCAAGGAGTGCCCCGTTTGGCCGTTCGACCACGTAAATCGTGGACCGGCAAATTGTACCTCCATGAGGCTGCACGTCTCAATCATTCTTAGCATACAGTTGGACTCATGTCCACGGATAGATCGCCCTCCCCGCTTATCCTTTTGGCGAACAACTTGATTAAAGTTCCCAATCAAGAGCCAAGGGATATTAATTCGATCCGCCATATCTTCAATATATTCAAACATACACTCCCGTATCGATGCTGTTGGAGATGCATATACCAATGAAATCACACTTGAGATAGATTCACCATCTAAAACACCCACATTAAGTAATTGGGCCGTATAACTGAGAATAGCTATTGGCATGGAGACATAGTCATAAAAACACCACAGTCCACCGGAGAAACCACGTGCTTCCCCGGCCGCAAAGTTAGAAAAATGCGATTTCTTTAGAATATAGTTAGCTCTAGAGCTCGGGACACGAGTTTCCATCAAGAACATAATGTTTGGCTTATGATCACGAGTCAACCGAAGTATGTGTCTTAGTGTAGCGGGGGATCCTGCCCCCTGAACGTTCCAGACGAGAATCTTCATGTATGACGTTCTGTGGTGATTGAGCGACCCTGGTCCCGGTCTGTTTCAATCATACCTTCCATTTGCATAGCATTATCATCACTCGGCCCTATATAGCCTTCTCTGTCCATTTCTTGAGGTGTGGGTTCGCTGTTGGGTGGGTTTTGCTTTGTCTGGTCTTCAGAAATAGGTAATGAAGTATTATGATCCGTTATTATTTCATCCCTATCCTGTTGGGTGTTAGTGATGTCGTGAAGTGGCCGCTGCAAAATTCGTATCCCTTCCGATGAATGAGGTAAGGCTGGCCATGATTGGAATTGGTGATCAGTATCGCGCCGGACATATGTTGTTTGCATCCCTGGGTGGTGGATGCTGGTGAGGGCATTGTCTTTCGCGTTTGGTTCTGTGGTACCCTCACCTTAACTGGGGGGGGAGCCTTTAAGGGGAACCCCTTTGTTCCGCCTTCCTTTGACTGCCATGGGTTGTGTCTTTGAAGAAGTTGTAAATCGGACATGAGGTCCATTGTCGTGGATACTTTGTAGAGAGGATAGCAAATGGTTATAGTGTTGAGACTGTCCATGGTCGTCTTCTTCTTCAGTGAATACCGCAAATCTGGATCCAGGTATTTGTACTCCATTATTTTTTCTTCTTGGATCAGTCGTGTTTCCAGCAGCGGGGTCAACCGGATTCTCAGTCTCCCTGGGTTTTTGTTGAGACGTGGGTTGGCTTCTTCTGTTGTTACGAGCAATCATCCAGGGACCATAAGGCTCGGATGGAGCAGTGATTGGTTTTTGATTGACTGTGTGTGTGGTTGAGCCATGTTCAGTTGGGGTCGAGGAGGGGCATTCATCGTTTCTGTGGCCATAGCAACCCCACCTAAAGCACACCAGCTGCAATCCTTCATATTCAACATGCAGTTCATCCCCATTGAGAATCACAACAGATTTTAAGGGTCTCGTCAAATCAATTTCAACACACACTATGGCATACTTCCCACGTGACACTTGCATGGTATTACTATCAATTTTCACGGCTCTTTCCAGTTTATCACCAATCCGCATAAGAACCTGTTCATTAAAGAACTCCAACGGGATACGTGGAATGCGTACCCAAACTAGGGCTGATTTGATCTCGTCGGAGGAAGGGTGAAACCCAGGGCGCAGTTTAATGACTGACAGGTAGCTTCCTTGGATGGTCTATGGTCCATTCTCGAGGACATGTGTGTAATCATCCTTTGAGAAAAATCGGACAACGTAAAACCCTTCTTCAAGATCAACAATGTCTAATTTACGGCTAGATGCCCACATGTCCGATAATCTTTGTTAGAGTACACGATATGATATGTTTCGGCCTAACGGTTTTACCACGAGTGTTCTCTTCCATGTGTTCTCTAGTGGCCATATTCAATTTGGCCAAAAGTTTTGTCTCGTGGCCGTTTCCATCTTCTTCGCTCCTCTGGCAAGTGTATAACTAAAAAATTATATCTACAAAGTATAATCACGAGAGTTGATTTGATTCAAACTAGTGTTTGATTCAAACACTAGTTATCTCCCACTAAACCGGACCCGGGTTACATTTAAATCGTAGTTATCAACACTAACCCGACCTTGGTTAGGTTAAGTCCATCACCACACTTTGCTTTGTTCCACAGCAACCTTTTACTTTAATTTTCTTAAAGGAAAAATCTTAACGAACCATTAAAAAACTCTGGCCAAAATTAAACAACGGGCAGGCACTCAAGCGATATTCAGCTTGATGAACTGCCCGTAGTTCCGAATGGACAGGTTCCCAGGTAACTCTCACCGGGTATAGGATCTCTTCAGCCATTTTTTATCACTCTACGCATCACCGCACGACACGTAGCAGTAAGAGGGTGGTGATGCTAGATGAAGGTCACCCGCATCTAGCCTCACACCCCATCTTGATGACACTTGCTACCACGTGTCGCGTGTTCATGAATGAGGTGAGGAGATTGAGCATGAGGAGATCTCATCCCCTCCCTCAGACCAAATGCACCTAGGACACCTTATATCCCACCCCTCACCTCTTTGATTCTCTCTCACACACTCACACACTGGTCTCCTTCTATCTCTTTTACCCCTCTTCACTCCCTTTAGGGGGTCTATATCTATATCTATAGAGACAGATCTCTTGGTCTCCATCGTTCTCTCCGCTTGATCCAACGGTCCAGAATGGTTTCATCTTATGATCTTATTTTCTCGAGGTTTTAGCTCCTTAATTCTTCAGATCTGCTCCATCCAGCCTCAGATCTACGCTTCTGGTAACCTTTTATCTTAATTTCTGCTTTTTCAACTGTTCTCCAGCTTTCTTCACTAGATCTGATTCGTCTAAATTATATCTTTTTTCCGAGCAGGTTAAGGTATTTTTCGTGGGTTTTTTTGTCGTCTGGTAGTAAAAAAACATATTTTGTCTTCTTCTTTGTTAAGTTTCGGTTTAGATCCGAAGTGGATAAAAGTGAAGCATCTAATTACAAGTCATCATGTGTACAAAATCAATTTTTTTTAAAGGAGACTGTTTTTGTATATGTCGTAGCGTGATTGAAGATCAATTCATATTTAAACCCTTCCGGGTTTATGTTTAATTTTTCTTTTTGTAATAAAAATGGTTTTTAGTTTAAAATATGAGAACTTTTGGGTTTTGGATGAAATAACGGCGGTGATTGATGGAGGAGTTGCAGATCTGACGGCTGTGGTGGTTTTCTTTTGTTGCAGCTATTGGTTTTTTTAATAAAAAAGGATTAGTACGGGACGGAGAGGAAGTACGGAAGGTTGGAATATAAAATTATGGAAGCTAACGATGGGTTGCTAAAGTGCGCTGGGGAAAGCTTATTGGCTGCTGCTTTACTTGATGCTCTGGTCAAATCTTACCTCGTACTCCTCACTCAGGTATCTCGCCAACGCCTACCCCTATGTGCCCTTTTGACTTTTTTCTTTTTGTTTATTTTGTTTGGGATGATTTCTCATTTGTTTGTTAAGGTAATTTTTAAGAAACACTTGACGGTTAACAATTACAAAACTTTTGTATACAAAATTAATTGAACCCTGGTATAAATATCGTGAGTATGAGATCTATCTCTACAAAAATAAG
Organism: Eustoma russellianum; assembly: GCA_036186865.1. Classification (NCBI taxonomy): domain Eukaryota; kingdom Viridiplantae; phylum Streptophyta; class Magnoliopsida; order Gentianales; family Gentianaceae; genus Eustoma; species Eustoma russellianum. Next base: position 30,370,961 of record AP025063.1, read on the forward strand.
GGCGTTCCGGATGCATTACGGTTTATAGAAAAGCCGGATCACTTTGCGATTTGATGTATGGAGCGTTATCCTACACATGGTGCATGAGACTGTTCCCGCAGTTCGAACCATAAACGTAAAGTCACAAAGCAGCAACCTTACAAGAAATTGACGGTATAAAATGGTAACAATAGTACAAAGTTTTCGCCAAAAAAATAATTATATTACTATTAATCTCTACCAGCAGTAATATAATTATTTTTTTTACCATTTTATACCGTCAGTTTCTGAGTTTCTTTTGGCGATATAAATGGTTTGATGTAATTTATTATACTATATATATATTTATTGCCATATGACAATCTTGCAGATGATGGAATTGTGGCCTGCCAGGTTCATAGGAATGAAAACATTAGTAGGTTCATATGAGACACTTTTCAATTATTTTGGTTTGAAAGACTGTGTTCCCTTTTTAAGTCCACAAAATTATCACATTCTGCATGCTTTTGTCGCGAAGCATAATTTTGCATATTATATTCGAGCTTGAGCATGATTTTGAAGGCCCACTTGCATAAAATTGTCCTTGTCGAAGGAGTAAGACTCATGTGGGTAGGGTGTTAGTAAGTCGAACCGATTCGAATATTATGTTTTGTTTTTGAATTTGGATTCGTTTGGTTTAAAAGTTCTCGAACAGTTTGGTTCGTTTTAGGAAATAAATCTAATTAGGTGTCCGAACTTGACCTAGTTTAATTAAAATCAACAAACGAACTTGAATTAAATACAAATTAAACTCGAACTGTTCGCAAACAATTCGGTTCAAAGGGCTATCTTTTTCAAGTTGTTTTTTTTTTTCATTTCTTTCTAAGGAGTATTCGTTTTTGGGATGCTTCGATGCTTAATGGTTTGTCATGACACACGCAGCTAGATATCTTACACACATAAACATACAAGTACACACATATAGACATCTGTATATTTAACATATACTATATATGTGTATATATAGATATACATATACATATATATGTATTGATTTATATATTTATAGATATATATAGATGTGGGTGGGGTTGGGGGTTGGTGGGGGTGTGTATATATGTGTGTGTTTGTGTTTGGGGGGGAGGGGTATGTGTATATGTGTGTGTGTGTATATATATATATATGTTTGTATTTCTGTTTATATAGCTCTTGGTGTTACTGTGCGTGGATGTAAAAAGCTTCTGATTTTCTGCTTCCTGTTTCCTTTGATTGGCAACATTGTATTAGATAAGTTTGATGTACAAATTATTTGGATGAGATCTCAGGAGGACTCATATGAGGTAAAATATGAGGCCTCCAATCACGCGACGCCATATGTACAAAAGAGTTTTTTTTTTAAAAAAAAAGGAAAAAAATTAAATAGCGGCCCCTTTTATATATACGTGGCGTCGCGTGATTGGATGCTTCATATTTTGCTTCATATGAGGCCTCATCTGATCTCATCCGCAAATTATTAACATTACTTTTGAGATCCTGTCCTGACTATTTCTTGCACCGCCCTCAGGAGTATCTCCATCTACTTAGTAAGAGTCCTAGAGTGTTGAGAGATGAACACTCTTGTCCATGCAAACCTCTAGATGCAGAGAGAGGAGAGGATGATGGCGATGAGGAGGATGATGAAGACGAAGGAGATGACGGCGAGGATTTGTCATCGGAGGACGGGAATGATGCTAATAACCCTAACAGCAACAACAAGACCGACCCAAAAAAGGGTCCTGGAGGAGGGGCGTCTAGTGGGCCAGAGGAAAATGGTGATGAAGAGGACAACGATGGTAAAGATGATGGTGATGATCAGGATGAGGATGACGACGACGATGATGATGAGGAGGGAGAAGATGACGAGGGTGGAGAAGAAGGCGAGGAAGGGACCGAGGAAGAGGACGAGGAAGAGGAGGAGGAGGAGGAAGAAGAAACTCTCCCACCACCAAAGAAGAGAAAGAAGTAAACTAAACCGGACATGCTTACCCCTCCGCCATATGAGTCCAATTCTCTGTCTTTTATTTAGTTTAATGAGGAGTTAGGGTTTTATGAACTAGGGTTCAATGTTTTTCATGCAACTTTGTTTACTTTTCATGATTTAGAACATGTAGAAGAATTTGGGGATGAGGGAATGTCTAAGAAACTGTTGTCATAAATTTGATGCCCAAGTAGGAAATGTTAGTAGGGTAAGCAATAATCATATAATCCTCCTTGAGGTTTTTGGCCTTTTCTGTTGTAACACCCTTTTAGATTGAAACATTAGAGTAAGTCTTCTTAATATGCTGTATTTATACTACAACAACATTATCCGAAATGTTTTGGAAGGAGTCAGATGTATGTAACCATACTCATGTGTTACAAACACACAGATGTTTCCCGATGATCCATAATGAAATTATGTTAGCCTGTGTCGATTAACTATTACTTCACAATAATAACACAATATGAGAAACGCAGAGTATTTTGGATTTATATTAATCTAAAACTCAATTATATTCGGACTTGTTTGAACCGGCATTGTGAATCAGTTTTTTTTTTTTTTTTTTTGAATTTCAGACGAGGTTTCATTTGATAAATGACTCTTTGAATTTAATGGAATGGAAATAGTAACTTTTGATTGATTTATATCTCTTGCAAGAAAACAAAAAAAAAGTTTTTAGATTGATTCAAATAATAAATCCAGCGTATTTCTACTTTGGTCCAAAGGGATCGATTTTCATTGATACTTAACATAAACATAATTACAACAAAGGAAAGACGTGTGAAATCTCTAGTCAGCCTCTAACTGTTCTTCTACGTAATGAATACTAAGTGCAGTATGTGCATCTCTAACTTTTTCTAACAATGTACTAGCAAATTTCCACGGTGGTGCGCGATTCGGTCTTTGCCCATGCATGCAACTGTTACGCCAATACCAAATACCATATGCCGCCTCACGGAACAAGTAATCCCATCGAACTTCGGCAGACCGGCTGGCCAGATTTTTTGTCAAATTCAAATCCACCCAATCTGAGACATGTGTAACTGAGAAGAAAATGGACCATTGGCCACGGTGGACCAATCGGCGCCATACCTGTGCTGCCCAAATACAATCCCGTAACTCATGCAAGGACTCCACAGTAGGCCGGTCACATAGTGGACAATTAGGGGCAGGTACCAAGTGTTTGTGCCAGAGGAAATTTACCGTAGGTATCACATTGTGGCGTAGCCGCCATAGAAAGAGATTCAATCGTTGAGGTCCCTTCAATCGCCAAATTCTGTGCCATGCCTGCGACGAAGCAGTGGTAGTTTCCGCCGTAAGAATCTCATATGCACTCGCAACACAGAACTTTCCCGACGCACTGGGTTTCCATTTGTATGCCCTTTGATACGATATGTCTGACTCATCCTCTACCTCCAAGCCTTTCAGCATCGCCGGGAGACACTTGCGTATTCCCCGCCAAACCGGAGATATGTTCTGTCCGGTAGATATAGTGAGGGGGGATCCATACTTACTCCACAAAATCTTGGACCATAGGTGATCGCGATCCACTAGCAAGGACCAACACAATTTCATAAGGAGCGATGAGTTCATATGCCGGAGGTTCCTAACGCCGAGACCCCCCTTCTCCTTGGGGGAACACACAACATCCCATGATATGTAGTGGAGGTGCTTACTACCATCCAACTCGTTCCAAAAGAATTTACGAATATGCCGCTCCAAACTATCTAAGATGGATGTAGGGAGCTTCACGGTCTGCATAATGTAAGTGGGTAGAGATGTGAGGACCGATTTGATAAGGAGTGCCCGGGCTGCTTGAGATAGCATTTTACCTTTCCAATTGGAAAGGCGAGTACGTATTTTCTCCACGAGGAACGAATAGGTATTGGTACTGACACGGCTGTGAAGTACTGGAACACCAAGGTATTTGCCGAGGTCATCCGTGGCCTTCATTTTCAAGACATTGCATAATGCGACCACCGTGGTATAAGGCGTATTTCGCGACACACAAACTCGTGACTTAGAAAGACTTACACATTGACCAGATACCGAACAAAATTGGGATAGGATGTCACGCATGACGTGCGCCTGTTCAACTGAAGCCTCTCCAAACAACAATAAATCATCTGCAAAGAAGATATGTGTCACGCCCGGTCCTGACCGAGACGCCTTAACTGGGATCCACTCCTTCCTTTGCATAGCCCGCTGGATCTCCCGTCCCAAAACATCCATACATAATAGAAACATGTAAGGCGCCAAAGGGTCTCCTTGTCGAATGCCACACTCCGGCTGGAAACTATTTAGTCGCTCCCCATTCCAGATAACCGATAATCGGGCCGAGGTGACGGTAAACATGATGAGAGTCACCAATGAATCGCTAAATCCGGCCGCATATAGCACAGCACACAAGAATCTCCAATCAACCTTATCATACGCCTTTTCGAGATCAATCTTTGCAACCATGGACCCCTTCCGACCCGTTTTGTATCGCATGGTATGGATTAATTCTTGTGCCACAATAATGTTCTCGGATGCCGTACGTCCCGGTGTAAAGGCACTTTGCTCCGGGGCTATAAGTTTAGGTATCACTTGTTTCAATCTATTCACGATGATCTTGGATATGAGTTTCACCACAACATTGGTCAATGCAATAGGCCGAAACTGGCTAATGCTCTCAGGATGCGTGACCTTTGGAATAAGTGTGATAACTGTCTCATTTAATTCTGCAGGGAACTGACACTTACGGAACACATCAAGAACAAATATGATAACTGACTTTCTTACCGCAATCCAGTTCTCCTGGTAGAAAGCAGGTGGTATGCCATCAGGGCCGGGGGCCTTGTTAGGGCCCATCTGAAAAAGAGCCATTTCCACCTCACGCTCCGTGACTGGCCTGTTAAGTAAATTCTTGTCCGAATGATTTAGTGCAGGGAAGTCAAATCGCAGGGGTGGGTCGGTGACGGTCTGGTCTCGCGAATATAGCCGAGAGTAGAATGCCGAAACCGCCTCCTTCAGCTCAAGAGGGTCTGAGATCCAATTCTCTGTACCACATTTTAGGCGTAGAATGCGCTTATGCTTCCTGCGTATGGTGGTCAACTTATGGAAATATCCCGTATTTTGTTCACCCTCCGTTAACCATCTAAGTCGAGACCGTTGTTGCCAATAATGTGCGTCTAAAGTAACCAGCATGTTATACTCTTTAAGGAGCCCATTTTCACGGTTTGAGAGGTACCTTGAGGTCCTGAGAGATAAGGCTTCTTGAATTCCCCGGATACGTGCTAAACAACGCCTCTTTTTTGGCCAATATTGCCGTAGATATCGTTCTTCCATTGCTGCAATTTATCCTTGAAATTTCGCATTGTATTAACGAAATCACCCGGTATGTCTACCCACTCGGAAGCCATAAACGTAGCAAACTCCGAGTGTTCCATCCATGCAGTGTTAAATTTAAAGAATGTGTGTACACGTTTAGGTCTGATCTCCGCATCAAGGTTAAGTAATATAGGGTGGTGGTCGGAATGGACTTTCGGCAGATGATCGATCCCGGCCTGTGGATAGAGTCCCAACCATGCTGAGTGCGCCCACTCTTGGACCAGCCGCTGTTGAATACTATATCTGCCCGTCAGTGTATTCCTATTATCCCACGTGAACCTAGGGCCAGAGAACGCAACCTCAGCCAATCCGCACACCTCAACCATGCGTCGCATACGTTCAACAGGGTATCCAGTGACAGCTCGGCCCCCACGTTTGTCATCCGGGCTGACAACTTGGTTGAAATCTCCAAGTAAAAGCCACGGCATTGTTACCAATCCATTCATGCGTTCAATATACTCACACATAGTATCCCGGATACTTACCAGAGGAGATGCATAAACAAGTGTGAGCAACCATTGCCGTCCCTCCGTTTTAATTCTCAAGTTGAGAACTTGCGCAGTACAATTAAGCCAGCGGACGTCCACACGTGTATTATCCCAAATACACCAAAGTCCCCCCGAAAATCCCCTCGCTTCCGAGGAAACCAAATTTGTAAACTGACATTGCCGTAACATCCAGTCAGCTGATACACTTTGGGTACGCGTCTCACATAAAAACACTATTTCAGGTTGGTGATCATGTATCAATTCTAAAAAAGCTGTCCGAAAAGATGGAGACGCCGCTCCACGACAATTCCAAGCAATTATCTTCATTAATGTTGGTTACTTTTGTCACATTCCATCCCCTGCTCATCAGACCGTAAATTCGGCACATCAATATTTATCTCTTCAAGTAGAAATTTAGAAATTACCTGCAGCTCCGTGTCCTGGTCATCATTGGCCCCGACCACATCATCTGCCCCGCGTTACTCTGGCGGATGTCTTTTGATAGATTCCCTAATATGTGCTGCTTTGCCAACCGTTGTAGTCAATTTCGGCCACCCCTCTGTTGGGTCCAAAGCACTATAACCAGCAGTGTAGACCTGAGGCGGGGTGTTTGAGATATCTCGTAGTGATCTTGTGCTACCACCACGTCCTCTAGCTCTAGAGGGAGTGCCCCTGCCCCGAGACGTAGGACCCTTTGTTAATAGCCTATTTGTTCCTTCCGCAAAGATGTGATCAGCCAAAGTAAAGTTGGCAGATGACTGCTTATTCTGCACCATTCGATCTTTTGACATATCCTTATTTTGTTTCGCTGGTTTCTTGGCCTGCACAGGACGTCGTGTCGTGTCTTTGGAGATTGCCCTAACCCGCACAGAGGGGCCGCGATCCTCAAGTTGACATAGTTGATCCTCCAAATCATCCACTTCCGCATCATCTGTAGGTTCCTCGTTAGTTTCGTCCAGTGGGATAAAGCGTGATCCGTTTAGGGTCCTCAAAGCTGACGAATCTGACTTATCTGGAATATCAGCTCTTTCCGTAGATGGCTCCAAAGCTGGATTCAGTACATTTTGAGCAGGCCGCCTCCTCGTGTTAGTTTCAATCATCCATGGACCGAATGGTGCGGCAGGTATCACCTCCTTTGGCCTCCCTTCAACACAATCAGCAGTATCACAGGGGTGTTTAATGCCACAATCCTCCATCACATGACCATAAATACCACACTTAAAGCATATTTGTGATAATCCTTCATACTCAATATTAAACGCCTTGCCATTGACCTTCAGCCGTGAGCCGAGAGGTTTTCGGAGATCAACCTCTACGCAAATGCGGGCATACTTCCCCCGGCCTTGACCCTGTCCAACCCTCGTCGTCGTGTGATCCACTTTAATGGCCCTACCAACCAGGTTCCCGAGCTTTAACAGCGCTCCATCGTCAAACAGTTCCAGCGGTAGATCCGGAATCCGTATCCAGACCAACGTTGATGTAACACTCGCATTCTTTGTCGGAAAAAAGGTCTCCATTTCATCACTGTAATGTAGTGACCCTGTACCATCCAAGGTCCTCCCTCACACGCATGCATATACTGAATTCGGGAAGGGAATCGGACCACATAGTAGCCCTCGGATAAATCAACAATATCGATCTTACTTCCCATCCCCCACAAATCATGTAGCCGTCGCTCTAAAATCCTATAGGATACCTGTCTACCCAAAACTTTGATGATCAGGGCTCTACGCCAAGGCCTCCAGAGTTCGCGCAGCTCATTTATCGGAATTTCTATCTCCCGGCCGTCGGTATCAACACCGTCAATCCCCTGCGCCATCACTTCATCGTATTGCTCCAGAAACTCATCAATCACATCCTCCTCGTCATCACTGCCAGTATATAGATCAATTGGTTGGTCTGCTTGTTTGAATAAGCCAGCCCAGCCCTCCGTCTCCATGGCCGCTGCCATCCTAGGGGATATGGGTTCGCCTTCTGCTCTCCGCTTGAACTTTTTGACACTGCGCTGGAGGAGATCCATCTCCTCATCACTGCGATTAGGTGGGTCGGAATCCATGGAGGAATCCGGTGGAATGACGGCCTGCAGCCGCCGGTAGGGTAGGATGTGGTTTGGGGGTTTTTCGCCTCAGAGGAGAGAGAACAAGAGCGTATTTCTACTTTTATCTACACTATCTTATGGCAAATATAATGTCATTTTAATTATTTAAACAATAAATTTTAATTTTGTTAGCAATTAACTATGTATGCATACTTCTTATATTGTTACGAAGCAAACAAATTTAGAGGAAAAGCAGGCCGGTCCATGTGGAGAAAGCAAACAAATTTATGACATACTACCCATAAAGTACTCGTTTATTTTTGGTTCAGATATGAGGTCAACCATGAACCAAAATATTAGGTCTCCAATCACGCGCCGCCATATGTAGAAACCGGTCAGCGGTTTGAATTTTTTTATTTAAAAAGACCAATTTGTACATGTGGCGACGCGTGATTAGAGACCTCATATTTTGCCTCACGATTGCCCTCCCCAGATATGAACCCGTTTGTTTTTAATACTATACCACAGAACGTTGTTTTGTACATCGTAATACACTGTACCGGAAAAACTTTGAAAGCATTCAATCTATATGTTGTCTGCTATATTTGTACCAGACATATCCTAATACGATAGCTGCTGCAACTAAAGGCAGTATAACTAAAAAACTTAAAACACATCCATTACAAACTACATCAATATTAAAAGGAATAATACATTGCAAGTGCATAAATGAAACATTGAGATTCTACGTTTCTTGTGAAACGACAAATACAACAACAACATTAGTTATAAGGTATGGAGGATCGGATGTACACAACCATACTTATGTGTTAGAAACACACATGAGTTGTTTCCCAACGATCTATAATGAAAATTACGTCACGCTACGTCTATCAACTGATACTTCACAATATAAGAAACGCAATCAATTTAGTGACTCATTTTGCTTTATTCCATTATATTCCACATCTAGTCCCTTTCTAATTGGAACGACATTTCACTGTATTTTATGCACCAAGTCCAAGAGTATAGTGAAATGTCTAAAAGAAAAGTTGTAGATCTCTGAGCAGGAACTTTTCTAGAAAAACTTAGCAATGTGTTGTCCAGAGCTTTCAATCTTACTAATAAAAAGCGTTTTGCTATAGCGTTGTACGTACACTATTGTACAACTTTAAAAGTATGTTCACCAATGTTTAAAGAATTCGACGCAACTTATCGTTGTCTTTGTGAGTATGACTATTGAACAATCTTATTCAGGGCATACTCTGTCGTCTCTATTCTACTATTTCCTTCATAATAGAATAATTATATGCTCTTCAATGAACACATTCTAAGAATATTTGGCTCATGCATTGAAAATAGAAAAATATCTCATTTTTCCGAGTGTACACTGTTTATACTGTGTTGAAAAGCTATACATAGACTCAAGATGCACCTTTTGAGGAAATAAAACTGTTGGTAATGTGGTCATTGTGTCAAGGAGTCGGTTCAATGTATTTGATTGGATAAAAATCTATTTGCAACTTAGGAGGCGAAAAGAGACTTTTTTTTTTTTTTTGCCAAATACACACGAGAAGCCGTCCCTTGAGATGTAGTTATTGTTTGCTGCCTCTTACCTTTCCTGCGATAGTTTTTGATATCGTATAAATATACTGGATATGGTTGTTGTTGTTGTACACCTGAGATGCCTGCCATGTTTAAACTAGAATTCTACTGGGGGTGGTGGTGGCGGCGGTGGTCAAGGAGCAGAGAGCAGGGTTGAGGCTTCTGTTCTGGGAAGGTAGGATGGAATATTTGACTATTGTCAAACTTAAAAGAACTGTTTCGAAGTATTGAGTTGCCAAGAGACATGTTAGATATTGAGAAGGACCTTCAGAAGAATGGGATGAAACCCGCGACAAATACTGCAAAGAGAAGAGCCATGGCACAAGTTCATGGCATTGCCCCCCAAAACCAATCCTAAGAAGAAGAAGCATGAGATCAGCAAGAGGACTAAACTTACTAATGCCCATCTTCCTGAGCTATTCCAGAATCTTAGTGCCTCCGGTAAATGATGCAAGATCGTATGTCGAACCAAAGAAGCCTTAGATGCTTCTGTTTATGACGGGTGGAAAGGCCAGATGTACGCAACTGTATCCATGTGTTAGAAACACGGAGAATTTTTTTGATAACTCATAATGAAAATTACGTCAAGTTGTGTCGATCCACTGCTATTTTATACTATAAGAAACACGGTCAATTTAGCTAGTCATTTTGCTTTATTCTATTATATTTCAAAGTCAATACTTAAATGCGTTTTCTTCTATTGTAGTTTGTAGCTGCTACGTGAGTACTTGTGGTTTTTCTTCTATTGTAGTCTTGCAAACATGAACATGCCTATCTTTTAGCAGTTCTGGCATATCATATTTTGGGGCTACGCTCTTGAGATAATCTTTTCTCTGTTTGGAGGAATTTCAATATTATTAACCCATCTTTTCACCATACCATTGCATCGTTTCCAGGGCGTGAAATTGAGGAAGCTCTGCTTTCAGCAATGTAATCGTGCCATCCACAAAGCCACTTTTTATTTAATGCGTTGTTGATGTCATTCACCCAGTCACCATAGTTATTGTCGTTGAGTTCACTGACATAAATCTGCTCGGGGCTCCGAAGGGCGTTTCCGGCGCAATAGCCTCCGGCGTTTGCATACTGTCTGATAAGGGATCGGATCGACTTATATTTTTTTTGCAAGAAATTGTTTCGCGACTTGGTCACAAAATACCAGTTGCTCCAAACCATGAATGTCATTAGGAGACATCATGGAGGCAGACATCTCTCCGGTGGATGGTTCTCTTTCATATGCTGATTTCGACATCTAATTTGCCCATTCTGATACCGTGAACGGTTTTGAACTGAGTCGAAAAAAATGTGCATTCTCAGGTATATACAATGGCAAACTTACAAGCTAAGAAACAATTACAGCTTTGAGTAATTGATCTAATTCTGGGCCAATCAATACACATTCATACTTACATGGAAATAAGATAGTATTGACAATGGCAATATACAAGTAGATTAAGTAAACTTCCAACGAGATTAATTAAACTTCCAACAGACTATGAAAAGGATAGAGTCCAAATATGATAGGATATCTTTTTTTTTTCCTTTTTGGTGTTTGTAGTGCCCCGGCCCGATACTGGACATCGGTGCCAGTGCACCTGCCATAGCCTACTACGAGAACTACGAAGCATTAAAGCAGATCAAGCACACGTCATTCATGACGTGAGATAAATCAGCGGAAACGTCGTAGAATTAAAAACTTCAATAACAATAATATCCCAAATGAAACACAGCGAAAATGAAACGTGTCGGGGAGAGTGTCTAAAGTATCATTCAATACCAAGTTTTAACAGTAAATCCCTCAACTAAAGGATAAGGACTGTAAGTCTGTCCATTTTAGTGACTATCGTCCCAATGAGCCCACTCGCCGATATCTTCTACAAAAATCATCTCGTACTTTGGCTCACCTGAAAAGCAGATAGAGTATTTGTTATTAGCGAAAACATCGCCAGCAAGTAACCTGTCTATACACCTTGCGGGATCACACACGACGAGTCACCAGTACATAAATCAATGCACAAAATAAGATGCTCGGGTTGGCAAATAACATCTTTATAATGATTCATCACATCCAAATAAACCACATAATTGGCAAACAAAATGAAACCAACACATATAGAGCTAAACATTCTACATAAATAGAACATATGCTAGTAATATCTCTTGCATGTCAAATCTTATGCTTCGTGTAACATGATGCATGTACTTCTTCAAAACCACACACAAAACTCATGCATATGTCTTCTTTCGTAAACATGTCATGCGTGTCATTTCACAAAACTTTTCATAATTCTTCTTATCATATTCTTCGCGTAGCAGAACTTTATACCCTGTGGGTGATCAGTCCACAGCAAACAGAACTTTATACCCCCGTGCTAAAAGGTCCACGACCCCATAACGTATAATTTTATACCCCGTGCTGAAAGGTCCACGACCCCATAACATATAACTTTATACCCCGTGCTGAAAGGTCCACGGTCCCATAACATAAATTTATTTTCCGTGCTGATAGGTCCACGGCCCCATAAAATAACTTTATTTTCTGTGCTGATAGGTCCACGACCCCATAAAATACTTTATACCCTGCTGTTGATTCACAGGTCACGCTTTTATAACCTGCTTTCGCCGGCGTGACTTTTATACCCTGCGATCAACCAGCAGCCATAGTTGCTTTTCGAAAACTTTAATCTTCTTTTCAAACTCGCGTTCTTTTCGCAAAACAAAACTGATGTCGAAATGCAAAGTATTCATGTCATGATGCACAATGCTCATGTAACATCATATCAAACGTGTAAACATGCACACACACACTTTACGTATCAAGTACAAAGTCCTGAACCTCTATCACACCCTGCTCTTACTATTTCATGTGCTTTCGTATTACAAAAATCATCTCGAGTTCCCACTTACGTCTTCCTCAAACACACCTTGTTCGTACTATTTTATGCCCTTTCATATTTCTAACTAACTTCGAATTCATACCTAACTTTACTCATTCACACTTAGTGTTTACAACTCAAGTACACCTCATTCATACCACTTCATGCCCTTTCCTCTCGCAAATTCACTTCGAATTCATAATTAACCCTACTCATTCACACTTAATGTCTACAACTTAAGCACACTTCAAAAACATTCGTATTTTATGAGCAATGAAAGAGAATAAAGGTATCTCACACACATGGAGCGCTTAATGGTCAAAAGGAACTTCCAGTACACTTGGAACGCCTTCAGGAGGCGCCTAAAGTGACTTGGAGCGCCTATTCTAGGTGTTCGAAGTGTTCTGGAATGTGCTGGTATACATCGAACGCCTACATGAAGCGCCTTATGTGACATTGAACGCCTTTGGAGGTGTTCGAAGTATTCTGGAGTGTGCTGTGACACATCGAACGCCTACATGAGGCGCCTTATGTGACATGAAGCGCCTAATGTAGGTGTTCGAAGTGTTCTGGAATGTGCTGTGACACATTGAACGCCTACTTTAGGCGCCTAATGTGACATGAAGTGCCTAAAGTAGGTGTTCAAAGTGTTCTGACGGTTCCAAAACTGCAATTTTCTGCAGTAACTTCCCTCCTTCATCTTCCTCAATCACTTCTTTCATCTTAACACCTCAAATTCAACCTTACATTCTGATCTCCATCATGCACAACACACCAAAAACGCAGTTTGATTTTTACCTTTAACAGTTTGCATCAACCTTAAGCCTTCTATCATTCCTATCTCGGGATGTATCATCAATCTTCTACCCCATGTTCAACTTACATCACATTCTTCTCTATCTCTTCAAATCTTCTTCAACTCATCTCAAATCATCTAAAGCAATCTTTAGAAACATAACAAGTACCATAAACAATATTTACAACAAAGATGACACTTTAAGGGCATGTTTATCAACAATGAAGCACAACATGAATACTTTCACATTTAGGCCCAAAGAACATGACTTTAAATCAAGCAAACAACAAGAAGTACATATAGTAGAGCATGTAACATACACAAATCAAGATTACTAATGTGTGATCCGAATTTTCTCTTTATAAGAACATAGGGCCTGTTGTATCAAAATTTGCGTAAAACGTATAGAAAGATTACGTGTCTTTGTTTCTAGATAGTCTTACGAGCGTACTGCAGGATCTTGGGAAAGGTTGAACCTAGATTGGCCGCTCTTTCTTCCTTCTCTTCTCCTCTTCTTCTTCTTTCTCTTTTCTCTTCCTTTCTCCTCTTTCTCTCTGCCGTTCTCCCCCTCTCTTTTGGCCTGTGTAACCGATGGTCTAGTGGCCTAATGGGGAGTTATACTCCTTGGTGTAACTCTCTAGCATTTAAGTGGGGAGGGGCACTTTTGGTATTTTGATCTAATTTTCTTAATTTCAGCTTTTTGATTATTTTCTCCACCTAAATTTTATTTCATTAACCTAATAAACCTATATATTTACTGTAGTTGAATTTTAAGTTGTTTTAATTTATTCCACGTCGGACTCGAAAATCACAGGGTATGACATTCCACCCCCTTACAAAAAGTTTCGTCCTCGAAACTTACATACCTTAGTTAAAGAGTTCAGGATATTCCTCCTGCATCTGTTCCTCATGTTTCCAATTGGCTTCACGTTCCGTGCGATTGCTCCACTAGACCTCCACATAAGGAATCACCCGCTTCCTCAACACATGTTCCTTCCGGTCCACTATTCTCACCGGTGCCTCTTCATAGATAACATCAGTATTGAGTTCCAAAGTTGTGTTTCGAGCACATGGCTCGGATCTGTCACGTACTTCCTTAACTGTGATACGTGAAAGTCGTTATGAACTTGCACCAAGACCGGAGTTAATGCCAACCTATATGTCAAAGCTTCCAGCTTCTCAAGTATCTCATAACGACTCATAGACGGGGTCTTATCTTGCCTTTGATTCCGAATCTCATAGCACCCTTTGTAGGTGATACTCTTAAATAGACCCTTTTTGCCTACATTAACCTCCAAAGACCGTTGCTTTGATCCGCCCAACGTCTGCTGCAGTCCTGAGCCATCTTGAGTCTATCTTGAATGATTTTCACCTTTTTGTAACATCTTCTCGAGTAACTCGGATCCTGTGAGGGTTCTCACGCCGACTTCATCTCAATAAACTAGGGACCTACACTTCCCTCTATACAACGCTTCGAAAAGAGCCACATACTTCCCTCGAGACAGGTAGAAAATGGACATACTTGGTTAACCGATCCACAATCACCAAAATCACGTTATATCCACTTCTTGTTCTTGGTAAACCAGCCATAAAGTCCATCGTGCTACGTTCCTATTTCTACTCTGGAATCTCCGACAGCATCGATAATCCACCAGGTCATAAGTGTTCAGCCCCAACTAGCTGACTCACCAGACGTCTCTCAATGAACTCCACAATATGCCTCTTCATCTTACACCACCAATAATATTGTTAGAGATCCCTGTACATTCTGGTGCTACCATGATTTATCGATAACCTTGAGCTGTGAGCCCCTTGCAAAATTTTCTTTTCTTAGCTCATCTAAATCAGGTACACACATTTTTCCTCTAAACATAAGCTCCCGTCCATATTGGTCTGAAATCCATCAGCCTGACTATACCTCAATTTCCCAGCAATATCACCCACAGGCTTATTCTTCTTTTGAGCTTCTTTCACCCAATCCATCAAACTCGGGGTGACGATAAATGATGCGAAAATATTAACTATAGAGTCAACAAAATCCAAGCTACATTCTTTTATTCCTCTCTCAAATGGTGACTGTCGCGCATGGTTAGATTTTTCTGCTTAATACATCTGCCACTTTATTAGCTCTTCCTGGTTGGTAATTAATGGTCAAGTTGTAGTCCTTTTGTAGTTCCAACCATCTTCGCTGCCTCATGTTTAGCTGTCTCGAGGCATACGCGTTAACTCGTTCGTGTTGCATCAAAACACAACCTAGACTGTTTTTCAACGCATCACTATATATCACAAACCCATCCATAACGAAGGTTGAGCCAATACTAGAGCTGTGGTTAACCTCCTCTTAAGCTCCGTGAAGCTTTTCTCGCATTCCGTTGTTCACTCAAACTTGGATTTCTTTTGAGTAAGGCAATTGAGGGCATCGCCGTTGTCGAGAATCCTTCGACAAACTTCCTGTAATAGCTAGCTAGACCCAAGAAACTTTGTACTTCGGTGTCATTCATGGGTCTAGACCACTCGGTGATAACTTTATCTTTCTTCAAATAAACGACAATCCCCTAGGAAGGTTATATCTTCCATCTCAGAATTCTTAACTGTCACTTGTTTTAATCGAGTCAATGTTGCTGTGATACTTGGCCAATCCGTCCAGTCCCAATACGACGTCGAATTCGTACCTCTGAGTAGGAATCAGTATGGCAGAGAACATTTACTTTCCGAACTCTAACCCACAATCCTTTTAGTGCTGGTGTGAAATCACAATGTGATCTCAACTGCTTGGGCATGATACGAAGTCTCTAACCATTCTGGTGAACAACAAAGGCGCTTAACGAATCTCTTTGCCATGAAAAAGTGGTTCACGCCGCTATCAAAAAGTATATTGTTAAATATCTTATTCACTAAAATTGTACCTCATCCCACGTCGGTGGCTTCCTAAATATCTGTGTCAATCATGACTTGAACGTGAGCATTCGTCCTCGGCTGCTGAGCCACTTCTTCCAGAGCATTCTTCCTCATCTCTGGATAATCTCTAATGAGATGACCCACCTACCTGCATCGGTAACATACTTCTGCCAATCTCCCACATTCATCGGTATGGCTCTTATTGCAATGCGTCAAACTCCCACAACATGCTGTGCAATCTGGGTTATGTGGTGGGGGTCTCTGAAAATTTCCCGACATGTCCTCTCTTTTGAATCTTAACCTAACGTCCGTGCCTGCCACCAACTCTAATCTCCTCTCTTGGCCTCTTACCTCTGTTAGAGTATCCTGCACCAGCCTCTTTTTCCGCTACTTCGTAGAAATCACTCTGGACGTGAAATCACGCGTCTAGCCTGTCCTTGTAGGTTCTTATCCCCGCATTCACAATTGCTGACTGAATTCTTGAGTCCAAACATTGCTTGAACTTTGTCATCCTTAAGCGATTATCAGACATAATCGCAGGAGCGAATTTATCCAAATCATGAAAACGGTTGGCATACTCCGACACTGTCCTCCGACCCAATTTTAGCCCGTCGAACGCCCTTATCTTGTCTAAGATTTTTGCCTCGACACGTAATACCTCAGAAAAACATCACAGAATTGTGTCCAAGAGATCGGTGGTGTATGAAATAAAAATGATTAATACAGAAAGTTAAGTGATATACGCGCTCGCACACACCCATCCCAGATCATACTTAGACTCTAGATAATCAAAACTTATACCTAAGGATCAAACTTAAGGGAAAATTACATCTTAAATGGCTAAAGGATCATGAACCTAAGTTTCCGAGATAGATCTGAAGCCTAGTCTCTGATACCACTTGTAGTGCCCTGGCCCGATACTGGACATCGGTACCAGTGCACCCGCCCTAGCCTACTACGAGAACTACGAAGCGTTAAAACAGATCAAGCACACGTCATTCATGACGTAAGACAAATCAACGGAAATGTCGTAGAAATATAAACTTCAATAACAATAATATCCCAAATGAAACACAGCAGAAATAATACGTGTCAGGGAGAGTGTATAAAGTATCCTTCAATACCAAGTTTTAACAGTAAATCCCTCAACTAAAGGATAAGGACTGTAAGCCTATCCATTTTAGTGACTATCGTCCCAATGAGCCCACTCGCCGATATCTTCTACAAAAATCATCTCGTACTTTGGCTCACCTGAAAAGCAGATAGAGTACTTGTTCTTAGCGAAAGCATCGCCAGCAAGTAACCCGTCTATACACCTTGCGGGATCACACACGACGAGTCACCAGTACATAAATCAATCCCAAAATAAGGTGCTTGGGTTGGCAAATAACATCTTTATAATGATTCATCACATCCAAATAAACCACATAATTGGCAAACAAAATGAAACCAACACATATAGAGCCAAACATTCTACATAAACAGAACATATGCTAGTAACATCTCTTGCATGTCAAATCTTATGCTTCGTGTAACATGATGCATGTACTTCTTCAAAACACCACACAAAACTCATGCATATGTCTTCTTTCGTAAACATGTCATGCGTGTCATTTCATAAAATTTTTCATAATTCTTCTTATCATATTCTTTGCGTGCAGAACTTTATACCCGGTGGGTGATCAGTCCACAACAAACAGAACTTTATACCCCGTGCTAAAAGGTCCACGACCCCATAACGTATAACTTTATACCCTGTGTTGAAAGGTCCACGGCCCCATAACATATAACTTTATACCCCGTGCTGAAAGGTCCACGGTCCCATAACATAAATTTATTTTCCGTGCTGATAGGTCCATGGCCCCATAAAATAACTTTATTTTCTGTGCTGATAGGTCCACGACCCCATAAAATACTTTATACCCTGTTGTTGATTTACAGGTCACGCTTTTATACCCTGCTTTCACCGGCGTGACTTTTATACCCTGCGATCAACCAGCAGCCATAGTTGCTTTTCGAAAACTTTAATCTTCTTTTCAAACTCGTGTTCTGTTCGCAAAACAAAACTGATGTCGAAATACAAAGTGTTCATATCATGATGAACAAGGCTCATGTAACATCACATCAAACATGTAAACATGCACACACACACTTTACATATCAAGTACAAAGTCCTGAACCTCTATCACACCCTGCTCGTACTATTTCATGTGCTTTCGTATTACAAAAATCATCTCAAGTTCCCACTTAACCTTGCTCACTCGTACTTCCTCAAACACACATTGTTCGTACCATTTTATGCCCTTTCATATTTCTAACTCACTTCGAATTCATACCTAACTTTACTCATTCACACTTAGTGTTTACAACTCAAGTACACCTCATTCATACCACTTCATGTCCTTTTGTCTCGCAAATTCACTTCGAATTCATAATTAACCCTACTCATTCACACTTAATGTCTACAACTTAAGCACACTTCAAAAACATTCGTATTTTATGAGCAATGGAAGAGAATAAAGGTATCTCACACACATGGAGCGCTTAATGGTCAAAAGGAACTTCCAGTACACTTGGAACGCCTTCAGGAGGCGCCTAAAGTGACTTGGAGGGCCTATTCTAGGCGTTCGAAGTGTTCTGGAATGTGCTGGTATACATCGAACGCCTACATGAAGCGCCTTATGTGACATTGAACGCTTTGGAGGTGTTCGAAGTATTCTGGAGTGTGTTGTGACACATCGAACGCCTACATGAGGCGCCTTATGTGACATGAAGCGCCTAATGTAGGTGTTCGAAGTGTTCTGGAATGTGCTGTGACACATTGAACGCCTACTTTAGGCGCCTAATGTGACATGAAGTGCCTAAAGTAGGTGTTCAAAGTGTTCTGACGGTTCCAAAACTGCAATTTTCTGTAGTAACTTCACTCCTTCATCTTCCTCAATCACTTCTTTCATCTTAACACCTCAAATTCAACCTTACATTCTGATCTCCATCATGCACAACACACCACAAACGCAGTTTGATTTTTACCTTTAACAGTTTGCATCAACCTTAAGCCTTCTATCATTCCTATCTCGGGATGTATCATCAATCTTCTACCCCATGTTCAACTTACATCACATTCTTCTCTATCTCTTCAAATCTTCTTCAACTCATCTCAAATCATCTAAAGCAATCTTTAGAAACATAACAAGTAATATTTACAACAAAGATGACACTTTAAGGGCATGTTTATCAACAATGAAGCACAACATGAATGCTTTCACATTTAGGCTCAAAGAACATGACTTTAAATCAAGAAAACAACAACAAGTACATATAGTAGAGCATGTAACATACACAAATCAAGATTACTAATGTGTGATCCGAATTTTCTCTTTATAAGAACATAGGGCCTGTTGTATCAAAATTTGCGTAAAGCGTATAGAAAGATTACTTGCCTTTGTTTCTAGATAGTCTTACGAGCGTACTGCAGGATCTTGGGAAAGGTTGAACCTAGATTGGCCGCTCTTTCTTCCTTCTCTTCTCCTCTTCTTCTTCTTTCTCTTTTCTCTTCCTTTCTCCTCTTTCTCTCAGCCGTTCTCCCCCTCTCTTTTGGCCTGTGTAACCGATGGTCTAGTGGCCTAATGGGGAGTTATACTCCTTGGTGTAACTCTCTAGTATTTAAGTGGAGAGGGGCATTTTCGGTATTTTGATCTAATTTTCTTAATTTCAGTTTTTTGATTATTTTCTCCACTTACATTTTATTTCACTAGCTTCATAAACATATACATTTACTGTAGTTGAATTTTAAGTTGTTTTAATTTATTCCACGTCGGACTCGAAAATCACGGGGTATTACAGTGTTCCTAATATGATAGGACATGAAATTGTGGAGAGATGATGCGGATATCATTTGGACTACTCTTCCATAAAGTATAGGATAAGACTGCGTATATAAGATCACGAACGCAAGTCTCTTTTCAGACTCTGTGCAAACGCAGAAGCCTAGTGCACCGAAAACACTTTTTTTAAGTTTTAAAAATATTAATACTGTCTTAGTTAAAGATCAATTGTTGTTACATTTTTATAACGGATAAAATAAAATTGAACATCTTCTAGTGTAACGGGACGTGTTATGTGATCGTTAGAGGTTTTCCACACGTGCCCGAAGTCTTTAGCCATGCGTCTATAGTTTGGACGTCTTTGTGGTTGGTCTTCTACTTATTATTCGAAATTTTCAGGAAAGATATAAGCAATGTTTCTCTAATTTCCCAAAATAAAAAATTGTAAAATTTTGTGTGATTTCGTACTGTTATAACTTTATCGTTGATTTTTTTGGGTCGCTAGATAGGTTAAAGAAAGATCTAGACCTCGGAGATATCTTTCCAATATTCTCTTGGAATAAAAGACCAATATCTCTGATCCAGTGGACCTCTACTTCCTCAGTCTCATGGGCCTCCGTAGAAGATGCAAATCGAAAGTTTAACAGACTCTTAGCTTGATAAAACTTCGTCAAAATCCACATAAAATGTCTATTACAAACTGGACCAACGACCTTTTATCTTTCAAACACTGCGTGCTTAGCTTTATGTTCCATGGGCGCACACTGCTTGTTGAAAGGACTATTATTATAAATTTTTCTCATCACACACTAAACCTGTCACAATGTCTTTTTTTTTTCCCCTTCCCCACAGAAAACACATAAAGCGTTTTGGAATTCCCACTGTGATGATTTTTTATACTTTCCTTAGCCGCCCTTATGCTTACTTTACACCATTATTTAATTAAATTGCTCCTCCAATCGCTTTACACTTTATACAAGTTTGTACGGGCAAACCATTTTTCTAATAACATTTCCTTTACAATTTAAATGAATTATTTATATTGAAAAATTTGGAAAGGCATCAAGGTCAAGTTAGCAAATGACACGATATGCTTAAAATGCGGGTGACACTTATCCAAAATGGGCAATAAGTGATTTCCTTTATGAAAGCCATAAAACTCTTCATTACTCCAGCTAAAGCAGTTCATTAGTACAACAACAATATTACTCCATTGCATTAAGTTTCTGTCTATGGCAGGATATGAAAGGCCGGGTGTTTGTAACCATACACATGTGTTAGAAATACATAGGTTGTTTTCCGATGACCTATAATAAAAATTACGTCAAGCTGTGTCGAGAATATAAGAAGCGTAGTCAATTTAGTAAGTCATTTTGCTTTATTATATCATATTCTAAAGTAAAGAAAGATTGTGTTATTTACCCATTAAAAGGAAACGAAAGGAGTTCGTTAATATGATAACCTATCTAAGTAAGAATCCATCACTATTTTCACAAAAATAAAACAGTCAATAGGCAACTCTTTCACTACAGTACGCAGCAAAAAGAGAAACAAATATTTTATTCTCGACATATGAAGATTTTGACTTGGACATAACGGAGATTATATTTGGTTTATCCCGTCCCACATGAAAAAATAAAATTTAAAAATGTCACGGTATATGCCGAAACATAAATCATCATCCGAATAATTGAACTGCAAAAAGATCCGATTTGTTGATAATTGTTATCTTGTATATGTTTGAAATAATGCCGAAATATGCAAAAACAAATACGTGTTAGAAATTTTAGAGTTATGTCTCCCGAAAAACCTTTGACGTTTATGTCACTTACTAAAATCCGAGTTAAAGAGTAAAATTCTGTCTTATAGTATTTAGCATAAAGAATAGAGAATTTATTATGAGAATCCCTCCAGTGTGTTGTTGAAATCTTTTTATGAGAATAATGAGCTATTTTGCATGTAGAAGATGATAAGTGTCAAGTTATCTTTGTGAAAGCTTCATGTATTGTGACAAGTGTTAATAGTTGTAGACAAGTATTGAGTGTGTCAAAGATGAGCCATCCTCATTATATGCTAATTCTCTACGGAGCTACATGCTTACATGCTGAATCTAACAAGTGATGACCTATTCACCCTTAAACAATTTTCTTCATTAATTTATAACTTTCCTTTCATTGTTACATATCTTCTATAATTTTGCCTTTATGAGCATATAAATATGACTCCAATACTAAATATCAATTTAGATTACTATTTTTTTAAGGTAAGCAACAAGAAGTCTCAATTATGTGACATCCAGTATCATCAGGCTCATACTAGCATCACTACACTCAAGTTACATGGAATTCCAAAATAGAATCAGAGACGCCTACTAGATTAACCAAATCGTTTAGGGGATCCTGGTGATTCTAGTGTAGAAGTTGATCCATTTAAGGAGATGGATTATAACACCCTATACCATGTAGACTTAGAAGTCTGGCAAAGAGATTGTTGCAGAACCAGTAAGGACGCTGTGTAGCGCCCCGCTGTTACGCCCCGCACCCTCTTTAGAATAATTAAGAGATAAAGAAGAATTAAATGAGATTAATGACAGTCAACCGTAATTAATTACGAATTAAATAATAGGATTAATGGGAATTGATTGAGGGTTTAAATATTGAAATTAATGAGGATTTAATTTTGAATTAAATATTAGGATTTATCCTTTAAGATAAATAGGGAAATATGATATAATCTAGAAACTCCAAACTTTTCCCTTTCCTTATAAAAAAACTGACATAGCATCAGTTTCCCCTTTTCTAAGAAGAGAGAACAACGCAAATCCTCTCCTCCTAGGCGGTTTTCATCTCCCCTCAACCCTAGGCGAAGAACTCTGCTAGATCTTCATCCAATCTTCGTCCGTTCTTCGTTCCTTCTTCGAGCAATCAAAGGCAAGTAATCTACTTATAAGTTCTTACGTTTTTGCGAAAGAAAAAAGCCTACTTTTGGTATTAAATGGATCACCATGCAGTAGTTTCTTTTCGTGATTACGTGTATATGATTTATGTGTTTGGTGTTGACGATTTGGCCATTATATGTTGAAATCGTGTTTGTTGTTCATGGTTTATGTGTGATCATGTGAATCCCCATCCCTTAAATCTCACTTGCTTGATGATGGCGGTTGAAGGGAGGGATGAGTGAAAAGGTTAGGTTTTTGGGGTTGATTTGATGAAAGATTCGAGCTTTAGGATTGAATCGTTGACGTGCGTGTGAAGGATCTGGTTTGAGAAGATTAAGAATGGATTGATAGGGAAGATTAGGCTTGGAATGATAGGAAGAGAGTTGGAAAACGAAGGGGATATAGATCTGCAGATTCTGCAGAAATCGCAGGATGAAAATTCTGAAAATCTATGACGTCGATCGATCGACGTATAGCAGGTGAGAGATCGACGTGCCTCAGATGCACGTCGATCGATCGACGTGGAAGGAGTGAGAGATTGACGTGCTTCAGATGCACATCGATCGATCGACGTAGTTCAGGGTGAGGGTATGACGTGTAGTAGGTGAGGGTATGACGTGTAGTAAGTGAGGGTATGACGTAAGGGTATGACGTGTAGTAAGTGAGGGTATGACGTGAGGGTATGACGTGTAGTAAGTGAGGGTATGACGTGAGGGTATGACGTGTAGTAAGTGAGGGTATGACGTGAGGGTATGACGTGAGGGTATGATGTGAGGGTATGACGTGAGGGTATGACGTAGGTTGAGTGAGAGATCGACATGCCTCAGATGGACGTCGATCGATCGACGTCAGAGTATGACGTACGTAGATCGATCGACGTCAGGGTATGACGTCAACCAGTTTTGTGGGAAAGTAAGGGAAGAAAGAGGGAAGCTATGGGATCCTTTGGGTGACCTTAGGGACTTCTTAGGACCTGATTATGACTAGTCTAAGTCTTGGGAACATGACTTAAGATGGTGAATCAAGGTTGAAGAATTTGAAGGGTATTCGAATCGGAGTTCAATGTGGATGACCTAGGAGGGTTAGGAAATGAACGTATGAGGTGTTATAGTGTTCTTCGAAAGAAAGATAGGAGTACTCACATGAGTGTGTGGAGTTTAGTAGCAAGACTAAGTGTTGATGACCTAGTTGAAGCATAAACTTTGATGTGTAAGCTAGAGAAGTCTTGTGTGTTACTTGTACTTGCGCATGTGAACATGAACTGCATATGTGAATGAGATATGTGATTGAAACGAGGAGTCGGGCATCATGGCACTTGCATTTGCATATTGATTTGAAAAGAGAGGTGCTTCGGCACAGATTTGCGAAGGTGACCTGCAATGTTAACCGGGATAGAAATTTAAGCCGGGGTGCATTGCAGGGCACAAAAGACTGTAACATAAACCGGGATGGAAATATAAGCCGGGGCGCGTTACAGGGTATAAAGTTGTCTGTAATGCCAATCGGGATGGAAATATAAGCCGAGGTGCATTACAGGGTATAAAGTTGGCTGTAACGTAAACCAGGATGGAAATATAAGCCGGGGCGCGTTACAGGGTATAAAGTTATGTGATGTGACCGGACATTATGTCATGCATTGCACTGTTTAAAAAGAGAAAGTGTTCATGTATATGAGAATGTGTAGTGTAGTGCATATTTTGACATGCATCACGAGAATCAATGTGGTATGAATGTGGGTGGTATTTGATAGCCAATGAATTGTTATTTGCGTGCAAATTGTTGTACTTGCTTTATTACGTTATTCGCCTATATATTTGGAAGTTTTACAAGACATGTGCCCCACAATTCCCTTGAATTATCTATTACTCATGTCTTGCCATGTGTTGATCCCGTATGTCTTATAAGCGGGTTACTTGCTAGCGTTTTTCGCTAAGGGTACTACCTTTGTGATTGCAGATGAGCCTAGCTACGACATGATATTCATAGAAGACGATGGCGAGTGGGCTGAATGGGATATATAGAGTCATGTTGGGAGCTAGATGACACAGTTGTTATTTATTTCAGTTCTTTCATACACTTGAGAATTAGTTCGTTATTACTGTGACTACCCTTAGAGATGTTATTATCATTTGATGTATTGAATTGATGGTGGAGATTTATTAGATACATGTTTCCGCGCTTGTTTCTCTTATGTCGATGATGATGTGGATTCGAGATATGAGACGTCTTGTAGTCTTCTCAGTAAGCTACGACGGGTGTACCGGTTCGGATTCCGTTGTCCGGGTCGGGGCGCTACACCCGCTTCCGAGCCCTAACATCGGGAACAGTGCACCCGTCGTATCTCGCTAAGGAGAATATAAGACGTCGAATCAACCTCTTACGTATCAGAAATGGCGTAGAATTTTTTCTCACGGAAACGTAAATCATAACTTAAATTAAACTCGAATAATTGTTATTACATCACTGAATAAAGAGAAATCTGATAATAAAACAATAAAGAAGTCTGTGAAAACTCCCAAAAGATGACTAAGAACAAAACGGCTGCAGAGTCTCCTCCTATCCTAGCTGCAGCTCTCAACCGGCCCACTCCGGTATGTCCGTCCCGTCCTCAACAAAGATGTGCTCGTAGTCCTCATCCGGCTCACCTGGAAAGTAGGAGTGAGTGACAGAAAATCACCCAGTAGATGCCCGCCTCAAACAAATACAAAACGTACATACCGAAATGATATAACCACATAGCACATAAACATACTATAACATGCATAAGATAAAATAAATGCTGTAAGTAAAGCAATCCACATAAAATGCGCAAGTACGTGATGCATGCTCAATCCACGTGTCACACGCATGATTCCGGGATTGACTGGATGTCTGTAGCCCGTACACTACAATCCACCCTAACAGATGCCCGTGGCCCGTACACCACGATCCATCCTGGCCGATGCCCGTGGCTCGTACACCACGATCCACCATAATTGATGCCCATGACCCGTACACCATGATCCACCATAACCGAATACTTATGGCCCGTACACCATGATCCACCATAACCGAATACTTACGGCCCGTACACCATGATCCACTCCATTCGAGCGTCTGAGACCCGTACATCTCAACCCACTCCAAATGCAATGCACGTGCCATGAATGCAACAACATAGTTGCCTGGGGCCCGTACGCCCATCCTTACCACCTCCGGCACTCAATATTTAGTTTCGTAAATTTTTCAGATATTGGAAAGTTGTTATTTAGCATCACCCTTATTTTTCCTTAGCTTGTATTAATTTTCTAGAATTTTTACTAATTTTCCCTAATTTTTCTTTATTTAATTCCATTTATTACTATATATTTTTAATTATTTACATTTATCAAAATTCATAAATTAATTGGAAATAATTTAATTTTTAACTTTTTATATTTTCTGGAATTTATTTAGAATTTTCTAATAGTTAAATATATTTTTCTGGAATTTTAAACTAATTTTAATCAATTATTTATTGTTTAATCATTTCAGAAATTAATTTTCAGATTTATTTATTTATTTTTGGTTTGGACCGGCCTGCTGTCCTGGTCCGGTCCGCTGGCCGTCTGGCCCGGTCCGGCAGCCGGTCCGGTCTATCACATTTTTCCTTTTTTTTACAATTTCCGATCCGGCCCACTCCTGGCCAGACCAGCCCACCTGAGAACTGGGTCAGCCGGGTCAACCGGCCCGCTGACCTGGATTTTATTATTATTTTATTTTATTCCTATTTTCTTCTAACCTCAATAAAATCTTCGTTTTAACTCCGATTGACCTCAAACCAGTTGCGTTGGACTTGTTATAACAAGACGCATCTTTTGAAAGTGGAAACGTCAGCGCATGTCCGGACGCGCCGTCAGGGGCTGCGCCTGGGCCCCACGCGCCACCCTTTGAAACGCGTCCGCCAGACCCGTTTTCGACTTCCAACCATATCCCAACCTATTTCGGCCCAGATGAACCTATTCTAAGGCCAAAACACAAGGTTAAGAGGCTCCTACTATGAAAGTTTCCACTTTTCAATTTACTTCAAGGTTATTTTTGATTCAATACAATCCTACCACCAAAGTTCAAACACATACAAGCACATAGCAGCAATAAAACAATCACTTCATGCTTTTCTGAATATAAACAAATACAAATCTATACCCAATACAAATAAAAACAATGAATCATATGAAATGTACCATCAAAGCATGCATGGATCATACCCATTTGAGAGGAAAGAGGCACCTACCTTAAACTTGTGAATTAAAAACGATAAACAAGAAGTCGTTGGTGCTATATGGCTAGCCCTCCTTTTTCTTCTTTCTTCTTTGATCCAAGATTGAGAGATTTTTTTTGAGAGGAGAAAATCGGTTGAGGGGTTTTGAGGAGAAGGGGAAATCGGCTGGGAGGGAAAGAGGGTTGGGAACGCTTAATAAGAGAGAGAGGGGAGAGAAATTAGGGATAGATTAGGGTTATGATTTTGATTGATTTTGATTTCCTTCATTTTTTTTATATTTATCCTATATTATCTATTATTATTATTATTATTATTTTATTATTATTATTATTATTATTATTTTATTTTTTATTGTTTTTTTTAAAAAATCTCGGATGTAACATCCTACCTACCTTACAAAAAGTTTCGTCCTTGAAACTTAACGTGCCTTATCCGAAAAGCTGTGGATATCTCTCTGCATCTGCTCCTCGAGCTCCCAGGTCGCCTCGCGCTCGGTGTAATTTTTCCACTGGGCTTTAACATAAGGGATGACCTGATGTCTCAATAACTGGTCCTTGCGATCAATGATCCTGATAGGAGTTTCCTCATAGGTCGTGTCCGGTCGAATTTTCAATGGTGGCGGATCTAAATCATGGCTAGGATCCGGAACATATCTCCTCAACTGAGAAACATGAAATACGCTGTGAATCTGAGCCAAGGCAAGGGGTAACGCTAATCGGTAGGCCAAGGTACCGACCCTTTCGAGTACCTCATATGGACTAATGTAGCAAGGCCTCAGCTTACCCTTCAAACCAAATCGTGAAACCCCGTTCATAGGCGACACTCTCAAGTAAACCTTCTCGCCCACAGCGAACTCTAAAGGACACCTCATTAAATCTGTCCAACTCTTGCTTCCGTCTTGCGCAACCTTGAGTTTATCACGTATCAACTTCACTTTTTCTCTAGTATGTTCAACCAACTCAGGACCGATAATAGTACGCTCGCCAATCTCGTCCCCATGGACAGGGGGACCTGCACTTACGTCCATAGCGTGCCTCAAAGGGTGTCATGCCGATGGCACTATGGTGGCTATTGTTGTACAAGAACTCAATTAGCTTGATCATACCATCCCAGTTCTCTCTGAGGTCTAGTGCGCAAGCCCTCAACATGTCCTCAAGCGTCTGAATCATCCTCTCTGACTGCCTATCGTGTTGGGGATGAATTGTAGTGCGTGAACGTAGTTTCGTCCATTACATGTATCAGCATACACGAGTTTAATATGTTTTGTCATTTTAATTGTTAAGTCGTTAAACATGTTTTGTGTAGACATATAATATGCTGTGTATCCTTATGTTAAACGCATGTATGACTTACGTATCATATGTAGCTCATGAATTCATAATCATTATCTGCAGTTTGTCACTTATATTATGTTTATATTGTTTGTTAGTTGAGTTTTAAACGGTACACACGTTATGCGCGTTCAATTTAGCCTTTGTTTATCGTGATCTCTCTTTTTGTACTTATGTTAGTCTTTAATAGTAATTATATTATTATTTTTTTGTTACTTATACTCTATCTTTTTCGTATAACTTATCCTATTGTTGTATAAATATCATTGTATATATATTTCCGAAGGAAATGCATAAATGCATAGATCTTACTATAATTTATTTGGGTGTTCAAGTTGATAAAAAATTCTTTTTTTTTGTTATTAAGTTATTTATATTTTAATCTATTACTATGATTTCATGCAATAATATGTCATTCCTAACTCGTAATTAGCATGCTCTTCAATTGTGTATGATGATGATTTGTTTTAAAACCGGTAGATGTATGCCTATTTCGTAACCTATGACTAGAATGAAAAGTACTTGTGTTATTGTATTGTGTTGTTTATTGTCGTTATATATTCTGATGTTTATTATTGTTTTGTTGTATTAGTTATGTTGCGGTATCATTGAAATGGTTGTATGTATACTTGTGCATATTTACTTAATGTCGTTTTGTTACTTTTCTTTCGGGTATCTATTTGTATGTTTTTTTAAATCGACTTATTTACGTTGTTAATGTTGTAACAAATTGTGTTTGCCTATATGCCTCTTTATTGTTGTAAGAGACTGAGTTTTTTTTGTGTAGTGGTCATTTAGCACATATACTTCTGTCTTATCGTATATCTTTGGTACATTCGCTACTCATACGTTGTTATCGTATTCTATATATATTGTGAGCTTTTATCTATTACTTTTTATTTTCATGTCGTTGCTGGTATGTATAGGTATATGTGTATATAAACATTTATTATTTGTCTTTCGTACTTATACTGTTTGTGTTTTGTGTGTTGATAACATTATATGGCTTAATAAGTTGATTGGTTCATTACAGCTCACAAAGTCATACTGCTGTAAGGGTGCACACATTTTAGTATGTCTTGTGCATATTTTTTTTTTATGTTAGTATGTTATAACAAGCTGGTAAATTTTCTTTTTTTATATATATATACATGGTGGTTAATTTAATTAACTTAATTTAATTTTTTTTTAACTAATTTTTTTTTGCACTTTTCTGGTGTTTATTGTTCATGTTATACTTGAATTAGTACATTTTATTAAAGATGGAGTGGTGGTATGTGATAGTAGGGCAAGATATTGGTTTTGCAGATGTGACTGTGATTTTACTACTAACGACTTAAGTTATTTTGTTTATATGTTATGGTAGGTTATGTATTTGTTTATGTCGTGCATGAGTATGGTGTGCATTATGTTGTGTTTGTGCACCTGATTTTTTGTATGTGATATATATATAATTTGTTGAATAATGTTGCTGCATATTCATAGTTCATTATGTTATGTGATATCTCTTTTTTTTGTATTGTGTTATGTTTCTTTGTGTAGTTGTGTTGGATTTTGTATGGTTGATGTTCTAGTACGTGTTTGATATGTGGAAATATGTCGTTAAGATATGTTGTATTGATCAGTGTGTGTATATATAGTTAATTAGCAAAATTATGTATTATGGTCTTGTGTTTAAGTGTTCTTTTTTTTGGCTCAGCAAAACTTTGCCGAGATCAACAGTCCACTCGAACTCGCCTTCTTCTACTTCCATCTGCTCAGGGCACCAGTATCGACGAGAATCCTTCAAGAAATTTCCGGTAGCAGCTGGCCAAACCAAGAAAACTCCTTACTTCAGTCACCTTGGTCGGTCAGGGCTATTCAACGATTGTCTTAATCTTCTTCAGATCCACTGAGGTCCCCTCTTTTGAACTTACGCGACTTAAGAAAGTCACGATTCCGCTGTGCAACTCTGATCCTTTATCTCAGACCGACATCCCCTGTACTGATGATGAGTCATTGATAACTGATCACTGACGATTGACTCTGGTATGACGTCGTCTGACTCCTCGACGTCCGCATCAGTCATCACGTGGATCTAGGCATTGGTTCTTGCTTCCTTTTATGCTGCTCCTGATTCTGTTGTGATGGTGGCGCCGGCCCTTGCTCAGTGCCCTCTCTCGTAAAGCATCCTGGTTGTTGCACTTATACTTGCATAGTCCCCCCACAATGACCCGAGTGTGGCATCCATAATGAGCACATGATGGCGACGGGGGCCCTACATCCCTCTGCGACTGTACTTTCGTCACGGGCGGTCATGTGGTTATTAACGACCATGTCGCATATCTCCACCTCCTCCGGTGAAGGGTCCTTCTGAACATCGAATTACGAACGTCCTGCATTTTCCTGTAGTAGAACCTCAGATCCGGTGGCGGCGGTGGTTGCAGCTGCTGCTGCTCCTGCTGTTGCTGAGGTGAGCCATCTGTACCTGCTGCTAGGCCACCAATGTAGTCAAAGTGGCCAGCGTATCTGCAAGTACATGGGGGATGGTCTCCTGACCCACCTGATCGTCACCATTATGGCCTCCATTTCCAGCTAGCTCACGTCGCGGAGGCAATTTTTTTTTGGGTTTCAATTTATGAAAAGAATCCAGATTAGTCAAGAGTAAGTTGAAAGGGTTGGACGCTGATAAATCAATAACTAAGCAAGGAAAGTTCACCGTCGGCACACACCTCCCATAACCCGATCATAACTTAGGTCTAAAATCATAGCTTAAGTCTACTTTGTTTATTAGGGGTAAAATCGCAATTTTACAAAAGAGCATAACTTATGTCTAAATGATCTAATTAATCCTGCGTTTCCGAGACGGATCTGAAGCCTCGGCTCTGATACCACCTGTAGCGCCCCACTCCCGAGCCCTAACATCGGGAACAGTGCACCCGCCGTATCTCGCTAAGGAGAATACAAGGCGTCGAATCAATCTCTTACGTGTCAGAAATGAAGTAGAAATTTTTCTCGCGGAAACGTAAACAATAACTTAAATTGAACTCGAATAATTGTTATTACATCACTGAATAAAAAGAAATCTGATAATAAAATAATAAAGAAGTCTGTGGAAACCCCCAAAAGATGACTAAGAACAAAACGGCTGCAGAGTCCCCTCCTATCCTAGCTGCAGCTCTCAACCAGCCCACTCCGGTATGTCCGTCCCGTCCTCAACAAAGATGTGCTCGTAGTCCTCATCTGGCTCACCTGGGAAGTAGGGGTGAGTGACAGAAAATCACCCAGTAGATGCCCCCTCAAACAATTACAAAACGTACATACCGAAATGATATAACCACATAGCACATAAACATACTATAACATGCATAAGATAAAATAAATGCGGTAAGTAAAGCACTCCACATAAAATGCGCAAGTACATGATGCATGCTCAATCCACGTGTCACACGCAACAAGAATCATGTCATGCAATATGCCCCTAGACCTATATGCAATGCATGATCCCGGGATTGACTGGATGCCTGTAGCCCGTACACTAAAATCCACCCTGACGGATGCCCATGACCCGTACACCACGATCCACCATGACCGATGCCCGTGGTCTGTACACCACGATCCACCATAATCGACGCCTATAGCCCATACACCATGATCCACCATAACTGAATACTCATGGCCCGTATATCATGATCCACTCCACTCGAGCGTCTGAGACCCGTACATCTCAACACACTCCAAATGCAATGCACGTGTCATGAATACAATAAAAAAGTCGACTGGGGCCCGTACGCCCATCCTCACCACCTCCGACACTCAATATTTGCTTTCATAAATATTTTGGATATTGAAAAGTTATTATTTAGCATCACCCTTATTTTTCCGTAGCTTGTATTAATTTTCTACAATTTTCTACTATTTTTCCCTAATTTTTCTTTATTTAATTAAATTTATTACTATTTATTTTTAATTACTTACATTTATCAAAATTCATAAATTAAGTATAAATAATTTAATTTTTAACCTTTTATATTTTTTGGAATTTATTTAGAATTTTCTAATAATTAAATATATTTTTCTAGAATTTTAAACTAATTTTAATCAATTATTTATTGTTTAATCATTTCAGAAATTAATTTTCAGATTTTTTTAATTTATTTTCGGTTTGGGCCGGCCTGCTGTCTGGGTCCGGTCCGCTGGCCATCCGGACCGGTCCGGCAGCCGGTCCGGTCCATCACATTTTCCTTTTTTTTTACAATTTCCGATCCGGCCCACTCCTGGCCAGGCCAGCCCACCTGAGAACCGGGTCAACCGGCCCGCTGACCTAGATTTTATTATTATTTTATTTTTTTCTATTTTCTTCTAACCTCAATAAAATCTTCGTTTTAACTCCGATTGACCTCAAACCAGTTGCGTTGGACTCGTTATAACAAGACGCATCTTTTGAAAGTAGAAACGTCAGCTCGTGTCTGGACGCGCCGTCAGGGGCCGTGCCTGGGCCCCACACGCCACCCTTTGAAACGCGTCCGCCAGACCTGTTTTCGACTTCCAACCCCATCCCAACCTATTCCGGGCTAGATGAACCTATTCTAAGGCCAAAACACAAGTTTAAGAGGCTCATACTATGAAAGTTTCCACTTTTCAATTTCCTTCAAGGTTATTTTTGATTCAATACAATCCTACCACCAAAGTTCAAACACATACAAGCACATAGCAACAATAAAACAATTACCTCATGCTTTTCTGAATATAAACAAATACAAATCTATACCCAATATAAGTAAAAACAATGAATCACATAAAATATATCATCAAAGCATGCATGGATCGTACCCATTTGAGAGGAAAGAGGCACCTACCTTAAACTTGTGAATTAAAAACGATAAACAAGAAGTCGTTGGTGCTATATGGTTAGCCCTCCTTTTTCTTCTTTCTTCTTTGATCCAAGATTGAGAGATTTTTTCTTTTTTTGGGAGGGAAAAATCGGTTGAGGGGTTTTGAGGGGAAGGGGAAATCGGCTGGGAGGGGAAGAGGGCTGGAAACGCTTAATAAGAGAGAGAGGAGAGAGAAATTAGGGATAGATTAGGGTTATGATTTTGATTGATTTTGATTTCCTTCATTTTCCTTTATATTTATCCTATATTATCTATTATTATTATTATTATTATTTTATTTTTTTATTATTTTTTTAAAAAAAAACACGGCTGTAACACGCAGACCCATTTAAGGGTGTGAATTGTAAAGCCTCAATTCATCTCAAGGAAGAATTTAAAGAATATCATAATATAGAAGTATTTGTCTAAGGGCTAAACGTTAACATATATTAACCACTTACGAGCCAACAAAGATGACTCCTACAAAGTTGACATTTATTGTTGTCGTATGTATTATAAAATCACCAGATCTTCAAATGCTTTAAATTATTGTTAAATGACATAAAAACTTATGTAAAAGAAAAATCAGGGGGAAATACTCATTTTGTTCAAAAGATATTGTCATAGTTTGACTTGAACTTAAAATCTAAATATATTTGGATACTATCAATAATCTATCCTTAATTGGTTAATTGAAGTAAATTAGATATATTATGCAAGCGATAATTAACGAGTAGTATGAGAACTTTAACTATGAACATACTCTTATTTTTGGAAATGTGAAAACATTTTTTTTGGAACAAACTAGAATACAAAATAAGACAATACTTCTGATATGGATGGAGTAGATAAGATGAAAAATATTTTTTGAAAGAATGTTGACCCTCAACGTAATAGACATCTAAGTTTGAGGGAAAAAAGAGAAATAGTAATAAATAAGCTTTATGGAAGGATATAAAATGATTGCTAAGGATCAAGAACATAAGGTTTATAGATTGAAGAAATCTTTGTATTGTTTAAAACAAGCTCCCAAGTAATGGCATGAAAAGTTTGATAATGCCATGTTGGTTAGTGGATATATTGTAAATGAAAGTGATAGATGCATTTATAGCAAGTTTGAAAACATTGATAGTGTGATTGTTTACTTATATCTAGATGATTTCTTAATCTTTGGAACAAACCTTGAAATTGTAAATGGTACTAAATCATTATTGTACTCTATCTTTGAAATGAAAGATATGGAAAAAAACAAATTTAATACTTGGTCTTAAATTAGTATAGAAATGTGGAGAGGGGGTATATGCTTTCATAATCTCAATACGTTGAAAAGATTTTGAGAAAATTTCACTTTGATGTTAAACCTGCTAGCACACCATATGATTCAACTATGAGATTAGAGAAAAAGAAAAACGATAGTGTATCTCAATGTGAATATGTTAGGATCATTGGTAGTGTCATGTATCTCATGAATTGCACTAGATCGGATATTGCATATTCTGTAAACAGGTTAGCAAGATGTACTTATAATCCTAGTAAAGAACATTGGGATGCTCTAAAACGATTATTGAGATATTTAAGAGGAACTATGGATTTAGGACTCACGTTTAATGGTTGTCCAACATTGTTAGAAGATTATTGTGATGCAAATTTGGTCACAGATAATGATGAAATAAACACCACTAGTGGATATGTGTTTACTTTGGGTGGTGGTGCTATTTCGTGAAAATCTTCTAAACAAACTTGTAAGGCTAAATCAACAATGGAGTCAGAATTTGTTGCATTAGAACTTGCATGTACAAAAGCAGAATGTTGTAAAGTACGTCCAAAGTACTTTAAAATGTGCTCTAAACTTATATAAAAACATGTAAAATGTTGTTTGGGAGATTGAAAGATAATATGAACACTTTGAACTTGTAAGAAATTACTTGGATCAATCCATGTATAAGTTGGATCGACCCAAATGAAAGCTGAAATGAAGTTAAGTGTTTTGTTGGATATAGGTTGATCACATTGATCGAACGATGTATACATCGATCGATCGATGTGGTATGGATGCAAAGTTAAGAGCTTTCTGTCTTACATAGATCGATCACATGATCGATCGATGTGGCATCGATCGATACATCGATCTATCGATATTGGCAGGATGCAAAGTTGAAGCTCTCTGTCCAACATCGATCGATCGATGTACCAAAAGTCAGGACTTTTCATTTTGAATTGCATCTTTTGATCCAAGAATCATCTCACTTCATACACGAACGTTATGCAACAGACATAGAGGTTAATTAAACTGCTGAAATGGGTTTTCAAAGTGGTATTAACACAACGCAAAGCTTATAAATAGTAGGCTTTGCTATCTTAAATTACATACAAGAACTTTTACTAAATTCTGAAAGTTTAAGCACTTGTTTTCCTCCAACTTCTTTTTCTTCCTCCTCCACTATCAATTACTTTAATTAGCAAGTTTAATCTCTCTCTTAGAGCAAAAGAAAGGGAGAAAACCGTTATATCCTGAGAATCATTTGCTTGAAGACTACCTTGCTCACTGATAGAGACAAAATTGCTTTAAGAACAATGATCATCTAGTCACGTCTCGGTTGAATTTTTCTCTTTGATTGTTCGTATTCTTACTCCTTTCTCCAACACAATGGGCGCACACTGCCTGTTGAATGATTATTACTATATAAGTTTTCTTTGATGAGGGAGTGGGTTCTCCCCCACCTGTACCAGAGGTCCCTTAGCCAGGTGGGATGTAAATCGAGGGATGTGTTCCACCGGCAGCCCTGCAAAGGGTGAGGACACACGAGACTCAGCCAGCCCAGAGGCAACCCTTGTAATATTTCAACAAGGATTGTCTCCACACGGGCTCAAACTCGGGACGTCGGGGTTCTAGCCCCAATCACCTTTGTCACTTACCACTGGACTATGCCCCGGGGCTACTATATAAGTTTTCTCATAACACACTAAACCGGTCACAAATGCTTTTTTTTTTCCCAGAAAACACATTGGCGAAAGCGTTTTGGAATTCCCACTGTGATGGTTTCTTATATTTTTTTTAGCCGCCCTTATGCTTACTTTACATCATTATTTAATTAAATTGCTCCTCCAATCGCTTTACAGTTTACACTTTATACAAGTTTTGTACGGGAAAACCACGTTTCTAATAACATTTCCTTTACACTTTAAATGATTATTTATATTGATATATTTGGGAAGGCATCAAGTTCAAGTTAGCAAATGACACGTATGCTTAAATGCGGGTGGCACTTATCCAAAATGGCCAACATGTGATGTGCTTTTCCTTCATAAAAGTCATAAAACTCTTTGTTACTCCAGATAAAGCAGTTCATTTAACATGGTAACCTATCTAAGTAAGAATCCAACACAACAACAATACCCAGTATATCTCAACAACACTAAAAGCTACCGTTAAGGTCTGGAAAGGATGAGAGACATGTAAACAATATCTCTCAGCACTAAAAGCTGCCGTTAGAGTCTGGGGAGGGTGAGAGACAGGCAAACAATATCTCCATCCCAAGAGATAGAGAGTTGACTTCTAGTGAGACCTGCGCCTCTATTTAAAATAACGACTGAAATGAAGAAGAAATGGACGCCTTTTATAGTGGCGTCTTACCTAAGTTGTCATTATGACACCATAAAAAAAGGCATATAACGACAGACAAAAAACGTCGTCATTTCGTCGCTACAGGCATATAGCGACAAAAACAGTAGGTCATAATACGGCTTGTCGCAAAGTGATTTTCGTCGGTGAAGCGTCGCTATATTAGAACGGAAAAAATCTCGTCGGTGTTTCGTCGCACAATTGTGACGAAAATCTGTCAGGTCTGCGACCTGTTATTGCCGTCGTTTTTGCGTCGGTGTATTTTTTTCGTCGCTATTTTATAATTTTTTATTTTTTATTTCCGTTCTGCGACATTTTATTTCGTCGCAGAGTTTCGTCGGTATATGTTTTGTCGTCGCTATTTTATAATTTTTTATTTTTTATTTCTGTTCTGCGACATTTTATTTCGTCGCAGATTTTTGTCAGTATATCTTTTTCGTTGCTATTTTTAAATTTTTCATTTTTTATTTCCGGTCTGCGACATTTCGGTTTCGTCGCAGGTTCGTCGCTATTTTTTAATTTAATAATACATATTAATTTAATATTAAATATTAAATATTTTTAATTTATTAATAATATCAATATATTATTAATTAAATAGTTTTTATTATTATTTAATTTTTATAATATATTTTATTTTGTATATTAAATCATTTGTACAAATATTATACAGAAATACAGTACTTGCGTATTGAAGTTCGTATAATTAAATAACACAAACGAAATAGAATCCGTATAAATGTCATATAAAATATAAAAGTACAAAGAATATGTCAATACAATAAATGAAATAGACTATACGAAAAATCAAAAAATAAAATACTATGCAGAGGAAGATGGAGGGGGATCATGCGGAGAAGAGTGACCATCAGGAGGGGGAGGCTGAGGCTGCGAGGTGCTAAAAATGATAGAGATGATGAGATGCGATAGCTGCGAGATTTGCTGGTTCGTCGCCTGCTGCACCTGCATCGTCTGCTGCTACGCATGCTCAAATGCCTGCTGAAGCGCCTGCTGCAGCGCCTGCTGGGTCTGAGTCAGCTGCGACCGCAGTGCC
The DNA here is from genome assembly GCA_036186865.1 of Eustoma russellianum. Classification (NCBI taxonomy): domain Eukaryota; kingdom Viridiplantae; phylum Streptophyta; class Magnoliopsida; order Gentianales; family Gentianaceae; genus Eustoma; species Eustoma russellianum. The sequence goes on from AP025063.1 coordinate 30,408,871, forward strand.
TGTATACTCTCCTCATGCTGCGCCCTGATGGTCTCCACCTCATGCTGCAGCGCCGCATGCTCTGATTCCAGACGCAAAATATCCTCTGGGGCCGCAGAAGGCGCGGAGGTGCTGGCCTCAGAGGAAGCACCTGGATGCAGAACTTCGGGAAAGAATCACGGCACTGCTGATCCAACCCCGTACACCTCCCTCTTCTTCTTATTCTGAGGGTCGACGGTCCGAACCGCATCTCAATAAGCGCGGTTCTTGTCGGCCTCTTCTCCCCTATGTGCGAGTAATCTATTGTACTCGTCCTGAAATGAGAATAAGAATTGTTAGGGTTTAGGGTTTAGAAATAAAACAAACTAAGGAAAAAACAAATGATATCGTAGTCTACTTACACTGATGTCGCGGGCCTTCGCCGTGATCCAGTCCTCCGTCCCATCGGAGGCTTTCTTCCGATGCGTCTTGTAGAAGAGATCGTAGGAGGCTGGCCACTCCCCCGTCTCAAGAATAAAATAAAATATGTTAGTGAAATCCAGAATTTTAAAAATTTTGGCATGACCTATTCGTTTATCGGAGGTACCCCGGCCTTAAAGGCCTCTCCCAAGCCAAAGCAAAAATAAAAAGAAAAAGGCAAATGAACACATATACTACTTAAATTAACCATATACGAATACCAAAAAAACAACAGCGCAACATAAGAAATCAATGAATATAAATAATCCACTTAAGTCAATGAATGTAAATAATCCACTTAAGTCAATGAATCTAAATAATCCAATGAAATCAATGAATCTAAATAATCCAATATTAAAATACTTACCATAGAACGCATCGTGGTGACGTGGGAAACCGAACCACCTGAGTGTGTGGCAGGTGCTGGGCCTTGTACATTGCCGCTGCGCCGGTTCGCCGCGTTCCGAGCGCTGCGGGCTTGGGTAGCAGGGTCCGTCCACCCTTCTATCCACCCGCCCAGGTGGCCTCGGATACGTAGGCAGGCCTGGCAGAAGTGGGGTCATGCTCCCACTTGGTCTTATGCGAGTTGACGAAGTCCCTGTAGCGTTTGGCGGCCCTCTGCCGCCAGGCCTGCTCCACGTCGTGGGCGATGTCAGCTGTCCAGCTGTACGCCTTCTGCAATTATTATACGAAGAAAAAGTAAAAACGTGGTTAGAAAAGTAATGATCGCTTACGCATCAAAAAGTGAAATTCATCAAATTTGAATACCTGAAACTCATCCCAGTAGAACCTACGTGTCTACGGGGTGACACGGGACCAGGCATATCCAGCTGGGTCCTGAAGGCGTGCGCGGAGAGTGTTGCTACTCTCTGTTCGGATGACGAACAGTGAATGGCTCCTCTCCACTATTCATTTAGATTGTTTTTTCATTATTGTCCTTATATATTTTTAATTTATAATTCTATATTAATGAATTTTTTTTCTAATCATCGTTTTCGTTTTCTTAATTTAAACATGTGTTTAATCTCTTACGAATCTTGACGACGCTAAAATACAAACGAAATGTGGTTCAGAAAAATTTGAGACGACTAATTCACCGACTAAACAGTAACTATATACCGACAAAACTTAATACAACGACGAGAACCTACTAACCATACCGATGAAACTTAATACAACGACGAAAACTTAATACAACGACGAGAACCTACTAACCATACCGACGAAACTTAATACAACGACGAGAACCTATTAAGCGCGAATTTATTATCGCAGTTTGAAATTAACGACGTTTTACTGATGAACTACCGACGCACGATGTCTCTTCACACCATTCGACGCTTTTCGTCGCTAAAGCGTCGCTATTACGCAGTGTCCGCACAGTCCGTTACAACGTACGATGAGTTTACGTCGCTAAGTCGTCGCTAATTCAGACGAACCATCACGCCCGCACATTTACGTCGCTAATTCGTCGCTAATGCGAACGAAGCGTCACACCCGCACATAATCCCATCTTGATTAACGGTCGAAAAATTCGTCGCATGTTCGTCGCTATGTCGTCGCTAAATTTACCTATTTATAACCCCACATCCTTACCTTACACACATACAAAGTTATAAAACTTCAAAGTAACATCCTTACATTACACACATACAAAGTTATAAAACTTTAAAGTATGCCGCGTCGTTATATAAGAACCCCAAGGCATGGAGGGGCAAACAGTGCACCTCCACAACGGCCTCCTCCTCAACCACAACCATCGGTTGAGCAGGAGGGTTCAATGTCTGTGCATGACTCAATGCCGCCAGAGGATCCTCAAGAACAAATGCCGGAACCGAATATCGACTACCGTATGCTTATAGCAAACATGCAGCAGCAGTCGAGGCAACTGCACAGCATGAACAGAAGACTGCGCAAGTTGAAATTCAGATATTACAAGCTGAAGCGCCTCCTCAAAGAGTTCGCAGAGAATGTGGCGGCCACTCTTTCTTCCGATGACGAAAAGTGAACGGTCCCTCTCCGCCTCTCTTTTAGATTTCTTTTTTTAATTTTTCGTCTTCATAATGTAAATATTTATTACTAAATGAATAAAAAAATTTTCCAATCACCGCTTTCTTTTTTCTTAATTCATACACGTGTTTAATCCTCGACGAATCTACGACGACATAGCGACGAATCGGAATACGAATGAAAAGTAAAACAAAACATTTGTGACACGCGGGTTTCATCGATAAAAAACCGACGATACACAACGCCGAGAACCTACTAACTGACGAATTTATTTCTTTGTTTATCCGTGTTCTGGAATTTTAGCGACACAATAGCGACGTTATAGCGACGAAACGCAACAATATAAATAGCGACGAACAAAACACACAGAGTAGCGACGAACCACCGACAAAAACACCGACGAAATTGTAATGAAAGGATTAACCTGACTACTTTTTGTTAGCGACAATGCATTTCATCGTAGTTTCGTCGCAATTAACGACGAAATTGCGTTTATCGCAATTTCGTCGCTAATTACCGACGAAACACCGACACACCTTGTTTCGTCGGTGACTTTTTCGTCGCAAATCAAAATTTTTTTGTGGTGTGAATGGCACATAAGGCGCCTAAGGCACTATTCTAGATGGCGAGTAGTTTTACAACCCACATATCAATTTTGCTCTAAGAAGGCATCGTGAATGATGACACCTTATGGCTGCCTCTAAAACGTCATTTAAAATGGCACATTAGAGTCTCATCTATTTTTCGAATTTTTCCAAAACGTATCTTATTTGCAATTTTTTTATTAAAACTAAAAATTTTTTTCGGACTTTCTCCGTGATCTCTATCTTTATCTGGTTGCAAAACTCCTAGGAAGACAGTGAGATATTTTCTTCCAAAGATGATGTAAGCAAACCACTATGGCAATTAAAAAAATTATAAATTTATAATATTGAGCAATTATGCTAGTGACTTTCGGGAGAGGATCTCCTAACCGCCTCCAAAGGAGTATTAAATGACCCCCCGCTACGTGGCACACGGGAGGTGGTGAGACTGGGTGGGGGTCACTCGTATCCAGTCTCACCACCTCTTCTGTGTGCCACGTGGCGGGCGGTCCCAAAAAGGTGAGGAGTTGGGGGTTAGAGGATCTCAATCCGTGACTTTCTGCTCAAAGAGAGGCCACCGTATAGTCCCTATAAATTAATCCCAATTAGGTAGTATGCATTCTTATTCCCAAAACATTCGATTTATCAGCTAAAAGGCCTTTTTTCCCCAAGCAAATATGTCATCAACTGGTGCAAGTTATGCTCAAATTTATTTGCAGCAAAAGCGCCTAAAAGAGAAGCTGAAGAAAACTGAAGAGGAAAGAGCAAGAAAAGAAGGAAGAGATTTTGTATGGAAAATAGTTAAAACTGATTATGATAGAGGAAATAGCGGTGGAAAGAGCTGTAGAATTCATCCTGCTCAAACGGCTAAATCTGCTGCTGTTTAAGGGTGTTAATGGCATATTTTTTTTTACTATAGCTAATGTTTTAACTTGAATACCAACTAGTTACGATGGAATTGTCATATCTTTTCCTCTTTCTATGTTATAAATTTGTAGAAACTTTTTTTTATTACCTTTAACAGTTAAGCTGTAGTATCATTTTTCTTTTTTGTTAAAAGAAAACTTGTATCTAAATTTGGCTTGGCATATATTTTTATTTTTATATGAGCATTTGGCTGGTGTATGTTTCTCTTTTTAATGGATTTTTACGGGGATGTTTGCTGCATCTTTTTTTTAGGAATAATCTTTACTATAATGTAAAATACAATATGAAAACCCTAGAATTTGAAGTAAGATTAGGCCAAAAAAGTAAGTTTCCTTTGCCCATGTTATTTTCAGAATTTGTTTCGACTCAGAGTTTCAATCTTTTGCTGAAGAAAAGGGCGAATTTTGCAGATTAAAGTTCATGCATTCAAAACTATAAACGAAAAGGGTAAACGTGAGGGAGAAGGAGAGTGGTAACGTTTTCTTTTTCTGATATTAACTATACTTTAGGTACCATTTTTTATTCCATAACGTAAAAATGCCTATATTACATCACGAAGGAATCCGTTCGCTCTCCCAACTCTACACATAAACCTAGTGAATCGAAAACGTTTTTTTGTTTCATCCGTTTCTAAAGCTCTTATTTTTTTTTTTTTTTGTCAATTCACAAACTTTTCCCTTATTCCTTTACTCTTGTTTTTAGTTAAATAAGGCAATTAGAAAAAGCTTGTACCTTAATCTTTTAACCCAGATTATAGTTCTATAAGGCTCTCGACGATATATTAGAAATTTGGGTTAATTACCTTTTGCCCCCTCATGTTTGCCATGATCGCCAATACCTCCCTTAATGTTTAAAAATACACTTTTACCTCTCTTAATGTTTGGATTAAAAGGTAAAATGGCATTTAAAAATGTAAAACTAAAAATTTTTAAGAAAAAGTCAAAAATACCCTCCCTCATATTTCACTATTCATCATCGCATTTCAACCAGCAGAAAAGAAAAAGAAAAAGAAAATACAACATGAAGAATGCGGAAGCCAAAAATTTTTTAATCAATTACGGAGCCATATATTAAGTTAAAGGAGAGAGCAGGCATGACATCTATATCTTCAATCTGATATCTTGATAGATCTTCACCACCCAAAAAGCAAACTAGCGTTGCAACTACTGTTGGTTTTGTGGTGGAGGCATAGGGCGAGGCAAAATGAAGGAACTTGACCACCAGGAGGAGGGGGAGGCATTCCAGGACGAGGCTGCTCTGAGGCATAGGAGCACCAGACATGCCTGGCCTGGCAGCAGGAGGTTAGAGGAACGGTCTTAGGATACAAGAGGTTGAAATCCAATCAATAGACATACACTTTTTTGCTTCAGATCGAAGGAGTGACCACAAAAGAGGATGTAGACTGCTACCGCAGGAAGAAGATGCTTACATCTATAAATTCAAGGCTTACATCTACAAATCCAAGTTCAAGTCAAACCTTCCCCCTAAGTCCATGGGTGCTAGAGTTAATGTATTCATGTACCTGAGCAACATTTAAGTTGCAAAGCAGCTGTAGAAGGCGTTGGTGACTTATGAAGGCTGTATATGCCAAATCGAGGTTGTTGGCAGCTCAAGAAGATGTTATGGTTAGGGATGATAATCAATTTTCTTTTTTGTTTTGCAGTTGTTGCTTTCTCGTTTTAGACATGGGTGTTTATTTTTAAGACTTTACCAGATAATGTTCAACTTGTTAAAAAAAAATTCGGGTGAAAATCTCATTCATTAATGGTATTTTTTTCCAGAATCATGTGTGATTAATGATGCTATCATTAATTTCAGGGGAGGAATCCTCTGAGAACGTAAGAGTTGAGGAAGAAGATGAAGAAGACAAGGGCAAAAGAGGTAATTCATATTATATATATATTTAAATAACATTTTTTTAATTAAATGAAGGGGTGTAAGAGTGTATTTTTCAAACTTCAGAGGAGGTAAATGTGTATTTTTAAACATGAAGACGGTTATTGGAGATTATGCACTAGAAATTTCCTATCTTCAGTTCTGTATGTATCACATGTTTTATCCATCAATGCGTTGTAGATTACTTGAAATCAATCCTTTTTTTTTTTCCTTTACATAAAAAAACTGATAAAAAGAAAATAGAAAGTGCAATAACAACTATACTCTATATATCCCAACGACAGCAAAAGCTATCGTAAGGTTCTGGATAGGATGAGATACATGCAAACAATACCTCCATCCCAGAGATAGAGAGTTTGCTTTCAGTGAAACTCCGGTTCTATATATACCTGCGTAGATGACAGAATAATAGAAATATGGTGTGTAATATTGAAAGAATGAAAGTGCGATAACATATAACAACCAGAGGACCTTTCACAATCCAGTTCATCAGTCACCCTTTCCTTAATCCTTGAGCCAGAACCTGCTGTACGTAGCAAGCACAAATTGCTTAACCGCGACAACTTTCACCGAACCAACATAGGCGGGACGCTTCCAAGAATCACGCTGTCTTTTAAAGTGGTTTTACAAGAGGAATAGAAACAAAAAAGATATCACAACAGATCAAAGTCAAATTACAGAAGCTTTAAACGTATGCCCAGTTTCAAATCCTCAACTCACAGGGTATTGAACAGTCCGAATCTTTTCACCGTGAGAGAGACAGTGAGAAAATGACCCTCTAACATGTGAGAGCAGGAGAAGTTAGTGAGACTGAGTGAAGAGTGTCCGGTATGAAAGTGACTGAAGGACACGTGTCGGATGGTGGAGAAAGCGGTGAGGGGATCTGAATTGGGTATAGAAACCTTGTAAGAAGATCATGAAGATGGATGCACCGGAAAGAAAGTGCTGTTGGATTAACATTTTAGTTTCGGCATAACAGAGTGTGTGCGATCTTTCACACTTTAGACACACAGCATGCCATTTGCCAATGAACCTTGGTAAGGTGCCACTTGCAAATTATTTCTGTAAGCAGCACAGTGAATAAAATTTGCTGCAGCAATCTACCTTGCAAAAACTCATCAACTCCCAAAATAGGGTCCTACGTCTTCAGTAAACATTGTTTACATCAGACATCATCTGAAGATTTTCATCAACTTCAAGAACAGCAAGTCAGAATTGCAAGGATTAATTGCAAAAAAAAAAAAAAAAATTTGCAAGGATTGAATCACATTGCACGGAAGAAAACTGTTATCTACTTACAATCTACAAGCAGAGCTACACTTTAAGAGGCTACTTTGTGCTATAAAGTCCTTTACCTCAGATGGTCTTTCATTACCCATTTAGGCACATTTTAGGACCAGCTTTTTTCATCATAGATCACAGATATCATGCAACCCAGCAGTGTTTAAGCTGAAAGTCAGCGCCTAACCGAATGGAATAGCCAAAATTCTTCTCCCTGTTCTATCTAGCACAAGCACAAGGGTAGCGAAGGATAGCTATTCTAAAAATTTGTAAGACCTGAAATCTCGGACACGATATGAAAATACGATCCGAACCGGACGCGCTTCTTGCTGGTTTGAGTATAGCTTTGGTCGATTTCGTGTACAAATCAGGTAAGACCTGAAACTTACATGTTGAAAACGGGTCATGTCTAGGTTCACCTGCGGGTTACTCATTTATGTCCGCCATACCCGGATTTTTTTAAATACATTCTAAATATTAATTGTTAAAGTTAAAATTGAAAATCATAAAACCTAAATAGCCTTACCGTGTGTCTGCCTTGCCGCCCCTACCTGGCTACTGAACCCCTACATCATTCTCTCTTCTCTTATCTGAAGTCTGAACTCTCTATCTCCCGCCCGACCGCCCGCGCTCTGCCTCCCTCCGGCCCCCTTCTCCCTCCATCTTATCTCCCGTCTTTAAGAGCCGCCTCCTCAACCTTCCTCCGCATCTGCTCCCACCTTTACAGTCGCTACCCTTTGTCTCCTTCAGTCTCCTCTTCCCTCTTTAACAGCCGCCTCTGCTCCCTCCTTTTACAGCCGCTGTCCTCCGTCTCATCTCACGTCTTCATTTTATGGTTTATGATATTTTTAATCTCGAACATTAGTTCTGGACTTATTGTTGTTTCAATTATACACTGTAACAGTTGTCGGTTTAAATACATGAAAACTGAAAACACATGAAACCTGAACAAAATCTAAAAAATGCATGAAATGATCCGAATACGACCTGAAATATTTGTACTTGCCAAGTTTATAGGCAAACCTGATACATGATATGAAACCTGACATGTGCAAGTTTGAGTATCTATTTCCGTACACGCGAAGAAAACGAGTCATATATGGGTTTGGCACTTTAATACCCAAAACCCGAAAAACACAAAACACAAAACATGAAACACGACCTGTTTACCGCTCCTAAAGTCTTGAGATACTTACTGAACGGCTTCCATTGCAAACACCATCCTGATCTTCCATGGCCCTACAATCTGAAGCAATGTCAGGTCAAAATTTACATCATATAAGCATATAGATTGAGCTAAACAAGGATTTAAAGAAAATTGTAGGAGATTAACAGGATCTAAACCAAGAATGAGTAAGCGTTAATAGGAAGCTTCTGCTTGCCTTTCTCAAGGAGACCCCAAGATAAAAATGAAAGCATGAGCAATCACTAGGATACGGTGACTGAAGATGGGTAGTGGTGTTAATCGAACCGAATGGTTTGCGAACTGTTCGGGTTCGATTCGTATTTGGTTCGAGTTCGTTTGTTAATTTTACTTAAATGAGCAGAATTCGAAGACTTATTTGGGTTCGTTTAGTTAAACAAGCGAACTATTCACGAACAGTTCGGCTCGTTTAAACGGTTATATGGTTATCGAGCCGAACTCGAACCAATTTTAAAGCTTGTTTAACTAAACGAACTGAGCCGAACAGTTCGTTTAGCTTAACGAATCCGAATTCGAAAACCTTGTATTCGGCTCATCTCGGTTCATTAACACCCCTAAAGATGGGCAGTAAAGCACTTGCCACTTACGAGGATGTTTCTTCCTTTATGACAGGCAGAATGGTTTGGATGCAGTAGTATAGCATGCATTATAGGATTCATAAAATGCATGATTAGACAGTCCCTCAAGATTGGAACTATTTAGACCGCAGAATGAAAACAAATAGACCATTACCAAAGGAGAACCTGATGCAATAAATGTTGTATTATTGGGGTCCAGCTCATTTAGCTATCATTTTACTGTGGAAAGCCCAAATGGTTTGGGTATTGATAGCTTCTCTTAGAAGCCCTGGAAGGCTGTTTTTTGGATGAAAAATTCGTCAGCTGAGAGAAGGGGGCACTGTAGAACATCTGAGAGTGGGAAAAACAGAGAGAGAAATTTTCGCGTGTGTGCAGATTTTCTGGACAGCCTCTGCTATTTTGACGATCTCCGGAGATCCAACCGTTGGACTTTGCTAAAATTTGGACAGCTTCTTTGGAACACACAGGGATACATTCTGACCGTTCAGAATTTCAATCCGAGTTCTGGATCGTTCGTAATCACTGCTGGTGTCAGCTGCGATTTTGGTGATATTTCTGCATTTTTGTTCTCCCTCAATTGTTGTCTCTTATGTATGTTGTTGTTGGTGGGCTGTAACATCCTTGTAGACTGATTTGGGTGTTTTTATCCTCAATTTTTATAATAAGAGAAGAAGAAGGGTGGACTCCTTACAAGTCCCGTGGTTTTTTATCCTTCACATTGAAGGGGTTTTTCCACGTATAAATCTCTTGTGTTGTTTGAAGCTTTATCTTGGATAATTTGCTTGAGGTTTTGATGTGTGATTGATCTTTGCTTGGTGAATCAATTGTGGTGAATTGGTTGAGCATTTTGGTTGGTTGTCTTGAAGTTGATCCTTATAGGTGTTGTATCCTACTTGTTGCTTCTCCCCTACAACTGGTATCAGAGCGTTTGGTTAAACTGTAGATATGGAATCTGGAAATCATTCTATGGTAAATTGACATCAACCAATTATTCCATTTGGCGTCCGATGATGGAAGATTTGCTATACTGTAAAGATTTGTTTGACCCAATTGATGTGGATAAAACCAAGAAAGATGACACTCCCACTAAACCAGAGAAGATGCCGGATAAAGAATGGGAAAAGTTAAAGAGAAAGACCTTGGGAACAATTAGACAGTGGATTGACATAAACATATTCAATCATGTGTCCCAAGAGAATGAGCCACTTGAGTTGTGGAGAAAATTGGAGGGTCTTTATGAAAAAAAGACTGCTCACAACAAGGCCTCATTGATTAAGAGACTTGTTAATCTCAAGTTGAAGCCAGGGAAGTCAGTTTCTGAGCATCTAAGTGACTTTCAAGATATCATTAACAAGTTGACTGTGATGAAGATTGTTCTTGATGATGAGTTGCAGGCTTTATTCCTATTGAGTTCTCTGCCGGACAGTTGGGAAACCTTGGTTGTGCCCATCAGCAACTCAGCTCCAGATGGTACGCTTTCATTGGATGTCATTCAAGAGAGCATGTTTAATGAAGAGCTTAGAAGAAAGGAGATGGGTGTTGATATTTCACAGGCACTTGTGGTAGAGAATAGAGGAAGAAGCAAGAGTAGATGTCCCAATGGGCGTGGCAAGCCAAAGTACAGGTCCAAGTCCAAGGATGGGAGAGAACCCACGATATGTCACTATTGTAGCAAGCCTGGCCATATTCAAAAATTTTGCTATAAGTTGAAAAGAGATCAGCGACAGAATAAAAATGATCATCACAAAGAGGGTGAGGACAAGAATACAGCTGCGACAGCTTCTACTTCAGATGATTCTGTTTCTTTGATTTGTACTACTGGGGATTGTTGTCACGTTGACAATTCCGATTCTGAATGGCTTGTTGATACTGGGGCTTCTTATCATTGTGTTCCTGTTAAGGAGTACTTTATTGACTATCGAGCTAGAGATTTTGGTAGTGTGAAGATGGGAAACCAGAGTTCAGCTAGTATTGTTGGAATTGGAGATATTCGAGTACAAACTAGTGTTGGGTGCTATTTGACATTGAGAGATGTTCGCCACATTCCAGATTTACGCCTCAATTTATTGTCTGCTAATGTACTTGATCAAGAAGGTTACAAGCACATTTTTGGTGAGGGTAAATGGAAATTGTCTAAGAGTTCCTTGACTGTTGCTCGTGGCAAGCTCTGTTGCACCTTGTATAAGACACACTTGAAAGTGTGTACTAGTGAGTTGAATGCTGTTGAGGAGAAAACTTCACCTAACTTATGGCACCGAAGATTAGGACATGTCAATGAGATGGGTATAAAGTTGCTGGCTGGTAAGTCTCTTATTCCTATTGATGTTACCATCTCTCTTGACCCTTGTGATCATTGTTTAGCAGGAAAGCAACATAGAGTTTCTTTTCCGAGGAGATCCACAAGAAAGAAAGTGAAGCTAGAGTTGGTTTACTCTGATGTGTGTGGTCCCATAGAGGTGGAATCACTTGGTGGTAACAAATACTTTGTTACTTTTATTGATGATGCTACTCGGAGAACTTGGGTTTATATGATGAAGAACAAAAGTGAGGTGTTTGGTATCTTTCAGAAGTTTCATGCCATGGTAGAAAGGGAGTCAGATTGCAAATTGAAGCGTCTCCGAACTGATAATGGAGGTGAATACACTTCAAATGAGTTTAAAGCATATTGCTCAAGATATGGCATTCGGCATGAAAGAACAGAACCTGGTACTCCACAACACAATGGTGTTGCCGAAAGGATGAACAGAACTATTGTTGAAAAAATGAGATGTATGCTTAGGATGTCCAATCTTCCTAAGTCGTTTTGGGGAGAAGCAGTTGGAACCGCTGTGTACTTGATAAATAGAGCACCATCAGTTCCTTTGGAGTTTAAGATTCCTGAGAGGGTTTGGTTCGAGAAAGATCCCTCTTATTCTCATTTGAGGGTGTTTGAATGCAAGGCTTTCATATATGTACGAAGGAGCAGAGATTGAAGTTTGATTTCAAGACTTCTCCTTGTGTGTTTGTTGGATATGGTGATGAAGAGTTTGGTTACAGGCTTTATGATCCAGCAAAGCAAAAAGTTGTGAGGAGTAGAGATGTTGTCTTTTATGAGCACGAGATGGGTTTTCATCTCTTAGGTGCTGGTAAGACTTATTCTACTGATTTCTCTCATGATGCTACTGATATGTCTCCTATTTCTGTTCCACATGATCAACGAACAGGTGATGCTCCCGAAGATGGTCATGACACCATTCATGAACATGACCATATTGAACAGGTACAACCAGAAGTTGTTGTACCACAACCTGAAAATGATGATGTAGATATTGAACATGGAGAGTCTTCTAATCAGGGGGAGCAATTCAGCCCACAGGTGGAAGAGCAAACACTTAGAATGTCAACCCGAGTTCGACAACCTTTAAGACTTTATCCCAGTTCAGAGTATATCCTAATCACAGATGAGGGGGAGCCTGAGAGTCTTCAAGAGGTGTTGTCACATCCAGAAAAAGACCATTGGCTCAAGGCTATGCAAGAGGAGACGGATTCTTTAAAGAAGAATGAAGCCTATGACTTGGTGAAGCGTCCAACAGGGAAGAAAGTCTTGAAGAACAGGTGGTTGTTTAAGAACAAGAAAGATGGGCATAAGCTAGTGAGACGGAAGGCAAGACTAGTGGTGAAGGGATGCCACCAGAAGAAAGGCATCGGCTTTGATGAGATTTTTGCACCAGTGGTGAAGATGACTTCCATTCGTATAATTTTGGGACTAGCTGCCAGTTTAGATCTTGAAATTGAACAACTTGATGTAAAAACTGCTTTCTTACATGGTGATTTGCATGAGGAGATTTACATGGAGTAGCCGGAAGGATTTGAAGTCAAAGTTAAGGAGAATTTTGTTTGCAAGTTGAAAAAGAGTCTCTATGGACTCAAGCAGGCACCAAGGCAATGGTACCGCAAGTTTGATTACTTTATGAGTACTAATGGATACAAGCGGACTTCTGCAGATCCTTGTGTTTATTTTAGAAAGTTCTCTGAAGGTAACTTCATTATCCTTTGCTTGTATGTTGACGATATGCTGATAGTGGGACAAGATATTGAGATGATTCGCAGGTTGAAAGAGGATTTGTCAAAGTCCTTTGATATGAAAGATTTGGGTCCTGCAAAGCAAATTCTTGGTATTGAAATTGTTCGTGATAGAAAAGCTGGTAAGCTTTGGTTGCCACAAGAGAAGTATATTGAACAGGTGCTTGAAAGGTTCAATATGAAGAATGCCAAGCCAGTTAATACACCACTTGCAGGTCATTTCAAGTTGAGCAAGCGATGTTGTCCTACTACCGAGAAAGAGAAGGAAAGTATGTCACATATTCCTTACTCTTCTGTTGTTGGTTCATTGATGTATGCTATGGTGTGTACAAGACCGGATATAGCACATGCTGTTGGATTGGTTAGCAGATTCTTGGCTAATCCAGGCAAGGTTCACTAGGAAGCTGTAAAGTGAATCTTGAGATATTTGCATGGCACCTCAAAATTGAGCTTGTGTTTTGGAGGTGGTGAGCCTATTCTTGAGGGATTTACAGATGCTGACATGGCTGGTGATCTTGATAACAGAATGTCTACCTCAGGTTACTTGTTCAAATTTGCAGGGGGAGCCATTTCATGGCAATCCAAGCTACAGAAGTGTGTAGCATTATCTACTACCGAGGCAGGGTATATAGCAGCTGTGGAAGCATGCAAAGAAATGCTTTGGTTGAAACGTTTCTTTCAAGAGTTGGGTTTGAAGCAAATGGAGTATGTTGTGTTTTGTGATAGTCAAAGTGCTATGGACTTGAGCAAAAATAGCATGCACCATGCTCGCACAAAGCATATTGATGTGAGGTATCATTGGTTGCGTGATGTCATTGAAGAGCAACTAATGAAGTTGAAGAAGATTCACACCAACAAGAATGGCAATGATATGTTGACAAAGGTAGTTCCTGGAAGCAAGCTTGAATTTTGTTCCAAGCTTGTAGGTATGTCATTTTGATGAGCTTTACGTATGATCTTTCCCCAAATTGGGCTGGAGGGGGAGATTGTTGTATTATTGGGGTCCAGTCCATTTAGCTATCATTTTACTGTGGAAAGCCCAAATGGTTTGGGTATTGATAGCTTCTCTTAGAAGTCCTGGAAGGCTGTTTTTTGGATGAAAAATTCGTCAGCTGAGAGAAGGGGGCACTGTAGAACATCTGAGAGTGGGAAAAACAGAGAGAGAGAAATTTTCGCATGTGTGAAGATTTTCTGGGCAGTCTCTACTATTTTGACGATCGCCGGAGATCCAACCGTTGGATTTTTCTGAAATTTGGACAGCTTCTTCGGAACACATAGGACTACATTCTGACCGTTCAGAATTTCAATCCGAGTTCTGGATCATTCGTAATCACTGCTGGTGTCAGCTGCGATTTTGGTGACATTTCTGCATTTTTGTTCTCCCTCAATTGTTGTCTCTTATGTATGTTGTTGTTGGTGGGCTGTAACATCCTTGTAGACTGATTTGGATGTTTTTACCCTCAATTTTCATAATAAGAGAAGAAGAAGGGTGGACTCCTTACAAGTCCCGTGGTTTTTTATCCTTCACATTGAAGGGGTTTTTCCACGTATAAATCTCTTGTGTTGTTTGAAGCTTTATCTTAGATAATTTGCTTGAGGTTTTGATGTGTGATTGATCTTTGCTTGGTGAATCAATTGTGGTGAATTGGTTGAGCATTTTGATTGGTTGTCTTGAAGTTGATCCTTATAGGTGTTGTATCCTACTTGTTGCTTCTCCCCTACAATAAAATCTAGATCTTATAACAGCTTTTAGCTTCCAGATGCAAAAATTTTAACTTCTTCAAAGCAACAATTTTACAGCGTATAATCCCCGCCAATGATAAAAGATGAAAGGGGGAAAACACTCTTTTTGCCAACTTAAGAATGGATGTGACCAACGGAGCCTCTAAAGGATCTAGTCTGAAACAAAAGAGTCATCCACACATTTTCTTCACTTTGAAATATGATGTAATAAAATAATCACTGAATTGGTTGTGCTTCTTATATTGTGAAGTAGCAGTTGATCGACATAGCTTGACGCATCATTATGGGTCATTGGAAAACAACCTTTGTGTGTTTATAATATATGGGTATAGTTGCGTACATTCGACTCACATACCCCGCCATAGACGAAAACCTCTATGGCAATGGGGTAATGTTGTTGTTGTAGTAGCTGATTGCCAATGGTAAGTGGTTCTCCCTGAGTTATCTGAAATGACTGCTGAGTCAGAGGGACCATTGGGCTGACCATGTAAGAGGAAGGCGCGAACGGAGGCGGAGGCGGAGGAGATGGCCTGAGAGGAAGGTTTGCATAACCATATGAGGTTACTACTGCCCCTGATTGGTAAGATGTATGTGAATTAAGCATCGGTCCATTCATAGAGGCCAAGGTCATCTGGTAGACATTATTTTGTGCAGCAACAACAATAACATTACCCTATTGCCTTAGAGCCTCCCGCTTATGGCGAGGTATGGGAGGTCGGAAGTACGCAACTATACTCATGTGTTAGAAACACATAGAGGTTGTTTTCCGATGACCTATAATGAAAATTGCGTGTCGATCAACTGCTACTTCACAATATAAGAAGCGCAGCCAATTTAGTGATTCATTTTGCTTTATTCTATCATATTCCAAAGTCAAAGAAGAGTGTGTCCTTAACTCCATTGAAAATGGAAACGGTAGACATTATTTTGTGAAATATGCTTATTTGCTGCAATTAGAACATTTGAATCCACCACCATATGCTCCGATGATAATTGTGAACTAGGTGCGACATTGTTTGGCACTGAGGACGAAGTGGCTGATGCTGAAGATTTTGCCAATCCAGCACTTTTGGCATTCTCGGCTGCAAATGTGGAGAGAACAGAAGACATAATGTACTGCGGAGAGCTTGAAGCAGTGAGCATGTCCGCAACCTCAGCTGCAATTGCTGCAGTTGTTTTCTTGGTTCTTTCATCTGCTTTTGGCGTTGGATTGGTCGATGATGCAGGGGCAATAGAGGGAGTAGGAACAGGGACAAAATTATCATCCTCTAAATGTCTTCGAGTAGTACAAGCTTCCTCAACCTGTGCCTGTGCAACCTGAAAATAAGGTAGTAAATGTTGGAGGAATTAAAAGTTCGGGTTTTGGCCCATTAAGCTAAATTGCAAAAGTAGTTAAACAGCATACTTTGAACTTAATTATAATTAGCTTCCGTTAATAGAAAATAGAAACTAATAAGCCTTTAATTATCTATGGAACGAGTAGTTAATGTTAGGCTTTGGAATCACTCAATTACGATACCGGGTGAATGAGAAATTAATACTCAAAGTAGATGGAAAATATGATTTAGTGGGTGATGTGTCCTATTCTTAGGAGGCCACATCACCCTTATGGAGGAATAGCACATTGGACAGTTGAACTAATTTACCCACCTTATAAATGGCTAGAATGGACGCTCCTCTTCTGCATTCGTCGCTTTCTATTTTCTGCATCACGTCCAAGAGAAGTTAAGACACTTGAAGGTTCGCTGCAGTTCACGTTCAGCAGTGCCGCTCAACTGAACAGGTACCCGTTGTATCCTGGGAGACGATTGCTAAACGCCGATTGGGCATAGAATACCGAAGCAATACGTCTTAAAGACAGAGTCCTTGACTCATCCCGGGTGTGATCTTTTCTTTACTGTTTCATACGCATACACCAAACAGTTGCGTCTTCGTACATGATTGATTGGGTCCAACAGTAAAACATATCAGCATCATTATTTAAACTCAAAAGAAATACAATTGATATACAAAGCACCTCTAAGTCAGAAGATAACATATTGGGGGGGGCAAAAGTCCTCATGACAGCAAAACAAAATTGGTTAGCATCAAATAGACATGAGTCCAGAATCAAAGAGGCCAGGAACATTGGGGCAGTCAGCTGTCCCCCCCAAAAAAAAAAAAAAAGGAAAAAAGCTTCTTTGATATTAGGAATCCAGTCCATTCAAGAGACATGGCTTAATGATTAGATCTTGAGAAAATCCTGATGAAAAATCAGGCTTCCAAACAAATAAGTAAACTAGGGTAAATAAAAATAAAAGAATGGATCAGGATCTCATTAAAAGGAAAAGATATCTTGAATTTGTTTGATCCTAAGGGAACTAGAAAAATTGATAATCATTTCAAGCAAGTAATGTTATTGCAAAGCCGAGCTAAAAGTGAGACAAAGATCACAGCTGCGCATGGGTATTTGAGATTATATATAGCTATGTTAGGTCCAGACATAGTAAGGATTGACAGACTGTGAGCTCTTTCTTTTTTGGGAAACAATGTACATAGTATACCCAAAGGACCAGGGCAAGCCCTGAACCTCAAAAAGCACCGTAATGGGGGTGCAACCCGTACAATGGTCGAAAGATGACAAGGCAACAGGCTGCCTGCCATTAAAACCAAACCAAAATATAAAACGCCTGAACTACAGCCGCCACGCTGACCTTACATAGTAATGCCGAAAGAACAAAACAGTATGCCATAACATGCTATGCGCATACTCAAATCAAAACAAAACAGTAGTACTGGGTACCTAAATGCGGGTATGTTTTGTGCATAACTCGATACACATGTGTATATATATGTCGAGATACATAATCAGGAATAAAAGCAAAGTCTTCAAATATTTTCTTATTCCTGCCTTGCCATATATAATACACTGTTGCAGCAATGGAGATTTTAACCGCCTTAAATCTAGGATCTTTCTTTCGTAATCTAGCTTTAGCCCAAGCTAAAGTTCTTGGTAAGATTCGGAAGGTTAGTAGGCATGCTATTCCAGGCAGAGAGAGCTCTTTCTTGATTCTATGGGTGGTGGTACATGGCCGTTCTTAGTTGGTGGAGCGATTTGTCTGGTTAATTTCGTTAACGAACGAGACCTGAGCCTGCTAACTAGCTATGCGGAGGATCCCCTCCGCAGCTAGCTTCTTAGAGAAAATCCGGAGGACCGAGTACCGTCCACACCTGGTCGTACTCATAACCGCATCAGGTCTCTAAGGTGAACAGCCTCTGGTCGATGGAAATGTAGGCAAGGGAAGGGGCACGGTGAAGGGTGTTGGCGGGTGTTGGCACGTGGTGGTGGGGCGGTGGCGTGCGGTGGAGGGCGGTGGCGGGTCGTTGGCAGGTGGTGGCACGTGGTGGCGGGGCGGTGGCGCGTGGTGGAGGTCGTTGGCGGGGGGTTGGCACGTGGTGGCGGGGTGGTGGCGCGAGGTGGAGGGCGTCGGCCGGTATCGCAGAAGATGAAAGTAACGGAGATGAGGATGTTGCGGTGGATGTGTGAGCTAAACACGATACGAAATGAGATATACAGAGAAATGTTAGAGGTGACTAGTATAGCAGATAAGATAAGAGAGGTAAGACTGAGATGGCTTGGCATGTCAAGAGGAGACAGACAACGACGTCTGTCAGAGCAATTAAAAGCCTCAATGTAGAAGGGAAGAGTAGTAAAGGTAAGCCCAAACTGAAGTGGGATGAGCAGATTAGACATGACTTACTAGAGTTGCACATCTCTGAGGACATGGTCCATGATAGGAGTTCATGAAGTCAGATGATTAAGGTTAAGGAGGGACATACAGGATATAGAGGCACCTTAGAGCATACTTCGAGGATTTGACTTGCACTATTTTGGTTTGATATTTGTCTTTCAACTATTTGTGCATATCCATTCACTCCTATATATTCATATTATTGTACTACCTATAGAACCGGAGGTCTCACTGGAAGCAAACTCTGTATCCCTTGGGATGGAGGTATTGTTCACCTGTCTTTTACCCTCTCCAGACCCATCGATAGCTTTTGCTGGGTATGATTGTAGTTGTTATTGCCTAATAGATTTGTTGGGTAAAAAATATATGAAAATGCGACGTAAACCGCAAGGGGACGCAAATCAAATCAACCTAATCTCACCTGGTTTCATTTCTTTCAAAAGGAAAAATACACGCACGCGGTTTTACAGTTAGGTTTCGTTTTGGTTTGAATTGCTTTTCAAAACCGACAGCACTAAATTGATATGGAAAAGCTTAAACCGAACCATGTAGACATATCTCCAATCCCTTTCAACATATAATAATACAACCAAATTAACATTTAATACCATGGATGCTAATAATGTTACCTTTTTATTTTAAAGGAGTTCTATGAGGTGTAAGAATATATCTTTAATCGATATGTAACGTAATATGATATATCGATATATAACTTATCTCGAGATATACGATATATGATTACTCTCGATATGCACGCTGCATGGTATCTCAACTTCAAAGGATCATAGGAAGTTGATCTTCATGGACATGGGTCAAGTGACTTTGTATTCGAGTAAACGTTATGGGCCTCAAGTTTAGCATAACCCTTGGCTCAATCAAATCATCAATATGGTTCTAAGCCAAACAATCTGTTACATATTTATCAACTGATATACAATTTATGACGAGCATATTCTCTGATCGAGACAAGAGGAACGAGTCGCTGAATTAACAGTTCGAAGAAGGAAAAAGAAAAGTTCGATCAGCCATAAGTCACGCGGACAACATCAGGTCTCATAAAGTATTTTATTTTGCAGCCTCACGGCATAGTTCAATTAGTACGTCAAGAAGATTCTAATGACAGTGTTAGTGTCACACTGCTGCTAGGCCAAAGACATGATTGACAGTAGGTCACTGCGTAAGCCCTCACCCAATCTAGAAGGCCACTGGACTTCTAATTTACATAATCGACAATGCTTCTTGGAGCTAGAGGCTCGGGATTGAGCTTTTGCTCCTAAGTATTATATTTTGCATTCATAACTGGCTCAATTGATGGGCTAACTGGTCTAACAGACAAGTAAACTGGTCAAGTCATTGCCATCGAGAAAAGTGATCAAGTCATTGCCATCGAGAAAAGTGATCAAGTCATTGTATCAGTCGCTCAGGTAACGGGTAAATCATAGTCAAGTCACGCCAAAGCTGTTTGCCCTCTAGAAAATTAGAAAAAAAACATTCCCGAGACACTAGGCTCCTGTGTCCGAAAAAATCTGTCCAGTTTCATTACGGGAGATCATCTGATCAACCAAATAGATTGCCAGACTTGAGCTTTACAACTAGGTTTATAGCCAATGGACGAACTCATCCATGGATTTGGAAGGAAATTTTATTCTGGAGCCATTTTATTCCAAGAGGACTAGACATGATTTTTGATAATAACCACTGGTTTATGCTCACATTATCCAAGGACCACGTTTAGTACCTTCCTCCCAGAATATATTGTTCGCACAACCAACACTATAAACTTTGATAGAAACCGAACCAATAACAACTCTTTCCAGACTTGTGGACAGGAACAAAAAAGTAAAAAAAGAAACACACACACACACACACTCTCTCACAGAGCTCATAACAGCTCAAGAGAACGACAAAACATTTGCTTCCATCAATTGCTGTCAAAGAACCAGAAAACCCATTCAGCCGCTGAATATAGTCGACTGGGAGGATAACCTCAACCAAGAACACAAAGCCAAGTTTAGCAGTTTTGAAATCTAACAACATTAACCCGGTTTTAGTCAACAGACAGATCAGGTAAATCATAAATCCATCTTCAAAAGAGCTTCTCCAGCGATGTTCTTTTGCCAAAATCCTAAAAGCCAAACCTGCATACCTGCAAAGATGCAATTACGACACTTACCGATAACCTTACATCATAGGGAGCAATCCACTAGAAATCAAAGAGCTTTGGTACAAGTAACAGCCTAATTCCTACTGCTTGAGTGTCTTCCCCTGGGCTTGTTGTAGCTTTGCTGCCACTTGCTCTTCAGAGAGGGGTAGATAGTAAATGCGAGGCGTTGCTTTAGTCTTCCTAAAAAGATCATCCAATGTGACAATTGGAGGATCAGCCTTCTCAGGAAGTGGAGGTGGTGGAGGCAGGGTAAGCCTTTCTTTCACGGGTGCTTGATGTTCCCTTGCAGGGGCTGGAGTAGCCAATGGTGGAGGGGGTGGTGGTGGCAAGAAGGCAGGTTGCTGAGGCTGTTGCTGCTGCTGTTGTTTTTGAACCTGCAGCCTTGGAGAGGGCTGGGCTGGCAGGGGCTGTGAGGGAGGAGGATTACTAGCACTAACACTAGCACCAGCACTCAAAGGAGCTGCTGCAGGAATTTGAGAAGGCGGTGCAAGGCGGGCTTTAACTTCCTGGGGATCGACAAATTCAGCTACCAAGAGGCGGCCACCATTTGTAGGCCATTGCAAGTTGTATACACCATTCCTAGTTTCAACAGCCTCTTCAACAGATGAATACTGAATTAAGAAGGAAAAAAATAAACCAGAATGAGACAAATATTTCTCCAGCATCCTCAGTAGTATAAAACTAAACAAGTACTCTCCACTGAAAAAAATATAATAATCAAAACAAACGTGATACAATCGTGTTTACCAATGCATGATTGAATGAAAAAATAAAGAAAGAAAGAAGTTTTTTTCCCCTTATTTGGAGTAGACGAAAAAGGAGGCGTTGCTTTACTCACAGTCACATAACAATGAGTTTTGATGTGGTCCATCCAAAATTCAGTCACGGTACCAGTTTTCCCGAGAAGTTCTTGAACAGCTTTCAATGTGAATGGACGCAAAAATCGATCAATCCTCAATGAAGTAGTAGGAGGCTTTGACGATGGAGGGACTGCCACAATGAGTTTAAACGATCAAAGAGATATTCACACAGAAAAAAATAATTACCTGGATTCACAATTAAGCATAGATATTCTCCAATATATATAAAGCCAAAACAAAAAATTCTCAAAATTCATTAGGTTTGCTCTATTGATTTTGGAGACTCTACTTTTGCAAGGAAGAAGAGATAGCAGTTTACTCTGCCAAGCAACTCTATAAATGCAGCGTTATCAACTTTCACTTGGATAAATTTTTGGTAAAAGAGGCAGAGAAGTGAAACTGACCAACACGTTCCTTAGGTGCTTCTTCGCTAACAGACGAACCAGACCTAGAGAAAGAGCGTTTTAATGCAGGCGATGCGCCCTTAGGGGTAATAGAAACATCACTGCTTTGTTGCTCAGAGACTTTGAGCCCCTCTGAGTTCCACCGGCGCTGCCTTTTGGTGGTATCACTGTTACGAAGTACTTGGTGGTCTGCAATGGGTTAATTAACAAAAGCAATCATCAGAGACACGTAAAAAAAGAATTGTAAAACAAACATGAGAAGGAATACTCACCATCAAGCCTTCTTTTGGCAGATGATGGAGCAATGCTATCCTTCTCTTCAACAGCCACAACCTCCATTTCATCAGGCATATCTTCACCCACAATATCAACAAGACCTTCCTCCTTCGCATCAGATGCTTCAACTTCCTTCTCCTTAAAGCTTACTTCACCAGAATCGGGCTTAGACTCCAGCATAACCTCCACTCCTTCCTCCATGAAATCATCTCCAGAATTTCGATCTAAATTAAGTTTTTCTGAATAACCCAAGTCTCCAGTATCAATGTCCTTGCTAAGATCCTCATTTTCAGCATTACTGTCACCTGTCTCTTCCACAGACACCTTGTTAGCTTGTGGCTCCTCAACATCCATTGGATGTGATTTGCCACTATCAGGGACATCATTGCTGGATGATGGATACACCATCTCAGGCTTGACATCCAATTCTATTTTGACATCATCAGCGATTATATTATCGTTTAGTTCATTTTTTTCATTAATTGTTACAGTTTCAGTAGAAATAGAATCAGATTTTACTTGAGACCCTAAAGTAGGGCTGACCTCAGATACCTGGCTATTTGGATCAGAAGTGTCGACCTTGGTATCCACTAGTGATGTTCCAGAATCTTCATTCTTGAGCTGAGCCTTCAGATCATTTTCATATCGAGTTAACCCATCCAGCAAATCTACAACACCCAAGGGTATCACAGACTCCTTAGTCTCGGAAACAATTTCGGTTGTTTTCTCAATAGTCTCGGTCACAATTTCGGTTGTTTTCTCAACAGTAACTTGATATTCCTCCTTGACTTCTGAACCATCAGTAACCATGCAATTCACTACCCTCACATCCTCAACTTTTTCTTCCTTAGTGCTGGCACTATCATCAATTATGCCAGTCTTAAGATTTTCGTCGTCCAATTTTTCACTGACATGTTCAGCTTGACTACTGACATCTTGAACTTTTTCAGAAACAAGTGCATCCAGCTTTTCTTGCTCATATGTAACCTGCGACTCCACATCTTTGTTTGGCTCTTCATTTGCCACAACATTATGCTTCGCGAAGTTATCATCGAGGGTAATATTCTTCTCAGGCTCGTCAGAAATGCCTGCTGCTGGTTGCTCATTCAAAACCTCTGATTGCGGAGCAGAGTCAAAACCATTATCCAAAGGCACATCCTCCTGTTCAGGCCCATCCTCCTGTTCAGGCACATCCTCCTGTTCAGGCACATCATCCTGTTCAGCATCAATCCTAATGGCTTCATCTAACCTTTTTATTAGGTCCTCTTTCAATCCCCTTGTCGCCAATTTACGCCTTTTAAGTTCTTCTTTTAATTCCGTAACCTTCCACTGATCAATAGGTCGACCCTCAAGAACCGGATACGATGACATCTTGCTACTCCCAGAATATCACTTTTGAACAAATATCGACACTAGAAAGATCAGCAACAACATCAGGTTATCACAGGCTTAAGAATCAGTCCAAACTATACACTACAACGCCAAACATATATAAAATATGTACGATTAAAAAAGGGAAACGAACCGCACCAAACCAAAAAGTCGAAACTAGTGATAATGGTAAATATAACCAAGAATAGAACCAACAGTAATAAAATAGAGTAGGCATGAGGAATGTAAGAATTGGCACCTGCTAACATAACGTCCGTCCGCACAACATATAAATTCTACGTCACGTTCATCCCAAGGAAAATGCAAAATTATAGAGCAAACTTAAATACACCAGAAGCAAGCCATAAATCCATGTAAAACTGAGATCAACCTTATCGCACCAAAAGAATAAATGACGGACGACTTCCAAACATTGAAAAGAAAGAAGAAAAAGAAAGGGGAAACAAAAAAGCATGAAATCAGCAGGAACAACAAGGGGAAAGGGGAGGAGGACAAAAGGGGAGCAGCAGTGGCTATAAGTTCATCCAACAGGTGCCGAACCCCAAAAAAACGCTACCTTCCTATGTTTTTGGAAAAATCGACGGGCATAACCAACATGTGTGAAAATAAACGAATCGGGAACAAACTTTTCAACGACGGAGCCGGGATTATAATGACGAGATCGAAATGAAAGTTTCCGGCAAGATGATTACCTGGGAAGGATTGGCGGATGCGAATCAACCCCTAGGGTTCTATCGATTAGATTGGGAAATGGGAACTTTGAAGCCGTTAAAGGGCTGAACTAATATATCCTTCGACGCAATATCCTTCTTTTTTTAAGCTTCGAGGTGTAATTATAATGACGGCCCGTTAGACTATTGGCCCATTGGCCCATTTGGCTATGGATTAGGGGCGGACATCGAACATTTTTGGCGAGAAATTGTTCATTGCCCTTATTTATTATCAAAAAAGACAATAATAACCTTACATAACAAAACACGTATGGTATGTTTTACAAAAACACTTCCGCTTTATTTTTCCACATCATCGCTCTCATGCCAACACCGGCTTCTATCTCACAGTGTTCATGCATCACGTATAACGGTGTTAATGACGGGATAGGATCCTCTCACCGCTCCCCCCTCACCGCGTGCGTGACCGCGCGACACGTGGCAAAAAAGGGGCTGGTGGGGCTGGGTGAAGGTAACCCTCATCCAGCCTCACCACCTCCTACTGTTGCCACGTGTCGCGTCCTGGGCCGTGCAGTGAGGAGATCTCATCCCGTTAATGACATCGTAATCATGATCTTCAACTTTATAAAAAATATTAAAACTCTATTGACAATGTTATAACGGTGGTTAGAAAATATAATAACGGTATCGTATACATAGACATGTGATGTAAAAGTCTATTCATTTCTAATTTCTAAGTTCAGTCACCGAATTATGATGTATACATCACCGTGTTAACAGTTATCTCGAATGGTGGGATAAAAGTACTTGGTGGCTCAAAAAAGTGCCAGTGTGACAGGTGGTGGTGCTAGACTGAGACACCACTGACGTCGGCACCACCGGAGGCGCCAGCACATACGGCGGCGGCAACATCGGCAGCCACAGTGAACATAAGAAGGATGAGAAAAACAGCGGCATCTATGACGGAACAATAGAAGGAGACGACAGATAAAACAAAGGGGGTGGAGATGTAGGAGGTATAGTCGGGTGTTTAAAACCCAACGCCCAATGTTTTAATTTGTGTCATTTTCCCATTTTGCCCCTAATGTCTTTGGAATGTTTTTAGAAACTACATGCTCACCCATATTTCCCAAATATTACAAAGGTCACTTCAGATCTTCTTGGAATTACACTTCCACCTTTAGATTTTTTTGAAATTACACAACTTGGCCCAAAAGTTTCCAAAATTACAAGAACCAAAGAATTTTCTGAAGTTACAACTCGGGCCTTAGCTCCTAAAAATTTATCCAAAGTCCACCATACCTGCTTTTCGTCTCATATATGCCTGAAAAACATCTTGAGTGGATTTTTAATTGCAGAGCCACTAATACAATGACATACGACTCTAACGATTTTTTCCAAGTGTCCATACCAAAAAGATCCCACATAGAGACATAGTGAAGAGTAGATCTCAGTCCAAGAGAGAGGCTCTGTTGCTCTTTCCGCATAGATAAAATTAAATGATTGTCTCTATGTTCTTAAGTTGTCGTCCAAACTGCTACCTCCGAGTCAAGTAACGAAAGAACTTAATTGAGTGGTGCTTATGTATCCTGATTTTTGCCTCTTGTAGTACATTCATACGAAGGACATAATTGGATGTGGCACTAATCACGAACGCTTGTACAACGTCAATTAGGTAGCGGGATCGGTCTATGCTTGCTCACATGACGGTCCATCGGCTATTGTGGTTATGACATCATTGTTTAGGTCATCTGTCTTTCACTTATCTCAAATTTCTATTTGCAAATTTATTTGCAATCCAAAAAAATCATATATCCTATAAAACTTGCATACGTGCAAAGAACCATCAGGTTACATTTCGCCACAATCATAATCGTGTGGATCGTATTTTTTAGTACATTCTGATGTATAGAGACATGCACCGTATCCTACTCCTCAAGGGGTTTCAATATTTTGTTTTCTTTGTCGATGATTTTACTCATATAACTTGGGTATAGTTTTTAAAACACAAAGCTGAAGTCCATGCTAGATTTATCGACTTCTCCAGTATGGTTCGAACCCAATTTAACACGAACACCCAAATTCCTCGTTATGACAACGGAGGTGAATATTGTATCATGACCTGAAAAATTTCTTTCGCGATAATGGTCTTATCCACCAGACCTCCTATCCCAACACACTCCAACAAAATTGAATAGCAGAACGAAAAAAACCGTATCCTACTTGAAATGACTTATGCCATAATGATCAAATCACATGTACCAAAAACATTTTGGCCTGCAACAGTGGCCACATCAGTTTACCTCCTAAATCGCTTACCTACAAATATTCTCCATCACAAAACACCCCTCCAAGCACTCGCAACCCAAACAACACTCCCCTCCGTTCTTATTCTCCCATCGTGGATCTTCGATTGATCTGTCTTTATCCATATACCACAACACGAACACTCAGAACTCGATCCATGTGCTAAAAAGTGTGTTTATCGACAATGCCACACATCAAAAGGGTATCAATGTTATAATTCAGTAACTCGACGAGTCCATATCGCAATGGACTGCGTCTTTTTTGAGTCAGAATACTTTTTTTGATCACCAATCTGTGGCTCAAGAGAAGACTACAAGTGGGCCAGTAGATTGTTTACATAATCTTAAGGTGTTTAGAGACTGTCCAACAAGAGTGATTAGATGGCGCTGCTAGGCAAGCCTCACCCAACAAAAGGAAGGCTCGACGAGCCATTACTCGATGATGAGTCTCTTTTGGTGGATGTCCACAAAAAGGTACTTTTGTTCACATCCAATGATTATCACTGTTCAACAACAACACATATCCAGTATATTCCAACGACAACAAAAGCTATCGCTGTGATCTAGGGCAAATAAGAGACATGCAAATAATACATCTGCTTCCGACGAGATCCCCGACTCAGTAATTATCAATGTCATCAATGGGAAATAACACACCCAAATACCCCATTCACGACAATCGACATATAATATTGTACACTTTATTGACCAACATACAATTCCTCGTCTACCTGATGCATTCTTGAATTGAACAGCAAGTTTCAGAATCCTTAAAACTGGCGTGCCGCGGCCGCCAATGAGAAGTGCCGCGACCGCCAATGAGAAGTTGGATCAGCAAAGCCTCATAAGCAACCATCAAACCTTACCTCGATACCTCTGAAACTCCACGGGCGAAACTTGGAGTAAAAGGTGAAATTCTTCACCGTGGAGTCCCCACCGCTCAACCCAAGAAGCATCGTGGAAGATGTAAATCAGGAGCCCAGCGGCCTTCTAGATTGGATGAAGACTTACGCAGTTACCCATACAAGATGTCCCCCGCAAACTAGGCCTTCGGCCTAGCAGCAGTGGAACACCACACTGTACGTGTCCCTGGATTCGAACTCTTAACCTCTTGGAGGAGTAAATTTCAACCCGAGTAACAACTGGACTATGCCCTGAAGACTTAACACTATTGTTCACGATAAACGCTTCATTCTGCTGCTGAGGTTTACTGCCCCAACGACGAACACTCCTACCCACCCCCGCCAGTCACACCACACCTCTAAAAAAAAGAGAGAGAGAAGGAAAATCCCAGAAAACTATAACAATAACTGTAATAATACAGGAAATGGCATAGTAAGTCTAGAATGTTTAAAAGCTATAGACCACATGCATACCTATTGGCTATTCAACTCTTTCCAATCCTAGATCGGACAAGCAGCCCTCGACCAAACACGTTTACACATAGAAGGAGAAATGAACAACGGGTGAAAGAACAACAATTAATCACTTTCTTCTCCACTATCCTCCAAGTTGATATGGTTCATGTTTCTTTCGAGGGGCGGAAGGCCATCATCATCAGATTCGTATGAAGAACCCTCCTCGTCTTCTGCAGGTATTTCAGAATCTTTTCCTGAAAAGAACATAAAGCAACGTTATGTTTAAACTGGCTTAGATTGTGTTAGAGCTTGAGACATATTGCCAGCTTGTAAGTTTCATTACAACAGGAATCTAGCACATCGCAGTTGTCTAGAGTACAAAAGTACGTCAAGAAGTATATGATCGTGTAGCAAAGGGGACGAATGACTTCCTTACAATACGTAAATACTACCTTTTGTAATAGCAGGGACTTTGGCAGCATGCGATCTCTCACGAGAGAGCCACTCATTTTGCACTAAAATTATTTCAGCACTGTTCTCACATTCTGAATATGCCTTCAAAAGTTCCCTGAAGTTATATAAACAAAATATCGTTTGTCAAAGTCGGAAACACCTAGGAAAGTGTTCCACTAAATCAAAGTTGTTTTTTTATGACGACTTTGGGAATCCAAAAAAGTTAAAAATGAAACATTTAGAACCCCGAAGAAAGATCACATCACAAGAAATCCATTTTGGTGTTTATCACATAGGTCCATTTCATAGAAGAACAAGTGGCTCACAATAACCTTACCAGGACAAAATTTACCATACCCAATGGCCCAAATAAACTTTCATTTATTCCCACTAGACAATGTATATGAAAGGGGCAGATAGCTAAAGAATTTCAATTCATGTCGTCACACATCAACCACCCTTATTATAAACTATAGAAATATGAGAAAGTGAATATATATTCAACTTAAAAAGTAGTAACAATGTGCAGTCTCTTATATAGAGGTCTGGCCCTTAAGCCTTCAATGGCTAGAAGCAAGTGGCCTAAGCAAGTAGACTGACTGTCAGAATCCAATGGCTACTTTATGTTTCAATCACTGAGTGATGCATTTATCTAATACTACAGTTAATCAACCAAGCTATTCTAGTAGACTACTAGTATAACTATACTTTATACTGTGAACGTATCTATACATGTATTTTACTGTTCACCTATACATATATGTATCTATACATTTCTGCATAAACTTGAGTTCAATTTGCAAGATCAGCCACTTCAGAAGCGGTAAGATTCCCCTAAGCAGACAAGCTTGCAAACCACAAATCCTCCCCCCCCCCCCCTCTCTTCTCCACCACCACCAAAACCAAAACCAAAACCAAAACCAAAAAAAATACCCCAACAAAAGAGCAGGGCGAAAGGAGGGAATTGCAGAGGAGTTGATGATTCACAACAAGAACAAACGGAGACCTCTGTACAAATGGACGAAAAGGATTACGCACAACATACCTATTAAGGGACAAGAAAGCATGACCCCATTTGAACTTCCCTAACAACAAAGTTGCAGTTTCCTCCTCGCCACTGGTCAATTGACAAAGAAAATTAAGGTTAACATGACCATCCATGATGCAGCCAAGTTCTGAACTCTCGGCCAAAAGCATCAACAAAATTTAGCCAAAGGGCACCACCTCAGACAACGGGCAATAAAAAAAAAAGGGAAAAAGATTAGCTCAAAACATTAAGCGACCAAAAATTTAAAAAATTGAGAAAACAGCAGATGATAACGATAGTGATAGATGGTGTACATCCTTATTTACAGTCATCAAGCACGTATTTAAGCCTCTAAAACCCAATTATAGCACGCATAGATGGCAAAGCTGTAACCAGCAGAAAGTAAGAAGGGATGCAACATTGCAGGATGACCAACTATGACTAAACAGCCATGAGGGCTCAGTTGTCAGTTGAACCAAAGATTTTTGACTCAAATCAAGATTCATTTCAACTGAAGATAACAAAAGATCGCTGGAAAGATATGGAAGGAAAGCTCAATCAAAATAAAGAACACAATAAGCAAACAGCTGGATCAGGAACAAACATAAAATGCAAAGACTTTCAGTAATTCACCCGTCTTTGTTTCTGTGGAGGAGTCATTAGATCATTTCTCATCTACTCAACTTTAAGGGGGAGCAAAGTCTTTGGTCCCTCAATTGTTTACGATAAGTACACAAATTTAAAATTCAACGGCTAACATTATTTAGGGAACCCTTTTTAGAAATTCAGCAATCACGTAAAATTTAGTAAAAGTATTTTCCTTCTAAGATACAACTCATCCAGTTTATCCCGTTCTCGGAAGTCTCGACGTGTTCTCCACCTACTACACCAACAATAAATTTAAACAAAATGTCTTGAATGCCCTTCTTTTGAGCAGCCAAAGGATAGTTGTTATATGTAAAAGGGAAAAGCCGTGTTTTGTAGTATTCTCAATAAGTTGAAATTTGGTTCTTCAGGATCAAACTGGGATGAAAGAAGAATATCTTAAGACAATGCAGAGGGCCTGATTTGTAAATGAAAACTCTCAAGAGAACTACCTAAGTCAAGTATCACTACATTATGAATTTTTAATATTTTATTTAACCATGAACATATTTTATAAAAGTGAGGTTCGGAATTCAACTTGCAGTAAAACTTTTTTTTTTTTTTTTGGCAGTAAAACCACATTCAGTGCTTCCCCCAATCCACTACCTTGACCACCTAATCAAGTTACTACAATATTCTTATGACCTTATTCTGAAACAACCACTGATACAAGAAGAAAGCACATAGACCTCGTAACAGTGGAATAGGCAGTTTGAAAGTATCACTCTTTCATCAAATAATATATCTCCCACAGCATCCATTTTGCATGTCAACTAGGCACTTCTATTTCAACTCACAATGAGGATGGACGTGCCTACAGGGACAGAGCCAATATTGCAACAAAGCACAACGAATGCTATAGAATTTAAGAGAGGAAATATGATGAGAATCAATCTCATCAAATAAGAAGCTGAACTGTTGAAGAAAACATCAGTATTGTATCAAAGATAATTACAAAATCAGTTCTTACAATATTCTAACTAAAACTATTTATATACACACTTCTTGTCATGACCTTAACGGTCACATAACGGCTATATCCCAAAAATAAGCTTTCCTATTACAATTGTACCTTTACCGTATTACTGTTTAACTATACAGTATTTCTACACTCTCCCTCAAGCTTGGTGTATATATTAATACAACCAAGCTTGACACTAAGATCTAAGAAAATATGTGTAGATACCGGCTTTGTAAAAATGTCTGCAATTTGTCCAGCTGACGGTATGTATTTAAGTCCAATGATCTTGTCTTCTATTTTCTCACGGATGAAGTGTCTATCAATCTCAACATGCTTGGATTTATCATGTTGCGTGGGATTTCCTGCCATACTTATTGCTGATACATTGTCACAATATACTTTAACTGGTAGAACAGCATCCATCCGTAACTCTCCCAGCAGCCTTTTTAACCAAAGTCCCTCACATATACCCAATGCAAGAGCTCTCAGTTCTGCTTCAGCACTACTGCGTGAGACCACTGTTTGTTTCTTACTCCTCCAAGTTACCAAATTTTACCAGATATAAGTCTCATATCCAGTGGTAGATCTCATGTTAGTCTTTGACCCTGCCCAATCTGCATCCGTATACACCAATATCCTTCGGTCAGCCTGTTTTTTGAAGGATAATCCTTGTCCTGGTGTTACCTTCAAGTACCTAAGAATCCTCATCACAACCTTAAAATGTTCATTAGTAGGATCATGCATAAATTTAGCGACAAAACTTACAGCAAAGCATATATCCGATCGAGTATGCGATAAGTAAATTAATTTACCAACTAGTCTTTGGTATTGCAGTCTGTCCGTGGGGGTTTTATCCCACTCTTTCTTCGTTTTTCGTCCAGTTTCCATGGGCGTGGGTGCAGGTTTACACCCCAACATACCTGTCTCATTTAACAAGTCTAATATATACTTACGATGAGATATACACATTTCATTTTTTGTCCTTGAGACTTCCATTCTAAGAAAGTAGCGTAAACTACCTAGATCCTTTACTTCAAATTCTTTAGACAATTGATCCTTTATGAACTTGATACCTTTAGTGTCATCACCAATTAAAATGATGTCGTCTACATAAACAATAAGTATAGCTATGCGTGTAGTACTAGAGAATTGTACAAATAAGGTATGATCACTATGTGTTAGCTTAAATCCATATTTTAACACTACAGCAGTAAACCGTTAGAACCAAGCTCTAGGTGACTGTTTAAGTCCATATAATGATTTATTTAGTTTGCATACCATTCCTTTATTATGGTCATTGTCAAAACCTGGTGGAATATCCATGTACACTTCTTCAGTTAAATCACCATTTAGAAATGCATTTTTAATGTCTAATTGCCACAAACACCAGTCTAGGTTTATTGCTAAAGAAAAAATAACCCGTACTGTATTTAATTTTGCAACAGGAGCAAATGTTTCTACATAATCAATTCCATACATTTGGGTAAATCCTTTAGCAACTAGTCTTGCTTTATACCTATTAATTGTCCCATTTGTATTGTATTTAATAGAGAACACCCATTTACACCCAACGGTTTTTGTGCCTGGCTTGAGTCTCACCAAATCCCAGGTGTTATTCTTTCTTAAAGCCCTCATTTCCTCTCCTACAGCTTCTTTCCAAACTGGAATTTTTAATGCCTCATCAATGCTGTGCGGAATTGGTTGGTTGTCTAAAGAGCAGGTAAATGCCCTAAATGTTGGACTTAGCTTTTCATATGCAAGGAAATTATATAGAGGATGCTTGGTACATTCTCTCACACCCTTTCGAAGGGCAATAGGTAGGTCATCAGGGTTGGTATTAAGGTTGGGTCTTTCTACAAAACAATCTGTCCGAATGGATTCTGGATTTTCTGGGACAACTTTGCTTCCCCTACTATAGACTCTTGTAATTGGTAGATCATCAGGGGGCATTACTATGGCTGCAGTAGGTGCGTTTAGGTTGGTTAGACTTGGGTTTTGGGAATAATCCTCTTCTTGTGACTCTCTGCTAGATATAGGAATAACATTATTTACATGCTGCGAATTGACAATGTCTAGTATGCTCCAGTACTGGTCACTGCTATTACCTTTTTTTTTGTAATTAACATTTTCATATATAAGCCGAAATGGCAGATTTACAAAATGTACCAAACCTAGACACCGTCAGGTAAATCCAGGTAAAGGTTGAAGGATGGCTTACAATATGCACACTATACTAGTGCCAACCTTTAGCAAAAAGTGGTATAGATAACCACATATCACTGCTATTACCTGTTTTCTGTATAGTCAAATCAGGTGAGTAAAAAGAGTTATGCTCATCAAAAAATACATCTAGTGAGATAAACACCTGTTTAGTTAATGGACAATAACACTTATAGCCCTTTTGAGTGCTAGAATAACCTAAGAAGATACACTAATGTGTATGTTTATCTAATTTAGTCCGCAAGGTTGCTGCACAACACACCCAAAAAGTTTAAATGGCAGCATAGACATTAATTTTGTATTTGGAAACTTGTCTAACAGTCGTTCCCGTGGTGTTTTGAATGAAAATACTCTAGATAGCATCCTATTAATGAGATAAGTAGCAGTAAGTGTAGCTTCCCCCCAGTAAAATTTAGGAACATGCATAGAAAACACAATAGCTCTCGCAACTTCTAACAAGTGCCTATTTTTCCTCTCAGCAATCCCGTTTTGTTGGGGTGTATATACACATGATGTTTGATGATGTATTCCTAAGTATGTCAAGTAATCCTTTACATTTTTATCAAGGTATTCCATTTCATTGTCACTTCGAAGAACTTTAACAGTAGTGTCAAATTGTGTTTTAACTAAAGCAAGAAATGTCCTAATAATACTTCCTACTTCTTCCTTACTCTTCATTAAGTATACACAAGTTAGTCTAGTGTGATCATCCACAAAGGTTATAAACCACCTAGCTCCGTTTATATTTGCTGTTCTGGATGGCCCCCAGATATCAGAGTGTACTAGATTAAAGGGACTACTTGGCTCATACACCTTCAGCAAATAGCTTGATTTAGTTTGTTTTGCTAATATACAAGTATCACACTGTAGACTGTTTAGAGACAAATTAGAGAATAGATGTGGTATTAATTTCTTAAAGTACGCCAAGTTTGGATGCCCCAACCTTTTGTGCCATAGCAAAATACAATCTAGTTCCTTAGTTCTACTGGAACATGACACGGAATTTACACCTCCACAAAATACAGTTTTCTGCCTTGTTGACAGATAACCAACAGGCCCTTCTGGCCTATTACAAAATACACTCTGATTAGGCTGGTTACAAAATAGCATCTGCTGATTAGGTCGTGTTTCTTCTCCCTGGAGAATGTACAAGCCATTTGACTATTCAGCATTGTCAATCATCTTCCACAAATGTTTCTCCTGAAAGAAACATGCAGAAGATGAGAACAATGCCCAGCAGTTGTTATCTTGTGTTATCTTGCTAATCGAAATCAGGTTAAAACTCAAATCAGGTATATATAAGACATTGAATAATACTAATTTATCAGTCAACTTTACTGTCCCTTCCCCCATGACTCTTAAAGCTGCCCCGTTAGCTATTGTCACAATCTTAGGAGTGCTATAATAGCTAATCATATAAAGTAGACTCCAGTTATATGTCATATGGTCAGATGCTCCAGAATCAATTATCCAGGAGCAGTTTGAATCGTTTGACTTGTTACCTGACAATGAAGCCATGGTAGCCTGGATAGGAATAGATGATCCCGAATTGTTCTAGCCTGATGAACTCCCAGCAAGTTGTTGTTGAGTCAGGAGCTGGATTAATGCTTCCACCTGTTGAGCAAGCTTTG
Organism: Eustoma russellianum; assembly: GCA_036186865.1. NCBI lineage: Eukaryota > Viridiplantae > Streptophyta > Magnoliopsida > Gentianales > Gentianaceae > Eustoma > Eustoma russellianum. The sequence continues at coordinate 30,443,693 of AP025063.1, forward strand.
AGTCTGATGTTGTGGTCACAATATTTGCCACAGGAGCTCTGGTATTTCCCCAAGATGGGGAGAATCTGGGTTGAATATTTCCGTTTTGCTGTTGAGCTTGTTTCAGTCGCTGGAGCTTGAAGCAGTCATCTACAAGGTGTCCTGGCTTCTTACAAAATTTGCAGAATTTAGAAGACTTAAAAGAATTATGAGTACCAAAGGAACCTTGGTTCTTCCTTACCTTAGACCATTACCCCCTAAATTCACTTCCTGGGTAACAGGCTGATTGTTCATGCATGCTTGGGTTGTGGGATGAGAACTAGTTACAAGTGCTGATCCTTCATGGGAAGTGTGTGTTATATGACCCATCATTACCTTTAAACGACTCTCCTCTTGCCTTACCTCCGAAAAAGCAGCATTTAAATTTGGGAGTGGTTTCATGCTAAGTACTCTACTCCTTACTGCGTCTAATTTCTTATTTAAGCCATGCACTCGTTTCTTCTCAATATAATTCTTAAATGATAGGTCATCAGTAGGAGTAGTCCAGTTGTGGGTTTCAAACACATCCAGTTGTTTCCATAACCGTGTAAGATGTAAATAATAATCACTTACAGTTTGCTCTCCTTACTGTATTTCGTGTAGTTGAAGCTCAAGTTCATAAATTTCTGAGACATTATCTCTTTTTGAGTAGAGTTTTTTGGCTGCTTTCCATATAGCTGCTGCTGTTGGGTACAAAATGAAGTTGTTGCCAACATTAGGAGTCATGGATCCGATTAACCATGACATGATCATGGAATTTTCGGATCTTCATTGCCTAAATCCATTGTCAGTTGGAGCTGGACTAGGCAGATTCCCATAGATATAATCATCCTTTCCTCTTCCAATAATAAACATTTCCACTGCCTTACTCCAGGATAAATAATTGTGTCCATTTAGATTGTGGTTAGTTACCATAATGGAGTTTCCATCAATGGGGTTTGACACATGCAAAGGTCCAGTTGCATGCGCCGGATCTAAAGATGGTGGTGGAACAGGGGTTGAAACAGTGGAGGATTGTGGAGTTTCAGACATTTTACTTGATGTAGTGGATTAGTATAGAGATGAGGAAGGACAAGAAATAGAGCAAAATGTTAGATTTTCAGAAAGTATTTGAAGAAGAAGAGATGAACGTAAACGGGAGAGAAAAGAGAAAGATTTTACAATCTTTGATTTAAAATGTGAGAAAATGACCTGGCATAGGCAGATAGTACCCTCAGTTAAAGTGTTCTCGGGTACTGTGAAACTTCCCCGGGAAGATTGAGAAATGGACAACGAGAATAAATAAATTAAAAACGAGGATAATAATGAAGCTTCTCAAGGAAGCTTTAAGAGATATTTTGAGTGGTGGTGGGACAGCTGTCCCACATGCATAAAGTTTAAAAAACTGGGACTTATACGTGGAAGCCTTTACTACTCCACCTACGGGTTTTTTTTTCTCTTTCCAGATTCAATACGAATCTTCCTCTTCCTTCATTCAAGCCCTTCTGCTCAAACTCGTCTCTTCTGCAGAAATATTTTAGTTCTGCAACTACGTTTAGATATTTAGTGGCAATCAGGATTCTAGAAAATATACCATTGAGTATATGAAGGGCAATAAATCCACAATGGAGCAATTGTTCTTGTGGTTTTTTTCCTTCGCAATTTTTCAGAAAAAAATGAAGAACAGCGTATATTGTGTCTATCTTCATGCAGACACAAATAATCACAGAAAGATTGAAATCAGAAGAATTTAAGAGAGGAAATATGATGAGAATCAATCTCATCAAATAAGAAGCTGAACTGCTGAATAAAACATCGGTATTGTATCAAAGATAATTACAAAATCAGTTCTTACAATATTCTAACTAAAACTATTTATATACACACTTCTTGTCATGACCTTAACGGTCACATAACGGCTATATCCCAAAAATAAGCTTTCCTATTACAATTGTACCTTTACAGTATTACTGTTTAACTATACAATATTTCTACAAATGCAAAGCATTCTTTACCTCCAACGCCAACATCCAAAATAAACAAAATTTCTCACTAAAATAAACAAAATTTCTCACTAATAACTCTACTCTATCGTTGAATAACAGATATTTATAATGAAATTACATTTGAAATTAGAAAATTGAAACGACACGACGTTCACAATATATCTGGCTTCATGCAAAATGCATTGGGTTTTAGTGCACTATGAATAAAAGAGTAACTGCGGGAAAAATTGCTTTTTTTAACGAAGTAAAACGAAGCATGTAAAAAAGAACCAAAAAGGAAAAAAACCAAAGCATGCGCAATCTAAGTCACATACCAGATAATCAAAGCTGCAGCAAGTGCCTCAACACAAGATAGCTCACATGGCCGACCATAATTTACTGGATTTGCTGCTGCCAACCATGGTACTGAAACAACATGCAGGACAGCAAGGAAAACAACCAAGATATATCAAAAAGTTGGATCTACATTAGAACTATAAGCAATAACGACAACATAAATGAATAGATAAAATATGAAACAACAATACTTCAACACCGTACTGCCTAAGAGACTAGCAAATCTGTGGCATCTGCCTTAACCAGTATACCTTCTTAAGCCCAGATACAGGATGTGCTTAGATTCTAGTATTATCCTTTACCAGTTTTAGTATCTGAATCATTCTCTTCCTGGTTTGGTACATAATATATGTAAAGTTTGTTTATGCAAATACTGAACTTACTTTTACCATGTTTGTGTGCAAGGTGACCCAGAGAATGGTCAGTCAGAAGATGAAGTCTGAATTTCAAACAGCATTACTTTCCGAAGTATGCATGGATACGTGTTGGCACACAACCTTGCCTTTTGACTTCTGGCCTTTATACAAACATGCAAGAAGACAAAGTTGCACAAGGTTTCTAATCCAGTAATGCAATCCAGCAATTCTGATTATCAATAACTGCTACCAGATATGTTTAAGTTTTATATTTGTACTAGACCTAATCAGTCCACTATTTATCCTACATATAAAATAAAAGAAGTCCACAGCAAGCAATACGAGCACCATAATTATGGTAAGACACCATTTACCTTAAATGAGGATTTAAACCTTGAAAGAGTTTTTTTTTTTTTTTTTGTAATTACTTGAAAGAGTTATATCCTTTTTTTTTTGTAATTACTTGAAAGAGTTATATCCTAAACAAGCTTAACGTTAATGCTGAAGCTTGGTCAAGAATATTCACAATGAGAGAGTCCAGTAATGGAAATTGAAAAATTCAGTTCCTTGAAACTTTAACCATTGGTTTTATACGCGTGGCATACAATAACCATTAAAAAACTCAAATAATAGAAAAGATGTAAGGAAATTGATCCTCTATTCTTTAATATAAAAGGAAAAACCCAACAAGGGGAGGAAAGAAATGGAAGAACAATCAAATTGTGTAGAATTAGAGCCTATATAGTATGTATTATAATGGAGTGCATACATAGACGAGGGGCAGCACACCGCAGCTTAGAAAATGGTACGTCATCCAGACGTGCCCAAGAACAATCCACAACAGCCAACCCTCTCTTATTGATCAAAAGTTGATCTTCTCTTGAAACACATTGCATTCCAGCTGGACTGAAGCAGAAAGACAAAAAAGTAAGAGAGCTGGAAAACATGAATGTAAGGCTAAGTTGCACATGACCTGGATAGAAAACCAAGAAAAGGTCATAAAAACAAAAGAATAAATTTGAAGTGGCATTAAGAACCCATCCTATCGCCAATGCTATAATGCCCAATTAGTTTGATAGCTCTACCTAGACAGCTTGAAGGCACCATAGCATATGACAAATATTAACAAATGTAGGATCCATGCTACAATTAAGCAAATCATAAGATTAACTAATAACCTGGAAGATGGTTGACAATCTGTATCAAATCCTGCCAGGTTAACATTTAAGTTCAGACACAATTCTCAGTTGAACAGAATCAATCTCCACACACATTCAACCAATAAGGTAAGTAAATACCCATTATACCTGCCAACAAACCTTCCAACAACTAGGGAATACTTAAAATAACAAAAAAAAAAAAAGAAAGAGTAATTGCCTCCATAGGCCATATAATGGTGTTAACGTTAGACACTGCAGATCCAGTATTAACTTAGATGCTAAAAACGTAATCATGTATCCTTTGAACATACACGCTAACTACATCAACAGCAAAGCTAAAATAGGAATCAGATGCACAAGTTTTTCAGTTCTAAGCAAGCAATTCAGCTACTAATGTTTATTACAATTCCAATACCTAAACGTAAGCTATTTCATTGACAGCAAAATATTCTTGCATTTCATGCATCCAAGATGAACTAAGCTACTTTGCAACTTCCATGTTAGATGGGATCAAAAAAGTTCAAAATGGCAGACAAAACAATCATCAAGGTCTATTTTTCCACAGTTACCTCAGGACAATGCCACCAAAACCGCTGCCAACACGTAACTCCTGAAAGAAATTGGAACTCGTCGCTTAAGCAAAGAATTCTAGTGGATGATTGCAGAAAATACGGAAGCCAATAAGGATAAATGATATGTTAACTGGCAGAAGATTTCTGAGACCTTGACAGTAGAAAGAGTTAAAACATCTCAATGAAATACCAAAAGGAGAAACATACTTTCAAGAATCCAAACCTTGCAAGCTTGCGACCTGTGCACCTTTTTGCATCACACTGACCAAAATCCTGAATAAATGAGAACCACAGCACAGCGTTTCTTCAGTTTCAATGGAATTTCATACCCAAAACATAATCTAACCCCCAAAGATAATCGTATATCAAGAGCATACCCACATGGCAAGTTCTATTTTAGGACCTTCCACCTTCTTTTCGATCGTATCTTCAACATAGAGAAGAAATTCAAACGGTTAATGAAACCATTACATACGTAGAATCATTGAAGCACTAGAACAAACACTCGGTAAATCTTATCAAATATTTACCTTGGTCACACGGTAAAGAATTTTCATCCCTGCACGTTAAGAGTGTCCGAAGTAACCAAAGTTAAACACTTCATGATTCTTGAGACTTAACAACCCCACCACCCAAAAAGGAAAAACAAGTGTAATAAAATAACCATTTGTGTATTTCGTACTCAAGCGGATAAAAAGCTTGCTGCTTCCGACTAGACTGAGAGCCGCTAGCTCCACCGCGATGAGAGTGGTGGTGGGACTTGCTCCGCCGCTGCTTGTTGTTACCCATTGAATTGATTGCCTGTCGAATTACTCCGCAGACTAACGTGCTCCCCTAGTCGCGCCGCCCTGATGCCGGTGTTAACCGAATCTTTCGAATACCGGCCCACTACTTGATGGATCCTCTTCCAGATTAAATAACTTCTTGTAACGAAGCTTCTTACTTCTTGCCCTTGATGAAAGAGGTAAATATTACTCTAGGAGAGGACATCTTTAACTAGGCTAAATTGGTGCTTGAGTGATGCATTAGAACAAATATTTTGGCCACTTTGGTTTCAGTGAGCAAGGTTCGTCAATCTCGATTTATGAGATGTCATGTTCGAATCTTAGTGTTATAGTATGCATAAATCTCTATTCACCTAAACTTTTTTGTAATAAAAAACAATTATTTTGAAGCAAACATTACTTTAGGAAGATTCGTGGGCCAGTTTATTCTTTAGGTCAAAATTAAGAGGCATTTCACCTGCTACAAAATAGACAATAAAATTGTTGGCTAATTGTTCGCTATTCTCCCTCTTGGACGAAACTTCTCAGAAAACCTAATCGATCGAATTCGTCATGATCATCCCTCCAGAACCCTCTCCAAAAGAAATTGACTTGCTAAAACGGAGTACTAAAAAACAAACGAGATACGAACGGACAAGTTGTGGATCGTGGGTCGATAAGCGTTGGGTCTCCATCACCGCCATAGGGATGGGCCGGAAAGTTGTTCGAGGCGGCGCTGAGTGCTGAGAAACCAAAGAGTTCCATCTATACAGGTGTGGATGAGGATGACACGTGGGAAGTTGATTTGCTTGACCATTTGCGCTCAAGGCGTATGCATGAAGAGAATAGCGACACCCTGGCCCGAAATCGAGATTTCTACAAGCCGATGTCTTGATCTGTGGCTGTCTTGGCGAAGAGCCTTGATTATCAAACTTTTAGGTAAGTCCATCAGCTTCAAAGTACTTACTGATAAACTAAAGGACTTATGGCACTTGCAATATGGCATTGAATTAATAGACCTAGTGGATAATTTCTACTTAGTTCGATTATATTGCAATGAGGATTATGAATATGTGCTTAACAAGGACCTTGGACTATGATGAGTCATTATCTAACTATTTCAAAGTGGTATTCATATTTTAATCCAGCTGATGCCAGAATCAGAAAGACTATGGTATGGGTCAGATTTCTTAAACTGCATATGGAGTTTGTGGAGACAGATTTGCTGATGGAGATGGGGAATTGCATTGGAAAGACAATACGGGGTGACGACCACACCCTTAGAACACAATGAGGCAAGTACGCCCGTTTGTGTCGAAATTGATCTAGATAAACCTCTAGTTCCCCAAATCAAACTAAAGGGGCCTCAAAATCATCTCCAGAAGGTTGAGTACGAGGGTCTTTATGCCATTTGTTTTCACTATGGTAAATTTGGGCACAAAGATGGTGATTGTGTGATGTCAAATGAAACTAATTCCCTGTCTGAGGGAATCTCGGCTAAGGGTGAAAATATGAAGGTAGCTTCCCCTACGATTGAGTCTCCATTTGTACTTTGGCTTATACCCACAAAAAACCAAAGGAGAAGGACAGTCAACGATCAAACAACGACGAAAATAGAACAGAGCAGCAGTCAGGTACACCTAGGTAAAGAGGCTGGATCACGCGCAGAGGCGTTTAAGACTCCTAAATCAAAGCAGCACGGACTGCGGATGCCTGCCTTTGGTAAGGATCTTCCCCTTAGTGTCCGATTTAATGCATTAGAGGTTGATGAAGCTGAAGAATCCAACCATTAGACTATGAAGCTTCTTGAAATCCAACACATATTCCGTCAGGGTCAGTCTAATTTACCCCCAACTATACTTACCACTGCTAATAAGACAAAGTTACCTTCCCGTGACCCTAAACCAAAAAAATCTGTTCAAATCAAACTGCAAACCAAAACAAAAATCTCTAAACCCCGTGTGAATCAATCCCTGATACAAGAAAATATACATCCAAACCATATACATAGCCATACCACAGCCCCATCGATAGTAATGTCTGATACTAATTGCCCCCTTCCCACGAAACAGCCATCCGTAAAATCGCCCCTTGGCCTACCCTATATCCCATGTACAAATAGTCATGCCTAAACTAACCTTTCTAATCTAACCCTCACAAACAATCTCAACATAGAACCCCAACACACACACAACCCATTATACCTCCCTGAATCCCCCAGGTGGAAGGAGAATCCGCCTGATGCTCATACTTCTCAAGAATGCAATTTGGAAACGCTAATGAATATTGAGGAGGAGACTGGCCCTAGAACTATAGAACCTGGTGAGTCTTCTACCCCGTGCCGAGATGGTGAAAGTATGCAAGATGAGAATTACCTGCAGCAAGGTAGCGGGGCTGCACCTCATAAAACAAGTCGTTGATAATGAAGATCTTGGTTTGGAATTGTTGAGGAGCATCCTCCTCTAAATTCTTTCAAAATTTAAAGGAACTTATTAGATCCAATGATTCAACTATATTGTACCTAGTTAAAACAAGAACTGGTAACTATAACGCAGCGAGAATACTAAAGAAGTTTCAATTCACTAAGATGGTGGCAGTTGAAGCTCGGGGTTATGTTGGCGGCATTTGGTGCTTCTGGAATGATGGTATCATCAATCTCGAAGTCGTTAAACATGATAATCAAAGTCTCAATATGGCTATTATTGCTGATGCTCAGGTCCAATGGATTATCTCCTTTATTTATGCTTCGCCAAAAAAGAAACAAGAGCACAGTTGTGGGATTATCTTGTGAGTGTTGGCCGAGATATTTCAGTTCCATGGTTAATTTTGGGTGATTGCAATGAACTTCTATCCCAGGCTGATAAACTTGGGGGCCGGAGGTATAGTTATACAGACAGCCAAAGACTCCGGAGTATGTTAAATCAATGTGATATGATTGATCTTGGATCCTCAGGGCCAGTGTTTACATGGACAAACCTAAGAGAGGAAGAAGATAATATTATGGAGAGTCTAGATCGGGTATGGGCGAATAGATATTGGCATTTCAAATTTCCAGAAGCCTATGTAGGATATCTCTCTTGTACACACTCGGACCACTATCTTATATGCTTATCTCTGTTTAAACAAGTGCAGACGCCCACTGCGAGACTTCCTCGATTCCAACTTGCGTGGCTGTTGCATAGCTAGTTTGAAAAGTTCACTAAAGATAACTTGGAGAACCAACTGGAATTGAAGGAATGCTTGGAAAATTTTATGAATAAAGCACATAGCTGGAATGCCGAAGTCTTTGGCCACATATTCACACGAAATAAAAATTACATCCCGTTTGATTGGCATTCAAAGGACCCTAGCCAAGATGAAGTCCTCCTTTCTACAACAACTGGAGGATCAACTCATTAAGGAATACAATTACACATTGGAGCAAGAGGAAGTTCATTGGTTTCAAAAGTCGCGGGCTGAATAGATTCACTGTGGAGACCGTAATACACGTTCTGCCCTCTGCCGCAAAAGGCGCAATAGGATTGGAAGACTGAAAAATACAGAGGGTATTTGGACGGATAAACACGAAGAACTTAAGAGCCTGGTGAGAAATTTCTACGCCCAACTGTTTACAGCTGAGCAAGTTGACCAGCCCCCTCCTGAAGCTTTGGCTTTCCCCACACTTGTTGTGTGCAGTGTTAGATACGGAAATTGAGCAGGCGGTTTTTAGCTTGGGTCCATACAAAACTTCTGGGCCCGATGGTTTTCCACCGGCCTTCTTTCAGAGAAATTGGCCAATAGTAAGTGCGTCCATTACCAGATTTATACAATGAGCATTCGAGCAAAGTAGATTTGATCCTGATCTTAATAGGACTCTTATAACACTTATCCCCAAGCAAGAAGCCCCTGCGACTGTCAACCACTTTCGACCAATTTCTTTATGCAATCTAGCTGTGAAGGTCATTTCCAAAGTAGTTGCGAATCGGCTCAAAAATCTTCTGCCCCAGCTTATTGAGGAGAACCAATGAGCTTTTATTCCCACAAGGCAAGGTATCAACAATGTGGTAATAATCCAGGAAACGATTCACTCCATGAAATTCAAAAAGGGCAAGACTGGGTGTATGGCGGTAAAGATTGATTTCAAGAAGGCTTATGACCGAATCGATTGGTCCTTTTTGCGGAAGTTCTTGAGAGCATCGGGCTAGATGAAAATCTACGTGCCTTGATTATATTCTGTTTAAAATCGGCTAAACTGACAATTCTATGGAACGGAGAGCAGTTGGAAGATATCCAACCGACACGTGGCATTCGACAAGGAGATCCGGTGGCGCTCTATCTATTTGTTCTTTGTATGGAGGTGCTGAGTATATGGATTAGGCATCATGTGAAAGAAAATCTGTGGAAACCGGTAAGGGTCACACACAGAGGCCCGGAGTTGTCCTATCTTATTTTTGCAGATGATCTAATTTTATTTGGGAAAGCCTCCGAGTCCCAAGCCCGAGTCATGCAGAAGGTGCTCCAAAACTTTTGCAGGTGGTCAGGGCAGAAGGTTAACACAACGAAGTTGAGGGTAATCTTTTCTTCAAACACGTCACAGACGACCCAAGATAACCTAAGTCGTGTTTTTAATATTGGAGCTGAGGATGACTTCGGTAAATATCTGGGATTTCTAATTATTCATGGGAGAGCCTCGTCAACCACCTTCCAACCAATACTTGACAAAGTAAGAAGTAAGCTCTCGGGGTGGAAAATGAATTCCCTTTCACACGCAGGTAGGTTGATCCTCATTCAGTCAGTGACTTCGGCAATTCCAGCATACTATATGCAAACAGCTCGCATCCCAAAAAGTACTCTTAACACTATTGAAAGGCTTAATCGAAAATTTCTGTTGGGGGGGGGGAACTGATGGAATTAGGAAGATTCATCCGGTGGCATGGAGTACAGTATATAAACCGAATGAGATGGGCGACTTGGGCCTTCGGAAACTGAGTACTCTCAACAAGGCGCTACTTGTGAAGTTAGGATGGAGGATGATCCAAGAGCGGAAAACCCTTTGGGCCCGGGTTTTGTGGGAGAAATATGGGGATCCATTGAATGATAGTAAGGTTAATCATAACCCATCTTATATTTTGCGTAGTGTGAAGTACGCCATACACCTGCTTAAAGAAGGCTGTTTGAAAGCCCAGTCAACCCATTCGAATGACAGTGGTCTAAATCCGGAATTCGCTTGGTGTGCCAAATCAAACTGAAAATTTAATGCAGGTGCAATTTACCAACTATAGCAGGATTCATCTGGCTACGGACAGGAGAAATGCTAGACAGCGGTGTGGAAACTAAAGGGCCCCTAAAAGAGAAATTTCCTCTTGTGGCAGGCAAAGCAAGGACAACTCCCCACCGCAGAAAAAATTCACCGCAAGCGTATCATTGGTTATGTCACATGCACGGTGTGTGATAAAGATAAGGAGACGATTATGCATGTCTTAAGAGATTGCAACTGACTGACAAGAATCTGGAAACACTTCTTATTGCCGGAACAATGGCCGCAATTTTTCAGTTTGCAACACGAACAACAGTGGATTGATCAAAATCTTGCAGATAAATTTGGCAGGACTGAGGAGTCTGTTAGATGGAGCTATACATTTAGAGGTGGTTAAGAATGTGTGGTTTTGGAGAAACGCTATTCTACATAAAACTATGGAGTCCCTCCGGCATCAACGGAAGTAATCAAAAAGATTAAGATTGACATCACCTTACTTGATACCTTGTTTACTAGAAGTGGAATCGGGTAGTATCAAGCCTTTGTTATACTGACAATATAGGTTTTAGGGGATGTAAATTTGATGCTTGACATCTGTTGTACTGATATACAAATTTATCTAATGAGATCAGTTTTGTTCAAAAAAAAAAATAGACAATAAAATTTTGTTATAGAGCACGTCTTGTAATTGCTTATCCGATTTTTATTTTCAATTAATCATTGAAATTGCAACACTCTGTTTCATGTCTTATGGAGTTTATCTACACCATGATACAATGTATGGCACACAGTCATTTGGTAAATAGTCAATGCAAACATCATGGTCTCAGTGTTTAAAATGCTGAATTAAGTTGTTTTTCCATTTATCAAGATGTACATGCCCAATGCATCAAGATATAATAAACAAATTAAATAAATTAAATTAATCAATAACCATGAGTTTTCATCTCACCAAAAGCGTTCGCTCATTATATAGTCATCATACACCATGGACATGGTGCTCAATCAGCATATAAGAACTTTTTTTAATAGTTTCACCTATACTCACCAGATTCTTTATCCTATCTTCACTCAACAACATTCATTCTTCTACTACTAATAAAATGATGGACAATAAACAAAAGTCTATCAAACAACTACAACAAGAAACAAACATTTTTGTCAATACTATTAAGAATTGTCTTACAAACTCTGGATCGTGTTGTTGGAGAAGGCGACATCATACACAAACATCATGATCAATCCCTAACATTTATATGACACATAGATAGGCTCCTCAAAATGATTAAAGACGCACATAAATAAAATCATGAACTACAACAAAATAAGGCGATGTTGAGCTTGAAATCCAACGTCTTAAGGATCAGCTCCGTCCAACGTCAAGCCAGTGACATTGCATTATGAAATGGGGAGGATATTTGCTATTGTAAGATTCTTCAGCCTTAAGTCAACATCTTACAAAACTGCAATTTTTATAAACTTTAGATGTATATCTCACTAGAATGAGCAACAAAAGTTCCATTACACACAAGTTAAATTACCAGTTGATTCAATTGCAAATCAGTTAAAATGTTTTTGTTTCTATTCTTTCATTATTTGTATGTAAATATTTGAGGTGGTGCTAATTTATATGCTGACTCAACATGTTGCGCTCTTTTCTATACATGTGGTTAAACACTTAAATTGAAAGATCTCAATCTATGCATATATCATGAAGACATTGTGTGTATCATTGTTTGACGGTGTATGCGTCATCCACAGTGAAGAAAGTGTATTTAAACATGCATCATCATCATATGTATCACTGTATCATGGTGTGTATGTCATTGTTATACGGTGTATATTGTCTCAAGAAAATGATTTATAAACATTTTCCATCTAAAAAGAAAAATTTTGAAATCATGCTTAAACTGTGATTAATAGTGTAAAACTCAACATATTACGGTTTCAGATATATGACCCTATCGTACAAACTTCGGGTGTCAAAAGATTTCCATATAGTTCATCAAGAGAAAAAGACTTGAGATTCTTAGACTCGAGATGGTTGTCACTTTGGGTGTCCACTGTCTTGACAAGGAAGTAAGTAGATTTGAGGTAAGATCTTCATTTGACTTGACAAGGAAGTAAGTAGATTTGAGGTAAGATCTTCATTTGATATTTTCTTGTTAGGCATAGAAAGGTGGTTTACGATTTAGATGAATTGATCAATTGTTTCCTCAATCTTTTTTTCCTGTTCATCATACCAAACATTTCATACGCCTTCATAAGGATTAGTTTTTTTTGGCCATTCATACTAGCCCGATTCCTTTGTGGATAATCTCCAACGTTTTCCGTGCTTCATGATCTTTTTCAAGGCTTTGAAGTTTAACAAGCTCACTAGTGGTTAGATCACTTGAAAGAATATAAAATACATTTCTATTGATAACAAACTTGAACTTTTCTTCATTGGTGTAGTCATCCTCATCTTTGGATTTTTTTCCATTTGAGTTTGTAATCATAGGAACTTTAATTTGAAAACCGCTCTCTATATATCAAAACTATAATGCTTCAAAAGATTCATAATTCTAAACTTCCACAATAAGTAGTTTTGAGAATCAAACATGGAAACTTTGGTGTTTGGTATTGTAAATATATTGGATGGTTTGATAGTTGAGCTAGAAGAGGTAGATACCGTCATTGCCATATTTTTCAATGATCTTTAACCTTGCTACTTTCAAAAATTGACCAAGAAATGAAGGATAGGGCCTATACCATTTGTTAGGTGTAACCATCACTATAGAGGGAGGGGGTGAATAGAGTGTTGACAATCTTTTAGTTTCTCTCCTCTTAGCTCACACCAACTCTCAAAATTCTTAGAAGATGACAAATAATGACATGGGTACACAAAATGTTGAGTGGTTTGAAATCTTTTTGATTTTACTTCCCTACTAATTTGGTCATAAAGTGGATTTTCAACAACTTTCTTACTATCTTTAACAAGGAACAAGAACAACAACAAATAGTACAACTATTGCAACTACTACAATCACTCATACAATAACTACAAGCAAGAGCATTTGAGCTTTTCTACCAGTTTTTCATAATTTCAACAAAATTCTACCTAAGAACTTTTACCTAAAGAGACGAGGTCAATAAGACTTTCAAAAACGTCTGAATCACAAGCAATATATCAAATATGTTTACTTTCTCTTGTGTTAGACTTTATTACTCTCACAATACAATAATGAAATACAAACAACAAGAGCTTAATGAAGTTCAAGCACTTTTGCACTTTGAGAGATTTTGATAACCATGGGGGATGAAACTTGAAGAAGATGAAAGTGTGTTTTTTCCCTTCAAACCTTCTTGTATATACATAGATATTCAATTTCATATTTCCAGCCTTGCTCCTTTCTCATTCTCCATTAAATGTTCTTTCCGAATGAAAGTTGTCTCCAACAAATATGTTCTCTATTTTAGGTGAAGATTTATAACCTAGATGCTTGTAGATGTGGAAAAACACTCCAAATAGCATTAGAGACATTGTCAAAACTGATCAATTAATTTGGTGTAGGTAGGAGATAGATACAAGTTTTTGTAGTTTGAGAATCGTGTCACAATGAATATTTTTCAAGTCATCAAATGGTTACCAAACTCACTTCTGAGTTTGGTCATGAGTTCCATTTCCCTCTCCTGGAAATCTTTTTTTATCACCGAACTCATCTTCAAACATTTGGTGACTCCAACTGGTGAACTTATACTTTTGAGTTTGGTTTGTGTTCGTGAAATTTTGAATTTGACTTCTTTACTATATTTGAATTTTGAGTTTATCTGGCCAAATGTTCGGAATATTTTTGGTGACTTAAGTTGCCGAATGCAAATCTTGAGTTCGGTGAAGCGTTTGGTGAGTTGGATAGAAATTTTTGCAAAGTTTGACCGAATGTTCAATCAAACATATTTTGAGTTCGATGAGTGTATCCTGGAGCTCACCAAAAGTTCGTCAAGAACATTCTGATCTTGCTATCTCAAAACCTTGAATTTTTTTTTGCAAATTATTTGAAATCTTTTGCACATTTAGCTCATATAAATCATCAAAACATACTTGTAACCCAACAATGTCTTAGGTTTCCAAGAAATAAAATAGTATGTCACTTTTCGCGTTGAAATCCACATATGTGCCGGTCATCTCATGTTAAACACATATACTTTAGTAAGACACATATTAAATAAATATAATGTTAAATTTTACAAAGTTCCTATTTTATATGATAAAACCTCATGTATAAATATAGCACAAAATCCAGTTCATTAAAATAAAGCATATCATTTTATAAGAGATTGTGTACAAAAATGATTAGTTTATATTGAATTTGTCTCAGCTAATAATCAATCAACTGATATATTCATAAAACCATTTCCGCTGAGGCTTTTTTGGATCAATGACAACAACATTAGATGTCATAAACAATGTGTAAAAAGTTAAAACTTAAAAACACTAAAAATTAGCCACATCGATCGATCGATGTGGGAGCTTGAGAGATTGATGTGTACATCGATTTCTACATTGAGTTATCAACATGAGTAGATTCCTATGTTGAATGATCGACATCTACCGGGTTCACCAGCTATAAAAGTTGTCAAAATCCAAAACCCCCTATTTCTCTTATCTTTAACTTCGATCGCTCAACCTTAGTCTGAGTTGAAACCAATCGTAGATTGCCTAGATGTTTAAAAATTGATGAGGCTCAAGGGCCTCACCAAGAGGATCTTATCCAAGGACCCACACATAAGGGTCCCTTGACAAGAATTCAAGCAAAGAAGGGTTGCGTTAACACAAGAAAGGTTGGCTTTGATGTTGACACTTTCTTGTGTAGGCATATGTAAGATGAGCCTACACATGAAATTCCAGGTTGGGTACTTATTATTGAGCCTTTGAATTGATTATCCTAGAGTTTACAAGTCTTAAATAAGATGCAAGGGTTGGTGGGAGGGCATGATAGTCACTTCATTTGTGCACCTCATCTTGTTTCCTTTTGATTGTTTTGTCGTTGATTAGGTCTAGGTTAGCTTAGAGAATCTTTAATATTATATTCCCTATGTTTATGTTAGTGTCGAGTGTCTTTGTAGGTGTTGGAGCTAAGGAAATCCACATGACAACAAAGTCCTAAAATTTGGGAGACCATTTCCTGCGCACAGTTTTCTATTTTGTGTGTACAGATCCAAGGATTGATCCAAAAACATTTAAATCACTTGCACGTGTTAGAAGACTCATTTTGGGACAACTTTCGTTCTTTGCACTTTTCCAAATTTAGGTCACAAGAAGGCCTAAAAACAATTTGAAGATTGAAGACAAAATTTGAAAAGTTTCTAAATTCTGCTGGCTGATTTTTGGAAAGTGATATATCGTTGTGTGGTTATTCAAATGAGGTGATTCCAAAGTCCAAATTCAAATAAATTTCGTTTTCTACAACTTTTCTGAAGATTTGAAAGGCTGATTGTGAACGTCCAAGCATGTAGAGAGCTAAAACCAGGACAGTGTCATCTTCTCCTAAAAGCTAGGAACACCTATTTCAAACATTTAACTTGCTTTTTTTCATTGGTTGTTTTTGGTAGAACTTATATAGACTTATAGTAGATAGTTTTCATCAAAATTATCACCAAAATTCTGAGGGAAAAGGCTTAGATATATGTTGTTTTCGATTATTGTTCATAACACATGATTTCTCATTTTTTTTGCTTGAAAAGTTGTCTTTTGAAAAACCGTTTGGGTGTTCTTGTTTTTCCCTTGATTTTTACACATAAAATCAAGGGTAGAATCAACTAAGGTGCGTAGCATCCCTTGTTGGTGAACAAAATTCCAAGGATTAGGAGTGACTGGATGGAATTAGAGTTTGAAATTGCTACAACTCAAACGTTTTGCACAAGTTCTTGTCCAAGAAGGTGGTGATCACACCGGTGTCCCATGCAAGGCCTTTTGTGACATTTGGCAAGGTTAGAAAGAAGACGCTCCATCAACTCTAGGGTGTCTAGCATCCATCAAATTGGTATCAGAGTTAAAGGTTCTTCTTTTCCTAACCAAACTATCCTTATATTCTATTTTCCTCTTTGTTAACCCTAGTTCATACCCCACAGATTTCTTTGCTTACCTTCTCATTTGATTCTTGATTTCTTGTTCATATACCCCATCAAATGAAAACAAAACAAAAAACTCAGTTATAAACGTACAAAAAAAGGAAAAGCTTGAAATTTTCCATTGAACTTGCATGCTAGTTGGCTTACTTACTCTTTTGCATACTTGAGCACATATGATCTTTGCATGTAGAACAAAAAAATTCTGCCCTAGAAAGAGCTAGTCCATTGCATAAAATTGCTTAAGGTTGCAAACTATTGTGTTTCAATGCTGTTTTGTCAAATACATATACACGGCCCTGTAACCAAGGGGTGCCTTGCAAAACCTACCACATAAAACACCAAGGGTTCCTCAATAAAACACCAAAGAAATTGCTCTTTACATCTCTTTTTGTATTCTTGCATCGTAGTAACAAAAAAGCCGCACAAAAACAAAAAAAAAGAAAATAAAAGGGCATTGCACATCAAAAATAAAATGGAAAAATAAGTGAAAAGAGAAGAGAGATCAAGAACACAAGCCCTAGAACTTGAATTCCTAGCATATCAAATAGTGTTGGAATTGTTTGTCCATCAATGCACTAAATAGACCAAAAGCCGAGTGCATGAATCTTGTACAAACCCTAATCTTCACCTTTTTGCACCTTGGACACTTGGTTTGTGATTTGATCAAATACCTTTGTGAACAACTAGCATAAATGCTAAGATTACCTAAAGATTGCATAGGGCAACTTCTAGCTTTCTTGGCCCAGCCTTTAACATAAGTTTTGGACACATTTTCTTTGATTCTTAGACTTGTTCAAGTGTGTTAAACATTGATCCTTTGCTTGATACTTGCATAACTTGAAATCAACCTTGTTGATTGATTATTAAAGAGTTTGAAGACTTGAAAACCTGGGAGTTTGCTAGCTTGCTTGGACAGCCTACCTTGGAAGATTCTAGCTTGAGATTGGCCAATGAAAAGCACATATTTGAGTGACCATATACAAGAGAGGGCAAGGAACAAAATTTTGGTTTTTTTGTTGCATTAACCTTAATCACTTTCTTTTGTCTTTGTGTTAGTTTTTCCGTTGTTTGTTTAATGTCTATTTTCAGATATCAAGAATGTCTTCTCCAAATACCCCACTAAAGGAGGAAAAGGTTGAGGTCTCCATCGATAGAGTAGTGCAAATGTTGGCTAAATTGGCGACTAGGATGAATGAATGGGAGAACAGGATCCCAAACCTAATCCCTAACAGAGAGCACCTTATACACGGCCAAAGCTCACAAGAAGTTGAGACAAGAGGGTCCTTAACCATGGGAGGAAGAGGAGGAGGAAGAGGAAGAGGAGATAGGGGAAAAGCACCTATGAGATATCCTGAGCTTAGAGAGGAATTTCCACCTGGAGAATTATATGAAGAGGAGGTTGATGATGGGCATGTTTGGCATCAACCATGCATGCAAGTTAGGAGGAATGTACCTCAAGAAGATGATTACCTCAAGACCGAAGTGAATATACCAACCTTTTATGGAAAGAGTGACCCTGAGGCTTACCTTGAGTGGGAGAAAAAGGTTGATTTGATCTACTCTTGCACCAATTACAATAAGCTATAAAAGGTGAGGTATGCAGCCATAGAAGTCATGGAGTATGCTTTGATTTGGTGGGATCAAATCCAAAGCATGAGAATGAGAGCCATCCAACCTTTGATTTCCACTTGGGAGGAAATGAAATATGAGATGAGGAGGAAGTTTATCCCTGAATCCTATGCAAGAACCCTCCACCAATGGCTTCAATGCCTTACCCAAGGAACCAAGAGTGTGGATGAGTACTGAAAAGAGCTAGAAATTCTTTTAATAAGAACCAACATTGTAGAATCTGAATAAGCTACAATGGCTCGGTTTCTTGGTGGACTTAATAGGGAGATTGGCTTCCAACTTGATCTTAGCAACTATGTGGACTTAACATCTATGGTTCATAAGTCTGAAAAGATTGAAAGGCAATTAAAGGTAAGATCTTCTTCTATTGTCTCAAGTTTTAAGACTAATTCTTCTTATTATTCTAGAATGCAGTCTAGGTCCACTTTTAGAAGCAACACCACACGGCCTTCCAATCACCACAAGGCCATGGGACACCTGTAGCATAAGGGAGGGCACCAAGCACCCAAAGCCACCCCAACCTATGTCAAACTTCAATGACAAGGGCAGGCAAAAGGTAAGTGAAGGTAAATGTTCTAACTCTCCATCTAGATTGAGTGATATTGAATGTTTCAAATATAAGATAGAGGACATTACGCTTGTGAGTGCCCTAACCCTAAGAAGATCATGTTCATAGAGGAGACTAATGAATATTGCACTGATTCTAAGGGTGAACACTCACCTCAAGAAGAAGAATATAAATATGAAGAAGAGGAGATTGTAAGTGAGGATGAAAGTGCATTCAAGGATTTGCTAGTAATTAGCAAGGTCTTGAGTGTACACTTCAAGAAAGAGGATAATGATATACAAAGAGAGAACATTCTTCATATACATTGCATGATTAAGGATAAAATTAGCACTCTAATCATTGATTCTGGATCATGTGCTAATGTGGCAAGTGTTGAACTTGTTAGGAAGTTTGAATTGCCTTTGATTGATCACCCCCATCCTTATAGACTATCTTGGCTGAATGATTGTGGTGAAATGCATGTGTCTAAATGAGTGTTGCTCCCTTTATCTATTGATGGTTACAACGATGATATATTATGTAATGTTGCACATATGCATGTTAGTCATTTTCTTTTAGGAAGACCTTGCCAATTCGAAAAAAGTGTTACATATGATGGTCGACTTGATAGGTATTTCTTTAGGTTCAACAACAAGCTTTTCAAATTACATGCCTTGACACCACAAAAGGTATATGAGGATCAAAAGTGAGGAAGAAAAATCAGAATGATCCTCAAGAGAAAGAGGCTGAAAAACAGTTCTTAGAGAGCCTTAAGAATGGGAGGAGGGCTCTAAGCGAGGGGTCACACCCCCGACCGTGGCCAATAAGCCACCCTCAATCAAGAAACATGCATTCTTTGCTAAATCTAGTGATGTGTCTCATACATTACACTCAAATAAAACTGTTTATATCTTGTTATTTAAGGAGTATAAATAGTATTTGCTTTCTATTAGTGACTTACCACCTACACTACCTAGTGGTGTTGTTTCTTTGATTGTGGAGTTTTCAGATTTGTTTCCTGAAGAGGAGCCCCCAGGAGCCCTCAGGATTGCCATATTTGAGGGGCATTGAGCATCAGATTGACTTTGTCCTAGGAGCCATATTACCTAATAGGCCAGCCTATAGGGCTAACCTAGAGGAGATAAAGGAGATCTAAAGACAAGTGGATGAACTTCTATCCAAGGGAAAGATAAGAGAGAGCATGAGCCCTTGTGCATTTCCAGTAATAGTGGTGCCCAAAAAGGATAAAAGTTAGAGGATGTGCACTGATTATAGCGCCATCAGTAAGATCACAGTAAAGTATAGGTACCCTATTCCTAGACTTGATGATACTTGACATGCTTCATGTGCCATTTACTTTACAAAAATTGATCTTAAGAGTGTATATTTTCAAGTGAGGATTAAAGAGGGTGATGAATGGAAAACTGCCTTTAAGACTAAATTTGATTGTATGAGTGGTTATTTATGCCTTTTGGCTTGACTAATGCACCTAGTACATTCATAAGGTTAATGAATGAAGTCTTATGAGCATTCATTGGCAAATTTATGGTTGTATATTTTGATGACATCTTGATTTACTCTAAATCCTTGCATGATCATATTGAACACCTTAAAGCTGTTTTTGAAACTTTACAAAAGGAACAACTATATGCCAACTTTAAGAAGTGTTCTTTTTGCATGTATAAGGTTGTTTTTCTTGGGTTTGTTGTGAGTTCTGCAAGGATTGAGATGGTTCCAGAGAAGGTGAAATCCATACTAGAATGGCCGACCCCTAACAATGTTGGGGAGGTAAGAAGTTTTCATGGTTTGACCAGGTTCTATAGACACTTTGTTCAGTATTTCTCTTTTATTGCAGCCTCATTGAATGAGATATTCAAGAAAGATGTAGGATTTCATTGGGGAGAGGCATAACAAAGGGCATTTGATGAGCTTAAGAGAAGGTTAACCTCAACACCTATCTTGAGGTTGGTTAATTTTGATGAGACCTTTGAGATAGAATGTGATGCTAGTGGAGTTAGTATTGGCGCCGTGCTAACTCAAGCTAAGAAACCCATTACATATTGTAGTGAGAAACTGAAAGGGGCAGCCTTGAATTACTCTACCTATGATAAGGAATTGTATGCCTTAGTTAGACCACTACACACCTGGTAACATTACCTTCAATCTAAGGAATTTGTGATTCACACTGACCGCGAGAGTCTTAAGTACCTTAAGGGCCAAGTTAAGTTGAATAAAAGGCACGCTAAGTGGGTTCTGCTCATTGAACAATTCCCTTATGTCATAAAGTATAAGCAATGATAACATAGTCGCTGATGCTTTATTTAGAAGGTATACCTTGTTATTAAGTTGTCTTAAATTTGCTCATTTTTGAGAGTATTAAGGAATTGTATAAGGATGACTCTGTTGTTGGAAGTACATATGCCACATGTCTCGACTTTCATTTTGATAAATTTTACTGGAATGATGGTTTCTCATTTAAGGAGCACAAATTGTGTATCCCTAAAGGTTCAACAAGGGAGTTGCTTGCAAAAGAGGCTCATGGAGGAGGTTTAATGGGACACTTTATAGTCTGTATGACATTAGTGACTCTAAAGGAACATTTCTTTTGGCCACGTATGAGAGTAGATGTTGAAAGAACTTGTGGAAGTTGCATTTCATGTAAACAAGCCAAATCACAATCTTACTCCCACGGCTTGTATACTCCTTTGGCCATGCCTACATCACCTTGGGTGGACATTTCCATGAACTTTGTGCTTGGTTTACCTTTGTCTAAAAGTGGTAATCATAGTGTCTTTGTGGTTGTTGATAGATTTTCTAAGATAACACACTTTATTGCTTGTAAAAAGATTGATGATGCATCTCATGTTGCTTACTTAACCAAGAGTTCTCGCATAGAACACTTGGGCACACACAATTTATTTTCTTTGAAACATGCAAGTAAAATTTCTCAAAAGCCCCTCTTGACATGCCTCAAAGATTGTACCAAAATCAGTATCGCCAACATACCCTTCCTTGATCGATTCAAATCATAACAATTGTGAATATAACCTAGAAATCAAAGCATATCTCCTAGACAAAGCATCAACAACTATGTTATCTTTACCTTGCTTATACTTGATAACGTAAGGAAATTATTCTATAAACATAACCCATTTTGCATGTCTTTTATTCAACTTACCTTATCCCTTAAGATATTTCAAACTTTCACGATATGTGTGGATAACAGATTCTTTAGGTTGAAGATAATGTTGCCATATTTGAAGGGATCAAACTAGTGCATAAAGTTCCTTGTCATAAGTGGAGCAATTAAGGGCGGCTCCTTTCAATTTTTCACTAAAGTAGTCTATAGGTCGCTTGGCTTAGGTTAATACGGCTCCTATTCTCACTCCACTTGCGTCACATTCAATTTTAAAGGTCTCGTAAAAATTGGGTAGTTTCAGAATATGTGCAGTGATTAATCTTTTCTTAAGCTCGTCAAAGGCCTTTTGTTGAGGTTCTCCACAATGGAAACTAACGTCATTTTTCACAATTTCATTAAGGGGTGGGGCTATGGATGAGAAATCCTTCACAAAACATCTATAGAAACTAGCTAGGCCATGGAAACTTCGCACTTCTCCAACGTTCTTAGGGGTAGGCCATTCTACTATTGGTCGCCCTTTTACTTCATCCATTTCGAATCCATCAGCTGTAATTACAAATCCTAATAACGCAACTTTCTCCAAACAAAATGAGCATTTCTTAAAGTTAGCGTAGAGCTTCTCCTTCTTAAGTGTATCAAAAACGTGTCTTAGATGGTCAATATGTTCCTCTAGGGACTTAGAATAGATAAGAATGTCATCAAAGTAGACTACAACAAATTTTCTAATAAAAGCTCTTAAGACATCATTCATTAACATCATCAATGTAAGAGGGGTGTTAGTTAAACCAAATGCCATAACCAACAACTCATACAATCCAAACTTAGTGCGGTTTTCCATTCGTATCCTTCTTTGATTTTGACTTGGAAATATCCACTCTTGCGATCAATCTTAGTAAAATATCTAGAACCATAAAGCATTTCCAACATGTTATCCAACCTAGGAATAGGGTATCTATACTTCACAGTGATCTTGTTTATTACTCGACAATCAGAGCACAGCCTCCAACTTCCATTTTTCTTGGGAACTATTATGACTGGGACGACGCAAGGGTTCATACTTTCTCTAAATTTTCTTTTTCTTAACAAATCTTCTACTTGTCTTTGGATTTCTTTTGCTTCTTCAGGATTGGCTCTATAGGCGGGTCGGTTGGAGAGTATTGCTTCGGGTACAAAGTCGATTTGATGTTCAATTTTTCGTATTGGTGGTAATCCTGCGGGTTCTTCATTGGGAAATAGACTAGAGTATTCCTCAATTGAATCTCCTACTTCGGTGGGCAAGGTGCTAGGTAAATCATCCTTAGAAAACAAGGTCTCCTTAAAGAGAAAAATATACACATTTTAAGACACGATTTGGTGGTTTTGTAAGACATGGGTTACTTCACTTTGTTTAGCAAAGAAGACACATTTTTTCTTTGGTTCCACTTTAGCTACTTCCTTTCCTTTAGAGCTTACTTTTCATCTCTCATCCCTAAGACACTATAAGAATTTCTTTTCAGCCTCTTTTCCCCCGGGTTTGTTTCTATTCAAATTCATTCGTTGTTGATCTTCATGGACTTTATGAGGGGGTAGAGCATGAAATTTAAATAATTTTACTTAAAACTTTAAAAAATAATTGTTAAGGTAACCATCATAAGTAACTTTATTGTCATATTGCCACGGTCTACCTAACAAAATATGACTAGCATGCATAAGGGGGACATCTCACAAAACTTCACCTTTATAACTCCCTATGGAGAATGGCACAAGAACTTGTTTACTCACACTAACTTCACCATGATTATTCAACCAAGATAGTTTATAGGCATGGGTGTTTAAGCATGGGTAAATCAAGTTTACGTACAAGTTCTACACTAGCCACGTTAGCACAAGAACCAAAATCAATAATCAAAGTGCACATTTTTTCCTTTATCATGCAATGTATATGAAAGATCTTATGTCGATGTTGGTCATGATCATCTATCTTTGGATATACATTTAAAGACCTTCAAACAACAAGAAACTCTTTAGAATCATCAACGTCGTCATCACTTACAGTTTCCTCATGTAATTCTTCAGATTCATTTTCAGTATTAGACTCCTCTTCTTCTTCGGTATAATATTCATCAGTATCCTTAGCTATTATTATTTCGTTTAGTGTTAGGACAATATCTCCCTATGTGACCACGACCTTGACACTTAAAGCAAAAGATATCTCTGTATCCAGAAGGGGGATTAGAAGAATTACCTCCCAAGGCCTTAGCCTTGCATTTATCTTCACTCCTTGCTGCTTCTTGCCCATGGATTTGACTACTTCCTTGGGGCCTATTTTTCCAACCTTGGTCATGGTTTGATTGCCCTCTTTGACTTCGTCTTGGCACGCTGGATTGATTATGCATGTTCGGCGTTCGACTGTACGAAGAAGAATTAGTTTTAAAACTGGAATTGGAAGGTCTAGAATTTATCTGTCATTCAACTTTCTAAGCCATTATGTACCATTGCGGTCAGATTTGAGTATCGAGTGAGTTCTACTTTGTGGGTGATGTCTTTACGCAATCGTTGCAAAAATCTTGCCATCGTAGCTTTGGCTGGTTCATTAATGTTGGTCTTAGCGAACCGCATTTCTAACTCCTTGAAGTATTGATTGACACTTCTATTACTTTGAATCAAAGCTTGCAACTTGTGGAACATGGATTTTTGATATTGTTCAGGGACAAATCTTCTCCTGAGCTCATACTCCAAATCGTCCCACCTCGTAATAGATGGTTGTCCAATCCTTTCTCTCAAAATGTAAAGCATAATGAACGAATTCAGCAGTTACAGAACATACCTTTTGGATCTCAGAGTAGTTTGTGCAAGAGAATATGAGGTCGAATTTTATCTCCCACTGCAAGTAGGCGTCAGGGTCACTCTTTCCTTGAAATTGATGGATGTTTAGCTTACATTTCAAAAAGTCATCATCCTGTGGATAGAGTGCATTGTCTCGTCTATGGTAGCCTCAAGCATTAAATTATTCATATTCTTCCTTATCAAACGAGTTGATATGATTCTTCTCATATAGTTGTCTCTTTTATTATGGGTGCCCTCTCCATGCATTTTGGGTCCTTAACCTTCTTCTAGCATGTCAGGGTCCCCTTGTGAGAAAAGGGATAGCCTCCTTGATTCTTGAGGTGGGTGTCTACGTGGTTTGGCTGTCTAGAACTCTCGGCCTTATAAGTGCTTTGATTCTCCACTTTATGCAACCTATTGTTGACGTCTCCCAACTTGACATTGACATCCACAATGTCAATTCTCATCATGTCTTGTTGGTGTAGGATGCGTTCAATGGCTTGCATCATTTGGTGCATTGTAGGCTCCTTTTCCTCGGTTTTGGCTTGTGAGCTATGGGGGTGCTTGTCCCACTTTGGGACATGTTATCCATGGTATAACCTGATATTGAAATAAAGCAAACACAAAGAAAAGAGAAAACTAACACAAAGATCAGACAAACGTTAGTTGTTAATGAAAATTAAGTATACATATTCTTGTTTCTTCTCTCGACAATAGCGTGTCCTTTGGCCCAATCTAGGGTTAGAAACACTAAAGCAAGCAACACTCCTTGGAGGTAATGCCAAGACATCAAATTGGTGCGAATCATTTTCAATCACTTCCAACCCTTTGCCAACTCCAAAGCAACACAAGGCAGAACAAATTTGGACACAAACTAAGATTCAAAGATATGAGAAACCAAAAAATGATGCTAAGGGCTGAGCCAAAAATAAACTAAGGGTTGCCTTGGGCAATCTTTAGCTAATCTTAGACTTTGCTTACTTAATTCACTTAATGCCCAATTAAGCCTTAACCCAATTGTGTTCAAGCCCAGTAGTATGTGTTTAAGTCTTTTTTGATGTTATGGCAGGGCTGTTTGAACCGTATGGTTCGCCTTTAGTTCAAAAACCAAGAAAAACACAAGTTTTGAAACCTTTCTTCATTTTGTGTTTCTTTTTCCTTCTTGAATCCTTTTCTATCTATTTTTTGTACTCGGATTTTCTTTCTTTTTGTGTTTTGTTTTTTTGTAACTAAGGGTAGAATAGTATATTCACAATAGCTTTGGTTTGGCTTGCAATCCTTTCGTGTAGGCTACCTTCAACTAGCATGTCTTGTGCTTCCTTGAATCTTTTTGGTGTGGTTCTTGGATTTGTTTGAGACGGGATTATAGGCCATGTGGTTTAGGGTTGAAGTTGTATTTGCGTGGCCTTCTTTTGTTATTTTAAGGGACGGCTAGGGTTTGTAGTGGTATTGGGGGTTTATGTTGTGTGGGGTTGCGAGCTATTTAGGGTTAGGAAATTAATTTTAGGGTTAGGATGTTTGCAAATTAGGGTCTTGTGTTGGGGTAGGAGGTATGGCCGAAGTGAGAGAAGTAGGAGTTTTGGCAAGAACGCAATTAAAGATCAAACCTTTAATCAAACACAAGAAATTCAAGTACACAAAATCAAAGATTACCTAAAAGCTTCGTTAGCAATAAGAAGACACGTTAAAAAGGTAGCTTTTTAGGCTAAGTAGCAAGCTTTATATGTGGATGAGTTTAAGATCTAATAATAGAAAACCTACTTGTCCAAATTTGACAAACTCAATCAAGAAGCATGCAAGATTTCGGTTTTTATGATAGTAATGCCACACACTCTTCAAAAGATCACAACTTTAATGCACCGTTTCCAAAGTTAGAGTTCAGGATCGAAGCGCTAGAGTTTTAAATACAGTTTGGCTTAAGCCTACGGAAATCTGTGTTGTTTTTGACCTAAACCCCCTCATCGAGTTGTACAAACTCAGCCATGAATTTTCTTGTCATTTTTGTTTTTGTTTCAAAACAGATAAGCAGGGGCCTGACTCTCTTGAACCATAAAGAATCAATTTATATCAACACTATTCAAGTCTCTATATATAGAGGTTTAGATACTCTCTCAATGTTAAGTTGACATTCTACTTTTGATTTTTGTGTTTGTCTTTCATTATTTGTCATTATGTGTCTATGTAGGTACATATAGAGTCGGAGGCTCGCTGGAAACGAACTCTATATCCTTTGGAATGGAGGTATTGTTTCTTTGCTTCTCATCCTTCCCAGACCTTAGCTTTTGGTATTGTTGGAATATGATGAGTATGTGTTGTTGGTGTAGTCTCTACCCACATAGACACGTCTACCACATATATATTCTTTGTGTAATAGATTTTATTTATTCATTTATTTTATTACACAGTATATGTGTATATATGCGTATAGCTATGAATAGAGTTGATAGAAGATGAAGATCATCACAAAATAGATTAAATTAAATTTTTTAAGTTAAGACTAGTTTTTGGTTGCAAATCCATGGCTAGCATCGATTAATCATCCATCAAGATTTTCAATCACCTTGAAATAGAGAGGTTGTGAGTTCGGAAACTCCGGGGGCATTTGTGGGAAATTCCATTGCTTGGGCTCTATAATGATGTACCCATGCATATAACATGCCCTTTGTTTGAATTTATCAGGTTCTTGATTTACATCCCTACACTTCCTATGAGACCGGGATGGCAGGGACCCTAGTTGGGGTTTACGTATATATGTAGCGCCCCGCACCCCGACCATCCGGATACGGTGCGCCCGCCGTACTTCCAATCCCTAACATACCATAGTCCAGAATAAAATATGTGGACTTTCATGCTTACACGTCAATAACTAAACAAAACCGAGGCAGAATAAAAACTTTCAAAGTAGCGTCTAAGCCATCATCATTAGTCTTACAACATGTTCATAAAAACGCAGAAATCCCAAAAGTAAATGTTTCCCCCATAAAATCATAATAAGATCATCAACCACTTCCATCATAGCAGAATTCCTTAAGTCATCCACCTCTCGCTCTTCTACGGATAAGGAACCCTAGGTTCATCTTCGATCCACTCGACCCTCTTCCCTGCGGGTTCTGGGAGGAAAAATAAGGGGTGAGTGACTACGTCACCAGCAAGTAAACTATAAATAATCGTGAATTAAATGGAAAGTATATACAAGAACCGAACCCCAAGTATTCGGTTTAGAACATACCTGACCTTCCATCCAATACCCCTAAGTAATCAGCTCATATCTCATCAAAGATCATAACTTATCAAAAATCATAACTTATTAAGGATCATAACTTATGAAGGATCATAGCTTATAAAAGATCATGACTCATCAAAGATCATAACTTAGGAGCTACCAAGTCATAACAACTTAGTCTAAGTAATATGTACCATATATTCGATGACTCATGAAATGCAGCATGCATGAGTACGTACATGTGATGCATTATGATAAAATGAGGATAAGTTCCTTCGTTCTTTCTTTCAAAACATTATCGTTAATGAAAACAAGAGAGTGTTCAGATCTATTCTCTACGGATCTGAGGTGGTCATATTCTTCTCTTCGAATCTATTATTCCCAGATTCGGAACGGTCACGTCATCAATCATAATCACCAGGTCTATTCTCTCCGGTCTTGTACGGTCATTATCATAATCAGGTCTATTCTCTCCGGGCCTGAACGGTCATTATCATCAGATCAGTTAATTCTGGATCTGGAACGAGTCCTGCTCATCAGATCAATTAACCCCAGATCTGGAACAGGTCCTGCTCACCAGATCAATTAACCCTGGATCTGGAATGGGTCATGCTGGCCAGAAATAAATGGTACCATAGGAGTCTTTCTTTCAAAATCGTAAACTTCTCTTCAAAAGATCTTTCTTTCAAAACTGAAAACTTCTTTTCAAAAGATCTTTCTTATCATTCATTGGCATAAAATCAGTTTCATATGCTGTATGAGCATGGACAATGCAATGTATGATATGCAACATGCAACTCGTGAACAAATACATCAAAACAAGCATGCACGGACTTGTATCTTATGCTGGAAAAACTGTCCAGCAATAATATTCTGTTCATACAGCCTCATGCTCATCAATTCGTACTCATTTTCATAAACTCATGCCATACGTATGCATAATGAAGACTTAAATACATTCCATAACAATTTTGTAACATTCCGAAATGTCTAAAGTCCTCAAAACATCAAATTACCACCATAGGTACTGCTGAGATCGGCAGGCCAGTATCTGCCTTACCTCAGTTTCATGGGTCATAAAACCTTAATAAATTTGAGTCATTACCTGGAAAACATAGCGAACATACTAAGGGACAATATCCATGTGGAAAACATCACATTCCAGCCTAAATGAGCAAGATCATAGTCTTACAGCTTATGTTATTAAACTGTCCTATTTTCCAGTTTCGTACCACTAACTTCAACTCAGTTGTTAGCCATTAAAATGGGGTTTTAAGCTGTTTTCCTTACATAAATATGTACATCTATACCTTAGGTAAATACCATAAAAATTTCAAGGCAATCTAATACACTTAAGGGGGTCATTTAACTTATTTCCCAAAGCTATGCTCATGCAGAATCTGAAACGACCAATTTTACTACGAATTTCATTGTGACTAAACCACAAGTCCTTTTACTGAAATTCCAACTCTCAGTCTTACTAAACACATCAAACTATAATCATAACAAAAATCAGCTAGTTTTCACATTCCTATGGTTCATTTTCGAGCCAAACAACTTGTTACTCAAAACTCTCATGTTCCAGTAATTTCTGTATGACCAGTTGTCATTAAAAATTTCATTCCGGTCAAACCACAAATGCTCTTACAAAAATTCCAACTCACACATTTATTACGCATAGTAAGCTAGCATCATACCAAAAATAAGCCCATTTTCATATTCCTAGGGTCCATTTTCGGGTAAATCAATACACCACATATATTCTGTACAGTCCAGTAATTCCAGCTTGACTAGTTTCACTAAAATTTCCATTAGAAATAAACCATAACTCCTTTTACCAAAATTCCAACTCTCATATTTACTACATACATAGAGCTAGTGTCATACCAAAAATTAGCTTATTTTCATACTTCTAAGATCCGTTTCAAGGTCATACAAAACGGCACATTATTCTGCCATGTTCCAGTAATTTACCTTTTTGTCACCTTTCCTTACTAAAAGTATTTCCACTTGAGTTATTTTTCACAAACAACATACTAATCATCAAATACACCTTTTTATACGGGTTCTACTACACTCTAAAGGTCATCTAAAAATTACTTCAAAAAAAGTTTGAATGTTACACAGAACACCTCTTGATCTTGCGCATTTTGTTCATAATAGAATCTATTCTTGGCACATCTAGCGTGTGTGTACCACACCCCCAAAACAGCCCGTCACTTACACAATTCAAGGGCTTAATTTTCATTTTCGTCATGAACATATTACACCAAAACCATAAAGCATACATCTTGTACAAATCCTTTACCCCATAAGTTACAATCTATCACAAGAATCACATTTATACTCCTTTACCTCCAACCGTACCCCCTTACATGCCAAAGAAGAAAACTTTGCTATATTCGTCTTAGATTAACATCATATTCATTCTTAGAAAGAGCAAAGAATCCACCTTTGAAGAGAATCTCATACGTGTAAGCAACTACTCCAAGAGAACCGAAAGTTTCATGCTTCAACTTACCATTTTCACATCTAAGATTAAAACTTAGTAGCATCTAGACATTCAAGCATGCACTTTCACACACAAGTCATGAACATTTATAGTGTACTTGCCTTCTTCAAGGTTAAGCCTCCTTAGTATGGAACTTGGATGAAATGAAGTCCTCCCCCTCTTCATGGTACAAACCCCACGGTTTTGGGGAAGGAAAAAGAACAAAGGTTAGTCTTTTGCTTAAGTGGAAGATATAACCAAATAGAGGCTAGATTGACTTACCAAGATGAAGCTTGAATGGGGTTCAAACCTCTTAAGAAACTAGCACCTCTTAAAAGCTTGAAAGCTTGAACCTAGTGATCATGGAGGTCACGGTTTTTGGAGCAAGAAAGAGTAGCAATGTGAGCTTCACTCTATGAAAAATATAGGAATTCTGTTAAAGAGGTTTAGATTATAATTACCTAGAGGATTCTTGAGGCTTGAAGATCTTGGACTTCTTGGCTCAACTAGCCATGTTCCTTAAAGGAAAAATAGGGAAATCTCTTGTTCCTTGTTGTTAGGTGCAGCAATTGTCCCATGGCGTAGGCCGGTGGACGTATGCCGTGTGGGCCGAGTCACAGTCGAATGCCGTGGGCGTTTGTGTGCTGAATGCACTATAAGGCTAAGGTATGCGCATCTCCTGTCACCAATTGGTTTTGTGAGAGTTGGTAGCGCCTGATGTCCTATAAGTGGTATCATAGCGAGGTCACGGGTTCGATTCCCAGAAGGAGCAATTGATGAGGGGGGGATTGTTAGGTGCAGTAATTGTCCCGTGGCGTAGGCCGGTGGGCGTAGGCCGTGTGGGACAAGTCACAGTCGAATGCCATGGGCGCTTGTGTGCTGAATGCACTATAAGGCTAGGGTATGCGCATCTCCTGTCACCAATTGGTTTTGGGAGAGTTGGTAGCGCCTGAGGTCCTACACTTGTGAATTCTTGAGGAAAAGTATTCTAGAGTTTCTTGGAGAGAGATTTCTTCCCTAGGCTAAAATGGCTTAGCTGTGGTTAAGCAAGGAAGAATGAGGGTTTACCTTGGCTTGGTTAGGCTAATTAGAGTTAATTAGCCTAAGTTAATTTTAGCTAACCAAGGTTACTTTAATGCTACTTGAGTTACTTTATTCAACTATAGTTACTTTAAAGCTAAATTAGGTTACTTCATCCAACTAGAGTTACTTTAAGTCTAACTTAGGTTACTTTAACCTTGTGGTTAACATAAAGTAACCACGGTAAGATTTGAAAGTCTTCCTGGTTATTCCATGGGGAAAAACCGGTGGTAGGGCATTAGTAGCCATTACCATGATTAAGTCACTTTCCAAGTGTGTTTAATGAAAAACTATTTGGGTAGTTTCCTCTTTTTATTAATTGTTTTCCCCCTTCTTCTTGATTAAAATGAAATTAGGAAATCTTGAATCCTTTTTGGGTTAGAGGGCCGAATATTTGAGAGGGTTGGGAAAGATTTCCCCACAACTTAGAACTCCTTAATTGCTATTTGGGCTTGTCTTAAGAAGACCCTTAAGATTAACCTTCTTATAATTTGGAAAAACCCTTTAAGGCCCTTTTTTAAATCTCATGGCCGAAATCTCTTAAGCCCTTAGGGTGGATTGGCCTTGGTCCATAACTCATGCTTGAATGATTATATTATTTGCTTTATCTACGTAAAATGGAAAGAAGCAGTATTAGAACTTAGTGAGATGTACTTGAAGGATGCAACTTTATTAATTCACTTATACAAGTCTTCAAGCACAATATGTCTTTTCGTTGGGGTACAACATTCTCCCCCCCTTAACATAAGTTTCGTCCTCGAAACTTCAGAGACTTAGTTAAGAAGATGGGGGGTATCTACTCCTCATGCCTCCTTCCGTTTCCCATGCGGCTTCTCTTCCAGGATGGTATTTCCAATGAACCTTTACCATAGGTATGAATCCCTTTCTCAACTTCTTTCCCTTCGACTCAACGATCTTCAGGGCTCCTTTCTTACCCTTAGGTAAATAAGACAGAATAATGTGTCTATCTAGTTCCCTCAGAACTGCTTCGTTCAACTCGTCTTAGAGGTCTCATCAAAACTTATTCTTAATTTTCTAGAGGTGTTACCGTAACCCATCTCATATCTTAAGCACTTTCAATCTTGTTACTACGTACTGATAATGGTATCCATTCCGGGGTAGCATGATCATGAATGCTTATAATTTCCTTTTTCATAAAACTTGGCAGAGATTATTAACTCTAGGATATAGATCATTAGATCTTTTCTGTAAACATCCTTTCTGTAATCATGTAACGGTTGTCCTACGTATGAAACAGCATCCAAAGATATCCGAAATAATTCCCATAAAGTAAATATATCAAGCTCTTCACAAAGTATGTGTCGCATTCATCCGTCTCGCTGATCGCCTTACTACGTAATAACTTTTAATTTCGCGATCATTTCATAAAACCAAACTAGAAGTTATGGTTTCTCCTTTGAAACTTCTGTCCTATTTATGACATTTCAAATGTTTCTTCTTCATCATAAATCCTTGTTTTCTCTTTTGATACTTGAAAACGTGCACGTAGCACTATTTACTTGTTCATAGAACATCTGGAATATCATGCTATCCATATGAAATGAGGATATGCCAAGTTGTAACGTCTCTGCTGGAGTGTGTTAGATATTCTCAACTTATAACTTCTTGATCCAAACACTATATCTTATGGGATTCCCCATTCCGCCTCTCAAGTGGCCATTGTTTTAGATCTCTCCTAAACAGTCCCGTAACGTTTCATCATCTCATCACATTTCTATGAATTCCTCCTTAAGAAATACCAACAGGCAAGTTAGCTAAGCAAATTACCTGACTTCTGAACAATACACCACTTGTTAATTTCTTATCCGAAGCTGGTTAAATAGATCATTGATCTTAGTTAGAGGGTACTTATTCTTATGGTGACCATGTTGAGTCCTTTATGATCTACGCAAGGACGCATGCCTCCATCCTTCTTCTCTATGAATAACACGGGAGCACCCCAGGCGAAACGTTGGGGGAAATAAGTTCCTCCCTTAAAAGCTCACGCACTTGTTCCTTCTTGGTTTAGCAAGCGCCCTTCGGTGAGTTGTCTTCATAGACTTAGGGAATTCTTAATCATCATCCTAAGGTGGCCCGTTCTCATAAAACATGGTTTTCATAATCATGACCTGCTTTCCATATCTTGCCTAACATGGTGCTTTCATATCGTGATGTCATAACGTGTTCCAATTTGGCTATAGAATTCTTGATAATAGCACACGATATGTCGATCCATTCCTCATATAGTACAACAAAATGTGTACAAATGCTAATGGTGACGCATCATGACGAAGACCCCGAGTCCGAAACATGGTGTTATACTAGGTCATGTTATCACTAATAATCTCACTTACTTACTTATGGTCTACTCATCATAACTTAAAGAGAAATATCATAATTACTTATACTTGGTTAATAGGAAGTAGGCATGGGTACTTCACATTTAACTTGTGCAATTAGGCGTACCTTGATTGTTTCTTTGCTATCTGCATAAGGTAGCCTTATGCGGATACGACTCCCATTTCCTATTTCATTTCGTAGTACGCTCGTTAAGTCGTTTATTTCGTCCTTCCGTTCTCTTACCATGCCCTGACTAGCCAAGTTTTGATCTGGAGGTCTAAACTGTGCACAGATCTGATCACCTTAATTTTTTTCATCTTCCATGATCAAAGGAACATATTGACCCAAAGTAGTGAATCGACGAGCGTACTCTGAGACAGTGATGCCTAACTCTTGTCTTAATGAGTCGAATTCCTCAACCCTTCTCGTGACTAAGTCCTGAGAGAGGAAGAACTCACGAAACTCCTCTTAGAACTTTGCCCAAGTTACCGATCGGGGTGGTGGCTGGATACGAATTCTCCACCATTGGTTATCCTTACTGTTCAAAAAAAACGGCCGGAGAATCTGTGCCCTTATCCTATTCGGTACCAGTATCAGCATGAAGTTACCTTCAACTTAATTTAACCATCTTTCTGCCTTCTCTGAACTAGATTCCCTGTCAAACTTCGGAGTACGTACTCTTGCTAACTGTCGATAGTAAAGCCTACTGCTTCCTGGGGGTGACAGTGATGATTTCATTTTACAGAATCGTGATGCCATCCGCACCACGGAGTGTCGGAGTCTTACTCAGGCATAAATACTCTGATATGTGACAAAAATTTAATTCGTAATTTAGATAAGATCTTAAAGGCATGCAAGTAGGCATGATTACATTTTATAATTTGCCATCAACTAGGGCTTTATCATCAGATCGAGACCCTAATTCCCAATCTAAGTCATCATAGTCTAAGGTCAACTCACATCTAGGATCATAACATAGATCTAAGATAAACTTATATTTCTAAAATCATAGCTTAATTCTATTTTCTGTCCGGATCTAGAGCCTTAGCTCTGATACCAACTGTAGCGCCCCGCACCCCGGCCAAGCCGGATATAGTGCGCCCGCCGTACTTCACTACGGAGAGTACCAGGTGCCAATCCCTAACATACCATAGTCCAGAATAAAATATACAGACTTTCATGCTTACACGTCAATAAGTAAGCAAAACCGAGGCATAATAAAAACTTTCAAAGTAAAAGCGTCTAAGCCATCATCATTAGTCTTACAACATGTTCATAAAAACGCAGAAATCCCAAAAGTAAATGTTTCCCCCCATAAAATCATAATAAGATCATCAACCACTTCCATCATAGTAGAATTCCTTAAGTCATCCACCTCTCGCTCTTCTACGGATAAGGAACCCTAGGTTCATCTTTGATCCACTCGACCCTCTTTCCTGCTGGTTCTGGGAGGAAAAATAAGGGGTGAGTGACTACGTCACCAGCAAGTAAACTATAAATAATCGTGAATTAAATAGAAAGTACATACAAGAACCGAACCCCAAGTATTCAGTTTAGAACATACATGACCTTCCATCCAATACCCCTAAGTAATCAGCTCATATCTCATCAAAGATCACAACTTATCAAAAATCATAACTTATTAAGGACCATAACTTATGAAGGATCATAGCTTATAAAAGATCATGACTCATCAAAGATCATAACTTAGGAGCTACCAAGTCATAACAACTTAGTCTAAGTAACATGTACCAAATATTCGATGACTCATAAAATGCAACATGCATGAGTATGTACATGTGATGCGCCATGATAAAATGAGGAATAGTTCTTTCGTTTTTTCTTTCAAAACATTATCATCAATGAAAACAAGGGAGTGTTCAGATCTATTCTCTCCGGATCTGGGGCGGTCATATTCTTCTCTTCGAATCTATTATTCCCAGATTCGGAACGGTCACGTCATCAATCATATCAACAAGTCTATTCTCTCCAGGCCTGTGCGGTCATTATCATAACCAGGTCTATTCTCTTCGGGCCTGAACGGTCATTATCATCAGATCAATTAACTCTGGATCTGGAACGGGTCCTTCTCATCAGATCAATTAACCCTGGATCTGGAACGGGTCCTGCTCATCAGATCAATTAACCCCAGATCTGGAACGGGTCCTGTTGGCCAGAAATAAATGGTACCATAGGAGTCTTTCTTTCAAAATCGTAAACTTCTCTTCAAAAGATCTTTCTTTCAAAACTGAAAACTTCTTTTCAAAAGATCTTTCTCATCATTCATTGGCATAAAATCAGTTTCATATGCTGTATGAACATGGACAATGCAATGTATGGTATGCAACATGCAACTCATGAACAAATACATCAAAACAAGCATGCACGGACTTGTCTCTTAAGCTGGAAAAACTGTCCAGCAATAACATTCTGTTCATACAGCTTCATGCTCATCAATTCGTAATAATTTTCATAAACTCATGCCATACGTATGCATAATGAAGACTTAAATACATGACATAACAATTTCGTAACATTCTGAAATGTCTAAAGTCCTCAAAACATCAAATTACCACCATAGGTACTGCTGAGATCAGCAGGCCAGTATCCGCCTTACCTCAGTTTCATGGGTCATAAAACCTTAATCCATTTGAGTCATTTCCTGAAAAACATAGCTAACATACTAAGGGACAATAACCATGTGGAAAACATCACATTCCAGCCTAAATGAGCAAGATCATAGTCTTATGGCTTATGTCATTAAACTGTCCTATTTTCCAGTTTCGTACCACTAACTTCAACTCAGTTGTTAGCCATTAAAATGGGGGTTTTAAGCTGTTTTCCTTACATAAACATACACATCTATGCCTTAGGTAAATACCATAAAAATTTCAGGGCAATCTAATACACTTAAGGGGGTCATTTAACTTATTTCCCAAAGCTAGGCTCATGCAGAATCTGTAACGACCAATTTTATCACGAATTTCATTGTGACTAAACCACAAGTCCTTTTACCAAAATTCTAACTCTCAGTCTTACTAAACACATCAAACTGTCATCATACCAAAAATCAGCTCGTTTGCACTTTCATAAGGTTCATTTTCGAGCCAAACACCTTGTTACTCAAAACTCTCATGTTCCAGTAATTTCTGTATGACCAGTTGTTATTAAAAATTTCATTCCGGTCAAACCACAAATGCTCTTACCAAAATTCCAACTCACACATTTATTACGCATAGTAAGCTAGCATCATACCAAAAATAAGCCCATTTGCATATTCCTAGGGTCTATTTTCGGGTAAATCAATACACCACATAAATTCTGTACAGTCCAGTAATTCTGGCTTGACTAGTTTCACTAAAATTTCCATTAGAAATAAACCATAACTCCTTTTACCAAAATTCCAACTCTCATATTTACTACATACATAGGGCTAGTGTCATACCAAAAATTAGCTTATTTTCATACTTCTAAGATCCGTTTCCAGGTCATACAAAACGGCACATTATTCTGCCATGTTCCAGTAATTTACCTTTTTGTCACCTTTCCTTACTAAAAGTATTTCCACTTGAGTTATTTTTCACAAACAAATTACTAATCATCAAATACACCTTTTTAGCCTAACTTTACGGGTTTTACTACACTCTAAAGGGTATCTACAAATTACTTCAAAAACAGTTTGAATGTTTACACATAACACCTCTTGATCTTGCGCATTTTGTTCATAATAGAATCTATTCTTGGCACATCTAGCGTGTGTGTACCACACACCCAAAACAGCCCGTCACTTATACAATGCAAGGGCTTAATTTTCATTTTCATCATGAACATATTACACCAAAACCATAAAGCATACATCTTGTACAAATCCTTTACCCCATAAGTTACAATCTATCACAAGAATCACATTTATACTCCTTTACCTCCAACCGTACCCCCTTACATGCCAAAGAAGAAAACTTTGCTATATTCGTCTTAGATTAACATCATATTCATTCTTAGAAAGAGCAAAGAATCCACCTTTGAAGAGAATCTCATATGTGCAAGCAACTACTCCAAGAGAACCGAAAGTTTCATGCTTCAACTTACCATTTTCACATCTAAGATTAAAACTTAGTAGCATCTAGACATTCAAGCATGCACTTTCACACACAAATCATGAACATTTATAGTGTACTTGCCTTCTTCGAGGTTAAGCCTCCTTAGTATGGAACTTGGATGAAATGAAGTCCTCCCCCTCTTCAAGGTACAAACCCCACGGTTTTGGGGAAGGAAAAAGAACAAAGGTTAGTCTTTTGCTTAAGTGGAAGATATAACCAAATAGAGGCTAGATTGACTTACCAAGATGAAGCTTGAATGGGGTTCAAACCTCTTAAGAAACTAGCACCTCTTAAAAGCTTGAAAGCTTGAACCTAGTGATCATGGAGGTCACGGTTTTTGGAGCAAGAAAGAGTAGCAATGTGAGCTTCACTCTATGAAAAATATAGAAATTTTCTTAAAGAGGTTTAGAGTATACATACCTAGAGGATTCTTGAGGCTTGAAGATCTTGGACTTCTTGGCTCAACTAGCCATGTTCCTTAATGGAAAAATAGGGAAATCTCTTGCTCCTTGTGAATTCTTGAGGAAGAGTATTCTAGAGTTTCTTAGAGAGAGATTTCTTCCCTAGGCTAAAATGGCTTAGCCGTGGTTAAGCAAGGAAGAAGGAGGGTTTACCTTGTCTTGGTTAGGCTAATTAGAGTTAATTAGCCTAAGTTACTTTTAGCTAACCAAGGTTACTTTAATGCTACTTGAGTTACTTTATTCAACTATAGTTACTTTAAAGCTAACTTAGGTTACTTTATCCAACTAGAGTTACTTTAAGGCTAAATTAGGTTACTTTAACCTTGTGGTTAACATAAAGTAACCATGGTAAGATTTGAAAGTCTTCTTGGTTATTCCATGGGGGAAAACCGGTGGTAGGGCATTAGTAGCCATTACCATGATTAAGTCACTTTCCAAGTGTGTTTAATGAAAAACTATTTGGGTAGTTGCCTCTTTTTATTAATTATTTTCCCCCTTTTCTTGATTAAAATGAAATTAGGAAATCTTGAATCATTTTTAAGTTAGAGGGCCGAATATTTGAGAGGGTTGGGAAAGATTTCCCCACAACTTAGAACTCCTTAATTGCTATTTAGGCTTGTCTTAAGAAGGCCCTTAAGATTAACCTCCTTATAATTTGGAAAAACCCTTTAAGGCCCTTTTTAAAATCTCATGACCGAAATCTCTTAAGCCCTTAGGGTGGATTGGCCCTGGTCCATAACTCATGCTTGAATGATTATATTATTTGATTTATCCACATAAAATGGAAAGAAGCACTATTAGAACTTAGTGAGATGTACTTGAAGGATGCAACTTTATTAATTCATTTATACAAGTCTTCAAGTACAATATGTCTTTTCGTTGGGGTACAACAATATATATATATATACTCACATACATACATACATACATATATGTATGTATATATATACACATACATTTTTTTTATCGAATAAAAAGAAATTTTTATTATCTCAAATCCTCACTTATGACGGAGGAATACCATATTACAAAAACTCAGAGTTACTGAAAACATAATGAAAATACAAGTAGCATATGATGTCCATCCTCCAATCGTATATGATATGTCGCATTAAAACCTTGCCAAGTAAAACCACCCTTGTGGATAAAACCTTGGCAAAGGAAAAAGCGTGCATATTTATACGATTGGAAGGAATGGAGAAGAAGCTACATAAAACAAAATAGCAAGCTAAACAGCGAATGTGTGCAGTCAATGGAGGAGAGGATGACAGGATGCCTTGATGCTGAATCCAGTTTTCGGCCGGTTGCATATGTGCATGTGTCCCAATTTGCGAATGAATCAATCCTTCGAAACAAGTAGCGGGTGATTGCCTCGCAGAGCATAGCCAGCAAGTGTTCATGCAAAGCCAAGAAAGTAAGCAGATTAATAGCCAAGTAGAAACCAATGCATATAATGCGCAGGCATGTATAACAAAGAAATTACCAGCGTTGCATGCATCAAAAGACACAGGCAACGACATAATAGCATGATAAAGCATCAGTAAGAAGATATGGGAATCTGAAAATACCCGCGTTGTCTGCGTCATGCAGAGACACAGACAACTAAAGCAGATGAGTCACGAAACGGATGCCATGAAAGAGTTATGGTCGCAGATAAGGTGTTGTGGAATCCGTAATTAGCGCTGCCTTGATAGTTTTGGGTAATTCACGCAGATCCCTAAAGAATTGTAATCCAACAGAGAGTTGACCATGTCTTGCCAGTAAATGAGCCACCGCATTAACTTGTCGCGGACAGTGTGAAATAGTTCCACCAGCCATCATAAGTAATCTTGAGAGCCAAGATGTTGGCTGATGGTGAACATAATCTACCACCACACTGGAATCAACTTGAATATCGATATTGTTATGATGCTGTAGAAAATACAACAATGACAACATTGCCGCTTGAAGCTCTGCCTGAAATGGCGTTGTGACGGGCAAATAAAAAGAGACTGCCCCTTTTAGATTTCCGTGATGATCCCAGAAAACCGCTCCACCAGCTGCCTTATACATACATATATATATATATATATATATATATATATATATGTATGTGTATATATAGACATACTTATATATATGTATGTATATATATATCACACACACACATACATATATATACATACATATATACACACACACATATATATATACACATATATATATGTGTATATATATTCGTTTCAGTAACAAATCTCACTGCCTTTTCGATATCTTGGTTCCTACCTTCATAAGGGCATCCCTCGCGCTAGGCACTGCTCGTCATTATTACAGCATATGGATGATCGTTTACTGTAGCGCCCCGACCCGGACAGCGGAATCCGAACCGGTACACCCGTCGTAGCTTACTGAGAAGACTACAAGACGTCTCATCTCTCGTTTACACATCATCAATGACGTAAGAGAAATAAGTGCGGAAACATGTATCTAATAAATCTCCACCATCAACTCAATACATCAAGTGATAACAACATCTCTAAGGGTAACCACAGTAATCACGAATTAATCCTCAAGAGTAGGAAAGAACTGAAGTCAATAATAACTGTCTCATCTAGCCCCCAACTTGTCTCTATGTATCCCATTCAGCCCACTCGCCGTCATCCTCAATAAAGATCATATCGTACTCGGGTTCTCCTGTAACACAAAGGCAGTACCCTTAGCGAAAAACGCTAGCAAGTAACCCGCTTATAAGACATACGGGATCAACACATGGCAAGACATGAGTAATATATAATTCAAGGGAATTGTGGGGCACATGTCTTGTAAACTTTCAAATATATAACCCAATAACGCAGCAGAGCAAGTACAGCAGTTTGCGCATAAATAACAACGCATTGCAAATCAAATAACGCACATATTCATACCACATTGACTCTCGTGATGCATGTCAAAATATGCACTACACTACACATTCACATATGCATGT
>AP025063.1:30488662-30599113 GCA_036186865.1 Eustoma russellianum
CATTTTTTTTTTTTTTTTCAATTTTGAAGCAGTTTATGTTCTATAATTTGAAACTATAGCTATAACTATTTAAAATAGTATACCTTCTATTTTTTGTAAGCACAAAATCCAAAGTATCATATATTTGTTTTCGTAACGCAGTGTCTAAATATGAGCATTTATAAAACAACCAGCTAACTTTTTTTTTGCAACAATACGTACATATATTTGAAACTATTTGTGTTTCACAAGATTACATAATTTCACGGTAAGCAGATAAATATATAGACAAAAATTCAATTGAAAAATGTTTGCCATGACGATAATTGAAAAATAGAATTATTCTAGCAAAATAAATATAGCTAGACCAAACTTTGAGAAATAAGGGATAGGTAAATATATCATTGACCGAGAACATCAATATTTTGAAATACATCAGCTTTGTTAGGGGTAATCGAAATTCCATTAGGTGGCTATACAAATTTAAAAAGCAATATAGCATTGTAAGGTCATACATTGTATACAAAAGTTTGACAGTAGTTGAAATACTTAGAAACATAATCTTTGAAATACATTTGAAATATATAATATAGCTTGGTGTACGTGCTTATAAGATAATGTTTAACTGCTTGAAAATAGTCTCATACTTCGTATAATTATTTCTAAGTCACCTCTTAATGTCAAATGAGAACATATCCGCTTATTTACCGTTTCTTATAAGTTTTCAACTTAAGTTGTCTAATCCGAGTATGGCGCACTAGATATTGATTGGCTTAGGGTATTCTAATCTACCATGTTTCCGCGCGCCACACTGATCCATCGTGCTTCTGCACCTCACTATTTCAACCGCTAATGCTGATTTTGATAATTCTAAATTCGACCTCTTATAACTATAAACCCATTTTTCGGTATCCTTTGCTAGAATTTGTTGATTGTAACGTTAATAAATCATTTTCTTAGTAATTCATTTCACCACAGATCATTTCTTAGGAACTACGATCCCAGCTTAGACCTAGTCGCCTTCTGACAGTAGTGTCAAATGTAGAGGCATGAACCTGCTTCATTTATCATAATGGTGCAGGGTCAGATCTAAGGAACTATACAAATGGTTATAATCATCACTTAGATAAGGCAAATAATTTAGAGTCATATAGAGTGCCCTAAGTATACGTGGCAAGTCCCTTATCCGACCATCACTTAGGTCTAACGTCATGACTTATTTCTAGAATCGATACCCGGTATCATCATTCCTTACGTCTAAAATAATAACTTATTTCTAAGTTCAATGCTTAGAATTCGCAGCTTATGACTTAGATCAGTACTTATGTTCGAATCATCACAGAATGTTTATATTACCCCTCAACTTCTAGAGCCGATATTTAGTATCGTCATTCCTTAAATCTAAAGTCGTGACTTACGAGCAATGTCATCACTATGTCTCAAAGGTCAAATCTTATTTCTATTACCATGCTTATATAATCGTTGCTTACGACTAAAAACCGGTACTTATGTCTAAGATCACTCCTTAGTTACTCATCATACTTAGTATATTATCAGCGTTTATGACTACTAATACTTAAGTCGAAGATCAACTCTTAATCAAGATCGCCGCTTACGCCTATAGTCGTGACTTTACGGTAGAATCATCCCTTAACCTCTAAGGACACATTTTATGTCTAATAACATTCCCCACATATAATCATTACTTGCGGCTAACAGTCGATATTTATTTCTAAGATCGTGACTTAAGGGCAAAATCATAACTTAATAGCTAAGATTATAGCCTGAATCTGTGCTTCCGCCATGGATCTAGAGCCATGCTCTGAATATCGCACCATCGGCATGTAATATCTCTTGAACTCATTCTAAAATTAGATCCCAGAGATCAGCGGTGTCAGTTGTTTTGCACCACCACTCTGCCCCCGTTTTAGAAGAGTCTCAAGTCCAAGTGCGATGGTGGCGGAGGAGGTTGCTGCTACTGCGGAGCAACTCCTTGTGCTATCACGGTGATAGCGTCAATCAACGCCTGTGGAACAAGGACTGGTGGTGGTGGTGGAGGGTTCTCATTCATATTTTCACCGTTCACTTGGTTGTCTCTTCTGGGAGGCATTTACTGCAAAATCAACGCTTATTAGCATTCAGTAATTCCATAGGTAAATACTGAAGGCCAT
Organism: Eustoma russellianum; assembly: GCA_036186865.1. NCBI lineage: Eukaryota > Viridiplantae > Streptophyta > Magnoliopsida > Gentianales > Gentianaceae > Eustoma > Eustoma russellianum. The sequence goes on from AP025063.1 coordinate 30,490,813, forward strand.
ATGCGTGGTGCAAGACGAAATTCATAAACTAAATTAAATAACATTTATTGGTCGCATTTCATCGCGCTCGTACGCACACCCATCCCAATCCAACTTACATATAGTATCATACACTTAGATCTAAGGATCAGCTTAAGATCAAGATCATAGCCTAAGAGTCTACGTGTCAAAACCTAGGTTTCCGAGGTAGATCTGAAGCCTAGGCTCTGATACCACCTGTAGCGCCCCGACCCGGACAGCGGAATCCGAACCGGTACACCCGTCGTAGCTTACTGAGAAGACTACAAGACGTCTCATCTCTCGTTTACACATCATCAATGACGTAAGAGAAATAAGTGCGGAAACATGTATCTAATAAATCTCCACCATCAACTCAATACATCAAGTGATAACAACATCTCTAAGGGTAACCACAGTAATCACGAATTAATCCTCAAGAGTAGGAAAGAACTGAAGTCAATAATAACTGTCTCATCTAGCCCCCAACTTGTCTCTATGTATCCCATTCAGCCCACTCGCCGTCATCCTCAATAAAGATCATATCGTACTCGGGTTCTCCTGTAACACAAAGGCAGTACCCTTAGCGAAAAACGCTAGCAAGTAACCCGCTTATAAGACATACGGGATCAACACATGGCAAGACATGAGTAATATATAATTCAAGGGAATTGTGGGGCACATGTCTTGTAAACTTTCAAATATATAACCCAATAACGCAGCAGAGCAAGTACAGCAGTTTGCGCATAAATAACAACGCATTGCAAATCAAATAACGCACATATTCATACCACATTGACTCTCGTGATGCATGTCAAAATATGCACTACACTACACATTCACATATGCATGTACGCTTTATCTTTTAAAACAGTGCAATGCATGTCACAATGTCCGGTCACTTCACATAACTTTATACCCTGTAACGCGCCCCGGCTTATATTTCCATCCCGGTTTACGTTACAGCCAACTTTATACCCTGTAATGCACCTCGGCTTATATTTCCATCCCGAGTAGCATTACAGACAACTTTATACCCTGTAACGCGCCCCGGCTTATATTTCCATCCCGGTTTACGTTACAGTCTTTTGTGCCCTACAATGCGCCCCGGCTTAAATTTCCATCCCGGTTTACATTGCAGGTCACCTTCGCAAATCTGTGCCGAAGCACCTTTCTTTTCAAATCAATATGCAAATGCACGTGCCATGATGCAAGACTCCTCATCTCATTCTCATTCCACATTCACGTATGCAGTACATAATCACATGCGCAAGTACAAGCAACACACACAAGAGTTCACTCACTAACTTACACGTCACCACTTAGGCTTCGACTATCGCGTCAACTCTTAGTCATGATACTAAGATCCAGAACCTAAGACAAATATCCCTAACCATTCCTCGTTGGACTCTCAAACACCTCGTACCTCATGCATACTTCTCGTTCGCATATACAATTTACATTCACATGGGCAAGTACAAGTAGCACTCAAGGGTACACTAGCTTATTCATCAATCACTTAGCCTCAACTTGCTCGTCCACCCTGAACCTTGATTCTAGAGTTCACAACCTACGGGAGTATCCCTATCTTTTCCTCGTTGCACTCTAAGACACCTTGTACGTTCATTTCCTAACCCTCCTAAGTCATTCACATTGAAACTCGGTTCAAGAACCCATTGAAATCACCCATATTGATTCACCATCCTAGGTCGTATTCCCAAGACTTATACTACCTTTAATCAGGTCTTAAGAAGCCTCTAAGGTCACCCAAAGATTCCCCGAGCTTCCCTCTTTCTTTCCCTATTTTTCCACAAAACTGGTGGACATCATCCCCTCACATCGATCGATCGATGTGACATCATACCCTCACATCGATCGATCGATGTCCATCAGAGGACATCGATCTCTCAGCCTTTCCTACATCGATCGATCGAAGTGACTTCATTCCCTCACATCGATCGATCTATGTCCATCAGAGGACATCATACCCTCACATCGATCGATCGATGTACTTCATCCCCTCACATCGATCGATCTATGTCCATCAGAGGACATCATACCCTCACATCGATCGATCGATGTACTTCATCCCCTTACATCGATCGATCTATGTCCCCGATTCCAGCACAGAAACTTTGCGATTTCTGCAGAAACTGCAGGATCATAACTCCAATTGATCCCAAACTTCATCCCAATCAATCCAAGCCTAATCCCTGCTATAATCTCATGCTTAAACTACGAATCAAACACCGCACACGTATCAATTACCGATTCAAGCCTAACACTCAAACCATCCACCCAAACAACCCAAAAATCCTATCTTTCTCTCCATTCTTCTCTCAATCTAAAATAGCGGCAAAGAGAGGGTTCAAGGGGTTGGGATTTGCAGGATTTCACATAATCAACAACAACAACGAATGCTTTTTCATATACATTGGCCAAATCTCGAAACGAAAGCACATAGATCATATACAAATAATCACAAAGCGAAACTACTGCATGGTGATCCAACTTGATATCAAAATAGGCCGTTTATCTTTCACAAATCGTAAGAACTTATAAACAGATTACTTGCCTTTGATTACTCGAGAACGGATTGAAGAACGGTTGAGAATCGGATTGGTTCCTGAAGACTATCTTCTTCCTCTATAGAAACGGCTAGGGCAGGGAGGACAGGAGCGTCGATGCTTTTTCTGAGGAATGGGGAAAACTGACGTTCAGTCAGTTTTTATATGGGAAGGGGAAAGTTTGGTGTTTCTAAATTATATCCTTTATCTAATTTACCTTAAAGGATAAACCTTAATTATTTAATTCTAAATTAAATATAAATAAATTCTAATATTAAATCCCTTGATTAATTTCTAATTAATCCTCGTATTAATGCCTAATTTATTTTCGTTGACCGTCATTAATTTCCGTGAAATCCTTCTTTATCTTTTAACTACCCTATGGAGGGTGCGGGGCATAACATTTACAGGGTTGGCATTCTCGACTATTATCATTTGCAGGACGGCTGGTGCTACTAAGATCAGTTATTGCGGCACTCCCGCTACATATTCTGGCAGCAGGTGGCATGCCTAAATCCGTCATTCGCATGCTTGAAAGAAAGATGTCAGCATTCTTTTGGGGTGATAGGCACCATTGGGTAGCATGGACCATAATTTCTACTCCGGTTGAGGAAGGTGGACTAGGACTTCGCAGTCTCCGTGACCTGCAACAAGCATATGCATGTCGCATATGGTGGAAATATCAACGCAATGATACATTATGGAGTTAGTATATGCACCTTAAGTATGGCAGACGCGGCGACTATACTCCCAGGCTACCAGATTCTGCAGTTTGGAAATCTATCTGTCGCATTCACTCCACCTGTTTTCCTCATGCAACTGGATTGGGCGCATTTCTCTCATGGTCGGCCACACCATCCGGGGAGTTTTCACTTAAGTCGGCCTATGACATATGTCGGGTATCACGCCCAACCTTACTCTCGACAACATTTATTTGGTCAAAACATCACTCTCCCTCAGTTTGGCTGTTGTTGTGGCGTTTTTTCCATTCAGCCATGCCTTTTGAAGATTACATAGGGCAATATCTGGTGATGCGTCCCACCCAATGCCCCTTTTGCAGATCTCATTCGGCCACTGTGGACCACTTATTCATTTATTGTTCTCGCATTCGATATATCTGGAGTTTTTTCTCAGCTGAATTACATGGAGTGCCGCCAACATCCCTGTCTTTGAGACAATATTTATTATCTTGGTGGTATTGGTCAAATTCTATATCCATTGCAGGTGTTCTGAAGCTTGTTGTTCCTGCGATTGTGTTATCAAATGTTTGGCGGCAATATGCACAGCTCATTTTTGGGGACACAAAAACTTTTTCAACAGCAGCCTTGCGCAACTCAATTCACTTTGATATCCACGTCTGGACGATGAGTGTTCAAGGGAAAAAATTAGCAGCAGGACCTTTGCCATCTCTCTCTTGGCTTCCTCGGATCCGTGCTCCTCGTCTTAGGGTTATTCGATGGCAAACCCCCTTCTGGATGTCTCAAATTAAATGTGGATGCAGCAGTTGGCCAGCATTACGCAGCAGGAGGGGTGATATTGCGTGACCATAATGGTGGTTGCATCAAGGCCCTCTCTTTTCGTCTTCCTCACAGTACACCGTTGCAGGCAGAGATTCAGGCTACTCTTTTTGGCCTGATTTATTTTCTTCCTTTATATCGCTCGCTCATGGTGGAATCGGATTGCGCTCAAATGATAACAAGTCTTCGTAAGCCTCAACAGCCAACAGGAAATTATCTTCTTCGGCAGCTTCACACTTTGGTTAGACAGCATCAACTGGTGCTGCTTCATACGTACCGGGAGAATAATATGCCTGCTCATTATCTCGCACAACATGCAATGATGCATCCTACAACCGGGTTATATGACAGTCATACTCTTCCTTCCATGGTCAAGGCATCCGTGACACTGGATCTCACATCGGCGCACTTACGCACAGTCTAATGGATTGTTGTTTTTCCACATCCTCTGCCCGTGTCCTAACAGACGCGGGCAGCCCCGGTACGCTTACTGCATATCTTGTCAACTGCGGCTATATAGTTCTTTGGCTTATACATATTACTGTTGTCTCATTTCCCATGATCATTGGCGGTGGTGATAACTGTGAGGACCATTTGGCGTGCGCTTGTGACACTAACAAACATGCAGTCTTCCATACGGATTGGCACTGCCCTCCCTCTCATCACTGCCTGCGCTATTTTGGGTGCAGGCAGGCATGGTTCGTTTTCTATTCTTTTGCTTATCAGGTCATGGTTAACCATTCTTTCTACACTGATGCAACTGTTTTCTTTGCCCCATGTATATCGGCCGACAACGTGTTTATCCACTTCAATTGGCCCTGAGAGATGTCGGGATGGGCTCAAGATTCCATCTGGCTATGGCATCTCTCAGATGCGCCTCGCAGGTGGCCTTTCGCGTGAAACGCACAAAGAATGGTCTTTTCAGCACATTACTGCCGGCACTTCGCTCTGTGCCGGCAGCAAAGGTTTGATCTATGCCCAAAATTATCCGGTACTTTTCAGCTTTGGCTTCAAGCCTTACTCATGGTTTTCTTTTCTTGTTGCGTGGGAGTGCACATGGATTATACCTCATCTTGGCACACTGGGTCTACTAGCTACATGGCCTTCACCAATATGCTCGGTACATACACTGCTTGGCTGCGTCGTTGCTTGCTACTCAGATTGGACACATACATACATTACAGCTTCGATTCATGACATAGACGGCCTGTTGTGGAGCTACAAACGTATTCTTCATCTTTGGATTCTATTACTAGATTTTGGTAGTGCAGGGTTCTCTTTTTCACATTTCTCACACAGTCGCGACTATCTACTATCCATGCATATAAATATGTATGCTTTTTCCTTCGCCGGGGTTTTATCTACAAGGGTGGTTTTACCCGGCAAGGTTTTAATGCGGCATATCATATATTGCCTGGATGTAGATAATCAATTGTTTTCGCTTTTCTGTTTCGTTTGGATGTAATATGGTATTCCTCCGCCATAAGTGAGGACTTTATCTAATAAAATAATATTTTGTTTTAAAAAAATATATATATATTCGTTTCAGTGCGAAAAACCTTTAGATCTAGCGGTTGAGTAACATTTATCCCATTTTCGGGTCTCGACCTTGATTTCCTTCCCCAAATTTTTTTAAAAAAAAAATAATCGTTTCAGTTTTTTTCCATTAAAAGAAAAATTAGAGAAAATCTGACATTAGCCATCCATACAACTATCTATTGTTTCTATGTCTACGTATGTTTATGATACGTACAAATACATAGATAATCATACTACAATATTAATTTTAGGACATATATTTTTATATGTAATTTTTTTACAAAAATATGATTATTTCAAAACGTTATTTTGAAGAAAAAAAATATTTTGTAAGAAGAAAACTGGTAATCAAGTAAGTTGGAAAAAAAAATAATCTCCCGAAGGGTGTTAAGCAAACCGAATAGTTCGCGAACATTCGAGTTTTATTTGTATTTGATTTGTGTTTGTTTGTTAATTTTACTTAAACGAGTCAAGTTCGAATGCCTAATTAGATTTGTTTACTAAAACGAGCTAAACCGTTCGCGAACTGTTTGGCTCGTTTAAAGAGTTATAGTATTTTCGAGCTGAATTCAAATAAATTTGGAAGCTTGTTACAGCAAACGGGACGAGTCGAACAATCTGTTTAACTAAAAGAATCTGAATTCGAAAATATAGTATTCGGTCGACTCGATTCGTTAACACCCGTATGGAGAGGTAAATAACTAAATATAGTAAGTTTGTGTTTAAATCTTATTCCCATAACATTCAACATAACAAAAATATAAATATTTTTATAAGCCATCAAGCTTTTCACTTAGTTGCTGACTCAACTCTAGCTAGCTAAAACATGGATTATATATATATATATATATATATATATATATATATATATACATACACACATACATAGATATATTTATTTATTTATTTATTTTTGTTTTAGTATGTTTTTCCATTACAAGAAAAATTAGAGAAACATCTGACATTATCCATCCATACAACTATCTACTTTTTTATATGTCTATGTGTGTTTATGATATGCACAAATATATAGATAATCATATTACTATATTAATGTCAGGACATGTATTTTTATGTGTAATTTTGTTACAAAATTATGATTATATCAAACGTTATTATGGAAGAAAAAAAATATTTTGTAAGAAGAAAACTGGTAATCAGGTAAAGAAATAAGAACAACCACAACAACACTTACACTAACACCTTAGTGTAAGCAAAAACAACAACAACTTCTTGCACAAGACACACTTGTGCAACTACAGCAACTACAATTTTAGCAAGAGCAACTTTTTGCTACCTCACAACTTCAATAAAGTTCGCTCTAGAATTTTCTCACAGTGGGTTGAAGAAATATAGTAAGGTTCACACTTTCTCACTAGTCTAAGCACAAGCAAGAGATCAAATATTTATGGTTACTCTTGTGCTTGACTCTCTATCTCTCAATATACAACAATGAAGAGCAAAGAAAAGCTTAACAAGCTTTAAGCAAATATACAAATATGAGAGAGAGTTGTATAACAATGAATAATAAAGCTAGATGATGTTGAAAGTGTGTGATTACCTCATCCAAGCCTCTTCCTTTTATAGATGAAGTTGTCCACGTTTTTGAAGCTCCACCAAGTCTCACAAGGTATCCAAATGTCAAGATAATGTTCAAATAGTCTTAAGCCACCCTAGGTAGTGATTTGATCCTCAATAGCCAACCTAGGATTGCTTAGACATGGATACAATAGTCAAGAAAGCATGTAATATGTTAGTTTAAAGTCTACAAGAAATTTGAGCAAGATTAGAAAGAGAAAATACCATGAATCTCCCTTGGATTTTGTTCTAACATTTAGAAAATTTTGAATTCTGGAGGGACATCGATCGATCAAAGTGCCTGGGAGAGAGATCGATGTCCTCCAGAAACTTTGCAGTTTTTGAAACTGCTGACATCGATCGATCGAAGTCCCCCTGGGAGAGATTGATGTCACTTCTATCGATCAATGTCCCCTGGACTGAGAGATCGATGTTGGACAGAAATCTTTCTGACTGACATCGATCGATCAAAGTCTCCCTGAGGAGAGACTGAAGAGACATCGATCGATCGATGTCCCTGGGTTGATAGATCGATGTTGGACAGTAAACTTTCTGACTGACATCGATCGATCGAAGTAAGAGGCTAAAGTGACATCAATCGATCGATGTCCCTAGCCTGAGAGATCGATGTTGGAAAGTGAGTTCCAGTCTCAACCATTTTTGACATAGTGTAATTTTTTCACCTTGCATCAAGTCTCAAACATTAATTTAACTTATTTAAAACATCTTTTCATCATCAAAACAATTTATAACTTAACATGAGGGAGTCGGATGTACGCAACCATTCACATGTGTTAGAAACACAAGTGATTGTTTCTCGATGACCCATAATGAAAATTGCGTCAAACTGTGTCGATTGACTACTACTTCACAATATAAGAAGCGCAACCAATTTAGTGAGTCATTTTATTTTATTTCATCATATTCCAAAGTCAAAGAAGAATGTGCCCTTAACTCGATTGGAAATGGAATGAATGGAGAGGTAAATAACTAAATATAGTAAGCTTGTGCTGAAATTTTATTCGTATAACATTCAACATAACATAAATATAAATATTTCATCTCTTATACATTATATGTGAGTTTTTCACAATAAAAGTGAAATCAGAAGTTGGTATTTGACTTATAGGATTGACCTGCCTTCCAGTCACCAGGAATCACATTCTGTGCTGTTACCTGTTTCCGCCCCGAGTGCTAGCTCTTGAACGGTGCGGCTGAGAGAACTTGCTTTTCTCTAAAAACGACTATAGGGTTTTCTGTTGTTTTTCGTTTTTCTGCTGTAGTTTAGTGTACAAGACACACCATGCTATATACATATATATAGATATCAAAATCCGATTCCAAATCAGATTGGTTAATGCCTATCATAATCCGTACCAAATATGGATTCTGTTAGAATTAGATAAAATCAATCAAAATCCATATCAGATATGGATTCTATTGTTATTATCCGATGATATAAGTATATATATATATATATATAAACGATAATAATAATAATATTTAATATCCAATTTTAATATTATTAATATTAAAAACGATAATAATAATAATAATTAATATCCAATATTAATATTATTAATATTATTAATCTCATCCATACGCATTCTTGTGTGTGACCCGATAGGCCCATATTAATTGGCAGTTGATTAAATCTCTATTAAACCAACAAGTTGTAATTGGCCTCTAGCAAGGCATTGCGACTACCCAATTAATACGAGTACAGTCCAACTAACCTAATAATAGCACATGCATTAATCCCTTTTGTCACATGATATCTAGTTTGAACATAAGTCATGGTCAGCGTCATACTTATATTGTTCAAACATATGATTACTCGATCTCTATGTAGACTGATAAAACAAATGATATTGATCACACTATCAATTCATTTGAGCACGGCCATGCATTTCACAGTCTCACTAATCGAGGGGCCCAAAGATATCTCTCTCAAAAGAAAGGGAGAAATTCTATCTTGATTGTTCAATATCCTCTACATAATTTCTATCACATTCAATCATGACCTTTATCATTATCCAGTTATGGATAACGTTTGATCATGTCAAAATATAATAGTCCTTATGTTGGAAACTATGACAATCTCAAGTCAAAGGATTAAAACATGACTATCATGAGATTTACTTATGACGCTAATCCATGTAATAATCTCATGATGGGTCTATCCAATACACCGTTCTCTAACAAGTATCTATCAGATTAATTTGTATCACCATACACATAATCATCTCATGATTATCAAATCAATACTCATACTGATTATAAATTATTTTATCTTTATAACAATAATGAATCAGGGACATATATCAAAATTGTGTAACATACTAACCAACAATAATGATAATAAAACCTCTTTTTATTAATAATAAATGTATAACATAAATATCCAAATCACGGCATAGGGCACATGCACTAACATCTACGCACATAGACACGTCTACCACATATACATATATTCTTGTGTAATAGAATTTATTTATTCATTTACTTTGTTACACAGTATATGTGCATATCTGAGTATAGCTATGGATAGTGTTGATAGAAGATGAAGCTTATTACAAAATAGGTTAAATTAATTTTTTTAAGTTTAAGACTAGTTTTTGGTTGCAAATCCATGGCTAGCATCGATTAATCAGTCATCAAACTTTTCATTTAGTTGCTGATTCATCTCTAGCTAGTTAAAACATGGTAAAAAAAAAATTCTATATTATTTTCGTTTCAGTTTTTTTTTTCATTACAAGAAAAATTAGAGGAACATCTGACATTTTCCATCCATACAACTATCTATTTGTTTCTATGTCTACGTGTGTTTATGATATGTACAAATATATAGATAATCATATTACAATATTAATTTTCAGGACATATTTATATGTGTAATTTTTTTTACAAAATAACGATTATTTCAAAACGTTATCTTGAACAAAAAATATTTTGTAAGAAGAAAACTGGTGATCAAGTAAGTTGGAAAATAATAATAATCTCAGGAGGGGTGTTAAGAGAAACGAACAGTTTACAAACGTTCGAGTCCGATTCGTATTTGATTCGTGTCTGTTTGTTAATTTTACTTAAACGAATCAAGTTTGAATACCTAATTAGATTCGTTTACTAAAACGAGCTAAACTGTTCGCGAACTATTCGACTCGTTTAAGGGGTTATGGCATTTTCGAGCCGAATTCAAACAAATTTTAAAGGTCGTTTGCCGAGTCAAACAATCCGTTTAACTAAAGAAATCCGAATTCGAAGATATAGTATTCGGTTCGGTTCGTTAACACACCTTTCGAGAGGTAAATAACTAAATATAGTAAGCTTGTGCAAAAGTTTTATTGGCATAACATTCAACATAACAAAATCATAAAGATTTCATCTCTTATACATTATATGTGAGTTTTTCACAATAAAAGTGAAATCAGAAGTTGGTATTTGACTTATAGGATTGACCTGCCTTCCAATCACCAGGAATCACATTCTGTGCTGTTACCTGCTTCCCATCCCCAGAAGTTAATCTTATAGAGTAAGCTTTTCCAATGGCGGTTGTCGGAACGTTCCATTTATATGTAGCCCCAAAATCTTCTGTCATTGCATTCCAAGTACTTGTGCCAGCAGGTTGAATCTCCATTGATTTAATTGTTCCATCTCCATTCACATTTTCCACCGCTGCAGAAAAGAAATTAGGGTTTGATCCACTGGTCACTTTGAAAACAATGTTGAAGTTGTTGTATTTGCATGGAACTCTTTGGTATTGAACATTGATCCTTCCGCGTTTGCGAAGGGCATCGGCTTGGCCTGATTTGGCCATGGCTCCGAAAGCAGCTCCGCTGAAATCGAAATGCACCGGATCTTTGTTGCAGTCGCCTGGACATTCATCTGTGATGGTCACAGTTATTGGACTTCCAGAACATTCTGGCTCACTGCAGGATGCCTGACAATAGCCACAATAATCAATATTAGGGTTTTTTTTTTTTGAGTTAGTATTAGGTTAATCTTGCATCATGAAAATCTTGTTGTAAAATTTGGCTTTCCAATCACATCTACAGATGTCTTATAAGTTAATGCATAACCTAAGCAAACTAGTTTAAAACATGGCATAGCTCACTTGGTAAGCGGGATGAATTTGTGTCACCAAGAGTTCAGAGTTCGATTGCAAGGACACGCACAACGTGAGTGTTTCAATACTACTAGGCCGAAGGGCTAGTTTGCAGGAGAACACCTTGTGTAGGTCCTTGTGCAAAGCCCTCACCAACCTAGGAGACCGCTGAGCTCCTGATTTGCATCTTCTACAATGTTTTTTGAGACTGATGCGGTGGAAGACCTCAGGGCTAAGGTATAGCCTTTTGCCATCAAGTTTAGACAAAAAATTTGTGTCATCAACAAGTATTGTGTTTTGAGTTACCTGATAGATAAGATGGGATCCACTCTCCAATTTTGGTTCCACCAAAAGTTTCAAGCCAGTCAAAACCGTCATTTTATTCTTATTTGTGCAGGGTCTGAGGAGGACCGGATCGCTTTGCGATCTGATGTATGCAGTTTTATCCTACATTTTGTGTAAGAGGCTGTTTCCGTATCTCGAGCCCGTAACTTTAAAATCACAAAATAACAACCTTATCAGTTGCTCCAAGCCTCGCCCTCTAAAACGCCATTTGATATGTTGATTTATTTTTTTTACACATAGAAGGATCATTTTGTCTCGGTAAAGCTTTTGGTAAACCCAAAATTGAGGAACGGATACCATATGATGATAGAGTACCGTATTGGTATGTACTGCCCGATGTAGTGCTACATTGACAACTATGGTTTAAGATATAATTTTGATATAATAGTCCATCATGTGGATAAACGTGTCATAATTATATCGTATATGTATAAAAGACGTTCTTGGTGTTCTAGACTTCCGCATTTGCGCAAGATGTTTTACCCTATATTTTTTGTGTAAGAAGCTGTTTCCACGACTCGAACTCGTGAATTCACAGTCATAAATGAGCAACTTTACCCGTTGTTATAATGACCGTCCTCTTTTGTTCGTATATGTATATAAACATATATTATCAATAATTTTGTTTATTTGAACCTGATAGCACGCTCCACAGCCCAAGCCCTTTTGGAATAATCCTTGATTTCCAGCTGATATCATTGATGAATAAGGTGGATTTGCAACATCGCCAGCAAGTCCACACCCTCCACCTAATCATTATCAAACATATATATTAGTTAAAAATATCGAAATAGAAGAATGATCAAGCACAACTATTTTACGTTGTTATCCAGTTTTTATGTTTACGTTTTTGGACATTTCAACACGGTGAAAGAAAACCTTAATTAGCGAGAGAGCATGCCATGTTTAGTTAATTAATTGACGGAGAAAATATTTTTCAGAATTTCTTTTTTTCACCTTTTGTGCGGTTGGGATCAGAGGAGGTAAAAAATGAGGTAAAATATGAGGTCTCTAATCACAGATTGCCACGTGTACAAAAGTGAAAGAAGTTTAAATTTTTTTTGTTTTTAAAAAATAGTTACTTGTACACGTGGCAGCGCGTGATTGGAGGCCTCATATTTTGCCTCACTTTTTGCCTCTTATGATCTCAACCGTCTTTTGTGGTATTTTCTGATTTGTTTGAGAAGTCGTAGAGCCATGCAATATAACAAAAACAACAACAAACCTACCAATTATATCCAACGACATCAAAAGTTATCGCTAAGGCATGATGAGGATGAAATGCATGTAAAGAACACCTCCATCCCAAAAGATAGATAGCTTGATTTCAGGAAGACCCCCGGCTCGATATATAGTCATACAATATAATGCAAATAATAAATATTTATACACTAATCTAATAATTTATTAACAACAGCTACCCAATATTTGAGGAATCCTGTCCCGAAACCCATACGCATTTCTGCGGGTCTTACTGTAACTGGTTTGCGTGGAAATATCCGTACTCAAATTTTTCCATCGCGACGCACATTTTGTGCCATTGCTTCTCGACCTATTTTTATTTGTCTGGATGTGATCCAAGCAGGTTCAAGCGCCTAAAGAACATATTTATCGAAACAAATACGATTCCCTCGATAAGAAATTCCCTTCGTTCTTCCCCTATATTGTTTACGGAACCTAGAAATGGGTAAAACATTTTAAGAGAAACCTAAGTCTTAGTGCTTACCGCTTCCAGGTCCTTTATCGGGTCCATACCAAGTAGCCACTGCTGTTTGCAAAGCATCGACGGTTTGATTCAGGGACTTAACATTCATACAAAAGCAAAATTTAGCAAACATTGTCAAAAATAGAAGGCAAAGGAATTTAGGAGCCATCGACACTATGCTTAAAACCCAGAAAAAAGAAAGAAAATTGAACAATTACGTGCTTAACACAAAAAGTTACAAGTCGAGAAGTAAATTTTTTTTTTGATGGTTTAGGGAGATTCAAACTCGAATTTATAATTAATGACAATTCATTACCAAAAATTTTGAAATCATGTTTGGGACAATATGGATCTTGTTTGGTACCCAAAATTCATTAACCATTCTATGTCCTTCTCATGTCCTTTGAACCTATATTATGTGAGGGACCGGTGGTGGTCCTAGATTATTTGTGATAAGAAGATGTATTGTATTATAAAAAGGATCAGTGATGGTAATGGTCCGTGATCATTTGTGATAAAAAGATGCACTATATTATAAGAAGGACCATTGATGATCTACAGTCATTTGTGGTCATTTGTGATAAAAAGATGTGATCTCGTTATGACTTTATTGAAGGTTATTTTTCAAGAAATGAAGTTAATGAACCATTCCTGGTCCTTCACATATGCTCTGAATCTATGATTGACCGGTGATGGCCCTAGATTATTTGTGATAAGAAGAACTAATGTATTATAAGAAGGATCAGGGATGGTTTGATGGTCCGTGATCATTTATGATAAGAAAATGCACTATATTATAGGAAGGACCTGGGATGATTTATGGTCCTTTTTTTGGCCATTTGTGGTAAAAAGATGTAATCTCGTTGTGGCCTTATCAAACACAAAAGGCTCTTCTTCATAAAACGAAACTTTAAACATGTTTAACTAGTTTTTAATGGAGGTTTGATAAGTGAAACAAAAGAAAGGTAAAACGAGCGGTAATATATTACGTCACATTCTCAAACATTCTCCAAAGCTGTCATATCCAAAGACATGTAGCTTCATGATAAATTTGTGAACATAAACAAGAGAAACAATACAAATTCAAAATCTTACACAAACATCTCATAAAACCGTTCAACAATATTGTTCCACTCATAACATATCAACCCAATGACATTGAAATGTCATGCATTAATCTCACAAATACATTATAATAAATAAATAACTTTAAAGTCTTCTAGTATCATTAATCTTAGACATTCTCATTATAATCATCACCTCACAATAACAACATTACTCTATTATTTTAGCGACGTAAATCTATGATGGAGTATGGAGAGGTCGGATGTATGCAACCTCTTCTTTAATCACAATGAGAATCATCACCTAAAAATAGTAAATATATAAAGGATGAGCTTCTGCATGTTCAATAAAAAATATAAACTCTCTAGCCACTTTTAATGTTTCTACTGTTGGATTATAAAATAATTTGATGATGTTAAAAAATGTTTTAAAAGGGCTAAAATGGAATTTCACATTTTGAGTTTGAAGCAAATTGAGAAAAACACACTGTGAGACGTCAATCTCTCATGTAGATCGATTGACGTATACATCAGCCCCTCAGGAAGGCACATGGATCGATCCATGTGAAGGTGTAAAGGTTTGAAGCTCTCAGATCTACGTCGATCTCTAAATTAAAGGGACGTCGATCACGTGGATCTCTCAGCCAAGAGACGTGGATCGATCGACGTCATTCTGGAGGACGTCGATCTCTCAGCACTGGCACGTGGATTGATCGACGTCCTCAGAATTCAAAATTTTTTGAACGTTGGAACAAAACCCAAAGGAGATCTATGATGTTATCTCTCTCCAATCTTGCTCAAATTTCTTGTGGACTTTAACCCAACATACTACATGCTTCCTTGACTATTTTAACCAAGTCTAAGATTCTCTAGAGTGGCTATTGAAGATCAAATCACTCCATAGGGTGGCTAAAGACTATTTGGGCATTATCTTGACATTTGGAGTAGTTCAAGACATGGTGGAGAGCCTCAAAACATGTTCAACTTCATCTATAAATAGAAGAGGCTTGGATGAGGCAAATACACACTTTCAACATCATCTAACTTCATTTTTCATTGTTGTACAGTTCTCTCATACTTGTAAATTTGTTTCAAGCTTGTTAAGCTTTTCTTTGCTCTTCATTGTTGTATATTGAGAGATAGAGAGTCAAGCACAAGAGGAACCATAAATATTTGATCTCTTGCTTGTGCTTAGACTAGTGAGAAAGTGTGAACCTTACTATATTTCTTCAACCCACTGTGAGAAATTCTTGAGGGAACTTTGTTGAAGTTGTGAGGTAGCAAGAAGTTGTTCTTGCTAAGAGCTGTAGTTGCTGTAGTTGCACAAGTGTGGTTTGTGCAAGAAGTTGATCTTGTTGTTGTTGCTTACACTAAGGTGTTAGTGTAAGTGTTGTTGTGGTTGTTCTTATTGCTTTAATAAGAAGAGTAGCTGTTGAAAATCTACTTTGGCAACAAAGTGGTAGTGGAGTAGAATCATTTACGATTCGAACCACTCTATATCCGGTGTACACAATCATTGCATCTCATCTCCCATTCTTGCTCTGATTTTGAATTTCTTTTGAGTTGAGCCACACAAGAAAAATTTTGCAAAAGTGTTAAACACTCTATTCACCTCCCCCCCTCTAGAGTGTATTTCGGACGTAACAATTGGTATCAGAGCCTAACCTTGATTGCTTGGCCTATCTTTGCAAGTAGCAAGGTTAAAGATCATGGCAATGACAACCTCAACCTCTTCATCTCACACTTCATCTCTTAAGCCTACTGCACTATTTTCTGGATCAAACACTAAAGCACCTATGTTTGATGCCCAAAATTATTCTTTGTGGAAATTTCGAATGATCAATCATTTGAAAGGCTGTGGATTTGATATATGGAGAGCCGTTGTCAAAGGAATTGAAGTTCCTATGATTACCAACTCAAAAGGAGAATCAATGTTCAAAGATGATGATGACTACACCGACGAAGAGAATATAAAATTCGCCATCAATGGCAAAGCATTTGACATTCTCTCAAGTGCTCTTACCACTACTGAGCTCATTAGACTTCAAGGTCTTGAGATAGCCCATGAGGCATGGAAAAGGCTTAAAATGATACACGAAGGAACTGAGCAAGTAAGAATGGCCAAAAGATTATGCTCATGAAGGAGTATGAGATGTTCGGAATGAAGAGCGGTGAGAAGATTGAGGAGATAATCGACCGATTCACAAGAATAGTGAATCAACTCTCCAAACTCCTCAAAACTCAACTGAAAGATCTTGTCTCAAAAACTCCTCAACTCCTTGCCAAGAGAATGGACACCTAAAGTCACCGCCATCACCGAATCAAAGAATCTCAAGACTCTTACTCTTGATGAGCTATCCGGTAATCTTCTTACTCATGAAATTCTTATTGATGAACAAAATAGAATGAACCCTATCAAGGGCACACAAACATCACACAAAGGGTTGGTGGTAGAGTCCGATGAATCGGATGAGGAAGTTGCCCTTCTAGTAAGAAAATTTAGAAGAATGGCAACTAGACCAAAGCTCAAGCAAGAAAGTTTTTCAAAAGACCACCCAAAGAAAAGGAAGAAAGTGAAAATTGCTATAGATGTGGTCGACCCGGTCACTTCATTGCCGATTGTCACGTTAAGGAGCCGCAAAAACAAGAAAAGAAGATCTTTCCTCAAAAGAAGAAAGCTCTCAATGCGGAGGTAACCACGTGGGATGACCTCTTTTCCGAATCGGAAGGAGAAGAGAGTGAAGATCAAGGTGTTGGACTTGTTGCAATAGTTGACAATCCAAAGATTCAACATACTTGTCTCATGGCAATTGAAGATGATCTTGAGGTAAATTCTAATCCTTCAAATTTGCATGATGAAATAGGAGATTTGCAAGATGACTTTGAGAAATTGAATTTAAAATATAAGCATTTGAAGAAAGAGTTCAAGAAATGCATCTTAGAAAATAAGAGCTTGCATGACAAGAACATTTTGATGTTTCAAGAGCATGACATCATACTCACCATGCATAAAACCGTAGCTCTTGAAAATGTAGAAATTAGAAAAGAATGTGAGAAACTAAAGTTAGACTTACAAAGACTAACAAATGGTAAAAATAATTTAGACATACTACTTGGAAATCAAAGAATTAGAAATGATAAATCCGGTTTAGGATTTAATTCATCACTTTCTTCTATTAAACCTAAGTCCTTAAAGGAAAAGGCAAACAATAGAAAAACACAACAAAATTCATCACCTTTTAAACCAAAGCATGTACCCAATTGTTTTCATTGCAACAAACTAGGACATGTGAAGAATGCATGTAGAGCTAGATTTGAAAACACATATGTTTGGAAGCCTAAAGGTCGACAAACTAACCCTAAAGGACCCAACCATCAAAGGGTACCAATGCATACATCTTTTGGTTTTGTAGGCTCTCAAGATAAATGGAGTAGCCAAAGAAGAAGGAACCAAATGGCTTATGGACAGCGGATGTTCAACGCACATGACCGGAGACAACACGTTGTTCACCAAGATCAAGCTCCAAGATGGTGGAACGGTGCAATTTGGCAATGGGAGAGCCAAAATCCTTGGACATTGAGAAATTGGTGACTCTTCTTTTACTATTAATAATGTATATGTAGAAGGGCTTAAGTATAATTTGATAAGTGTTAGCCAACTATGTGATGCTAATTTTCAAGTTGAATTTGTGAAAAGAAAATGTGTTGTGAAAAAGAACGATAAGATTGTTTTTGAGGCTATACGTAAAAATGATGTTTACAAATTTAGCACACATGATTTGATATCACAAAATATTTCTTGCCTAGTTGCCAAAAATGATTTGACTCAACTATGGCATAGACGACTTGGACATATTAGTTTTAAAAATTTCAAAGAGATTTGCAAAAATGAAAAAGTCCAAGGTCTTCCAAAATTAAATTTCGAAAACCATGGCTTATGTGACAATTGTCAAAAGGCAAAGCTTGTTAAAACAAGCTTCAAGCCCAAAAGTGAAATCTCCACCTCCAAACCCCTACAATTGCTTCATATGGATTTGTATGGGGATATTGGTACGGCAAGTCTAAGTGGAAAACATTACACCTTTGTGGTGGTAGATGACATTTCTAGGTACACTTGGGTAATGTTCTTAGCTAAAAAGAATGATACATGCCAAGAATTTATAAAACTTTATATGAGATTAGAAAATCAATGAGAAGACACAATTAAGAAAATTATAAGTGATAGAGGTGGTGAGTTTGATGGAGAATTTCAAGAATTTTGTGTATCCAAAGGGTATGGACACAATTTCTCGGCTCCAAGAGCTCCTCAACAAAATGGTGTTGCGGAAAGAAAAAATAGAACACTTCAAGAAATGAGTAGAGCCATGCTAAACGAATTTGAGTTACCCAAATATTTTTGGGCCGAAGCGGTAAACACCGCTTGTCATGTGATCAATAGAGTTTATTTGAGACCATCTCTCAAAAAGACTCCTTATGAGCTTTGGAAAGGTAGAGTACCAAATATTGGTTATTTCAAGGTATTTGGTTGTAAGTGCTTTATACTTAACACCAAAGATAACTTGGATAAACTCGATTTCAAAGCGGATGAAGGAATCTTCATGGGTTATGCTCAAAATAGCAAGGCATTTAGAGTATATAATAAAAGGAGCATGAAAGTTGAAGAATCAATTTATGTCAAGTTTAGTGAACTCATTGAGAATGAATCGAACATAAATGATGATGATGATGATGAAATAATTGAAGTAAGCCATATAGAGAAATTTGAGAATCCAAAAGGTAATATTGTTATTGACCTTAGGATTGATCCCCTTGAACCTAAGGTTGAAGATGAAGAAGTAGGAGGAGATACCTCAAATTTACCGGATTCATATAAGTACAAGAAAGATTACCCTAAAGAGTTAATATTAGGTGAAACTAGTCAAGACATAATGACTAGGAGGAAATTCAATGAAAATGCCTTCGTTTCACAAGTTGAACCTAAAAATATAAAGAAGGCAATAAATGATGAAGATTGGATATTAGCCATGCAAGAAGAACTAAATCAATTTGAAAGAAGTGATGTTTGGGAATTAGTTGCTAAAACTAGTGATCATCCCGTAATTGGCACTAAATGGGTATTTAGAAACAAAATAGATGATAAAGGAAACATCACTAGAAACAAAGCTAGGTTAGTAGCTCAAGGATATAGACAAGAGGAAGGCATAGACTATGATGAGACCTTTGCTCTTGTAGCTAGGTTAGAAGCTATTAGGATGCTATTAGCATATGCATGCTATAAGGATGTCAAACTATATCAAATGGATGTGAAATCCGCATTCTTGAATGGAATAATTCAAGAAGAGGTGTATGTACCTCAACCTCTGGGGTTTGAAAATCATGATTATCCAAATCATGTATTTAAACTCAAAAAGACCCTTTATGGACTTAAACAAGCTCCTAGGGCTTGGTATGATAGGATAAGTAACTTCCTACTTGAAAATGAGTTTTCAAGAGGAAAAGTCGACTCTACTCTTTTTATTAAAGAACAAGGAAGCCATCAATTGCTTGTTCAAATTTATGTGGATGATATTATATTTTGTGCTACTAATGATTCTCTTTGTGAGCATTTTGCAAAATTGATGGAAGGAGAATTTGAAATGAGCATGATGGGTGAACTCAACTACTTTCTTGGTCTTCAAATCAGGCAAACTCAAGATGGAGTGTATATATCTCAAACAAAGTATACAAAAGATTTGCTCAAGAAGTACAAGTTTGAAGATGGAAGAAGTGTAAGCACACCAATGAGTACAAGTCCAAAGCTTGACAAAGACGAAAAAGGAAAGCCGGTTGAGGTAACCAAATATAGGGGTATGATTGGTAGTTTAGTTAATTTAACCGCTAGTAGACCAGATATTTTGCATGTTGTGTGCTTATGTGCTAGATTTCAAAGTATGCCTAAGGAATCGCATCTAGTTGCAATTAAACGTATCTTTAGGTATTTAAAAGGAACTTTGAACTTTGGGTTGTTTTATCCCAAAAATGGATGTTTTGATTTAAGAGGGTATAGTGACTCCGACTATGCCGGAAATCTTGTTGATAGGAAAAGAACCTCCGGGACATGCCAATTCCTTGGAGATTGCTTATTTTCTTGGTTCTCCAAGAAACAAAATATTGTGTCACTTTCAACGGCGCAATCCGAATATGTATCGGCCGCTTCGTGTTGTGCACAACTACTTTGGATGATCAACACCTTAAACGATTATAATGTCAAGTTTGATAAAGTTCCTATCCTATGTGACAACACCTCAGCCATAAGTATAGCGCAAAACCCAGTACATCATAGTAGGACCAAACATATAGAAGTGAGGCATCACTTTATAAGGGATTGCATTAAAAAAGGATTGGTATGTGTTGAATTCGTTCCAACAAATGACCAACTAGCGGATATATTCACCAAATCCCTTCCTACTGAGACATTTGAGTCCATGAGAACAAGATTAGGGATGATAAACAATGTTTAGAGGGTTAAAATTGAAAATTTCAAAAATCAGCATACATGGATCGATCCATGTATCAAAATGAGAGATCGATGTACGCCGATCTCTGATGTCGATCGATCGACGTACGTCGATCTCTGACGTCGATCGATCGATGTCGTCAAATTCTGCACTTTTTATTCCAATCAGAAACGCCTTTTCCCTCATTTCCAACCTAACAAATCGATTGAAACACTCTCAAAAACCTTTGCCTCCCTCTCCAAAAACCCTTCCTCTCTTCAATTTCATCCCTAAATCACAACATCATCATTTCTACACTTGATTTTCATCTTCTCTATTCAAATCTTTCATCTTTCTCTAGAAAATCCCCAAATTTCGCGCCCTAAATTTTTCTAAAATGTCTTCAAGAAGCAAGAACACAACCAAGAGGCCAAGATCCTCTAGGAGTGGAGGAGAAGGGTCAAGCAATCATTCTCAAGGACAAACCTCTCAACCTAGAAGAAAGCAATCAATGGATGAGAGCCAAAGCCTAGTTCTTGCCGAGATTCGAAGTGGGTTGACTCTCTCAAACTTTCCTTGGATCAAAACTAAAGAAGCCAAGGATGCTTTGACGGAACCTCTACCATCCGGACATGTAAGGTTTCTCACTAGACATTCTCAAATATTATTTGATAAACGGGAAGATGATGAGAGAGCCACTATCCCACTCAAATTGCTTAGAATAAATGATATTTTAAGCAATAATGAATTAAGTCCTATCATTGAGTGGTTAGATGTTCAAGAATGGAGGAGTATTTAGAATGAGAGAGAGATGTATAAAATGTCCACTAGGTACACTAGACTTTTTATGCAAATTTATGGGTTCAATACATAAATGGTCTTCCTTTGGCTTTGCATTCTATTATTGATGATCATCACATTAAATGGAAGGTTGAAAAAATTTGTGAATTGAATGGTGTACCCAACGAGGGGTACTTTGAGTTTGATGCATGGAAGTGGGATGTGGCTCGGTGGAGAGTCACTGAGGATGAAGTGAAGTCATTCTTAAGCTACCATCCCACTAAGAATACCAATGATATGCCCTTGGTTTATCGTACTCTTCTTGCCATTGTTACCTTTTGTAGCAATGGTAAATCCGCCAAAGGGCCAAGTAACCTAGACTTTTACATAGCATACCGAATAGTCAATCGTGAGAAGGTTAACTTTGGGGAGCTTTTTATGACCAATGTTATTGAAGCCGACACCTAACAAAACAAAGCCCTACCCTATAGTAACCTTATCTATAGGATGCTTGTAAAGTCGGTTATTGATGTGGATAACACGGATGTTGACGAAATCACGCACAAAGATTTTTATGATAAGGTCAACATCCAACAAATACTCACAGCAAAAAAAGAAGCAATGAGAGGTCGAGACCAACCGGACGAAGCGGACGAAGATGAAGGTGTTCCGGACGAGGCACCTATTCCTGAACCAGATACTCAAGAAGCACCTAGTGGCTGAGCTCAAATGTCCTGAACTTCAGGCTCAAATTACTAGTCTTCAACAAGAGATTGGTGAGCTTCGAGGCAAGGTGTCAATACACGAGTCAAGATTTGTAAAGCTCAAGGCAAAGATGAAAGCGTGCATCCCTGGCATCACATTCTCTTCCGATGAGGACTAGGGTGTTTTTTAGCTCGCTTCTTGTTTTATCTATGGTTCTAGCTTAGGATGTTTTGCTAGCTTATTGAATTATGTACCTGATAAACTTGGATGTGTTTTGAAGTTTAATGAAGTAGTATGTTTCCATCTCATTATTATTTTTGATGCTTTCAAAAAGGGGGAGAAAGAAAGTGGCTTATTATTGCTTATTTGTTAAAGTTGTTTATTGCTTATGAATCTTGATGAAAACAAGATAATTTTTGTTGGTAGCTGGCAAAATGAGGTAAGTTTGGAAATTGAGCATGTTTGAAAGTTGAGTTGTTGATGCATGTTTGGGTTAAGAAAGTTGAGTTATTGATGCATGTTTGGGTTAAGAAAGTTGAGTTATTGATGCATGCTTGGGTTAAGAAAGTTTGGAAATTGATGCATGTTTGGTTAAGGGGGAGCATTTTTAAAAGGGAAGCATTTTTGATATATTCATTGGAGTTGTAAAATCATGTTCACATTGATTATTACGGAAAGTATAAAATGCATATACTTAGGGGGAGATTGAGATTTTTCAAGTTTGAAACAACAAATTAGTTAAAATGAAGCAAAAACATCTTTTAAAATCTTGGTTTTGAAATCATCAAAAAGGGGGAGATTGTTGGATTATAAAATGTTTTGATGATGTTAAAAGATGTTTTAAAAGGGCTAAAATGGAATTTCATATTTTGATTTTGAAGCAAATTGAGAAAAACACACTGTGAGACGTCAATCTCTCACATGGATCGATTGACGTATACATCAACCCCTCAGGAAGGCACATGGATCGATCCATGTGAAGGTGTAAAGGTTTGAAGCTCTCAGATCTACGTCGATCTCTAAATTAAAGGGACGTCGATCGATTGACGTCACGTGGATCTCTCAGCCAAGAGACGTGGATCGATCGACGTCATTCTGGAGGACGTCGATCTCTCAGCACTGGCACTTGGATCGATCGACGTCCCAGAATTCAAAATTTTTTGAACGTTGGAACAAAATCCAAGGGAGATCTATGATGTTTTCTTTCTCTAATCTTGCTCAAATTTCTTGTAGACTTTAACCCAACATACTACATGCTTCCTTGACTATTTTAAACATGTCTAAGATTCTCTACGGTGGCTATTGAAGATCAAATCACTCCATAGGGTGGCTAAAGACTATTTGGGCATTATTTTGATATTTGGAGTAGTTCAAGACATGGTGGAGAGCCTCAAAAACGTGGTCAACTTCATCTATAAATAGAATAGGCTTGGATGAGGCAAATACACACTTTCAACATCATCTAGCTTCATTTTTCATTGTTGTATAGTTCTCTCATACTTGTAAATTTGCTTAAAGCTTGTTAAGCTTTTCTTTGCTCTTCATTGTTGTATATTGAGAGATAGAGAGTCAAGCACAAGAGGAAAAATAAATATTTGATCTCTTGCTTATGCTTAGACTAGTGAGAAAGTGTGAACCTTACTATATTTCTTCAACCCACTGTGAGAAGTTCTTGAGGGAACTTTGTTGAAGTTGTGAGGTAGCAAGAAGTTGTTCTTGCTAAGAGCTGTAGTTGCTGTAGTTGCACAAGTGTGGTTTGTGCAAGAAGTTGATGTTGTTGTTGCTTACACTAAGGTGTTAGTGTAAGTGTTGCTGTGGTTGTTCTTATTGCTTTAATAAGAAGAGTAGCTGTTGAAAATCCACTTTGGCAACAAAGTGGTAGTGGAGTAGAATCATTTACGATTCGAACCACTCTATATCCAGTGTACACATTCATTGCATCTCATCTCCCATTCTTGCTCTGATTTTGAATTTCTTTTAAGTTGAGTCAAACAAGAAAAATTCCGCAAGAGTGCCAAACACTCTATTCACCCCCTCCTCTAGAGTGTATTTCGGACCTAACATCTACATCTCCTTATTCGATAACCGCAATATCCACAGTTATATTCATGAGGTTTCATATAATCAAGCATACACGTATCGCATATAGCATGTCATTTTCTTTTCTTTCTTTTGTGTCATACATATCAAACTTCCATCTTTTCTTTCATTTTTCTTACATACACACATGCTTTTATTCATTAAACACAATCTTTTAATATTCAAATATCGCAAAAGAAACTCCAACATGTTCTACTTACATCACATTTGAGTATCTTAGCCCCATTCTATACCACAAGAAACCATTTTGCTACATACTTATTACATTGAGACTCTTTCATAATGTTATTAAACATCAGCATGAGTGGCTAGCTCGCTTCTCAGAAGAAGTTGATCTGACCCTCTTGTTTCAAATTATCGTACATTCAAGAAGAGACCATTCTAATTTTTGAGTTCTTTGACATATCAAAAGATCATCTTCCATACAAAAAATTAAATGAATCATCACATTAAATAAAATTAAAATTTAACTTGCTTCTATCACATCTACAAGAAGACAATAACCTAAATACTGTTGAAGTGAATGAAATAATTTGTCTTTCATTGATTTGATAATTCACATCCCCATTAATTTATAGTACAAAGTGCTGAATCAAATATAGCAAATCATATCTACACGATTTGGGTTAATTTGTTTTGATCTTTATTTGATACTCCTTAACTCCCATATCTCCTAACTGAGGTAAGTTAGGATCTGATTCTGATTCAACACTCCCCCTCAAGTTGACTCGTCGGCTCTCCAATGTTCAACTTGCAAAGCATGGATTCAAACACCTTTCCTGCAACGGCTTTTGTGAGAATATCGGCGAGTTGATCTTCAGACCGCACAAATGGCACTTCTAAGACTCCTTCGTCGAGCTTCTCCTTAATAAAGTGTCTGTCTACCTCAATGTGTTTGGTTCGATCATGTTAAACCGGATTCTCAGATATACTGATCGCTGCTTTGTTATCGCACTTTAGATGTATCGGAACTGGCACAAGGAAGCCAACTTCTTTTAATAGTTTCTTGAGCCAAAAAACTTCCACGATTGGCAATCCCCCTAAACTCAGCTTCCGCACTTGATTCCGCGCTTGACAGGGCCACCGCTTTTTGCTTCTTGCTCTTCCAGGTTACGAGATTCCCACATACTAGAAAAAAGTAGCCAGAGGTAGACCATCTATCAGTTGGACTCCTTGCCCAATCTGCATCTGTGTAGACTTCTACGTCCAAATGCTGATGCTTTGTAAACCAAATTCCTCTTTCTGTAGTCTTTTTCAAGTACCTTATAATTCTCATGACCACCTCTGAATGCTCCTCTTGTGGTTTATGCATAAACTGACTAACAACTCCAACTATATAGGAAATATCGGGCCGTGTATGAGAAAGATAGATAAGTTTTCCTACCAGTTTCTGATATTGCTCTTTATCTACCACCGGTTCATCCTCTTTAATCTGCAGCTTCTGACTAGTTGCCATAGGTGTATCACTTGGCTTGCAGTCCAACATTCCTGTTTCAGCCAATAGATTCAGGACATACTTTCCCTGTGAGATGAATATACCCTGTGGAGACCTTTGTACCTCGATTCCAAGAAAATACTGAAGGTTCCCGAAGTCCTTCATCTCAAATTCTTTAAATGGACTGTTCCTGAGTTGTGCAATTTCTTCTTCGTCACTCCCTGTAATAATCATGTCATCTACATATATGATAAGACAAGTAACCAACTTAACCCTCTGTTTAAGGAACGAGGTGTGATCCGTATTACTTTGCTTGTACCTGTTCAGTTTCATGGCAAGTGTGAACCTACCGAACCATGCTCGAGGAGACTGCTTCAACCCATACAGATCTCGCTTCAGTCTGCAAACTTCTCCTTATTTGAACTCTTTTGAAAAACCCTATGGTGCTTCCATATAGACTTCTTCTTTCAGTTCACCGTGTAGGAAGGCATTTTATACGTCGAACTGATGTAGCGACCAATCTTCATTGACCGCTATTGAGAACAACACTCTGATTGTATCAATCTCGCCACTGGGGAGAAAGTTTCAGAGTAACCAATTCCATAAGTTTGTGTATAACCTTTTGCTACTAACCAGGCTTTGTACCGTTCAACTGTCCCATCTGCTTTGTGTTTGATGGTGAATACACATCGGCAACCCACTGGTTTCTTTCCTTTAGGCAGCACACATTTTTCCCAAGTGTCATTTTTCTGTAATGACTCCATTTCAACCTTCATTGCTTCTCTCCAATCACCCTGTTTAATGGCCTCATCAACATTTCGTGGAACATGCTCCGTGCAAAGGGATGTAAACAAAGTTTTAGCTTTATCTGTCATTGCCACATTCATTGGGTATTTGGAATTCCACGACGACTGATCAGGTGAGTAGCTCCTGAGGGAACTCCTCGATTAGTTCTTGGTGGAAGGACGCGTACCTGTGGCTCATCAAGAGGTTCTGGGGTATTTGTGAGTTTGCATAAATCATCAGGACAT
This sequence comes from Eustoma russellianum, assembly GCA_036186865.1. Classification (NCBI taxonomy): domain Eukaryota; kingdom Viridiplantae; phylum Streptophyta; class Magnoliopsida; order Gentianales; family Gentianaceae; genus Eustoma; species Eustoma russellianum. The sequence goes on from AP025063.1 coordinate 30,517,757, forward strand.
ATAGAAGAGTCAGGTGGTAAGGAAGAAGAAGGAAGGAGTGACCCACATACCTCATGTAGAGCATTCAGTAAGGAGAGTCACCGGACAGTGGTACCTCGGCAACGGCACTGTCTATGTTGGATTGGGCATGCTCGGTGGCGCCATTTGCTTGCCCTTGTTGGTCAGCTTCCGTCCACCTGTAATTATGTAACCAGTCGAAAGGCTCACTATGAGTCCCCCCTGGGCCTGAGTACTATGGGTGAAGTAATATTCAGCCTCAAAAAAGACACAGTCAAGGGTAACATGAATTTTGCAGGTGAGCGGGTTATAACAGCGGTATCCTTTTTGGTGAGTGGCATGTCCAACAAAGACACACTTTTCTGCACACGGATCTACCTTAGTGCATTCGTGTTTAGGAACGTAAGTGTACATTGTACATCCAAAGATTTTGGGTGGGAGAGTCACGATGGATAGAATACTGACTTGTGTAACAAGTGTGTGGAGTAGTGTCTGCTAGTTAAAAATTCGGGTTGGTAGACGATTCAGAAGATAGACTGAAGTAGCGATAACCTCAAGCCAGAAATATTTTGGGGCATGGGCTTCAATCATCATGGACCTAGACATTTCAAGTAAGAGACGATTTTTTCGTTCCGCAACACCATTTTGTTGTGGGGTTCTGGGACACGACGTTTGATGTATTATGCCATGGGTCTGAAGAAAAGTTTGTAAGTGGTGAGACATATATTCGCCGCCATTATCTGATCGGAGAATTTGGATCTGTTTATTGAATTGGGTGTGGATCATTCGGTAAAAGTCCATAAATCTAGCTGGAACATCAGATTTATTTTTGAGGAAATAAACTCATGTCATACTAGAATAATCATCAATAAAAAGGTCAAAATAGCGAAATCCTTATGGTGTAGGAGAAGGTGCGGGTCCCCACACGTCTGAATGTACCATAGAAAAACACTTATCAACTCGAATATTATTAGGGCGGAAGGGGTGCCCTTATGATGTTTGGCAAGGATGCAAGTATCACATGGAATATGTTTATCACACTGAGAAAATAAAGTAGGAAATAAAGTACGAAGGTAACCAAAGGAAGGGTGACCCAATCGGCGGTGCCATAACCACAGTTGTTGGATAGCCGTCCCATGGGCAAGCATGGACCGGCCCTGTTGAGCAACCTCCTCCATATAGTACAGGCCGTCACTTTCAGTGCCACGTCCAATGATCTCTTTCGTATGAATGTCCTGCAGTAGGCAAAAGTAGGGTAAAGAAGCGCAACACAATTAAATTGTTTTGTAATTTGACTGAGAGATAATAATTTTGAAGAGAGAGAGGGAACATAGAGGCATTGGTTAAGCTGTAGGTTGGGGAGGATTTGGAAAGTGCCACTGCCTTCGACCGGTATTAACTTTCCATTGGCAGTTTCAATATGTGTTTTGTGGATGGTGGAGGTAGAAAATTTAATAAAGTCATGGGGGTGAAATATCATAGTGTCAGTGGCCCCACAATCGATCATCCACTGGGAATCTTTATCTCGGGATGATGGGCTAGGTACAGCACGAGCGGGTGATAGGAGAGAGGGGGCAGTTTGGTAATTCGAACAAGATGGAGGGTTATGATGAAAATTGTTCTGGAGGTAATTTTTGTCTTTTTTCGTTAGGTAAGATTTTTAATAGGCAGGGGTATATTTGGAAAGACAGAAAATGGGTTGGGGATTATAGAATCCCACCCTACCAGTTGTTTCCCCCGGCCTCATTGCTGTCGCTGTCCAGTCTTCTTCCTTCTTCACAGCGACCTCTATGGCGGACTGCACTTGATAGTATACACTCATCTGCACCCAACCTTCTCCCCTGCTTTTTCACACTCCAATGGAACTGATCCATCTCCTCGACACTCCTTTCTGTTAGTTGTTCCTCCATCGATCGGAGAACTGACAAAAATTGGAACCGACGGCGACAGTTACACCCCACGTAACGGATATGGTAATGGCGCGCAAAGTGTGGAGCAGTTTTTGCGTTTTTTTAGGGACCCCCACGACAAATTTAGATACGAAACCCTGGTTTCTTTCCTTTAGGCAGCACACATTTCTCCCAAGTGTCATTTTTCTGTAATGACTCCATTTCAACCTTCATTGCTTCTCTCCATTAACCCTGTTTAATGGCCTCATCAACATTTCGTGAAACATGCTCCGTGGAAAGGGATGTAAACAAAGCTTTATCTTTATCTGTCATTGCCACATTCATTGGATATTTGGAATTCCAGGACGATCGATCAGGTGAGTACCTCTGGGGGGAACTCCTCGGTTAGTTCTTGGTGGAAGGACGCGTACCTGTGGCTCATCAGGAGGTTCTGGGGTATTTATGAGTTCACATAAATCATCAGGACATATAGAAGAGTCAGGTGGTAAGGAAGAAAAAGGAAGGGGTGACTCACATACGTCATGTAGAGTATTCAGTGAAGGAGAGTCACCGGACAGTGGTACCTCGGCAACAGCACTGTCTATGTTAGACTGGACATGCCAGGTGACGCCACCTGCTTGCCCTTGTTGGTCAGCTTTCGTTAGTTATGTACCCAGTCGAAAGGCTCACTATGAGTCTCCTCCTGGGCCTGAGTACTATGGCTGAAGTAATATTCAGCCTCAAAAAAGACACAATCAAGGGTAACATGAATTTTGCGGGTGAGCGGGTTATAACAGCGGTATCCTTTTTGGTGAGTGTCATATCTAACAAAGACACACTTTTTTGCACACGGATCTACCTTAGTGCATTCGTGATTAGGAATGTAAGTGTACACTGTATGTCCAAAGATTTTAGGTGGGAGAGTCACGATGGATGGAATACTGACTTGTGTAGCAAGTGTGTGGAGCGGTGTCTGCTGGGTTAAGAATTCGGGTTGGTAGCCGATTCAGAAGGTAGAATGAAGTAGCGATAGCCTCAGGCCAGAAATTGGGACATGTGCTTCAATCATCATGGCCCTAGACATTTCAAGTAAGAGACGATTTTTTCGTTCCGTAACACCATTTTGTTGCGGGGTGTTGGGACACGACGTTTGATGTATTATGACATGGGTCTGAAGAAAAGTTTGTAAGTGGTGAGACATATATTCGCCGCCATTATCTGACCGGAGAATTCGGATCTGTTTATTGAATTGAGTGTGGATCATTCGGTATAGGTCCATAAATCTAGCTGGAACATCAGATTTTTTTTAGGAAATAAACCCATGTCATACGAGAATAATCATCAATAAAGAGGACAAAATAGTGAAATCCTTGTGGTGTAGGAAAAGGTGCAGGTCCCCACACATCTGAATGTACCATAGAAAAACACTGATCAACTCGAGTATTATTAGGGCGGAAGGTTCCCTTATGATGTTTGGCAAGAATGCAAGTATCACATGGAATATGTTTATCAGACTGAGAAAATAAAGTAGGAAATAAAGTACGAAGGTAACCAAATGAAGGGTGACCCAATCGGCGGTGCCATAGCCACAGTTGTCGGGTAGCCATCCCGTGGGCAAGCATGGACCAGCCCTGTTGAGCAACCTCCTCCATATAGTACAGGCCGTCACTTTTAGTGCCACGTCCAATGATCTCCTTTGTATAAATGTCATGCAGTATGCAAAAGTCAGGGTAAAGAAGCGCAACACAGTTAAATTGTTTTGTAATTTGACTGAGAGATAATAATTTTGAGGAGAGAGAGGGAATATAGAGGCATTGGTTAAGCTGTAGGTTGGGGAGGATTTGGACAGTGCCACTGCCTTCGACCGGTATTAACTCTCTATTGGCAGTTTCAATATGTGTTTTATGGACGGTGGAGGTAGAAAATTTAATAAAGTCATGGGGGCCAAATATCATAGTGTCAGTGGCACCACAATCGAGGATCCACCGGAATGTTTATCTCGAGATGATGGGCTAGGTACAGAACGAGGGGGTGATAGGAGAGAGGGGGCAGTTTGGTAATTCGAACAAGATGGAAGGTTATGATGAAAATTGTTCTAGGGGGTAATTTGGTATTTTTTTCGTTGGGTAGGATTTTTAATAGGCAGGGGTATATTTGGAAAGATAGAAAATGGGTTAGGGATTATAAAATTCCCAACCCTACCTGAGTTGTTCCCCCCGGCCCTATTGCTGTCGCTGTCCAGTCTTCTTCCTTCTTCACAGCGACCTCCATGGCGGACTGCCTTCTCCCTTGCTTGGCTGTTGATGGCGTCTGTTATAGTGCCCAATGCCACAGCAACCCTACCTGCTCTCTTTCCTTCTGTCTTTCTGCGCTCCTGCTGGGTACTTCCACCCCGTGATGAATTTTGCGATGAGCGCTTAACCTGCGACACATAGTATTCTGTTGGTTGAATATCCATCAATTGGAGAAATTTCATGTCTGAACTTGATCTCCAGACTCACTCTGCTTTCGACCCCTTTGCCGAGGCAAATGCTGATAACTCTGGCGCTGGGTCAAAGGATTATGTGTATATTCGCATACAACAATGATGAGCCAAAAATACCCCCGTTAGTCAATAACGGTCAACGATTGGTTATAGGCGTAAAAAATGCTAAGTCCCGCGGGTCGGCCCACAGTTTGACCAGCTCATATGTGGACAAACAATACATCTCGGCCAAACGGCTACAATGCCATCTCGGCCAAAAGGCCTCATCCCGGTCTAAAGGCCATCTCGGCCGCCATCTTCATCTCGGCCAAAAAGTAGCTCGGCCAAAGGGTTGTATTCGGACACAGTTCCGTTTTACTCGATGATCTCAGACCATATTTATGACGTCAGCGGCGAACATCATGAAAGGCCCACCTATGCTCTTTGAAGTCGGCCACCTACATCTCGGCAGGCCGACCCCACATCTAAATTCATCTCGGGCACCTCTGAGTACTTCTATAGGACTTGACCTCGGTTCTAGGAGTTTACCCTAGGTAAGTCTGCCAGGTGAAACTCCCAGCCAGGTGTCCTAAACTAGCTTACTCAGCTCAGTACCGAGCCACGTGGCGAGTATGCAAGAGCAGGAGTCATCCTTATGACCTCCTTGCCTGTCACGATTTCCGGGCTCTGCCAAAGCATTGGTCCGAGCCGCCATATAAAAGGCAGAGAAGCAGGAGAGAGAAGGACAAGTAACATTTTACAACTTACTACAGTGAATTATCTTCTTCACGGTGAAATCACAGGTTTACCAGAAAAACCTTTATTTACAAACTTTCAACAGTATATAAACCTCTCCAAAAAAATGGCTTCAACTGACTTGACCGTCGGAGGGTATTACCCGGGGCCATAGATCCCGGGTCCTCTGACCTCTTTCCTTTGTCCAGGTCGGCCAACCGTCTATTACAGACAACTGACGGAGATCTAACGGCATAACCCAGCACATCACACTTTATACTTGGTGATAAATCTGACATCATCAAATTGGCACTAGAAGGAGGGCCTGAACCTCCGTCAAACAAGTTTTCTTAACTGCACTATTTAAGATTTTAAGTCAGTTCAGATGGGAAAAGAACCACGTGAAGGACTAGGGGAGTCTTCAAATCCTCACCGTCGAAAAGACACTCGCTCTGTTCATCTTGGAGAGGATTCCAGGAGGCCAGAGCTGGAAGCGAAAAAGGCACCAGCGGTGACCGTAGATGAGCGAGAAAAGGCCATGAAATATGTGGCCGAAAACTTAGATGTGTTTGAGGCCGTTGTAGAACGAAAAGAAAACGTCCCGAGATAGAGTACATGGAAGATGATTCCATCCCCCTCCATGCTAAGGAGAAGACTCAACAACAATCTTCTCACAGCCCTCAAGGTTTCATGGCAGATGCCAGAAGGGGCAGTGTTGTTGCAGCTCCAACGGTGGAGTCGGTGCCTTTGCCCAGGCAGCGCCTCGGCATACGGCCTCGATCCTTCAAAAGTGCTCATCGGGAGGCTGACCCTCGCAGGCCGAGGAGCCGACCTGAGGAGGCCAAGCCAGAATATATGAGGGTGATTCAAGAAAGCCCATTTTCTTGGGATATTGCGGAATATTTGGCACCGGATAACTTTAAGGTGCCAAAAATGGATACTTATGATGGAACGTCTGATCCTACCGATCACCTTTTTCAATTTCAGACGGCCATGAGCTTGAAAAATATTCCTGATCCACTCCGATGTAAAACTTTCCCCATGTATCTGCGTGGAAGGCAAGAAGATGGTTTCGGGAGCTTCCACCTCAGTCAGTGGACTCCTTCAGGCAATTGGCGCAGAAGTTCAAGTCTCAATTCTTTTCTAGTGCGCCATTTATCAAAAACTCTTCACACCTGATGATCTTGAAACAGGGTCCTAAAGAGTCAGTGCTGAAATACATGCAGCGCTTCTCGGATGAATCACTGCAGGTCAGTGATCGAAACGAAGGAGTAAAAGCAGCTGCATTTATTAATGGTCTCAAAGCGGGTCGCCTCTTCTCTCAGCTTGCGGAAGAGGGACCCACCACATTGAGGGAGTGTCTGGAGAAGGCACACCAGTTTGCCCGAGGTGAAGAGGCAAACCGGTTGAAGAAAGAGGCCGAGCAAAGTACTCGGCATGAAACTCGGCCCAGTTCCAAGGAGGACCGACATGATGACAAACGCGATCGACGCAGTGCGTTTGATCGCCTTGGGGGCCGAGGCAAACGGGGCAGAAAAGGAATGCCTCTTTTAGCCTCTAAGGACAGAATTTTGGCTGTAATGGAGAGAGATGGTTTGAGGACGGGCCCTAAACCTCTGGCAGGTCCCAGAGATAAAAGGGATTCTAAGCTATACTGCCGTTATCATCGTGATGTCGGCCATGATACAGAAGATTGCCGACAATTGGCTCAAACGATTCGGAAGTTGATCGAGCTGGGGCATTTGAAGCAATTTTACGATCCACGCTCACGAATTCACAATCGTTTGGACTTCCGAAAAAATGCCCAGAAAGACAAGTGCCGACCTGAGACTCCACCTGCGCGTCCCAGGTCAGACGATGATGATGACAGAGGCCGACGTGAGGCTGCAGTGCGGCTCCAAATCAACTCTATAATTTATACCATCTCCGGAGGGCCACTTCAGAAAAACCAAGGGGGTCCCAGTTCGTCAGGCACGTCATCTGGGCCTCCCCCGAAAAAGAGAAGGTTAGTCCGAGAACTGGTTTATGGACCAGAAGATATTATTCCACTAGATTCCAATAATACGGGTCTGGTAATAGGTTTGTGTATACATCTGGCACCAGATAAAATTGTAGAAGTGCGAAAGGTCTATGTAGATACTGGAAGTGCTGTAAATATCATGTATTATCATGTATATAAGCAACTGGGCTTAGCAGATTCCCAAATGACCCCAGTGACTTCCTTTTTGTTCGGATTTACTGGTATGCCAGTTCAGCCGGCTGGCCTGATCACACTCAGCGTTAGCTTTGGCAAACCTCCCGCTTACCGCTGTTTGTGGATGGATTTCGTGGTAGTCAAGGAAAGGTCGGCTTACAATATTCTCTTAGGCCGACCAGCTTTGGTGGCACTGGAAGCCGTAATATCTCCTTTACATGTCAGTATGAAGTTTCCTACGCCAGGTGGAGTAGTTACCTTGCAAGGGGATATTCCTATAGCTCAAAATTGCTATACAGTTGCTACCCAAGAGGGTGGAGCCGTCCAACAGGTTGTTTTGGATGATCTCATTCCCCCAACTGAGGAGCGTTTGCACTCAGATGACGCAGTTTAGGAATTCATCCTAGATCCAGGTCGTCCCGATAACACAATCAAGATTGGGACATGGATGCCAGCTGAGACGTTAGCTCAGCTTCAGAGTCTGCTAAGGGAGTTCACAGAAATCTTTGCATGGACGGCAGAAGATATGCCTGGGATCCCGACTTCCTTAGCTGAACATCGGCTTAATGTGGATTCTCAGGTCAAACCCATTAAGCAGAAGAAGAGGAACTTTGCCCCAGAAAGAAATAAGGTGATAGCCGAAGAGGTCAGAAAGCTCCTTGCGGCAAAGTTCATCGCAGAGGTCTTGTATACAATTTGGTTGGCCAACCCTGTCGTGGTCCCCAAACCCGACAAGACCTAGAGGATGTGTGTGGATTACACCGACCTCAATAAGGCGTGCTCAAAAGATTGCTACCCCTTACCAAAGATTGACAGACTGATGGACTCCACCCTGGGGCATGAGGTCTTTGATTTCCTTGATGCTTTCAAAGGCTATCATCAGATCATGATGGAAAAGGAGGATCCGGAGAAGACTTCCTTTATTACAGAGTCGGGCACCTATTGTTATGTCAGCATGCCCTTTGGTCTCAAGAACGCATGGGCTACTTACCAACGCTTGGTCAACTCGCTATTCCGATATCAGATTGGCCGAGTTATGGAAGTCTACATTGACGATATGTTGATCAAGAGCAGGTCTCTTGATCAGTATATCTCAAATCTTCGAGAAGTGTTTGTCATCCTAAGAGATTCCCGTATGAGGCTGAACCCGAAAAATGTACCTTTGGAGTACATACGGGAAAGTTTCTCGGATACATGGTTCCCAAGGAAGGAGTACAGGCCAACCCGGCCAAGATTGAAGCCTTAGAAAGTATGCACCCACCTCGGAACATCAAAGAGGTTCAGAGGTTGACAGGCCGAATTGCTGCCTTGAGCAGATTTCTTTCTAAGTCAGCTGAGAGATCACTACCTTTCTTCCAAATCTTGAAGAAACGAACTACTTTTCTATGGGATGACTTAAAAGCACACTTGGCCGAGGTGCCTATGCTGACATCTCCTCTGCCTGGGGAGACTTTGTACATATATTTGTCAACCTGCCATGAGGCAGTATGCGCAGTTCTGCTCAGAGAGCAGGATGCTGTACAGAAACCTATTTACTTCGCTAGCAAAGTTTTGCATGGAGCCGAAGTGCGTTATCCTAATGCTGAAAAAATCATCTTAGCATTGATAGTGGCGGCACGAAAATTCCGACCTTATCTTCAGGCTCATCCCATAATAGTGGTGACGGATCAGCCCTTGAAGCAAATTTTATCTCGGCCAGACACTTCAGGCCGAGCTGCTAAGTGGGCTATGGAGCTTGCTGAGTATGATATCAACTATAAGTCACGCACCTCTATTAAGGCTCAAGCTTTGGCCGACTTCTTGGCCGAAGGAATATCTGTTGAAGAAGATCTTCCTCCAGCATAAGGTTGGATCTTATACGTAGATTGATCTTCTTCAAAAGAGGGAAGCGGAGCAGGGCTCCTGATAATTAATCCAAATGAAGAAGAGATGGAATACGCCTTGCGCTTTGACTTTGAGGCCACTAACAATGAGGCCGAGTACGAGGCTCTGATAGCTGGGCTAAGTCTGGCCCGAAAACTGGGGGCACAGCAAATAATCGCCCGAAGTGACTCACAGCTCATAGTTTCTCAAATTAACGGAGATTATGAGACCAATGAGGACAACATGAAGCGGTATTTGGCTAAGGTTCAGCATTTGAAAGGAATGTTTGAACACTTTATTATAGAACAGATCCCCAGGTCGGCCAACAAACGGGCCGATGCACTATCTCGGCTGGCCTCGTCCACCTCGGCCACTATAGAGAAAAAGATTGTTGTAGAGCTGGTGAAACATCGTGCCTTTGATGGGAATGAAGTCTTGCAACAAGACTACCACAATACGTGGATGGACGAGATAGTCACCTACCTGCAACATCAAATTCAGCCTGAGGACAAGTCTCAAGCTCGGCGTCTTCGCTTAAAGGCTTCCAGGTACGCACTCTTTAACGATCACCTGTACAGAAAGTCTTTTTCACAGCCATAGTTCCGTTGCGTACCTGAAGATGAAGGAGACTATATTCTTCGAGAACTGCACTTGGAGATATGTGGAAGCCATTCTGGTGAACGCTCTTTAGCCCTCAAGTGCTACCTAGCTGGTTATTATTGGCCCACCATTCGCAAAGACGCAGAAGAGTTGGTTAAAAAGTGTCAATCATGTCAAGCTCATGCTCCGACCTCTCATTTGCCGAGCCACGAGTTGACCATTATTTCCAGTCCTTGGCCGTTTGTGCAATGGGGTATGGACTTAGTGGGTCCTCTGTCTCGAGCTCCCGGCTCGGTTAGATTTCTGTTAGTAGCGGTTGGCTACTTCACCAAATGGATAGAGCCTGAGCCACTAGCCACCATAACTGGGGCCCAAGTCAAGAAGTTCTTATGGAAGAATATCATCTGTCGATTTGGCCTACCCCAAGTCCTGATCTCAGACAATGGCAGGCAATTCGCCGAGGATCCGGTGAAGAGTTGGTGCCTTGATTTGCACATCAAGCAATGCTTCACCTCGGTAGCTCATCCTCAGTCAAATGGCCAAGTAGAGCTTGCTAATAGGATCATCAAGGATGGTCTTAAAAAGCGCTTGGACAAAGCTGGCACTAGTTGGGTGGAAGAATTACCCAACGTCTTATGGGCCTACCGGACTACTCCATCTACTTCAACAAAGGAGACTCCTTTCTCATTAGTGTATGGCACAGAAGCCATTATTCCTACGGAGATCGGCTCAACCTCAACTCAAGTGGATTATTACTCTGCCTCAGATAATAACCAAGAACTACGGTTAAACTTGGATGAACTCGAGCAGAAAAGAGACCGAGCACACATCCGCATGGCTCAATATAAAAACTTGATTTCCCAATATTACAACTCTCGGGTACGACAGAGGTCCTTTCGAGTGGGAGATCTAGTGATGCGCAACAATGAAGTCAGCCATGCGGTCTCGGCGGGAACTTTTAATCCTAAGTGGGAGGGTCCTTACTGAATAGTTGAAGTATTCCCAGCGGGAGCCTACAAGTTACAGACTTTAGAGGGACGAACTCTTCCTCGAACTTGGCACACATCTCATCTCAGACTTCTACATCAATGATGTAAATTGTAACTATTTTGTATATCAATACAACTTTTCTGAAGCACCTATCAAGAGTCAAGTACTGAGTCAAGTGTCCAAGCAGACTTCGAGCACCATGGAAGGCTCATATAAGACCTCGGCAGGTCCTAGGCAAATGCCCGCTAAAGGGTACATCAAGACCTCGGCAGGTCCGAGACCTCGACAGGTCCGAGGGAAATGCCCGCTAAAGGGTACATCAAGACCTCGGCAGGTCCGAGGCAAATGCCCGCTAAAGGGTACATCAAGACCTCGACAGGTCCGAGGCAAATGCCCTCTAAAGGGTACATCAAGACCTCGGCAGGTCCGAGGTAAATGCCCGCTAAAGGGTACATTAAAACCTCGGTAGGCCCGAGGCATATGCCCGCTAAAGGGTACATCAAGACCTCAGCAGGTCCGAGGCATATGCCCGCTAAAGGGTACATCAAGACCTCGGCAGGTCCGAGGCAAATGCCCGCTAAAGGGTACATCAAGACCTCGGTAGGTCCGAGGCAAATGCCCGCTAAAGGGTACATCAAGACCTCGGCAGGTCCGAGGCAAATGCCCGTTAAAGGGTGCAACAAGACCTCGGCAGGTCTGGGGCGAAAACCCGCCAAAAGGAGAATAAGACCTCCGCAAGTCCGAGGCACCGGCCTACTAAAGGGAAAAACAAGACATCGGCAGATCCGAGGTAAAAGTCCAAAGAATGACTTGCAAAAACCTCAGCAAGCCTGAGGTGAAAGTTCACTAAAGAGAAGACTTGTACAAACAAGCCTCAAAAATCCTCTTAACATAAGGAGGCCGAAGTGAAATCAAACAAGGTGCACATGCCTTATCTGATCTAGCCCGACTAGATAAAGTTGCGTTAAAAAGCAATATTATACATTCAAGAATTGGAAGCACAACTATAGTCCAACTCAGAGCTTGATCTAAACAAGGCAGAGTTCATCTCAAGTTTATTCATGAGTTAGCTCAGCCCAAACAACAGGTTTATTCTATGACTTGAAGACTTAGTTTATTTTCAATGGAGTTGATCAAGTTTGCTAAGACTGACATGAAAAATCAGCAGCAATAATATTGAAAAATAAACATGACAAAAGTGCTAAAGACAGAAGAGACAACTGAGCCGAAAAGAAATTTTCATTAATGAAGAACTGGAGTACAAATTGATGTCTGCTCAAACTAAAGATAAACAAAAGAGGATCCTAAGCCTAGTCATCTCGATCTTCATCCCTCAAGTCTGCTCCATCCATAAATTTCTGGAATTGTTCTTCGAAGTCTTGAGCAGCAAGAGGGTTGTATAGCTCAGCTAGGCGGGTATCCTCCTTGTTCAGATCTGGATAAACAGTTGAGCAGACATCGATGGCTCTTCTCTGGCCGACATCCATAGCTGAGCCTTGCAGAAGAATCATATTTTATTCAAAAAACTTGGACTTTTTGAAGTCCCTGATGGTCTTGATCTCAGCTTCGGTCAATTGATGCCGCAGTAAGCCAATCATCTCTTCATCAGCCTGGCTCTTCTGCGTCATCTCAGCCATTTGTTTCTTCAAGTACTCAATCTCATTCAGAGATTGAGTGGAGGCCAACTCCAAATCAGCCACTTTGTTCTCCAACTCATCCACCTTAGAGTTGGAGGTGGCCATCCTCATCTCAGCTTCTTCAGCCCTTTGCTAGAATTGAGTGTTCCCAGCTCGCAGGTCGGTGATCTCTTGGGTCAGCTCAGCTCTCTTTTGCTCAGCTTCTTCCAATTGCTTGTTCTTGTTTTCGAGCTCCCCAAGAAACTCTTTACTACGAGTCAGGATCTCCAACTCCTGAGCTCGGACCTGCGAAGGAAGCAGAGTTAGAAAAATTTGAGTGATAAAAAGTAAACACAGCACTCAAAGAAAATCTTGCTTACCAAAGCGATGTTGGACTGGAAGGCGTTTGTCAGCTCGCCCCAAGCAGTTGCCCTGAATTTCTGATGGTCCAAAGGCAGGACTGCTACCTTATTCAGCTTTTCCGCTATGGCGGGCTCAAAAGCTGAATCTCCTTCTGAAAACCCAATCAGAATTGGGTCATGAACTTCAACCGGTTGAGGCATGTTCTCCTCAACCGGCTCAGCAGCGATCGTCTCCGGGGGCTGAGACGGCCCCGAATCACGATTGCTGGAACCATCGCCCCTTTGCCTTTTCCGGGGGCGACGGCTAGAACCTTCACCAGCCTCCGCTGGAACTTCTGAGTCAGCAGGAGCCTGAGGCTGGGCCTCGGCCTCAGGCTCATCATCCATCACTACAATGGGCAGAGCTGCAAAGAAGTAAAACAGATCAGAATCCAAACAAGTGTTAACACTTGGAGAATTTTTACATTTGAAGGAAAAGCATACCTGATTCAGGCTCTGCTGGCTCGGGCTCAGCAGGAGTAGTACTTGAAACTGGGGGCAGAGCAGAAGTGGAAGCTCCCCCAGAACCAAGGGTGGCTAACCTCTTTTCCCTCCGAAGCCTCTTCCTAGCTTGGGCCTCAGCCATTAAGTCAGCTCGAGTGGAAGGACCAGCCATTGCACCTGCATCAAGAGTCAAATAGTTAGACACTGAAGAAGGAAAAATGACTGAGAAGAAAAAATAGCAATATCCACCTCGGATAATGGTTAATTGGTCCGGAGAGAGAGGTAAATAGTTGTCACCCTGAGCCGAATGAGCTATGTCAGCAGCTATCCAGATCTCAGAATCAACTTTTTGTCGGTCTATGACCACGGGAGCTGACCAAATTCTGTCTGCTTCATCGCAGTAGTCTTGGCTCGGCCTCATATTGTCAGCTCTGCCAGACTTCCAGATGTTCCCGCTCGGCAGCTCAGACTTTTTGACGTAAAAGAATTTTCCCTTCCATCTTTTGTTGGAAGAGGGAATATTAATAGCAAAAGGAAAATCTATACTAGACGCTCGCTTGCTGAAATAATACCAGCTATGCGAGGTCCGACATGCAGAAAGGACTCGAAAAGATCACACCACGAACCAGATGTCAAATGATATACGTAACATTAAAGACTCTGGACCTCCCGTGCAATTTAAGGCGACTACCAAGGAACAACTAATCAAGGCAAAAGAGAAACGGGGAAAGGGCGTTCCTGTTAGAGATCCCCCAAAGGCCAAGGTACAGATTCCTCGAGGCATAACCCGAAACAACCAACGACAAGGAATGACAAGACCTACCCCCTCACACCATGTTGACAGAGATCCCAGTACTTGGCAGCCACAGGATTGGCCACGACTACCCCAATCCCATTCATTGAGTACGCCAGCAACAAAGCCACTGAAGGACATTACAAACAACAGAACCCCTTCCCAAACAATATGTAGACAACGAAATGAAGAGAAGGATACTGCTATGGATATCCTTATAGAGGGGGAACAACATGGACACAAATGGGACAAAACTAAACAGAAACCCCCAGACAATGCTCGGTCAGATACAGTGGCAGACGCCTCATCCGTGTGTATGGACATAAATGAACTAATGGATGCTGATGCTCCCAGATCACAGGGTCCGGACAGCGACCCACCCCTTAATCAGTAAAATCAGTTGATATGTTGCGGCTACTCTCATGGAATTGCCGCGGGGCAGGATCGCCCGAAACAGTGAGAGTTATCAAAGGACTTTTAAAGGATCATAATCCAAATATAATGTTTCTCATGGAAACTAGGGTACCTTCATCTCGAGCAAGTCAGATAATGCGTGGATCTCAATTTACACATTTCATGGCGGTTGAAGCTCGAGGTTTCTCTGGTGGTTTGTGGTGTTTTTGGGATGAGACGAAGATCCAGGTTCGAATGTTGAGCTTTACAGCTCAGCTGATAAATATCCGAGTGTCACTTCCAAATGCAGGTCAAGCTCTTATTTCTCTAGTCTACGCGTCTCCTACTGCAATTGGCAGAGAATCTTTATATGAATATTTGGAAAACATGGCAAGTTATATTCACGTACCTTGGCTCCTAATTGGAGACTTCAATCAAGTTGTCCGCCAGGAAGATAAAAGCGGCGGTCGCCCAGCCCCTGGATATGGTTTATCTCGTATGTGCCGCATGATTGATGAATGTCAACTAATGGAGATAGAATTTTCTGGCCCAAGGTTCACGTGGAGCAATGGTCAACCGGGACGTTTCCTCATCAAACAACGTCTTGACCAAGCATGGTGTAATGATCTATGGCAAAATCAATTTGGGTCGACTGCTCTTCAACATCTTCCCCGCCTTCAATCGGACCATCACCCATTATTTCTCACAATAACGACGACGCAACATCCTTATCCAACATCCAAACCGTTTAAGTTCTTAGCATGCTGGATGTTGCACCAGAATTTTCAGGACTTTATGAAAACAGCATGGCAACACCATCCTGGAAATCTACAAGCCACAATACAAGACTTCACTTCTAAGATGATTGAATGGAGAAATGGAGTATTCGGTAGTCTGAATGTCCGTCGGAGAAGATGCATGGCGCGGCTGGAGGGGGTTCAAAGAGAACTCTCAAACTACCCATCTAATTTTCTTTCACAATTGGAAGAGAATTTGTTAGAGGAACTAAATGACATAATGCTGCAAGAGGAGATATTGTGGCAACAAAAAAACAATTTACAATGGCTATACGAAGGTGAACAAAACAATCGCTTCTTCCACCAAACAATGGCAAATCGACAGCGCAACAAATATGTGTCACGCCTCCAGAACAGTGATGGGATATGGGTGAATTCGCCGGCTGAAATCCGAAATTGCCTGCAAGAGTATTATCAGAGCCTCTTCCAAGGGCATCAAGCGCAAGTGTGTGATGAAGAAGACTTAATTATCAAGACACTGAACGACACAGATAGAGAATGGATTAACAGAGATATTTCGCCAAGCGAGGTAGAAGAAGCAGTTTTCAACATGGGCGCGTATAAAGCACCGGGTCCAGATGGCTTACCCCCAATATTCTTCCAACGCAACTGGAATCAAGTTGGGCCAGCTATCACCGAGTTTGTCCTCAATGCTTTCAGAACATGCAGCTTTCCACCCGAATTTAACCGAGTCTTAATTGCTCTCATACCAAAGAAGTCACATCCGGAAGAGGCATCTCATTTTAGACCGATTGCCTTGATGAATGTAGTAGTGAAGATTATCACGAAAATCATTGCCAACCGCCTCAAATTGGTAATTGGAAAAATTATCTCTCCCCTCCAATGTGCATTTGTTCCGGGACGACAACCTTCGGACAACATTATCATTGCGCAAGAAATTATACACTCGATGAAACTAAAACGGGGACGTAAAGGGTACATGGCATTGAAAGTGGACCTTGAAAAAGCCTATGATAAGGTCGATTGGAACTTCTTGCGGCGTATTCTGGTAAAGATCGGTTTCAGTTCCAAGCTAGTGAACCTAATAATGTACACCATATCCTCTGCACAATTATCAGTTATTTGGGATGGGGTAAGTAGCCAACCGTTTTATCCTCAACGGGGCATACGACAAGGAGATCCTCTTGCGCCGTACCTTTTCCTACTATGCATGGAAGTGTTAAGCGGCCACATAAACCGCGCTGTCATGGAAAAACGCTGGACTCCTCTTCGCACATCAAGAGCAGGACCACCCATCTCGCACCTATTTTTTTGCGGATGATTTATTACTTTTTGGATCTGGGGATGACGTACAAGCCGACACGATAGAAAATATCCTCAATTTGTTCTGCAGAATATCCGGGCAGACCATAAGCATGAAGAAATCAGAGGCTTTCGTCTCTAGGAATATAGCCGATAATTTTCACTCTGCTGCTCTTTCCAGATTGGGTATGACCATCACCGACGATCTAGGTACCTATCTTGGTATGCCACTAGTCAATGGGCGATCTAGCAAGAAAGAATATGGATACATTGTGGATAAGGTACGTGACCGGCTAGCTATGTGGCAAACAAAATTCTTATCCCAAGCAGCCAGACTCATTTTGATAAAAAGCGTATTGTCCTCAATGCCTTACTATGCTATGCGTACGGTACGGTTACCAGCCAGTATAATAGACGACATTGAAAAGATCATTAGACGTTTCTTTTGGGGAGAGCCACGGGGAACAAGAAAACTGCACTGGTTATCTTGGTCACAAATTTGCTTACCAAAAGATAGAGGAGGATTGGGAGTTAAAAATTTGCGGGACATGAACACTGCAATGTTGGCTAAACTAGGGTGGACAATATTGACACAGCCGGATGAGCTTTGGGTACAAATTCTTCGAAACAAGTATGGAGATCTCCTCTCAAATGCCCCCTGTCGAAACACCTCAGCACTATGTCGCCATATCAAATCTACAGTACCTTTGCTTATGACATGCAGTGAGACGATAGCCTCAACGGACGAGACACCGGATAATCCAACCTTTCGGTGGAAACCGACCACATCCGGCATATTTACGGTGGCTAGTGCATATGAGGAATTAACAACCTCGGATAATTTTCCACATGACCCCTCCTGGTCTCGTCTGTGGAATCTAAAAGGCCCAGGTCGCCTAAACCTTCTACTGTGGCAAGCCTACCGAAACCTCCTACCCACCAGGAGCTTTCTGTACAACCGACGCATACATCAAGATGGAGCATGTAGTATTTGCAAACACCCTAGGGAAGATACGCTGCATGCACTACGGAATTGTCAATGGGCACGCGAAGTTTGGAAGCACCTTATTCAAGATACACTGGGGACGGTAACCTGGCGGAACTTTCTTACACCACAAGAAGCACCGCACTGGATCATGGACAACCTACGACCGAACACGACCACTGGGTTGCAAACGGACTGGAGATATGTGTTTCGCGAAGCATTATCCACTATATGGTATTGGAGAAATCAACTAGTTCACGGGAACATCATATGCCTCCCTCCCACTCGGATCATCTCGAAAGAAATCCTTAGTCGCAGCCGAAGATTGGAGCTATCCTTATTGAGTCTTGTATCTTCTGATGTAGTGGAAGATGTAGACAGTTGAATTAGATGGAATCGTTATTACGATAAGGAGGGACCGATTGTATAAATATGTATGCTTTTTCCTTCGTCCAAGGTTTTGTCCACAAGGGTGGTTTTCCTTGGCAAGGTTTTAATGCGGCATATCATATACGCTTGGCCCTCACCCCACCCTGATTTGTATTTGTATCCCAACAAGTTAATGCAATAAAGTTCCCTTTTTCCAAAAAAAAATGGTGGCATTGAAAGAAAACTCAATTATTCTAAGAAGAAGAATATAGCAGAGAATAGGCTTAAGGCCATTTGGTTGAATTTGAGGAAGCCTGAGCCCGTAAGCCCGCATGATACGAACAATTGGATCAGGCACAGGAAGATTGAAGCCAGATTTAAAATAGTCTTCGTAGACTGCTTTATAATCCCTAGGGGGATCATAAGCAGTCTGACCCGACAAAGGAAGGATTGGGCCAAATCGATTTTTATCAATTTTGTAAAATTTACAGATCCTATCTAGGTCGGCCTCAGACAAAGTAGAAGAAGTTTCTTGGACAAGAGGAGAGGGCCAACCTCTCTCTATGACTCCAGAGAAGTGAGAAGGGTCCCTCAACGGGGCTGGAGGATTTACGGACGCCGGAGCAGGAGCAGTTCCTGCCTGCTCCGGCGGAGAGCTGATTACGGTGAGGGCTCTGCTGGACTGAGCAGAGTCACCGGTGGTCCGACGCAAACTGCCGATGGGAAGATCATCGACATAGGCAGGTCTGCCTGACGGAGAAGAAGAGCTGATGGTCACCCCGCCGCCGGCGGTGTAAGAACCACCCTCCGTGAGATTTTGGGAATCGCGGGAAGGAGAAGACATAATGGAAGAATGAAGAAGAAAACTTACAGAGAATGTAAAGGAAGAAGGAGGCTGGACGAAGACGGAGCAAGGCTGAAATTGCTGGAATCAGGAGGAATCGCCGGAGAAGAAAGAAAAATACCGGAATAAGGAAGCGAAAGCGAATAAAGAGAAAAAAATGACCAGCGGAAGACCTATTTATAAGGCTCCATCTCAGCAGCTCAAAGGTCATCTCGAAATTAATTAGCCTCGAATCCTGAAACGGCCAGAATCCCAAAAGCTGCGCAACTGACGCTTCGCGATTCGCGCGAACAGTAAATGCGCAGAACGAACCAATCGAAAATGGACGCGTGCCAAAAAAGACGATGTACTTATGAATCTGGTCAGATTCGTCTGATCAGTTCGGCCAAAACCGTCATCAACGCTTCGTACTCTGTGCACCTAATAAGTACACTGAGCGACCTAATCAGAAGTTGACACGTCACTGAAGAAAGGACGACATGGTAAGAATCTGAGCAGATTAGCCTGCCCTCTCAGGTCAGCTCGGCCAAACTAATCTGGGGGGCAAGTGATGAGCCAAAAATACCCCCGTTAGTCAATAACGGTCAACGATTGGTTATAGGCTAAAAAATGCTAAGTCCCGCGGGTCGGCCCACAGTTTGACCAGCTCATATGCGGACAAACAATACATCTCGACCAAACGGCTACAATGCCATCTCGGCCTAAAGGCCTCATCCCGGTCTAAAGGCCATCTCGGCCTAAAGGCCACATCTCGGCCTCCATCTTCATCTCTGCCAAAAAGTAGCTCGGCCAAAGGGCTGTATTCGGACACAGTTCTGTTTTACTCGGTGACCACATTTATGACGTCAGCGGCGAACATCATGAAAGGCCCACCTATGCTCTTTGAAGTCGGCCATCTACATCTCGGCAGGCCGACCCCACATCTAAATTCATCTCGGGCACCTCTGAGTACTTCTAGAGGACTTGACCTCGGTTCTAGGAGTTTACCCTAGGTAAGTCTGCCAGGTGAAACTCCCAGCCAGGTGTCCTAAACTAGCTTATTCAGCTCAGTACCGAGCCACGTGGCGAGTATGCAAGAGCAGGAGTCATCCTTATGACCTCCTTGCCTGTCACGATTTCCGGGCTCTGCCAACGCATTGGTCCGAGCCGCCATATAAAAGGCAGAGAAGCAGGAGAGAGAAGGACAAGTAACATTTCACAACTTACTACAGTGAATCATCTTCTTCACGGTGAAATCACAGGTTTACCAGAAAAACCTTTATTTACAAACTTTCAACAGTATATAAACCTCTCCAAAAAATGGCTTCAACTGACTTGACCGTCGGAGGGTATTACCCGGGGCAATAGATCACGGGTCCTCTGACCTCTTTCCTTTGTGCAGGTCGGCCAACCGCCTATTATAGACAACTGACGGAGATCTAACGGCATAATCCACCACATCACACTTTATACTTGGTGATAAATTTGACATCATCAAACAACGTAATGGCAGGAAAAACCCAATGACTGCAAGGTTTGAAGAAAGAGTTTAGCTATAACAAGATACTGAAGGACTTGAAGAAAGAATTCTGCTGCAATGGTACGGTTGCATACCCACTAATTCTGAGTCCTCAAGGATCGGACTCCGCTCTGATACCATGTTGAAGTGAATGAAATAATTCATTTTTCATTGATTTGATAATTCACATCCCCATTAGTTTATACTACAAAGTACTGAATCAAATATAGCAAATCATATCTACAGGATTTGGGTTAATTTGTTTTGATCTTGATTTATACTCCTTAACTCTCATATCTCCTAACTGAGGTAAGTTAGGATCTGATTCTGATTCAACAAATACAGCAAATATGTATTCACTTGGACCTATTTATCAGAGAATTACAAAGCTCGAAAACCCGGTATTTATACTTGAACGCCATTGGCATGGCCTCAAAACTCCAAACTCGAATTGCGACATTTGCAATTACTTTCAACACTTGTTGGTATTAGCGGACAAATAAGAGCATCTTCCTTATATTGTAAATAGAATATAACATAGATGCTTAAAATATGCTTAGAATGTACAATAGAGATGCTTAGAATATACCGTAGAGATGCTAGCTATAGTCTATATATGTCATTGTAATGTTACATCACGGAATGAATCAATTATCAATTCAATACCATAAACACTTTTATAGTATTAGAGCCCCTTTTCTTCTCCTACAAAAGCAGCCTTCGTCCTATTCTCTGATTCTCACCAAATTTCTGAAGTTCCAACTCCTATTTTCAAATTTTTATATTTTCAACTTCTGATTCTCACCACATTGTTGCTTTCGTGGTGCCCTTAAATCAACCCACCTTTTCTTTCAACCACAGCCGCATTTTTTCCTTTTTCGAAACACAATGGCAGCTAGCAATTCTAACGCCACTGCCCCTGGGATAGCAAAAGCCTCCATCCTATTTACTCTGTAGCAAATATTCAAAAAAATCCACACGCTTGATGGTGTTAAAGTTATTTATTTCTCGTGTGTCAAATTGTTCAAACTTCATGCTCGTGGATATGATCTGCTACATCGCATTGACGGCACTGCACTACCCCTCCAAACTGACACGAGTTATGCCTCATGGTCTAAAATCGATGTTATAGTTCTTCAATGGATTTATTGCACTCTCTCTGATGATTTGCTGGCTAGAGTGCTTGATGCTGATTCCACTGCACAACAAGCGTGGGATAAGATTCATGCCATTTTCTCAATAACAAGAACTTGGGTGTAGAAGCTCTTGAGCTTAAATTCACCACCCTCACACTGGCGGCTTGCTCCTTCATGGATGAGTATTGCCAAAAGTTAAAGGATCTTGCTGGACAACTTAATGATGTAGACCACCCAGTGTCCGAATCACGCTTAGCCCTTCAACTTGTTCGCGGTCTGTCACAATATGATACGGTGGCTTCCTTCATCAATCAGTCTAGTACAAACCAGGATACGACTCGTGATATGATTCAATTAGAGCAACAAAGGCAAGCGGCACACACTCAGGTATCACACTCTATGTATGCTACCCCTAGGGGGACCGCCCACCACCGGCAACAACTACCTATGCGGGCCAACTCGCCCCACCGCCCCTGACCCACTCAATCCAACGGAACTAGGCACGACATTGGGCACCCTGACTCTCGCCCCCTGACACGCAGGGGTATATGGATTCAAGTGCGTCCTCTCATATTACTAATGAACCAGGTAAAATTCAAACGCATTTGTCTGCTTCTCTTAATGCCTCTATATTTGTTGGTGATGGTACCAAACTGTCAATCACGGGCTCAGGCCATGGCCTTCACCCCTCACCTGACCGCACTTTTCACATAAACAATAACTTTTTATCCCCCACTATTATTAAAAATCTTATTTCTGTCGAAGGTTCAATACTGATAACAATGTTTCTGTCGAATTTGACTTGTTTGGCTTTACTTTGAAGGATCTCACGATTGGAAGGATGCTTTCGCGCCATGAAAGCACGGGTGACCTCTATCCATATACATCTCCACCGGAAGCTCTTCTCACTTCTTTCTCAAATAAGTGGCATGAAAAACTAGGCCACCCTGGACCACAAATTTTATAGTCACATTTTAGTCGTTCTTTTATTTGTTCGTCAAACAAAATTGTGGACACTTTTTGTCATTCTTGTCGTAGTGCGAATAGCAAATGTCTACCCTTGTTGATTCCAAAACATTTACCTTCGCCCCATTTGATATCATACGTTGTGACTTATGGACTTTTCCTGTGTTAAGTAAAACATCTTACAAATATTACATGGCCTTGGTTGATAATTTCTCTAATTATGTTTGGGTCTATCCATTACAATTCAAATATGAGGCGTTTCCTATTTTTTCCAAGTTCTACCGCCTTATCCAAACTCAATTTCAGATGAACATCAACACTTCCCAACATGATTTAGTGGGAGAATTTGATAACAATGAGTTCCACGCTTTTGCCTCCAGTGGTTTTTTGTTCCGTTTTGCCTGCCCACAAACATCACCTCAAAACGGGTGCGCAGAACATATGCTACAGCGACTCAATGATATCATCCATGCCCTCCTATTTCACGGTCGCCTCCCACCTACATTTTGGGTTGCGACTCTTCATAGAGCCGCATACTTATATAATATTCTTCCCACCAAACATCTCAACTTCAACACTAAAACATATGCTCTCTTCCATCGTCATCCTACTTATGATCATCTTTGTGTATTTGGTTGTGCATGCTATCCAAATACGTATGTTACTCAACCACGTAAACTTATCATCGGTCTATCCGGTGCATCTTTCTTGAGTATCCTTCTGGTTTTCGAGTATCGCTGCTTGGACCCCCTTACGGGCAAGGTATATATTTCTCGCCATGTCATTTTCGATGAGTAAACCTTCCCCTACCCAGACCCCATCCCTTCCCAAAACTACAATTTCCTTGATGATGACATCCCCTCCAACCCCACCTACGCCTATCCACCCCATACACAGCCAACAACACCCCCACCACTACTCGCTCCTAACCAACAACAGAAAACTCAAACCCACCCAAACAACCATTCAATGACTACCTATGCAAAAGTCGGCATAACAAAACCCAACCCTCGATATAACTTACTGCCCCACACTCCATTTCACCTTTACCAAATTCCCCACAAAAAGCCCTCTCCAACCCGAATTGGCAGCGTGCCATGAGCACTGAATATAAGGCATTAATTGCTAATGACACGTGAGAATTGGTTCCTCGTCAGCGGACCATCATGTTATTCGATGCAATATTGGCATAAGTTCAAAGCTGATGGTAGTCTTGAACGATACAAGGCATGGTTGGTTATCAATGGAAAATCTTAGACAGTGGGTGTTGACTGTGATGATACGTTTAGTCAAGTGGTCAAATATGCCACTATTCGGAACGTTTTGTCTCTTGCTTTATCTCGGGGTTGACGAATCCACCAGCTGGATGTTAAAAATGTCTTCTTACACGCTCATTTACACGAGACAGTTTATATGCATCAGCCTCCAGGCTTTGTTGATCCCTCTTGCCCTCAGTATGTATGTTGACTGCGTAAGTCACTTTATGGCCTTAAACAGGCCCCCCGAGCTTGGCACACCTGGTTCTCTACGTTTATTTCTCATCAGAGTTCTGCAGCAGCTTGTGTGATGTTACTTTATTTATCTATCGCCACGCTGATCAACTAGCCTATTTGCTTCTCTATGTCGATGATATTCTTTTGACTCCATCTTCATCCACTTGTTTGACCTATGTAAATTTTATTTCAGACTTCATGAATAATGTCCATTATGGTAGCAACAATTTTATTTAAACAATTTATATATTGCTAATTGAGTCATACTGAGGATCCGGTTTCATCTCTGGGTTTAACAATGATACTATGGCATGATACAATAAATGTCAATTCCATAAGGCTCGTCGTCTGCATTGACTCCAAAATGATTAATATCATGTCATTTTCATAATTTTTCTACGGGTTGGGATCTCCTCACCCCCACTTTCCTCACCCCTTTTGTGACCACGCGACACGTGACAGCAAGAGGGGGTGGTAAGGCTAGATGAGGGTCACCTGCATGGGATAGGATCCCCTCACCGCAAGAGGATGCAGTGACACGTGACCACGCGACACGTGGCAGCAAAGGGGGTGGTGAGGCTAGATGCAGGTGACCCTCATCTAGCCTCACCACTCCTCTTCATCTAGCCTCATCACTCCTCTTTGCTGCCACATGTCGCGCGGTCACAAAAGGGGTGAGGAAAGTGGGGTGAGGAGATCCTAACCCCACCTGCATCTAGCCTCACCATCCCCTCTTACTGCCACGTGTCGCGCGGTCACGCGTTACCGCACCCCCTTGCGGTGGGGGGATCATATCCCTTTTTCTACGTGGGATCGTCTCTTTACACTTCACCTCATTAAATGGGTCACCATCCTTGCTCACCCCACCTAAGATCTCCCTTCCCGACCTCGTTTCATAGTTGATTCTAATAGTTTTACTGTAACGACCCAAATTTAATATCGGGCCCTATGCACTACTATAAGTGTGATGGTAGTTAACTTTTCATGTTTCATCCTTACTAACTAAAAAATCATTACCCATGATTGATATTGGTTGCGTAAACTTATATATCATGCTAATTGTTCATTTTTGGTTTATTACAATTGAGCCTTCACAATGGGTGCCCTATATTCATTAGTAACATATTATTCAGAAGAAGGAGAACAAGAAAACGGAATATATATAAAAAAAAGGACAACTTTGTGGCCTTACTGGTAGAGTTCTACCCCTCCAAAAAGGAAATTAAAATAAAATAAGGATTACAGTTCCCCAGATTAGAGTGTGAACTTTGACCGAACCATGATAAATTTTGGTGTTTCTGCCTTCTTTTATTTTCTGCCTATTTTTCACAGTTTTCAGCACTTGACTTTTACACGTTAATTTAAAATAGCAAAACATTTTTAAAATCTTTAATTTTTTGGGTGATACGCTTCAGGCTGTTACCTTTCATTTGAAACAATAATAGTCATATTTGGGCAAAGGAAAGTTAGACTTTCAGTCTTTGAAAGATTATTGCTCATTTCTACCAGCAGTTTGAACAGTTCTCAAGAAACGTGTACTTTTATTTTATTAAGCTCGGTTTCACTCTGCTTATTTTATTTTTAAAATGTGTATGTATCAATTTCACTCTGTTTATTTTATTCACATAGCTTCTACATATAAATGCGTGTAGTATTTGTCTATATATAACTAGTTTATTCAACATTGTAATGCATCTCCAAAAACAATTCTAAGACTTCAAAAATGGAGCATTGACTATTGAACAAAATGTTGTGTTCTTCTATTCTCTCTTTTTTCTTTTCAATTTCTTAGGTACTTATCACTTCAAATTCCTTCCTCCTCCGGTTGCATGAAAATATTGGAAAATGACAATGAAATGAAGTGCGTTTAGATGGGTTATGATCCCCTCGCCGTTTTTCCTCACCTCACTCGTCACCACGCGACACGTGGTAGTAACGGTGGGTGGTGAGGCTAGATGACGATCACCCGTATCTAGCTTCACCTCCCATCCCTACTGTCACGTGTCACGTGGTGACGAGTAGAGTGAAAGGAAAGTGGAAAAAATATCTCATCCCTGTTTAGATGCCTCCTACTGGAATTGACGTCACACACCTTCGGAATTTTAAATATTGCAGCATTCCAAATTTACTTTTGGGCTGCAATTCAGATCAGGTGCTACGGCGGAGGTATGGGAGCCATTGGAAGGGGAGGTGCTGTGATGGCTGAGATGGGAGGGAGGCCAAAAAAAAAAAACGATAGTATATCCCAACAACAACAAAAGTTATCGCTAGAGAATGTGAGAGACATATAAACAATAGTATATCCCAACAAAAACAAAAACTATCGCTAGGGTCTAGAGAAGGTGGGAGGCAGACCAACAATACCTTCATTCCAAGAGATAGAGAGTTTGCTTCCAGTGAGACGCTCGGCTCTATATGTACCTACATAGATGTCACAAGGAATATGTTGTGCTAGGGTAGGGATTTTAGTAGACACATATAGCAAGCTTCTGATATTACAATAGTAATAACAGTGGATATGCACAAATAATTAAAAGACAAAAACAAAAAACAAAAAAAATGCAAAGTCAACATAAAGGAGATAATGTTACACTTTAATAAATTGAACTGGTAAAGTTGCTTCGTGACTTTAAGGTAAAGAGTTAGAGCCATGGAAACAATTTCTTGGACGAAAAAATGTAGAGTAAGACTGCGTAGCCTAGTATACCGAAAACGTCTTTTTGAATACCAAAATTGTAGTATTAAAAATAAAAGACCAAAATGTTTCTCATACCGTGTCACCCGTATCTTAAACACCAAACAAAAGTATTTACTAACAATGAAATAATTAATCTGGGATGTGTCTAAGATATATCTTTTTTTCTTCAAAAATATGCAACACGAAAATGACAGTCAACTAAAATTTCGAAATTTGATACAGCCATATTATTCACTAGACGAAAATGTCGAGCAATGCGGTAAACTAACCATACTGTATTGTGCTCTTTCCAATAAAGTAAAAGAAACAATTTTATTTTACTTTAAAATATGATGGAATAAAGTAAAATGACTCATTAAATTAACTGCACTTCTTGTATTGTGAAGTCGCGGTTGATCGACACAACTTGACGCAATTTTTATTATGGGTCATCAGGATACAATCTTTGTGTTTCTAATACATGTGTATGTTGCGTACGTCCAATTCTTTTATACTCGTTACAGGCGTAAGCTTCTAAAGCAATTGAGTAATATTGTTATTGTTACAGTACAATATTGTACCCTTTGAAAAAGCTTTATTCTCTTCTGACTTATAGCTACTACAAGAAGCATTCTCTTTTCATCCCTACTCTCCATCGAGTGGATAGTTTGGAGTTTCCTTGACCTGTAGGCTTGACTGTAGTGCTGGGGACTCCTTATGCAGACTACTGTATAAATGATCAAGCTCCTATTAGCGAGCTTTTGGGCACCTGATTTACATCTCTATACTACCTTTGGGACTGAGTGTAACAGAGACCCTTATTGGTTGGGGAACCTTCTCTTTTCATCTATCCCTTACCTTTCTTTTCCACCCCACCCACCCCAAAGAAGAAAAAAGGAAGAAGAAGAAAAACCCAAGCACCACATATCAAAGAAAAAAGGCCCTCACAAGCAAACACAATACACAGACATTCTTGATCCTCTTCTGCAAACCTTTTCTTCACTTGCAAATAATACCATCAAGAAACATCAAATCAAGAGCTAAACTCAGAAGAAAAACAGAATGAGTCACTACAAAAGATGTTCAAATTTTCAAGTAACTCTTAGGTTGGTGATGATCTTTGTTGTTATTATAGGGCAATGTGATGGTTCAAGAATCACTCAACTCTTCAAATTCAACCCCAAGTCTCATCACTCCCACCACTTCTTCAACTTCATGCCTAAGAGGTTTCCAATTCCTGCCTCTGCTCCCTCAAGAAAGCACAATCAAATTGGCCTACAAGATTGGAGACAGCCCTGATCATCACACATGTTTTTTCATTTATATTTTGCTGACCTGATCTGATAAGTGATCTCGAGTAGTTTCTTTTGATTACATCTTGCAGATTGTACATGGGTTTGGTCTCTGCTGCTGATTTAATGAAAATATGTTTTGTTTTTGGTGGATCATCAAGTGGATTTCTTTGTGTTCTACTTCTTGGTATGGGATGAGATTTCCTGCATCTCATTCTCCTCACCTCATACGTCACCGCGTGACACGTGGCAGCAGGAGTGGGTGGTGAAGCTAGATGCAGGTGACCTTCATCGAGCCTCACCACCCACACTCTGCTGCCACGTGTCCCGCGATGACACGTGGGATGAGTTGTTTACGGTGAAGGGATCCTAACCCACTTGATATATCCTTTTTTTTGAGTGTGTTACTTATTTAATGTATATTCAATCATCTTTTAGGTCTGCATTGCCATTATACTTCTTGTAAATTTACTCTTCTTTTTTTTCTGGATCTTGATTGAATCAATTTTGTGTATATAGTCATTTCATAGTCTAAAACTCCAACTTTTTTGATGCTACAATTTTGCCTATTCTCTTCTTATATTTTTTTTTCGCGCATGGGCATTATGTATCATATTTAGCAATAATAATGTACATTACCATTAGAATAACTGGTAAGTTTGATGCTTTGTGACTTTGAGGTCACGGATTCGAGTTGCACAAAGTGTATAATAAGACTGTGTATATCAGATCGCAAACAATCCGGCATCTCTCCGGACCTTGTGCAAATGCGGGAGCCTAGTGCACCGGGAACGCCTTCAATGTACATTACTTCTACTTTTTTTTTCATCCATGCATTTGAGTAGTTGATTAGTCCTCTAATTCATCTAATTCATTGAATTTTTGAATTCAATCACTTGATAATTATCGTATGTAATAATGATAAATCTAAAGGTATAGGTGATGAGATATATCTTTTTCACATATAAGTCTGTTTATTCATATGTATCACATTGTTTCGAACATTACCTTAGCAATTTAGTCCTTCAATTCATTTATGTTTATTTCAAGAGAAAATCTCAACATGATTTTATTATTTACACAAGATGCATTCCTTTTATTTCAAAAATATTTTTGAATTAAGAGAGCAAGACTTAAATTGAGAAGAAAAACGTAAGAAAATTTACAATGCGGAATATACTTCAATGTTTCATCACAAAATCAATAAAAAAGTTATTTAATAGTTCATTACAAGCCTAACGGACTCATTTATGTACACATTTGGTTAGATTAAATTAATTAAATTTACAATCCTTACATATTCAAAGTCGCACTAAAAGTTAAAACACATCTACACTAACACAAAGTCAGATTGTAGACATTACCCCTTCCCCCTCCCCCGCCCCGGCCCCCCTTCCCAGTAGCATAACTATAATTTTGATTCTGGAGCTAAGCATAAATTGAGGAAGAAACATCTTTCTAGGTTGTCCGGAATGAATTTTGTCACGTTCAGTTCTACCTAACCAAAGAAGTTGATGCCTCTAGAGCATAGCTCAGTTGTTATTCGGCTTAAGACATTGCTCTAAAAAGGCACAGGTTCGAATTAGGATACATACAGCGTGGATGTTTTACTGTTGTTTAGGCCAGTAATGAATGGTTTACTATTGTCTGAGTCAATAATGACTATATCATTGTATGCAGCACAATTGGATTAGAGGATTGCTGACCCAGTATGTAGTAGGCATCTTGTGTGGGTTTTTGACAATACTTTGACAACCTAAAAAGTCGCTGAATCCCTGATCTGCATATTCTACTAAACTTCTTGGAACTAAAAGGACTCGCAGGGTCAGAAGTATTTACGTTTGCTCAAGAACAAAAGAAGTTGATGTTCTCCAACAGAACATAGTGGTTTACATTTATTATGACTACTTTCATCATTTTCAGGGAAATGATGAAAAAACTATTGCTTGTAACCTTGTAGAAAATCTGCCAGTTGGAAAAATCAATCAATATGGTCCCCAATATGCCATCTATCATACATAAAAGGTCCACACACAGGAGAAAATGACAGCTTTTTTTTTTCAACTTTATTTAGTAACTGCCAAAGTAGGCATTTTCCTTTTTACAAAATCACAAAAATGTCCAATGCATCTTCTATCTAATTAAAAAAAGATAGTCAGCCTCCAAGGCATAATCCAGTTGGTATTTGGGTTTAGATTGTCTCTAAAAGGTTAAAAGTTTGATTGCATGGACACGCACAGTATGTGTGTTCCTCTGCTGCTAGGCCGAATGCCTAGTTTTTAAGGGACATCTTGTGTGGGTCACTCGGCCTAGTTTTTAAGGGACATCTTGTGTGGGTCACTGCGTAAGATCTCATCTAATTTAGGAAGCCGATGGTCTCCTAATTTGCATCCTCTATATATGCTCCTTAGGGCTGGGAGGATGAGCCTCATGCCTCATTTGTAGAGGAGGCGTTGTGTGGGTCACTGCGTAAGATCTCATCCAATCTCACTCAATCTAGGAAGCCGCTGGGCTCCTAATTTGCATCATCCATATATGCTCCCTACGGCTCTCACCCAATCTAGAAAGCTCATCCAATGTAAGAAACCGCTGTGCTTCTAATTTGTATTCTCTATATATACTCATTAAGACTGAGAGGATGAGCCCTGGAGTGAGTGATTTCACCTTCGCTCAAAAAGGGCTCGTCAGAACAAAGGGTTTTTCTCCCTCAATCCTTTTGAAAAAGCGCCCTATTTAAGGCCTATTTTTTTTTCTTTTTCTTTTTTCTATTCTTCTTCTTGAATCCACCTTAAGTTTAGGTTTTTTCCCCCTTAAACTTTTATAAATATGCCCAATCGTCACTTATCAAACGCAATTTTCAATACTTTTCGCTCTAGTTTTGGATAATTGTGTGTGTCTTGCTTTCCGTCTGCAAATAAGTGGCAACGTAAACTCTTTGATACAAGATGATTAATGTTTTCGTTAAAGTCACTTATAGTTATTTTATTGACTTAATAGCATTTCATATCCATATCTCGTACGTGGTTTTGAATTTTATCTATATCTATCCAAACGTTTATTTTTTTTAATCATTATCTATATCTTCAATGTTAACAACAATTATCCATATATATATATCTTTTATATATATGCATGTATGCATATATGTGTGTATTTGAATGGTTATCGATCAATTTTTCACCATGACTATCTAAATCTTTATGTTATATTGTGTAATTTCGCAATAAACCTTGAAATATATGGATAACCGTTGCAAATACCTAAGATATGGATGATTACTGAAAATGCTGTAAAAATTTAGATAAACATTGTTCATAACGAAAATATGGATAAAAATCGCAACGACGTTAAAAGATATGGATGTGAGATGTGATTAATTCTTATTTATTTCTACCTTATTTTGCATTGATCCCCTAAATTTAATTAACATTCCAATAAATGTTAGAGCAAAAGGCCATTCACTGGCCCTGAGGATCCTCACCGCCTCAGTCTCAAAGAACATTGTGAAGGACCGCAAACCAGGCCTTTGACCTAGTAGCAGTGGAACACACATACTGTGTTTGTCTCTAGATTCGAACTTTTGACCTTTTGAAGCAAATCCTAACTCGAGTATCAACTGAACTATCTCCTATAAACACATTCGAATAAATGTTATGGACACATTGGGCTTGTGGCGTACGGCTTAGACTTTGAGTTCAAAGCTAGCCTAGGGCCACCATAACAAGGTGTAAGATTTGTATAATGCCGCGACCATTACGTGTCTTGATTGCAAATGTATTCACTAGTGTAGTATATGGCTCATGTGTCACATGTTCGTATATGCAGCTAACCTTTTCTACTTTTAATACTGAATTATAAGTAGCAGCTAACATGAATGCAACTGGAGAATACTAGAGCATTTACGTTGTTGGAAAAGTTAGTTAGGTAAATATACTAACCAGAAATGAAAAGTTGAAGATAAAAAACAACACATACTCATTATATCCCAACGACATCAAAGTCTATCGCTAAAGTCTGTATCCCAACGACATCAAAGTCTGTCGCTAAAGTCTGGGGAGGGTGACAGGCAGGCAAACTATCCACCCATCCTAAAGGATAGAGAGTTTGCTTCAGTGAGACCCCTGGCTGCATATGTACGTGTACAGATGACACACTAATAGGGATATGGTGTACTAGTGGGTTAGTAAATGAATTCAGTAAATACAAATAGAAAGCTTCTGATATTAAAATATTCATAACCATGTATATGCGCGAATAGTAAAACACAAAGACCAAAAAAAGTGCAAGGTAAACTTAAAGTATAGAGAGTATCTAAGTCTCTAAATATATTTTAAGGTGTCCTATATCTTGTCTAAACCTCGTTAGCCTTAATCTTCTGCCTCCGTGAACTCCTATGATGGACAATGTCCTCATAGATGTGCAGATCTAGTAGGTCATGTCTAATCCACACATCCCAAGTCAGTTTGGGACTGCCTTTACTCATCTTCTCCTCTACTATGATGCTTTCAACTGCTCTGATAGACGACCGTTGTTGGTCTCCTCTTGACATACCCAAACATCTCAGTCTCTTCTCCCTTATCTTATCTGCTATACTAGGCACCACTAATATTTTCCTAAAAATCTAAGAAGATGGGAGAGAACATCACAAATGCAGCTCCAAACAATGAGATTACCTATATTAAATCATAAGATTATAGGAAAGGATGACAAAAGTATGATAATCAAACACAAAAACATGTAACAAAGAGGAAAAAAAGTAGTTGAGACATGACAATTGTCATTTTCCTTAAAGAAATTTCGCCTCCACCGTTGAGCAAGGTGCACTACGCGACAAATGCTTTTCAGGATATAACGGCATTCTTCCTTTTGTTTGCTCCACAAAAGGAAGACTGAATTTGTCTATTTGAAGTGTTTGATAGAGGAAGAAGGAAAACAAGATAGAGAAATTCTGCAAGTTTTCACAATAGACTCACAGAGTTTTTTAAGGATCACTTCAAAGCATATATGAAAAACTTTTGATCCTCGTATTTGTAGACTTTGATTTGTAAGAAAGAAGTTAATTTAACACCGTTCTACAGAAGTTAACGTCCAAAGTTAGTTTATGACCGTTCAAGATTGAAATGAGATATCTCATGATGCAAGTTGCATCATTTCATGAAAATACAGCACTTCTGAAGACACCGAATGTTCGATGGTGCGTTGCGCGAGAAACTGGGCTTCAGTATCACACCAAACTCAAACATCAAACTCAAAAATTCCCGTCGAACGTTTGGCCTCTTGTCACTGAACTCAGAATTTAGAGTATGGTGATAGGTTAAACTTAAGATTCTGAGTATGTGACCGACCAAACTTAGAATTATGAGTATGCATATCCAACTCATGTTTCATTTATTTCTCCAATCAAACCTTGTGCATGTTTTTATATACATTTAGAGCACTTTCTAAAATACTTTTATGTACTTTTTCCAACAATATCCCACATGATCCAACATTTATATAAGAATATTCAGCAACGGTTATAAACTAATCTATCTGTTATTAATATAAAGGCAATGACACATAATTTGTACGATGACTTGCGTCTCGAATCGTCGATAGTATATATGGAGTTATATAAACAAATACGAGATTGCATAGTCGTCTTGAATCATATTTCACTACTATTTATATGAACAAATATCACATGCCATTGTCTAATATCATACAAGTTCGTGGCATGGTACGAAATTGGTCATGCACCCAGTCTCATGTTTTCATAAGCGCTCTACTGAGTTTTTCCAAACTCTCATAAGAAGCGGCACCACATCCACACTTATATAGGTAAAATTCATTAAGTGTGTATTGCTTATACTACCATAAATATGGCTATGAATTTAATTAAGAGATTCTTAAAGTCAATCAATTAATCATACCCAATATATCCCAACGACAACAAACGCTTTCGTTAAGGTCTCAGGAGAGTGAACGGCAGGTAAACAATACCTCTACCCTAAAGGATAGAGATTTTGCTTCCAGTGAGACCCCGGGCTCTATATATACCTGCATAAATGACACAATAATAGGGATATGATGTGCTAGTGTGTTAGTAGGAGAACGCAGTAAACATAAATATGTAGTTTCCGTTATTAAAATAGACATAAACGTGTATATGCACGTATAATACAGGACAAAAACAAAAAAGTGCAAAGTCAACATAAAGCGTAGATAGTATCAAAGCCCCTAAATATACTCTAAGGTGTCCCTATATCCTATCTAAACATCGTTAACCCTAATCATCTGCCTCTATGAACTCTTATCATGGACTATGTCCTCAGAGAGGTGCAAATCTAGTAGGTCATGTCTAATCCGCTCATCCCAAGTCATTTGGGTCTGTCTTTACTCCTCTTCCCCTCTACAATGAGGCTTTCAACTGCTCGGACAGACGCTATTATATGTCTCCTCTTGACATGCCCAAACCATCTCAGCCTCTCCTCCCTTATCTTATCTGTTATACTAGCCACCTCTAACCTTTTTCCGAAACACCTCATTTCTGATCCACTCTAACCTTGTATGCCCACACATCCACTTCAGCATCATCATCTCTGCCACTTCCATTTTCTGCAATTGTATCCTCTTGATGACCTAGCAGTCTGTTCCATATAATATTATCTGTCTCACTGCCACCCTATAAAATTTTTCCTTTAATTTGGTTGGAAAATTCTTGTCACACATCACCCCTGAGGCCGCCCTCCATCCACATCAGCCTGCTTGAACTCGGTGTGCTACATCACTATCTATGTCCACATCCTGCTATACAAATTATCTTAGGTACTTGAACTTACTTACCTGTGGTACCACTTGACCCTCGATGGTGAGCTGGCTATTCTCCCTTCAGCTGCACCGCTGAATTCGTAGTGCAGATACTCGGTCTTAGAACGATTAATCCTTAAGCCTTTTCTCTCTAAAACACATCTCCACTGCTCTAGTCTCATACTCAGGGTATGTCTACTCTCTGTGACTAATACAATATCGTCAGCAAAAAGCATACACCACAGAACTGACTCTTGGATCGGCTTTGACAAGTCGTCAAGGACAACTGTGAAAAGAAATGGGCTCAACGCAGAGCCTTGATGGAGGCCTACCTCCACCGGAAAGAAGTTCATATCCCCCACATGCAGCAAGCACCATCTCACATCAACACTATAGGAAGGGGTAAGTTTGATAGTGCTAATTAGAAATCTCCTACGACTTATTTTTACCCATTGAACCCCGTTCGTAGGATCTCTACTAATAGTGGGTTGGATTTTCATTTTAGAGAGCTCATATCAAATAGAATAATACCAATTCTTTTGATGTCACAGAGCTAACTTACACTTAGTTCTTACTGGGGCACTCTCATAGTCATCATTCTGTTTATGATTTATCAAAAAAAAATTACCGGACTACTCTCATAAACCTCACATTTTCTATGATTTATACCGAAGTAACTTGAGTAATTCACATTGTTATAATATTCATCAAGTGCTGGCACCTTCTCAAACCGTTGACTTTCCATGATTCCTGTTAATGTATCGCTTAACAAACATCTCATTAGTCCATAAACATTAACTAGAAACGAGCATAGAAACATTGAGTTTTTATTTTTATCAACCAAATTATCAAACTCAAACACAACATAATGCTTCCATGAACCAATTCCTTCACAAAAACAAACAACATTCATCATAAACAATTTTATCACGGAGTTACTTTTACTATAATTATCAACCAAGCAAAGTAAACTTCATTTGATATACACAAGGACATCATATCATATCCATACGCTTGAAACATTAAAACACACGATCACACAAGCTACTTACATGTCATACATCTACATTTTACAAGTAGCTTTATTTTCATGCAAGCATGAAGGATAAAACTTCTGCATTTTTCATAATTTCAAGTCAACGTTAATCACAAAGCTCATTCTTTGTATCAAATTCAACATCTATTTTACCCTCTGAATTGTACCAACCATACAACTTTAGCTTAGACATCATGTAATAAAAACCAACCTATGGTATCATTCAACTCAAAAGGCTTTCAACAATAAACATAGACTTACTCTCTATGTCATTTTGGAGTAAACTCCAACAACTTCCTTATGACCAAAGATTCATAAGAAAGTAGCCTTTTAATCTTTCAATCATGCCATAAATGCAAAAAGATCATCACCGATCTTACAAGACGTGCAGATGAATCGACTCATCAACTTTCCATTGAAATAGGATCCACAAGTTTATTGTCCATCTTTAAAACCTTTCACATGTTACACTAAATACAAGACCTTCAACCCTAAAACATATCATCATTATTCAAATCATTACTTGTTAGTCGAACGACAAAATTTCAATTATTAACTCAATTTTTGATTTTAAAATCACGTCCTACTAAACTAATTATTACATATCACAAAATATATTTCTCAATTACTCTTGAAATATATTCTATCAACAACTTGATCAAACAAATCCAACTCACTACACTTATATGAAGTTAATTCAAATACCAACATCCAAACTAAGGAATCCATCTTAAATAATTTTCAAGTTTTCCACAAACTTCTTTTAGCATATTCACAAGACTTGAAGAAAACCTCATGTACACATATGTACCATCATAAATTCACAAAATAACTAGTCTTAGTTATTTCATTTTCAACATGAAACTCTATTCTCAAAAGGATGAAAGCAAACTATCAAAACTTTCTCTCTTAATTTTTCATTTACCATGAAATGCTTTTAATTTCATACACAACTAACATGCTTCACATTTGATCGATTACGCTAATTTCTTTAACATAACATCCCAATC
Organism: Eustoma russellianum; assembly: GCA_036186865.1. Classification (NCBI taxonomy): domain Eukaryota; kingdom Viridiplantae; phylum Streptophyta; class Magnoliopsida; order Gentianales; family Gentianaceae; genus Eustoma; species Eustoma russellianum. The sequence goes on from AP025063.1 coordinate 30,554,291, forward strand.
CAAATGACAAAGTCAAGTTTGAAACTCACAACCATATTTTCAACGTACAATCTTTATTTAAAACATCATGCCAAATCATGTCATACATTTAAATACATGTATAGATTTCTTTCTGCAAATCATAAACAAAGACATGCATTGTCATTCTAGCGGTGATAAATTTTGTCTTCTTTATTCTCTTAATAATATTAGTATTCTCATGATATTATCGTACTAGCACTAGAGAAATTAATCAATCACATTCGAACATTAGATACAAACTTATCAAGATCCAAAAAATCACATACACAGTACAAAACAACCAATATTAGTTTTGTTTGGTAGCGATTCATAAATCAATTACATATAATAGGAACATAAAACACATTGTCAACTCCAGATTTATAGATAAAGTTGATGTACATAAGTATATTACTATTATACATACATAAATGATATATAGACAATTTGGTGTAAGCTTTCATTTATCATTACACTCAAGCCCCCCCCCCCCCCCTCCTCCCTCTCCTTCTATGTCTTCTTTAACTATTTGAATACACACACTCTTGTTAATTATATACTTTATCTTTATGTTATAGCTATATAGTTATATGTTCGATAAGTATATATAATATTTATATTTAAAGAAGTTAATTCTTTATAATTTGAAAATAAGTAAAATTAACCCTTTCAAACCGTTAATTGAACCAACACCTGAGCAGGATAAAAAATCGTGTCATATGTCAGAATGAACCGACTAATCTAATCCGACTGACTGACGGCCCACGGTTAACCACAGGGCCGGTTAACCGAGATAGGATTCTCTCACCGCTAGGGGATGCGATAACGCGTGATCGCTCGACACGTGGCAGCAACGGGGGTGGTGAGACTTGATGCAGGTGACCCTCATCTAGTCTCACCACCCCTTCCTGTCACGTATCGCGTAGTCACAAAGGGGTGACTAAAGTGGGGGTGAAGAAATCCAAATCCCGGTTAACCGTCTATCCTCGGTTACATAACCCCTCCCCCTCCTCCCTAAAACTTTTGAACTGGCTGTTCATGAACTGGAACCGCGTTCGTTGAACCGCCCCATCACTAGCGTTCATAACCTTTTTTTTTTTTCTCCAGAAAGATAAAAAGGTTCTGTAATAACTTTAAGAGTTATTCTCTCGGTCTCAAAAAATTTTTGCGCTTTCATTTTGTCCTAAAAATATTGAATATATTAGTAATCAAAGTTTTCATACTATCATTTCAATTAGCATTCTTATATTTTTTTTATTTTATATCAATTAGCTAATTAAAAATAAAATAAAAACAGTAAATAAAATAGCTTAACTTTCTTAGATTACGTTAATTGTAATATTTTTTTGAGACGCAGAGGTACTTGTTACACATTGGTGTGTTAGTTTCTGTGTGCTCGAACACTATCATTATTTATGGATTTTTAAATAGTGTGTTTTGAGTACCTTTTCGTGCAAGAAGCGGGCCACAATAATAGTCCGTAAATACAGGGTGTTGCCAAGTTTTTTTTCGTTCCAATGCCGCCGAAAGCCTTAGCTTGCTTTGTGGAGTCATGTATGATTATTCCATCAAAACTACTGATTATAACTATTGTGAAAATAGTCATGTAATGATTATTAGGAAAATAATTATACCTCATGATTTTTACTGCACTAACAATAGGCAATCATGACTTTTAAACTGTAAGGTAATTATATATTTACCTCCACTTTCTTTAACATCCAGTGATTCTCTTGAGTTGTTGAACGAAAACTATTGTAAAATAACTTCGTGATTGATGTAAAATTGGGATCCATGGATGCAAGAATTAGATTTTTGAATTTCTTAAACAAAATGGCTTGAGTTTGAAATCTGCCTCTTGTGGATGGAGCATATTCTTCTGAGAGAGTTCTGCATGCATTTCATGATTTCACTATCTTAGGAATAAGCAATAAGGTTATTGCTTTGTGACGTCGGAAAAAGTCTTTTGCATAAAGTGCAGAGACAAACTGTATATATCAGATCGCAAAACGATCAGGCCCCTCCTTGACGGAAGCTACGGAAAAAGTCTTTTGCATAAAGTGCAGAGACAAACTGTATACATCAGATCGCAAAACGATCAGGCCCCTCCTTGACGGAAGCTACGGAAAAAGTCTTTTGCATAAAGTGCAGAGACAAACTGTATACATCAGATCGCAAAACGATCAGGCCCCTCCTTGACGGGAAAAGTCCTTTTAGTATCTTAGGAATAATCTCCTAATGTATAGACAATACTCTTGGCATACCAAAAAGAATGAAAAATGAAAAAGAAAAAGAGTACAATTGGGGATGTGAACAGGCCTTTTGACTGAACCATCAATCTTTCTTCACATATGTAATTCAATCTCATTTTATGGTAAATTTCCTGTTGGTTACATTTTAAATATCTCAAATAAAATGCTTTAATCGATTTTCTGTAACTTAAAACAAAGATGGTCCTCTCTCTTGATGTATTTCAGATAGAGAGTAAACTATAGTCAATCAAATACGTACAAATTACAGCATACACTGTGATATAATAAGTAAAGACCAAAATAGCACAACTATATAGTCAATAGAAACTCTCGGACCAAAAGGTAAAATCCCTTACCCCGAGGGCCTCCACAGTCTTAGCCTCAAGGAGCATGTGTGGAAGACGCAAATCAGGAGTCTATCAACCTCCTAAATTGGATGAGATCTTACGCAGTGACCCACACAAGATGTCCCTCCACAAAGTAGGTCTTCGGTCTATAGTCAATAGGAACTCATGTAGAGGGGAGGACGCCTCAATATTAAAATGATTAGCGAAATTGAAACCGATACAATTAGAAGGTCTTCTCATCTAATTATCCATTTTTTTGCTTCTCATCATAATCATTGGTTTAGAAGTCAAATAAAGTAGCAATTAAATCATAATTTAGTCACATGTAAAAGAACTCTTTTAGCACATATATTTTGCATAATTAAATTAGCAACACACTTGTCTCAACAATCATTACTTCAATTTAGCAAGTAGGCCATGAAATTACTCTATGATTACCACCTAGATAATAAATCTAATTAATAAATATCAAAGAACTCAAATTTTCTTTGGTTAAATGCAAACTTGTAAGCATATACCGACAGTATGAGGGATGACATGATCAGGCTAGCAAATGCGGGAATAATCCATGTGTAACTCTAAATATATGGGTGCATGGCCCTCAGGGCCTAGGTACTCGAGTTGGGATTTATCCAAGAGGTTAAGAATTCGATTCCAGAGACGCGCACAATGTGGTTGTTCCTCTGCTGCTAGGCCGAAGGCTGGTTTGTAGGAGGACACTTTATGTGGGTCATTGTGTAAGATTTCACCTACCTTAGGAGACCGCTGGACTCCTAATTTACATCTTCTACACATGCTCCTGAGGCTGGGACGATAGAGACCCCGGAGGTGAGAGATTTCATCTTTTGTTCCAAATATATGGGTGCATGAATTACATTCCGGAATTAAAAAAAAAAAAGAGCCTATCAAAAATCAAACAGTTTCTTGTCGTGATGAGCCTAAAACCATCACAAAGGTAAACACAGTAGCAGCAAAAGCAATCCTAACAGCCTTAGTACGCAATCCTCTGCTCTTGAGTTGTGTTCTGCCCTGTGAAAAATATAAATGCTTGCTGGAATCTGAAGCCAATTTGTGTAGCGCTCCGCTCCCGAGTCATAGCATCGAGAACGGTGCACCTGCCGTAGCCTACTACGAGGACTACAAAACGTCGTTCAAACTTCTTTGCACGTCAGAATTGACGTGGAAATTTTTCGCGGAAACGATAATTAAAGAAATAAACATCTTTATTAAATTAAATCCATCAGAATAAAATCGAGTACAAGGGTTGACAAAACCCGCTAAGTCAAGCATGAAATACTAAAATCAAACAATAAACCTAGGTGAAGATCTATCTGACTATCCCAAGAACAAGCTCCCGGTCAACAAGATCCCTTCTCGAGCCCAGCTCACTCTTCCCAGCTTGTGTAATCTGTCACATCCTCGATAAGTATATATATACTCTTAATCCTGCTCACCTGTGGAGGGGTGGTGGGGGGATGAGTGATGGGAGTCACTCGTAGGTTACCCGTCTCTCCCGAAACGGGACTGTCACATACTGAGTCGGGTAAGCACATAAAGCACGTAAAGCATAGAGCAGATAAATAAAGCAATAAAGCATAAACAAATAAACAATAAATCAAATAAAGCATAAATAAGAAAATAGCACATACCCGACCCGATCTGTATCCCAACACGTAGCACTGAAACAGTTAATGACAAGATAAACGATAATCTCAACATTAACAAATGCAATGCGCAACATCATGATGCATGCACTTCTATCTCCGTGTCACACGCAGTCATTTAATATCACACGCTATGCTCTTTCTTTTCCATGATATGTTATGCATGTCCCGGGTCCTATTAGGTGAAGGTAACAATTATTACCAACACCCATCACACGCCTCGTCATGCCACACGGCTCATAGGCCAAATGCAATGCTCGTGCCATGAATGCGTCACACTTGCACACTTCCGTTTGTCCTATGTTGCATGCTCCGTTCTATGTTGCGTATTACCTAGATTGCGTAGTTACCCTATGTTGCGTGGGGTTCATTACTGTATTTTATCTTCTACCGTTATTTTATCTTTCTAGACTTTATTTTAGGTTTCTACACTTTATTTTATTTTTCCTAGGCTCTCAAACACTTTAAACTTTTATTTAAATATTTTTATCTTTCTCTACTATTTTTATTTTTTTTACTTTAATTTATTTAATGGGTTTCTAAATTTACATTAATATGATCTAAATTAATCATTTTATATATATATATATATATATATATATATATATATATACACGACCTTTCAAAATTGATATTAATATGATCTAAATTAATCATTATACATAAATATATGTATATGTACGTTCTTTTAATTTATTGTTCATTTTCCTTTTTTTCTTTTGGCATACAAGTTATTATTATTGTTGTTATTATTATTATTAGTGGTAATAGTAGTAGTATCGTCATTATTATTATTTTCTTAATTATTTTATTATTTCAGTTATTGCAATTTCAATTTCATTAAATATCATTTATATTATTTCCTTTACTCAAAATTCTTATTATTATTATTATTATTATTATTATTATTATTATTATTATGCGTGTATGTATGAAAAGAAAAACTGTTTACTCCTATATTTGTTTTCTGGCCCTTTTTATTTTTTTGTCGGCCTGCCCCTTTTCCTTTTCTCCATCCGCCCGGCCCGCCAGGCAGCTGGCCCGCTGGCCTGTTCCACTCCTTTTTTTAATACTCTGCAAGTTTGGGCCGGAGATCCCTGGCCCGCCGGCTGTTTTCTTTTTTTTAAAAATATTCTATATCTGGGCCGCCATTTGCTGGCCTGTTAAGGCAAGGGCCGGCCCGCTTTGTTGGTCCGCTGGCTGAGGCAGGCCAGCGGCCTGTTTGTTTGTTTTTTCTTTATTCTTTTTCTTTATTCCTTTAATTTTTAATTTTCTTTAAAAATTCATAACTTCTTCGTTTTAACTCCGATTAACCCCAAACCAATTCCATTGGTCTTATTTTAACGCCCCCGACATTTTGCTGGTGACACGTCAGCGCGTGAACAGTACGCGCCGCGCAGGGGCGCGCAGGGGCCGCCGCGCGTGTGCTACACGCGCCGCCTTCGTGCACGTTTTTCGACAACCCAAACCCATTCCAACCTATTTCCGTGCTATGTGATCTATATCTAAGGCCAAACACGCAATTTCTATACCAAAACATAATGGATTCGCGATAAACATATAAAAGATAGACATGCAATGATAATCAAATAATTCCCAAAACAGAATGCGAGGGAATCCAAAGCAATCCGACAAAGGGGAGGGTAACCTACCTTTTGAGCACCAAATCACAGACAAGAACGGTGTCGGATTCGATGTGGGTGGCCAATTCTCCTTTTTCCTCCTTCATTCCTCTCTCTTCTTTTCCTTCTCCTCTCATGCGCTTCTTTTTTTTTCTAATGTCGTTGTTGCAGCCGATGCTGCAAGGTTAATTGGGGTGGGGATTTTAATTGGGGAAAGGCTAGCATTTAGGGGGTGGGGCGGTTTTTGGGAGGAATTTGTGGGAAGTGGGGAGGGAGTTATGGGGTAGTGGGGAGTGATTTGAGGGAGGGGAAGTTATTGGTAGTTAATTAGGATTTAATATTAAATTTTATTTAATTAATTAATATTCTTTTTACTAAATCTATTTAATCACTTAAAATATTACATTTTATTTTTTTTCTTTTTTTTCTTTCTCTTTTCCATTTTCTACGGCAACAACATCCTACCCCCCTTATAAAAAGTATCGTCCTCGAAACTTGCGTATTACGTAGTCAACACTTAATTTAGTTCTACTTGATCCATTCACCTAGATAATGATCAAGCTAAAACATTCCTTGCATTTTCCATCATGCTAACCACTTCACTTCTTTATCACATGCTAAAACCTCAAAATCATTCTTTTGTATACCAACAAGCTAATTTTTTTTTATCCATTGCCATCTTATTTATTAAAATCATGACATAATCTATTTATGATTTTCAAATCAACCTTAAGGGTATTGTCATTATACTAAGGGTTCTATAACCCAATTGTCGGTGTATAATGTACTTACCTCTACAGTCATCAGCAACCCTTGTAAATAAGTTCTTAGGTGTACTACAATCTTTGACTTAGCGTCTTATTCACAATAATCATTTCTTGAATCATATGTATTTTACGAATACGTTTACTCTAATATGTTTCAATTTAGTTACGCTAGCATCCTACAAAATGATCTAGTCCTTATAAGGCTCAATCCTTGACTTAATTCTCTATAATTAGTATGCACATACTTCCACTTATACCGCTTGACGTACATCATTCAACTTATCGCAGTCTAAAATTTTGGATTCTTAAACTCATTATATATGATTCACCCCCTAGATAATTAACCACACTAATATCCTTTATTTATGCCAATATGGTACTTGTTACACAAAACCAAGTCCTCAATGTCAATTTTTCTTATATACTTACGAACTAATTGTATGATCATGCCCTTACTTTGTTTAAAAATATCATCAACCTAGTATACGAAATATGTGTACGGACATACTTTCCTTCTAATAAAACGTGACTTACATAGTTATAATTGAAATATAACTTTAGTTGTTTTAAAATTAATGTCCTTTTTTTGTAAACACAAAAACCGAAGTAATACACTCATTTCTGCTATGCGATATTTCAAATGACCTCTTATTACCATATCACTTGTTTGCAAAGTATTTCGGTAAAATTGCATTTAAACAGTTGAAAACTTAATAAGGTGCGGTTTTATAAAACAATTGGAGTACGGTACCTTTCGGTTTTTTTTCAACAGGCATATATTTTGAAAGCTATATATATATTTTTTTTAACTTGGCAAAATTTAAGTAAGATTATCGCAAGCTGATAAATAACTTCGAAAACACTTTAATGGATAAAATGCTTGCGATATCGATAGTCGACAGATAAAATTGATTTTGACTAAAAGAGATGCAATGAAACAAAAGTTTGAAATCTTGTGCAAGGAATATATATAACATATTGTGTTTTTTTTAAGAACATCAGTAGTTTAAAAGTTTTCTCCTCTTTGAAATCATCAAAATATTTAAAAAAAAATTTGTTATGTTGGTAAACAAGTTCGGAAATTAATTTTCCTTGTAAAGGTTGGTAGGCTATAAAAAAATGAGATTCAATAAGGTATTTTCGAAGACAACATTTAAGGTACTTGTTAAAATATGGTCATACATGGGTGTACGTGATTATATAAAATATTTATCTTTTTTAAAAAAAAAGCATATCAGTCCACTATTTCGTACAATTCTAGAGATCATCCTTTTTTTTCGGATAAGGTCTCTCATATACAATTTCTTATAAGTCTAACGTTTGTCTACTCATGATAAAATCTTTGGCTTAAATTGGCCCAATCACAGCATGGCACACTAATTATTGATCGACTAAATTGTTCTAATTCACCATGCTTCCGCGCGCCACACTGATCCAGTGTACCTCGTTACTTGATTATTTGAACCACTAATTTTATTCTAGTTCATAAAAGCAACCTTTACTTGTTCATGCCCGTTCTATTTTAGTTCAAGCCTACTAAATTCAAGTCAAGTACTTCGACGTTTCTATAAATCAACACTTAACTAAAAGGTTGTAACAGTTCATCGTTCCCCTGTACTTGTTATAGCCGATTTGTGCCTTTTGCTACCGATCAATATCTCTAATAAGAGTAATATCGTCGTCCTACTTAATAACTCTAAATTTCATCATCCTAACTCTAGACTATAAATTCCTTTGTATAATTCTCTTACTAAGACTGCTGATTATAATGCTTATGAATCATCACTTAGTTTTTATCATTTCTCTATAAGTCATCTCTTAGTATCTATTATACTATATTAATTCATTTCTTAGTAGCTATTGTCTCAACTTAAACTCAAGCCTGCTCTAATGCTACCGTCAAAGTAGGGATATGAATCTGCTTTACTTTACCCTAATGGCACTAGGTCTCATACTGCTGTCATGACGAAGCAACTTAAGATCGTCTGACCTATTCAAGCAAATGTGTCAATTAACACTTGCGGTAGAGCATCCTGATCAGCATTACTATTTATGTACTTTAATTATATACTTATTCGCTTATGGTTATTATAGTCATGGCTAATGGAATGTGCAAAGGTCATGGTCAAACTTAGATAACGTAATAGGTAAAGTTGTATGGTATACCCTAGGTATACTTGTTCCTTAACTGGCCGCCTTATTTTTATTTTTTTTAAAGTTAAGATCATAACTTATACCTATGATTTTTTTTTTAGTATCATCATTTCTTAAGCATAGGATCATGTCTTATTTCTAAAGTCATGCTTAGCGTAGAATCAATGCTTATGACTACGTTCAGTACTTATGTCTAAGGTTAGCTTTTATTCGGAATCGTTACTCATGTTTAAGATTGTAACCTAGGTTCAGGATCATCACCTATAGCTGAGAGCAATACCTATACTCTTGCTTTTTGCTTATGTTCAAATCACTTATGTCTAAAATTGTGACTTAGGTCAAAATCGTAACTTAAGTTCTAATATCATAGCTTGAATCTACATTTCCGCCATGGCTATAAAGCCATTATTTGAAGAGCATACTCTCGGCGTATAATACCTCACGTCATACCGACATTTTTCTGGAATTTGGAACAGTCGAAAATATTTATTTAAGTATAGGCTAAGTTAGGGGTAATTTGGGAATTTCAAACTACTTAGGGGTTGCATGCAAATGTTCAGAGGTATTTTGGGAAATTTTTTCGTTTACAGAATTCATGCTAAAAGTTAGGGCAGAATGTTAAGTAAGTAAGGAAATGATTGCTCACCCTCGTACACCTTAACCCGATTATAACTTAAGTTAAGATCATCACTTAACTCTATTTTGTTGCTTAAGGGTAAAATCGTCATTTTAGGAAAAGATCGTAGCTTAAGTCTAAGTGATCTAGTTGATACTGCGTTTCCGAGGCGGATCTGGAGCCTCGGCTCTGATACCACCTGTAGCGCCCCGCTCCCGAGCCCTAACATCGAGAACGGTGCATCCGCCGTAGCCTACTACGAGGACTACAAAACGTCGTTCAAACTTCTTTGCACGTCAGAATTGACGTGGAAATTTTTCGCGGAAACGATAATTAAAGAAATAAACATCTTTATTAAATTAAATCCATCAGAATAAAATCGAGTACAAGGGTTGACAAAACCCGCTAAGTCAAGCATGAAATACTAAAATCAAACAATAAACCTAGGTGAAGATCTATCTGACTATCCCAAGAACAAGCTCCCGGTCAACAAGATCCCTTCTCGAGCCCAGCTCACTCTTCCCAGCTTGTGTAATCTGTCACATCCTCGATAAGTATATATATACTCTTAATCCTGCTCACCTGTGGAGGGGTGGTGGGGGGATGAGTGATGGGAGTCACTCATAGGTTACCCGTCTCTCCCGAAACGGGACTGTCACATACTGAGTCGGGTAAGCACATAAAGCACGTAAAGCATAGAGCAGATAAATAAAGCAATAAAGCATAAACAAATAAACAATAAATCAAATAAAGCATAAATAAGAAAATAGCACATACCCGACCCGATCTGTATCCCAACACGTAGCACTGAAACAGTTAATGACAAGATAAACGATAATCTCAACATTAACAAATGCAATGCGCAACATCATGATGCATGCACTTCTATCTCCGTGTCACACGCAGTCATTTAATATCACACGCTATGCTCTTTCTTTTCCATGATATGCTATGCATGTCCCGGGTCCTATTAGGTGAAGGTAACCATTATTACCAACACCCATCACACGCCTCGTCATGCCACACGGCTCATAGGCCAAATGCAATGCTCGTGCCATGAATGCGTCACACTTGCACACTTCCGTTTGTCCTATGTTGCATGCTCCGTTCTATGTTGCGTATTACCTATATTGCGTAGTTACCCTATGTTGCGTGGGGTTCATTACTGTATTTTATCTTCTACCGTTATTTTATCTTTCTAGACTTTATTTTAGGTTTCTACACTTTATTTTATTTTTCCTAGGCTCTCAAACACTTTAAACTTTTATTTAAATATTTTTATCTTTCTCTACTATTTTTATTTTTTTTACTTTAATTTATTTAATGGGTTTCTAAATTTACATTAATATGATCTAAATTAATCATTTTATATATATATATATATACACGACCTTTCAAAATTGATATTAATATGATCTAAATTAATCATTATACATAAATATATGTATATGTACGTTCTTTTAATTTATTGTTCATTTTCCTTTTTTTCTTTTGGCATACAAGTTATTATTATTGTTGTTATTATTATTATTAGTGGTAATAGTAGTAGTATCGTCATTATTATTATTTTCTTAATTATTTTATTATTTCAGTTATTGCAATTTCAATTTCATTAAATATCATTTATATTATTTCCTTTACTCAAAATTCTTATTATTATTATTATTATTATTATTATTATGCGTGTATGTATGAAAAGAAAAACTGTTTACTCCTATATTTGTTTTCTGGCCCTTTTTATTTTTTTGTCGGCCTGGCCCCTTTTCCTTTTCTCCATCCGCCCGGCCCGCCAGGCAGCTGGCCCGCTGGCCTGTTCCACTCCTTTTTTTTATTTTAATACTCTGCAAGTTTGGGTCGGAGATCCCTGCCCTGCCGGCTGTTTTCTTTTTTTTTAAATATTCTATATCTGGGCCGCCATTTGCTGGCCTGTTGAGGCAAGGGCCGGCCCGCTTTGTTGGTCCGCTGGCTGAGGCAGGCCAGCGGCCTGTTTGTTTGTTTTTTCTTTATTCTTTTTCTTTATTCTTTTAATTCCTAATTTTCTTTAAAAATTCATAACTTCTTCGTTTTAACTCCGATTAACCCCAAACCAATTCCATTGGTCTTATTTTAATGCCCCTGACATTTTGCTGGTGACACATCAGCGAGTGAACAGTACGCGCCGCGCAGGGGCGCGCGGGGCCGCCGCGCGTGTGCTACACACGCCGCCTCCGTGCGCGTTTTTCGACAACCCAAACCCATTCCAACCTATTTTCGTGCTATGCGATCTATATCTATGGCCAAACACGCAATTTCCATACCAAAACATAAAGGATTCGCGATAAACATATAAAAGATAGACATGCAATGATAATCAAATAATTCCCAAAACAGAATGCGAGGGAATCCAAAGCAATCCGACAAAGGGGAGGGTAACCTACCTTTTGAGCACCAAATCACAGACAAGAACGGTGTCGGATTCGATGTGGGTGGCCAATTCTCCTTTTCCCTCCTTCCTTCCTCTCTCTTCTTTTCCTTCTCCTCTCATACGCTTCTTTTTTTTTTCTAATGTCGTTGCAGCCGATGCTGCAAGGTTAATTGGGGGTGGGGATTTTAATTGGGGAAAGGCTAGCATTTAGGGGGTAGGGCGGTTTTTGGGAGGAATTTGTGGGAAGTGTGGAGGGAGTTATGGGGTAGTGGGGAGTGATTTGAGGGAGGGGAAGTTATTGGTAGTTAATTAGGATTTAATATTAAATTTTATTTAATTAATTAATATTCTTTTTACTAAATCTATTTAATCACTTAAAATATTACATTTTATTATTTTTGTTTTTTTCTTTCTCTTTTCCATTTTCTACGGCTACAACAATTTGCAATATCTCCAAACTAACAGCACCAAAGAACACTTAAAGAAAAGGTGCTGCCCACTTTCCAAGTGGCTTTAACAAAAAGAACACGTTGTGTTCTCCAAAAAAAGGAAGTCTATGTTAGCCGTTTCTAATGTGTCTTTCTTGTGATGTATATCCCACTTGGTTAGCAAAGCCAAGTTCCAAACTTTTAAGTCAAGAACTCCCAAACCACATTCTGACTTTGGCTTAGTTGCTTCCATGAGACCCCACATTTCCTTGAAGTATAAGTACAGTGTTGCTCCAAAGAAAATGCATACTTATTCTGTCCACCTGAAGCCTCACATTAGTATGCAGAGGCAAGACATTCAAAAAAAAACAATGAACTCCTTGAAGCATATACTTAATTAACTCCAACCTACCAGTATAAGATAAGGATGAAGTGTTCCAAGACTGCACTGTGTTCATTAACTTGCATACATAAGATGAATAATGTGATCCCTGTAATTTTTGTCCAGCTATAGGACCCCTAGGTATCAGAATGGCATTGAGCCAAGAGAAAGACGAGAAATGCTTTGCAAAACATTGCCATCATGAGGGCTTAGGCCTGCATCAAAAATTTAGGATTTAGCTAGATTAGCTTTCAGACCAGAAGAACCCCCAAAAACAGTATGCCCAGAATTTTCCAATAAAAATTTGATCCCCTCTAGAATGGAGAATAAATCATCAGCAAATGATAAGTGAGTGATCATTCGATCAACATATTAGACTGAAAATTGAAGTCCTCATCTGTGTGAAGCTGTCGTAGTAATCTTGATAAGTAATTCATTCAATAATAAACAAAAAATGGGACAAGGGATCTCCTTGTCTAAGCCCCCTTTGTCCTTTGAAGAAACCATAAGATAAGTCATTTGTAGATACTGAATATGAGATAGTAGAGACACATTCTATGACACAAGCAATATAAATCTTAAGAGAGTCAAGTCCCCCTTTGCCCTTCGAACAAACCATATGGTAAGTCATTTATAGGGGCGTACATGGTCCGGTTCGGCCGGTTTTTGGGCATCATAAAAACCAAACTTTTGGCAACGGTTTGGCATTTACCAAACCGAAATCAGACCGGAACCGGTCAACAAACTGTTTGACCGGTCCAGTTTGGTTCGGTTTGGTTCCAGTTTGTTTCCGGTTTCATTCTCCATTAGCAATAGCACACCACATTACATCTATTTTTCTCCACTTCCCAACGACAATTCAATCCCAACTTTAATCTAATCAATTTCTCAAACAAACAACACCAACAAACCCAGTCAATTTATACTAATGATTTGAAATACATAGTGAAATTACGATGTCAAATTCACAACTTTATACTGCTCAAACCCAGTCAATTTAAACCAAGGTAGAAACTTTCCCAACTTTATGCTGTCAAATTCACAAAATAATTTCACAATCTAAAACATGAATCTTTTCAGCAAGAGGAAATAGCAAAATGACTATAATTTCACAATCTAAAACATGAATCTTTTCCGTAAGAGGAAAAAGCAAAATGGCTTATGTGAGAGAGAAAACAAAAGAAACTAGAGAATTTGAATTAAGTGCTCATTACTAAATGTAAATAAAAGGTTGGGGAAAAGAGGCAGGCAACACGCATACAGTTTAACAAAAATGAACAAAATGCATATGAGACTCCAAATCATCAAATCTTCAAAGAAACTTAAATGGGATGCTGAAAAAACTTACCAAACTCACCGAAAAAGAATAGTAGTGTTCTCAGTTATGTCACGCTAGTTTGTTTCCCGCAAAATAGAGAGGGGAAACGGTGGTGATGGGTGGCTATGGTTGATTGGTTGTGGGTTTGAGACGATAGAAGAGAACAGCTGTGTGGGTATTGGTAAGAGGAAGAGGAGGGAAAGTTGATCACGGAGGGCCGGAAGGCTGCAGGCTGTTGGAACAGATTGGGAACTGGAGGCGCCACCTGCGACTGTGAGGCTGCGAAGCTGGAGCTGGAGAGTGGAAATGGCAATTAGGGATTTACTGATTTAGGGTCTGCGTAAAAATGCAAGATTTGAAATTAGGTTGGGTGTGAAAAGTGAAAACTGAAACTGGCAACGGGGGTAGATGGAAGAATAGAAGTTTTTAGGCATAAAAATATAATAGTATATATAACATATATAATATTTAATATATAATTATAGTAAACCAGTCCAGTCTGGTTTAGCAGTTTACATTTTTTTAAAACCAAAACCAAACCGCAAAAAACAGTCCGGTTTTTCCCTCATACATAAACCGGCTGTTAAACTGTGGTTCGGTTTTAAACGGTTTGGTTCAATGTGGTTTGGTTATCCGGTCCGGTTTTTATAACTTTTGTTCAGCCCTAGTCATTTATAGATACTGAATATGAGACACTTGAGACATGTTCTATGACCCAAGCAATATAAATATGAGGAAACTCAAGTCCTTAAAGCATTCTTTCCACACAAAAAAAGTCCAGCTTATAGAATCAAATAGCCTTCCTTATATCACTTTGAGCATGGGGCAGTCCTCTTCCTCCCATGCTTCAATTAATTCTTCACCATATAAATGTATTCCATCATTGATTTTCTCTTGAGAAAACCATATTGGGCCTATCCATAAAATCATTCATAACATGTGTTAATATAGTTTTTAATTTGATATTTATATTGTTGTTGTTGCTATTATATGATTGCTATTATTAATACGTTATTATTGTGTTATTTATTATGGTTATGTTATTTGTGTTATTTTTTAATTATTGTTCTTATAATTGTTAGTGTGTTGTCGTTATTAATATTGTTGTTATGCTGTTGGTATTCTTATTATGTTAATATTATTTTTTGTATTCATGTTATTGTTAATATTATTATGTTATTAAGTTATGATTGTTTTTATTTTATAGTTGTTATCATTTTTATTATGTCATTGTCAATGACTTAATTAAGATGAATCAATATTCTTTTAATATGTAATTATGTTACGTGACTCTGATTTGTGAACTTATGGCATCTCACGCTAGTGGCATACAGTACTGATGGAGGAGCTGAGACTTGAGATTGATAATTTGTTGACTCTCCAAAAAGAGCATATGACACTCTCCTTTAGGGATAGTACGGCCTATAAGACCTCGGATCATGTACGTGGAGTAGACGTGTATAGGAAGGCTTTGGACATCTCCCTTAAATGCATACCACATTTTCAAATGGTAGGATTATGGAAAGTGGCGAGTTGTAGTAGCATCAGGGTTGATCACGGCATATTTTAAGAGGTGGAGACAAGAGACCATACATTTCAGCTACCTATACGTGAAGTAACCATGATACTACAAGACATAGCGATTCTCTTTGGCTTACGTATTGACAGTGAGCCTCTTACGAGAATGGAGCCTAGGTACACTATGGAGGGGCTACCGGGAAATGTATACGATGTTTTTGGGTTGGATATCAGTGCCTTAGGATTTCGAAGAAAACCATGTATGTGATAAGGGGCTAGTGGAGTGGATACATACGGCCTCCTTAGCAGAAGATGCGACTGCCTTACAGGCTGAGTAGAGGGAGCGAGCATTGACGTTCTTGTATATCACAAAACTATTATGTGATATTGCTACTAGTCGGGCGCAGATGGTATATTTAGATGTTCTGTAGTTATTTTTGGGACAACGCAGTGCTTGCTTATCTGTACCGCAGCCTACTCGATGCCACTATGCATAGTATACATGAGGTGTCATGACTAATATACCTCCTGCAGTACTGGATATGGGATAGATTTCATGCATTGCGTCCTGTCCTACTATGTGTAGTGCCTCCTGCAGTGATGTTTTCTATGAATGCCTTACACCAGAGAGATACGCCTCGTACAACTTGGTGGCTTAAGAAACATAATTTAGAGAGGTCATCATACATGCAGTTGAAACATTGTGTGATCAGTTAGACAGCATGGCGTAGAAAGGTTGTATATGGATGCCTTACACCAGAGAGATTATTATGACACTGCCAAGTGTGTGTCGATGAGGTCAAAGCTGTGGTGCGCTCGGGTGTTGTTTATTTTGTGGAAGATAGTTGAGCCGTATTTATCTAATAGGGTAATGAGGCAGTGGGATAGATGCTATGATAGTATAGTGCAAGGGGAGCGTTACACGGGCTACATGGAGGATGACTCACCGTACATGTTGTGATACAGACACCGCACTCTGATTGCACTTGGTCAGCGATGTTTTCAACGTATTGGCAATGCCACATATCATGGTTCATCGGCTGATTTATGTTGCATGGTATGTTTGTTGTTATTTTAGAATTAAAATAGTGTTATTTGATATGTTAAACTATACTGGACGTTAATGTTAAATGTTACAGGCGAGTCATCTATCGCGTGTGTTGGATGCACTTTGGTCAGCAGGTTGCGCTCTCGCCCCGCGGATCGTTATTTATAGTCTTTGATCTGATGGTTTTGGAGATTTGGTAAACCGTCCACCAGCTGATGCAATGACACAGCGGACCGCAGACAGCTACATGCCACAGTATGAGTTTACCCAGACTCAACCTAAGACACACACACACACACATGTAGGGCCTTCAGGTGGGGACCATTTTTGCATGCCAGCTGTACAGGGGAGACATGTGTTTGGCGAAGAGTCTGCATCCGAGGAGGTTGCATTGACTACGGTAAAAGTTTTGTAACATTATTGTCTAAATACTTTTTTATACATATGATGAATTACTAATATTTGTGAAAATTTGTAGGTTTTATTACAACATAGATGGTCTTCTGGATGCGGAAGGTGTCGAGCCTGGTCACATGGATGATGCGAAGATGTTCAGATCATTTGAGTCGATGGGTGCCACACCACCTCGTCCTCAATATGACAAGGCAAGATCATCTCATGTTCAATCACAGTCAGTGTCATGCCGACACTCTTACCATCCAAACCTACCAGACCTCTCAGACGTGGAGACTGGAATAGGCGCTAGAGGCCATGCTGTACGGGTGAACATGTTGGAGAGGATTAGATTATTTGTAGTCATTGTATTATTTTTGTTTTTTGTATGCTATATGTAATTGATTTCAAAAGTGGTTTTGTTGGTTCATATCATTGTAGTGATTTTCGTATTTTTATGTATTATATGTATGTTATTATCGATCATCAGTTGTTTAATATTTGTTTGTATTTTTTACAATTATACCCATTGGCGATGCCAGATGCCACGGTTCATCGGTTGATTTAACTCGCATAGTACGTTTGTTGTTATTTTAACATTTAAAATAGTGTTATTTACGTTAAATTATATCGGATGCTAATGTTCAATGTTACACGCTGGTCATCTATCACGTGTGTTGCATGCACTTGGCTCAGCAGATTGCGCCACTACTCTGCAGATCGGTATTGATAGTCATCAATCTGAGGGTCTCGGAGGTTTGGTAGACCATCCACCAGCTGATGCAACGACACAGCGGCCCATATATAGCTATATGTCACAGTATGAGTTCACTTAGATTCAGCCTACGACACACACACATACAAAGCCTTCATGTGGAGACTATTTCCACGCGTCAGCTATACATAGGGGACATGCGTTAAGTGAAGAGGTTGTATCCAAAGAGGCTACATCCGACTCTAATGAACGGTTCTGAACATTATTTTCTGAATACTTTCTCATACATGTGATGAATTATTAATATTTATCAAAAATTGCAAATCCTTTTACGACTTAAGTCTTCTGGATGCGGAAGATATGGGGTCTGGTCACATAGATGATGCGGAGATGTTCAGATCACTTGAATTGATGGATGCGACACCATCTCATCATTAAGATGACGAGACAGACTATCCCATGGTTCAGTCATAATCAACGTCCATGCCGACAACTCTATCACCCAGACCTACTACACCTCTTAGACGTGGAGAATGAATAGGCGTAAGAGGCCGTGTGATACGGGGAAAATATTGGCGAGAATTAAATTGTTTATAGTCATTGTATTATTTTTGTATTTTGTTGTATACTATATGTAGTTGATTTCTAAAGCTGATTTTGTTGATTCATATTATTGTAATCATTTTCATATTTTTGTGTATTATATGTATCTCATTATCGATCAATAGTTGTTTAATATTTATTTGTATTGTTTGCAATATTTGTACTATTTCATACAATCCAAAAGTTAAACTTTTTACAACATCGAACAAGCTTTACATCGTTTAATAAACAACTTCGTAACACAAAGAAAATTGGTAGAACAAAATTCAAGATAATTTTTTCCTGTTTGAAAATTGTAAATCGAAATTCAATATAAATTTTTCATGCATTATCATCCCAATTATATAGCAAATAATTATTGCAAAATTACTAGTGTGCCATTTTGAATATTGCCTTAGATCTCAAAAAGGTTTTGCCTCTAAAACCCATTGAGAATGACAATGTTGCTTTAAGACACCATTCGGAATGACGATTTACCTATTTTTTGAATTTTTCTAGTTCTTATTCTATTTGTGGTTTTTGTCATCAAAACTACATTAAAATTTCTCATCTTTAGTCCATTGTCACTTGCACCTAGCTGTTCAATTTCTAGATTAACCTTCAACCTTTACTTACTAGGACCTCACAGTCTACTCAAATTATGCAGACATAGTCCAAAGGGTCTTGAGTAATTAAACTAAACTTTGATGCAACTAATATGGACAACCATCCAAAAGTCGTGGCATGATTTTTCCTTTCCAGCCGGGGGGGGATGTGTGGGGTTGGAGGGGGGGGGGGGTAGGAGGCAGGACGATTAGATGGTGGTAGATTTCTCCAAATGATTTTCTTCATTCTGGAACTAGGCGAAAAAATAAGGATAAGCCAACACCAGCTCAAATAACATTTTTACAAGGCAAATAGGCTCTTTGAAGCCCCACTGCACGTCTCTAGTACTCGGCCTAGAAATTAGTCATATATATCTATGCATTCCTGCATAAACATCCATCCGGAAAATTTGCAGCTGTAGATGAAGCCCTCCTTGGTGCAAGAGGACTAGCATGAGAACTAGATCCACCAAATGGCTCGTCGAGGTAGCGCCGGAAAGCCATTTGCAGAAAGTCCCTTCACAGAATCTCATGAACTGCACATCTAGCATGTTTAAACTTTATCGTCTCAGCCAGCTTCTATATTTGCAACTCAGCTGCCCATAGAACTGACAATAAGAAACCCCATTGTCATGATTATATCTCTACCCTAGCTTTGTTGTAAGAAGATATAAATCAACTTTACAAACTACTATGCCTCCCATACTAATAATTATTTTAGTATTATAACAATAAAGATAATAAAAAAAAAAAGGCCAACTTGAGCCATGAAAACGAAAATGATTCATCACTCCAAACTCTTGAGAATATAGTAGTTTACAATTGTCATTAGCTAGTTAAATCCACTTGCAATATAAAATCTATAAGATGCATTCATGAGCAAAATCATAATCAATTTTGAAAAAGCAAAGGGTCAGGCAGACGAGCAACAGCATAATCAGTTATGAAAAAATCCAAGGGGAAGGCAGATAGACCACCCAAAATCTATGGCATGCAGTTGCAATTTGAGACGATGTAAGACCATCCATGATTCCACAAAAAAGAAATCGCCTAAGAAAGTTAAACAATCTACTAGATGACCTCATTTAGCAATCATTCATTCAAAGAAGCTACCTTTTATAACAATCTACACCACGTTCTGTGTTATTTCTGGATTCATGAAAATCAATCATGCTAACAATGAGTTACCTGTTTGAAGAAACTAGGTTTTGGAACAATTCGCTGCGTTGCTTTGATATCTGTTATTTCAAATATTTATGCTGATAGAAGTCATCAAATGACAACCTATTTTCTGCAAAGACACAGACTACTAAGGATTACAGGAGGATCAATCAAATTCGATACTCAAAAAATGTCAAATTGGAGGGCAACAAAAATACAATACTAAAAAGCAAACCTGGATGAACAGACAATAGTCTGGAACATAGTTCAACACAGTCCAGTTGCAACTCAGAAAGAACCGAAGGAGAAAATGGCAGTGATGTTGATGTCTTGATATTCTGCAGAAGCTGCAAGCAACAACATTTCAAGCTTACACATTTGAACAAATAGTAGGAAAGCACACGTTATGGCATAAGTTCTTTTTTAGTTCGATTCTTTTAAAAACACTTGGAAATTTGACTTAGCAACTAGACATAGACATGAGTCAAAATCGTCTGCAGATTAGATGATAGACGCCTTATCAAGTTGACTGATGCCTATCTTATTAGAGAGGCTTTAGGAAATCAACGAAGTAGTGGGGTTTACAAAAGATTTAAGACTTTTCCAGCGCCAGTCCTTCTCTCTCCTATCTTCGTCTCAAGCAATAATCCATACTTCTGGTCGACAGACTCAAGTGATGTCCAAAACATTGTGGATAAGGAGGTACCTGGACACTAGTCCTGCCAGTAAAAGGAGGGAACCCATTAAGAAGTTCAAACAGTATAGCACCAACACTCCACATATCAACCTGCAGCCAGATATGATTCTCAATCATGGATAACATATGCCATCAACAATGTCTGTTCTGTATCAGGCCTTATCCAATAAATTTAGAGACAACTTTGTCTTAAAAACAAATCGAATAACCAAGAAATTACCTTTTCATCGTATCTTTGAAATTGCAGAATTTCGGGTGCCATGTACAATGGGGTTCCACAAACCATATTGACAGCCTCATCGAGATTTAAGCATCTATCTTCAGAAAAACAATTGACAAGAGCAGTTAAACTGATGATTTGATAAAAAATCAAAGGTTTTATCCATGTCACGAAACTGATACCTTGAGAGGCCAAAATCAGCAATTTTTAGAACTGGATCGCTTTCAGAACCAGACAACAGAATATTCTAGGAAATTAGAAACAACTGAAGTTAGTAAGCCCATAGTATATGATATTGTTAATAAGATGATAATTACATTTGTACCCATCCAAACCCAAAAAAGTTCACTTTAAGATGATATAAATCACAGTATATCCAATAAATTGTAATCAATTGATGAAATTGAGAGATGCAAAAAAATTTATTAAGCATCAAAGCAATGGAAAAAGCAAAAATATAACAAACATACAGAAAGAGTTGTTCCAAGTACACCTTCATTGTGGACAGTAAATTGAATGTCTTTAAACTCTTTAATTTATATGCTCATCCTTTCAGTAGAGACTCCCACAAAATGTGAGATACTAAATATGATATTGCAAAATCAAAGCAATAACTTAATTCAACAACAGATCAGGAGGCATGGCTTCTATGCCTAGAAGGGACCATCTTTAGATATGCCTGTTCATGTTGGTGTGTAGAAAACCCTTGAAACAAGTCAACAGGGAGGAAGTTTTTGCCGACAAAAGAATACAAGTGAAGCACATGTCTGACAGTGTTTGAAGGATCTTTCTCACATTAAGTATTCAAT
The DNA here is from genome assembly GCA_036186865.1 of Eustoma russellianum. Lineage (NCBI taxonomy): Eukaryota > Viridiplantae > Streptophyta > Magnoliopsida > Gentianales > Gentianaceae > Eustoma > Eustoma russellianum. Next base: position 30,575,993 of record AP025063.1, read on the forward strand.
ATTCAGGAACTCAGTTTCTCAGTAAAAGTATCGTCAACTATATCAATGTCCTATAGCTACCAGGTCTGTGGCAGAAAAGCTTCCAACAAGAAGATACTTCAGAAAAATAGGGATCATTCAAACAGAAACTGGTTCAAGCATATAGACCCTCCCTCTTCAAAACAGAACCAAACCTCTGGCTTCAAGTCACGGTGGATTATTTTAAATGAATTCAGCACCTTCAAGCCAGCAGCTGAACAATAAAAGCAAAAGATCAGTTATTCCATGGTTGCAAGAGGATAAATTCGATCCTGTTCATGGCTGATGATTACCTAGCTGTCGCATAAATCGCCTAGCAACATATTCTTGAACCCTTCCGTGATTTTTAATGTAAGTTCCTAAATTGCCCCGTGCACAGAACTCCAAGATGAGGTATAAGCAACCCTCGGCCTGAGACAGAAACCTCTTCACTTAGTAGCAATGATAAATATAAGCATGGTGCGCATGGTATGCGAGCACAGTAACTTTTCCATAAGTTGCATGTTTTAGCTTCGTACCGACAAATCAAAGATCAACTACAAGAAATGTTATCTAGTGCAACGACTTAACCCCAATTTACGACATTTCTCTTCCATGTTCTATGAATCTTTTTTTCTTTTTCCTTTTTTTGTAAATAAAGAACACAGACCAGATAAAACTTTTTTACAGGCATACTTCATTTGCATAGTCAAGCTCAATAGTATTAAAATAGTAAAAAGCGAGAGAGGCAGGGAGGAAGAAGGAAAACCTAAGTAAAGTAACTAAATATAGTCAGTGCATCACAATAATATACATGAGAGCAGGCTGAACCAGTAAGACTCACAAACTGTTGGAATAATTTCCGGATGATTGCCGTTATGATTGCCGAATGATTATTGCTGTGGAAATAATTGCTGCTGACCCAATAATTTCAGCATTGAGGATTCGAATAAAGACAGCAGTAATGATGCCAGCGTTTGTGTATTTTTGACCGGATGGATATTTTGTGATGTAAATGAGGAGTGATTGATTATAGGAGGATAATTAGGAGAAGTAAATAGGATTTTTCAGTTTTGTAATCCTAGTCTTTATGGCATTAATATATAGGAGTTATAGCATTAAATGTATACCTTTGACTAGTGAGAGTAGGATGCTAATTAGTGTATAAGTTTGTTGTAAAGGTACCGAAAAAGTAAGAAGGAATTTTGTTCTTTCCTCTCCAAACCGTTGGCTCAACTTCTTGCATGGTATCAGAGCCTAAACACTAAACACTAAACATCTTCTCATCCACAACCGAGATGAGTTCCCAAACACCCTCAACTACACCCGCCGGACCACCAATGTCCAATACATCCCAAACGTCCTCCTCTTCTACCGCCAGTATCACAGCCATGCCCACAAATGATGCTAGCATACAACAAACTATCAACGAGAGTTCCTCACTCCAAATCACCAACCACAAACTCAATGGAAAAAATTTTTTGCTATGGTCCCAGTCAGTCCTAATGGTCCTACGAGGCAAAGGCAAATTAGCCTTCATATCCGGCCAAGCCATAAAGCCGGCCACCACTGATCCAAACTATCCCGCTTGGGAACTCAACAACTCCCTTGTTATGTCATGGCTCATAAACTCTATGGAACCTCATATCAGTCGTACTTATCTTTTCCTGCGTACCGCCAAAGCAATCTGGGATGCAGCACATGAGCATTATTCTGATCTCGAGAATGCTTCCCAAGTCTTTGAACTTAAAAACAAACTTAAGGAGTTTCGTCAGGAAAGTATGAGCATCACTGAGTATTACAATTCCTTACAAACTTTGTGGCAAGAACTTGATCTCCATTATGAGGCCGATTGGGGAGACTTAGAAGAAAACATCAAATTTAAGGAGCATCTAGAAAAGGAGCGCTTGTATGATTTCCTGGCTGGACTAAATAAGGAGTTAGATGAAGTGAGGGGGCGTATACTAGGCAGGAGGCCTTTGCCCTCACTAAGCGAGGCATTTGCAGAGGTACGGAGGGAGGAGAGTCGACGCCGTGTTATGCTAGGGGAAAGGAGGGATGTGCAGCCGCTTGTAACTATGGATCGGCCAAGTGATGCATCCGCCCTAGCAGTCAAAAATTTTGGACCACGAACCAACAATCGCCCAAGGTGTTCCTTTTGTAACAAGCTGGGACATACTCAAGATAAGTGTTGGAATTTACATGGTAAGCCCCCAGAGATGAGACCGAAAAAATCATCTCAAAATTACGGCCGTAGCCTTGCTGCAGTCACTGAGGACAACCAATCGGCCAACAGCTCCGGTCAAGTAGCTTTAAACCAAGCACAACTCGAACAACTACTGTCACTCCTCAAGCACCAAGCCGATGCCCCATCGCAGGCTAACACAAGTTCTCATCAAGGTACTGTTAATCATGTAGAAACCTCCCCTTGGATTCTAGACACAGGAGCCACTGACCATATGACAGGTAACTCATTCTTGTTCATGACATATGTGCCGAATTCTGAATTCTTAAGAGTAAAGGTGGCGGATGGGACTTTTGCTCTTGTGTTGGGACGTGGATCAGTGAAAGTGTCACCCTCTCTTGTTTTGGAATCAGTACTTTATGTTCCAAAGTTGACATGCAATTTAATCTCTATTAGCAAACTTACAAAGGACATGGGTTGTATTGCTAAATTCTCTGCACAATTTTGTACTTTGCAGGAGCAGGGATCGGGGAGGATGATTGGCATTGCTAGAGAAAGGAGTGGCCTCTATCAATTTGGAGACAACACCCACTTAAAAGCCAAAGCTCTTGTACTCCATACCTCTATTCCCAACTGTGACTCTAGACAAACTGATGTACTATTACTTCACCAAAGATTGGGACATCCTAGTCTCAACTATCTCAAGCAATTATTTCCATTGAATAATAAACAGTTGTCTACTTTAAATTGTGATGCATGCATCTTTGCTAAACAAGTCCGACACGAGTACCCCCAAAAACCCCATGTTGCGTCAATGCCTTTTCAACTCGTGCATAGTGATCTTTGGGGTCCATCTCGGGTAAGAAATATTTCGGGTGCCAAATGGTTTATTACTTTTATTGATGATCATACAAGAGTATGTTGGGTTTATCTCCTTAAAGAAAAAACTGAAGTAGCAACTGTTATTCAGACTTTCCATTCTATGATAAAGACCCAATTTCAAACCACCATTAAAGTTCTCCGTACGGATAATGGAACCGAATATTTCAACAAAGTCCTAAACACTTATCTAGCCTCTGAAGGTATCATTCACCAAAGCTCGTGTCCAGACACACCACAGCAAAATGGTGTAGCTGAACGTAAAAATCGTCACCTTTTAGAAGTAGCCCGGGCCTTGATGTTCACTATGCATGTTCCAACTTATCTTTGGGGTGAAGCAATCCTTACAGCATGTCACCTTATTAATCGTCTTCCATCGAAGCCACTCAAATATCAAACACCTATTTCAGTACTTAATCATGCCTATCCGCTATTCCAAGGAGGGTCTACTCTTCCACTCAAAGTGTTCGGCTGTGTTGTCTTTGCTCACTATCGTCACCCCACTGCATCCAAGTTAGATCCACGCTCTCATAAATGTGTCTTCATTGGATACTCTTCTACTCAACGAGGTTACAAATGTTTTTCTCCCACTCTCCGCCGTACCTTTGTCACCATGGATACGCACTTTCGAGAACATGAACCTTATTTCTCCTCATCTCCACAAAGCACGGCTGATTTATCTTTACCCGACTTCACACTTGAATCTTCGGCTGGTAATACAACCGAACCACTACCTACTCCCAATCTTCCCGGTAGTGGTTCAGGGGGAGATTTCTCTAGCCAGAGCCAAAACCAGCCGACCCAAAAACCGAGCCAAAACCAGCCAAGTTATTCTCCACCTTCGCCACCTTCGCCGACAACAAACCATACTCTCCCATCACCGAGTTACTCTTCGCCGAATCTCCATACACCGACTCACCCTTCCCAAACACCAAATATAATTGTGTACTCACGGAAAAACAGGCCCCAAGTTGATAAAGACACCATCGTTCCTCCAGAATGCCAATCTCCAAAACCGATTTCTGTCTCTTGTGGTGGGGAGGATGGCGTGGAAACTGGATCTGACTTGGACCTACCTATTGCTCTACGAAAAGGAAAAAGAGTATGTACACAACATCCTATTTCAAATTTTATTTCTACTGATAAGTTGTCGGCCAAGTTTGCAGCATTTTCTATGAAGGTGTACAATACTCAGATTCCTAAGAACATTGATGAGGCTCTTATGGACAAGGACTGGAGAGAGGCAGTTAAGGAGGAGTTGAGTGCGTTGGAGAAAAACAACACATGGAAGTTGGTAACGCTACCTGAAGGGAAGAAACCGGTTGGCTGCAAATGGGTGTTCTCAATAAAATTTAACTCAGATGGAAGTATTTGCAGATACAAGGCACGGCTAGTTGCAAAAGGCTTCACCCAGGTATCTGGTATTGACTATAATGAAACTTTTGCACCAGTGGCCAAGTTAAACTCGGTAAGAATCCTACTCTCTTTAGCCGCATGCTTGGATTGGCCACTTCAACAACTAGATGTTAAAAATGCTTTCTTAAACGGTGATCTTCATGAGGAAGTATACATGGACTTACCACCTGGGTATTCCAGGGGGAAGAATTTGGTTTGTAGGTTACAGAAATCTTTGTACGGTCTAAAACAATCTCCACGTGAATGGTTTAGAAAGTTTACTCAGGCGGTAAAAACTCAAGGGTTTAAACAGTCACAGGCTGATCATACTTTATTTTATAAACATACTCTGAAAGGAACTCGTGCTATTTTGATAGTTTATGTTGATGATATCATTCTCACAGGAGATGCTCATGATGAAATTGATTCTTTAAAAAGGTATCTCAGTGGTAGATTTGAGATGAAAGACTTGGGACCACTAAGGTATTTTCTAGGAATGGAGGTGGCACGAAACTCATCAGGTATTTTTATTTCCCAACGGAAGTATATACTGGACTTATTGCAGGAGACAGGGATGTTGGGTTGTAGACCGGCGACAACACCTACTAAACCTAACGTGAAACTAAACCTCTGTGGGGGAGAAGACGTAGATCGTGAACGGTATCAACGTCTCGTTGGTAAGCTTATCTATTTATCACATACACGTCCTGATATTGCCTTTGCAGTGAGTATGGTGAGTCAATTCATGCATGCACCCAAGGCCGAACATTATGAAGCCGTGCTATGGATTCTAAGATACTTGAAGAGGACACCGGGTAAGGGTCTATTCTTTGGAAAAAATGAGGAAAGAAGTCTTAAGATCTACACGGACGCAGACTGGGCAGGTTCTCTAGTGGACAGGAGATCGACCTCGGGGTACTGTACCTATGTCTGGGGTAACCTAGTCACGTGGCGTAGCAAAAAGCAAACTGTGGTGGCACGCAGCAGCGCTGAGGCTGAATTCCGGGCACTAGCACACGAAATATGTGAAGGTTTATGGTTAAAGAGGTTGTTGGAAGAGTTGCGTGTTATGACAACAAGTTCGATCCAACTTTATTGTGACAACAAGGCCGCCGTAAGCATTGCCCACAATCCAGTTCATCATGACCGTACTAAACACATTGAGGTGGATCGTCACTTTATTCGGGAAAAGATTGATGATAAGAGTTTCACGATGATCTATATTCCTACTAAGCAGCAAGTGGCGGACGTGTTGACTAAAGGCCTACATGGGCCGACTTTCGAGGAGTTAGTTAGCAAGCTGGGCATGAACAATATCTACCTCCCAGCTTGAGGGGGAGTGTTGGAATAATTTCCGGATGATTGCCGTTATGATTGCCGAATGATTATTGCTGTGGAAATAATTGCTGCTGACCCAATAATTTCAGCATTGAGGATTCGAATAAAGACAGCAGTAATGATGCCAGCGTTTGTGTATTTTTGACCGGATGGATATTTTGTGATGTAAATGAGGAGTGATTGATTATAGGAGGATAATTAGGAGAAGTAAATAGGATTTTTCAGTTTTGTAATCCTAGTCTTTATGGCATTAATATATAGGAGTTATAGCATTAAATGTATACCTTTGACTAGTGAGAGTAGGATGCTAATTAGTGTATAAGTTTGTTGTAAAGGTACCGAAAAAGTAAGAAGGAATTTTGTTCTTTCCTCTCCAAACCGTTGGCTCAACTTCTTGCACAAACAGATCAAGCAATTCAAACATACATTGCAGAAATGCATCATGACTTCAATAAACAAGTGAGCATGAAGAAAAGCAAGAAAGAGACAAACAGAGAGACACTACATAAATATACCCTATGAGGAGGGTAACAAATTTAAACTTAAACATGAAGAATAAAGAAATGGGCGTAGTTGACTAGAGATAGAAAACGCAGTATCAAACTATATAAACTGCAATAAGATTAAGGAGATTGAAAAAAAAAAAAGTTTATTCATGAGCAATATAAGGAATAAAATGAATAAAATCCCTCACACCTAATTTTATTTGTGATATTGACAGATGTTGCAATGGCATAAAGCTTGAGAAGAACTAGCCAAAATTTGACTTCACTCCAGCTCAATTTCGTCCAGATAAATAACCGTTTCAGTTACAATCTTAAGCAATTAAGAAAAGTATAATTTACACATCTATACAATTTACGAATCCCACTCAAATTTTGGTTAGGCAAACACATGACACGTGTTGTTTCTTTACCAACAGACATGGCTGCGGCAACAGAAGAAGCTTTGAAGAAATAGGACAGCAATGAAATGAGAAGCCAGGATTACATGCATTGGTTACATGATAAATTACATCTCATTTGAAGGTGGAACTTATCAGTGAGAAGTGTAATTTTATACATTACACAACTTAACCAGACTTTCATATTTTCAATAGAAAATTTGGTCAATAAATGAAAAAGAAAATGACATAAAGTCTAAGGGAGTTGGTATGTGTCATAAAAAGCAGCTATATAAGAGAGCCTGCGCTTGGTGATCACATGTCACATCAATGTTAACCTTCTACCACCACAAAAAGTTTACACAGAAAGTTCCTCGTGGCACTAAAATGTTCGGCATGTTACAATCGTCTTGTAATACACGAATAAGCAATCATACATTCATGAATTCTTGTGATTCTTTCCTCAAGAAAGCCCAGGAGCCAAGAGTTCTACGTACTTGTCAGTTTCCATAACATCTGTGAATTCAAAACAGAAGTTTAACTATAAGGACCAACCTTTGCAGAAGGAATTGCAAATATACTTGTCCTCATTATTGTAACTGATTAATCAAACAACTTCATTAGTTGGATGCTGACTGCTTTAGATAAGTACAACCAAGGACACTACAATGAGAAGTAAAGGTAATAACGGAATGTCACAGGAAGTAGAGTCTACCTGCTTCTAATGGCAATTCCTACCAACTACAACCCCAATATTACCGGTATGAGATGAGAATATTTTAATCAACATCATAAGAGAAAGAATACAAGAAAACAAAACCTTGGAAAGTGCCTGCAGACTACATAAGCATCATTCATAAAGGTGAAATACAGAATGGTGAGATTCAACACAAAGTAGCCATGAAACAAAAGCACGAAGAAAGAAAATATGTCCGTTGCATTATAAAGCTAATGGACAAAAGTCCTTATTATGCAAAAAAGTTATCATCTCCGTTTACAAAATAAAAATAAAAAAATTCACCTAATGGCTACAAAAATAAACCTCATACATCAGTAAACCAGTGTCAGAATTCAATAACCATGCCCCAAATTCCAGTCTTTTTTTCTTTTTTTGCCTTCGTTTTCTGTTCTCAGGCTGATCGGAAAGGGGTGTTGGGCAAGTGAAACCACCATTGGCATAAAAATGTATGCTTAAATTTATAGATTCCCAGTAGTAACTTTCAATAATCAAACCCATAGCATATTTTACAGCAACATATGGTCTCCTTTGGAGTAAAATAACCAACCAAATTGCAGGTTCTTCAATTTGAAAGTAGCCCAATAAAAACCACACTTGCTCTAGAGAGTAAAAATTTCCACAAAGAACAATTAATAGTTAAATTGAGATTTCGTAAATCGAAGAAAAACCAGCAAAGATCATTAGAAAAACCTCGATTACATCAAGAAGTCGAATGATATTAGGATGCGTGACAGAGGACAAGAAAGTGACTTCACAATTCAAGCAATCCCTGAGACTTGTAGTGAGCTTTGAATACTGAATCCTTTTCACAGCTACAATATCCCCGCTTGCTTTGTGCTCTGCCTTCCATACTGTTGAAACCGAACATCCTTCGCCCAATTCAGACAACAATATGTAATCTCCCATCGTCGCACACCCCTCTTTATCCACGATACAATTCTCCATGATTTCCTTCCTTCTGGGGTTTCCAGCGCTTAACATGCAGGACGAATACTCCGAATACAAATTATAATTTGTTTTAAACTTTTTTTTTCCTACTTCGGGACGCGCTGTGTCGATTTTGCTCCCTTGTAAAAGAAAAGGACGTTAATATCTTAATCTAATATGTTGGAGGATGCTAATCAAGAATTCAGCGATATGCTAGGTTGTGTGAGGACTTATGCAGCGAACTACATATGGTGTTTTCTTGCAAACTATGCCTTTGGCCTAGCGGCAAGAACACTCACACTATGCGTGTCTCTGGATTCAAACTATTGATCTCTTGAAATAAATTCATACCCGAATATCAACTGAGCTAGCGATCTCTTATAAGGCTTAGAATACTAAAGTTGGAGTTTTATTCGTACACCGTATTACACTATAAAAAAATCTCTATAAATTTATTGTTTATTTACACGGTAAAAAAACGTATATGATACGTAATCACACTGATGAATTTATTACTCTCTGCTGTAAGTCTTCAAATGTGGGAGCTATATCCACACACATTAATATATTTTTAATACGGATACTAAAGTTGGAGTTTTGTTCGTATACCGTATTACACTATAAAAAAACTCCAGAAATTTATTGTTTATTTACACGGTAAAAAAACGTATATGATACGTAATGACACTGATGAATTTATTACTCTCTGTAGTAAGTCTTCAAATGTGGGAGCTATATACACACACATTAATATAGTTTTAATATGGATACCAACGTTGGTGTTTTATTCGTATACCGTATTACACTATAAAAAATCTCCAGAAATTTATTGTTTATTTACACAGTAAAAAAACGTATATGATATGTAATCACACTGATGAATTTATTACTCTCTGTTGTAAGTCTTTAAATGTGGGAGCTATATTCACATACATTAATATAGTTTTAATATGGATACCAACGTTGGTGTTTTATTCGTATACCGTATTACACTATAAAAAAATCTCCAGAAATTTATTGTTTATTTACACAGTAAAAAAACGTATATGATATGTAATCACACTGATGAATTTATTACTCTCTGTTGTAAGTCTTTAAATGTGGGAGTTATATCCACACGCAATAATATAATTTTAATACGGATACTAACGTTTGAATTTTATTCGTATACCGTATTACACTATAAAAAAAATCTCCAGAAATTTATTGTTTATTTACACGATAAAAAAACGTATATGATGGGTAGTCACACTGATGAATTTATTACTATCTGTTGTAAGTCTTCAAATGTGGGAGCTATATCTACACACATCAACTATTTGGAGGGATAGGATCCTCTCACTGTCCAATCATTCACATCTTCTCCGACCGTCTCTCATGTGTCGTTCCAATTTTTAAAAAAAAATTCCCCCACTTACTCTATTTAAGTCAGAAACCTCCCCAACCTCCTATTCTCTTCTCTTCCCTTCTCTCTCTTATGCTTCCCCGGAGCAATCTCACACTGGCGTTCTTCAACAAATAAAAATTCCACTGCAACAAAAGGACAATTATAAATTATAGTAAGTTGTAGACTATACTATGTGAAGCCAACCGCGCTGATTTCTCGAAGAATATATAGTACTATTCGGGGCAGGGATTCTGACTGTTCACCCAATGGAGCGTCGCCGAAGGGAGCATTGTGGTTGGCATGTTTAGGGGTTTGGTTTGCTGGTTGAGGGGGGTTAGGTAGCCGGAGGAGGTTGAAATTCAAAAAGGAAAGAAAAGAGGGAGAAGAGGAGGGGAGGGATGGAGAATGAAGTTCGCAGGATGGAGCTTCGCCACCGAAGGGAAAACAAGGTTCGTTGGAGGTTTCCCTTCAGTAGAGGAATTGTTTTTGACGGATAGAGCTGAGGGAGTGGGTTTTAAAGAGAGAGAACAAAAGAGAGAGCTTCACCGCTAGAAGGAGAACGAGGCTCATCAAAACTCCGGCACTAGTGGGATAATGCTGCTAGAAAAATAGAAGAGATAGAATGGAAGAGAAGAGAAGAGAGGGGGAGGGGAGGAGAGGTTTCTGACTTAAATGGAGTAGATGGGATTAGGATGACAATGGCGGACAGTGAAAGAAATGGTGAAAAAGTAGTGGATGAGAAGATCGTGTCTCGTAAAATTGAAGTTTGTTTGTACACGATATTTTACTACTGAATGTTGATAATGAATGGAAGATAAAAACGACTAATATAGAAACGGTTAAGTATTAATGATGGAGTTAAAATCAATATCAAATTCGAAATTAATTACTTAAGTCACCATCTATGCTAAGTAGTTTTTTATATATAAAAATTAAAACCCAATCAACTATATAACCAAATAGTAAAGGATAAGACTTGTTTATGTATTTATTTGGATCCTGACTTAATGTTTGGAGTCCTAAGTTAACGAATTCCAAATTTAATCATCGAATCAAAGAAACATACCATACCAAATGTTTTGATTTGCAAGTCAACGAATTTCAAATATTATCAACGAATCGAAAAATATAATGGATATGTCTTGTTGTTGCTTGTGCTCTTACTGTCGTCAGGGATGTTGGAGACAATTAATCATGTACCAAGACGCAGTCGTTCAATGTGTGCATATGAACAATACAAAAATAATCAAACCCGGGGCGAGTCGAGGACTCTGTCCTTAAGACGTATTGCTCCGGTATACTGTGCCCAACCGGTGTGAGCAATCGTCTCCTAGGATACAACGGGTACCTGTTCAGTTGAGCGGCACTGCTGAACTTGAACTACTTCGAACCTTCGAATGTCCTGACTTCTTCCGGACGTGATGCAAGCCTCGAATGCTATGAATGCAGAATGCTATGAAATGCTAGAGCAAGGTGTGTGAATAAATGCACCCTTAGCCCTCTTTATATAGGGGAGTCGGTTGGAGAACAAGGTACCGTGACCGTTGGATCAAAACCGAAGTTTGATTTAGGCCGTTAGATGAAAACCTCCTATCTAGATTAGGAAGGTTTAATCTTAGCCTTTGGATTGAAGATAGATTAGCAGGTTTAAACCTGGAGCGTTAGATGGAAACCACATTCGGTTGGGGTGGTTAGGACAGTTTAAATCTCGGCCGTTAGATTAAAGCTGTCTTCCCTGCCACCGTTAGATCAAACCAGATTGATCTTATCTTATATCGAAGGATACCGTTTGAATCAGATTTAAACAATCGTTCGATTTAAACCATAACCGAACGCCTTATCAAACTTAACCGCGTTTTGTTTAAACGTAACCGTGCAACTGCGTTTTCCATCCACTTTGAGAATTAATTTCTCATTCACCCATTTCAATTTCTCCAACAATCCCCCACATGAATGGAAATTAATGCAAATGCATATGCAGACTCTAAGGAGAAGTCAGACAAGAAAATATTGCATCAGAAGAGGTAGCTTCTGGCTTTGAACCTTTCATAGTGATATACCATCGGATTCACTCGGCTAAATAGTGACTTGATGTCTTGAACTAGCCAGCCTTTGTTGTGAACCAAGACAACGATACTCACACAATATTTCCTTTAACACCCTTTTGGTTCTCATGGTGGTGTTCGTTTTGGCCATGAACAACCTGGTTTCAGAAAGTGTTTTAGAGAAATCTTGCCTCTTAGACTTTCTCATATAAGCGGCCCCACTTCACACTTACATAGGTGATTCCTATCAAGAGTATTCTGTCATACTCCACTTGACGTATCAAGATATAGGACACCATTAAAAGATTTAGCTTACCTTAAATATTCTCTGCAGACAACACTTTTATGTGACGGAATGAGTAAGTGCTCACTGAAGCTTCGTAACTTAGTTGTCCCATTGAACCAAGATTCCGGGATCTCCAGTCAACAAGGTTGGGTTACCGTTACAAAGATTCTTGCATTATAGGCTTTAGTCCCATTCCGTTTGTCAATCTTGACATCTGATCTCTAGGCAAGCCTTTTGTAAGCGGATCCACAAGATTCTCCATTGATTTTACATAATCAATGGAAATCACGCCATTAGAGATCAACTGTTTAATGGTGTTATGTCTTTGACGTATGTGTCGTGACTTACCATTGTAAATGCTGCTTTGAGCACGTCCTATAGCTGACTGACTATCACAGTGTATGCTAATAGGAGCGATTAGTTTAGGCCAACACGGGATATCTTCTAGGAAGTTCCGAAGTCATTCAGCCTCTTCCCCAGCTTTGTCCAACGCAATGAAATCAGCTTCCATAGTGGGCCGATCTATGCATGTTTGTTTCGTGGATTTCCACGACACAGCAGCACCACCAACAGTGAACACGTATCCACTGGTGGACTTCGAGTCCTTACTGTCTGATATCCAATTTGCATCGCAATATCCTTCTAATACTGCTGGATATCTCATGTAATGTAGTCCAAGATTTATTGCGTATTTCAGATACCTCATCACTCTGTTAAGAGCTTTCCAATGATCATCACTTGGATTACTGGTAAACCTGCTCAACTTGTTTACTGAACAAGCTAAGTCTGGTCTTGTACAATTCGTTATGTACATCAGACTCCCGATTACCTGAGAGTATGTCAACTGAGCTACAGGTTCGCCTCGATTTTTCCTTAAGTGTACACTTAAGTCAAGCGGGGTCTTTACTGGTTTCACATCAACCATATTAAACCATTTTAGAATATACTCAATATAGTGAGTTTGTGACAGTACGAGTCCCTCGGTCATCCTAGAAATTTTAATTCCTAGAATAACATTGGCAACTCCCATATCCTTCATATCGAAGTTCCTCGTCAACATCTTCTTTGTGTTTAAGATTATGTCCCGAGTACTCCCCATGATTAGCATGTCATCTACATAGACACACTCTATTACATATGCATTCTGTGTGCTCTTAATATAGACACACTTGTCACACTCATTGATCTTGAAACCATTAGCTAGCATAGCTTGATCAAACTTCAAGTGCCACTGTTTAGGCGCTTGCTTAAGTCCATACAATGATTTAACGAGTCTACAAACCTTAGACTATTGTCCTGGAACCACAAACCCTTCGGGTTGTTCCATATAGATTTCTTCATCCAACTCACCATTCAGAAAAGCAGTCTTCACATCCATCTGATGGATTTCCAAGTTATAGACTGCAGCAATTGTAACTAGCATCCTTATAGAAGTGATCATAGTCACTGGTGAGTAGGTGTCAAAAAAGTCAAAGCCTTCCTTTTGTCGATAGCCTTTAGCTACCAACCTGGCTTTATACTTTTCAATAGACCCATCATCTTTCAGTTTCTTCTTGAAAACCCACTTGCAACCAAGTGGTTTACTTCCAGGTGGAAGGTCAACCAACTCCCAAGTGTGATTTTGAAGAATTGAGTCTATTTCACTGTCGACTGCCTCTTTCCAGAATGGAGCTTCTGGAGTAGACATAGCCTCAGAAAAGTTCCTTGGCTCATTTTCTACCATATAGGTTAGAAAATCCGGTCCAAACGAAGTTGGCATTCTGGCACGCTTGCTTTGACGAAGCTCCTCATCTCCTTGAGGAGTCGCCTCACGCATTCGCTTACCAAATCTTGTTTCTTCTTGAATTTTGTCTTTCTTCGGAAAGACATCTTCAAAGAACATTGCATTCCTTGACTCCATGACAACGTTTTCATGTATGTCAGGAATATCCGACTTGTGCACCAAGAACCGATATGCACTACTGTTAGTTGCATAACCGATGAATATGCAATCAACCGTTTTAGGCCCAATTTTCACCTGTCTTGGTCTAGGTATAGCAACCTTCGCCAGACACCCTCACACTTTCAAGTATTTGTAACTAGGCTTATAGCCTTTCCAAAGCTCGAAAGGGGTTACATCCATATTCTTAGATGGAATTCTGTTTAAAATGACGTTGGCTGAGAGGATTGCTTCCCCCCACAAGTTCTGAGGTAAACCCGAACTTATCAACACAGCATTCATCATCTCTTTTAGAGTACGGTTCTTGCGTTCAGCAATACCATTCGATTGAGGTGAATATGGTGCAGTCGTTTGATGAATAATGCCATGTTCTGAACAGAATTCATTAAACGGTGTTCGCCACCTCTATCACTTCGAATTGTTTTAATTCGTTTGCTAAGTTGATTCTCAACTTCATTTTTATAATCCTTGAAAGCATCAAGGGCCTCGTCTTTGCTGCTTAGCAAATATACATAACAGTATCGTGTGCAATCGTCGATAAAAGTTACAAAATACTTTTTACCACCTCTCGTTTGCACAAATTTTAAATCACACACATCGGTATGAATTAAATTCAAAGGTTCAGTGTTCCTTTCTATTGAAGGAAATGACGCCTTTGCCATCTTCGCTTCAACACATATTTGACATTTTCCTTTATTATTAAAGTCCAGTTTGGGCAATAAGTCAAGATTACTCATACGTTGTATTGACTTGTAATTAAAATGTCCCAAACGAAACTGCCATAAACAAGAAGGCTCAAGCATGTAAGCAGAAGAGGAAGCAATTTTATTAGCCTCTGCGGGCAAATCTCTTTTGGGTACAATAGTGATGACATTCAATTTAAACATCCTATTCGACAAGTACCCCTTCCTCAAATACATGCCATTTTTCGAAAGAATAACTTTATTAGACTCTAACACTAGTCTAAAACCATGCATGACTAGAAGAGATCCAGATACTAAATTCTTCCGAATATCAGAGACGTGCAACACATTCTGCAGAGTCAGATGCTTCCCTGAGGTGAGCTTCAGAACAACTTTGCCCTCGCCTTCAATCTTCGAAGAGGCCGAGTTTCCCATGTAAAGTTGTTCATTGTTCCCGGGCTGGTACTCCGTGAACATCTCTCTGCTGGAGCAAACATGTCTAGTGGCGCCAGTATCAAGCCACCACTCACGTACGTTCCCCACAGCATTGCACTCTGAGACTACCGCACAGAGATTCAGATCATCCAATGCATCGACTATGTTGGCCTTTGCCTTGGTTTGCTTCTTCTTGGGCTTTCTGCATTCATTGCTGACATGCCCCTGAATGCCACAGTTGTAGCATTTTCCGGTGAACTTCTTGGCGATCTGCTTGCCTTTCTTGTTCACCCCGAGTTGGCCTTTCTTTTTCTTGACCTCAGCAACATGGGCCTTAGCCTGACCAGAGCTAGATTGTGGCGCTCTCTCAGATCTACGATTGTCCTCCTCAATGCGGAGTGGAACAATTAGATCTTCCAATGTCATCTCCTTTCTCTTGTGTTTGAGATAGCTTCTGAATTCCCTCCACGAAAGAGGTAGCTTCTCAATCACTACAGCCACGACGAAAGATTCACTGAGCAACATGCCCTCCTCTTCCATCTTGGCAACCAACGTCTGAAGTTCCTCAACTTGAGAAACAACAGTGCGAGAATCAGATATTTTGAAATCCAGGAATTTGCCGACAATAAATTTCTTAGTGCCGGCATTTTCCGTACGGTATTTCTTTTCCAAAGCCTGCCACAAAGACTTTGCGGTTTTATACGTGCAGTATAAACCATACAAGGAGTTGTCCAAACAACTCAGAATATGGCTCAAACAAACATAATTATTGAAATTCCAAGTTTCAACAAAATGTTGGTTTTGCATATTCTGGGTTTGGTCCTCCAGCGGATCCACCATAGGCGGGTCCTCAGTCAGGAAGTTCGCCAACCCCACAGCAGTCAAGAAGAACAGCATCTTCTGCTGCCAACGTTTGAAGAAGCTTCCACTGAACTTCTCCGGTTTCTCCACTTGGGCCACTGCAGGACCCTGTGCAGGAGGAGCATATCTTGGCACCCCAGCAGTTGGTGACATTGGAGAAGAGCTCTGAATGTCTGCGCCATGAACGGAGCCAGAGCTAGCGTTCTCCATCAGATTTTTGTTCAGTTGATCAAAACGTATAGATCAGAACAAAATCAGATTTAAGAAAGGAGTAGAAGTAGACTGCAAATCAGTATGAACACTGCCTTTGCGGGAAATAAAAAAAAGGTACAGAAGTAATTGAATAAAAATACGTCTTAAGATTGTTGGAGACAATCAATCCTGTACCAAGACGCAGTCGTTCAATGTGTGCATATGAACAATACAAAAATAATCAAACCCGGGGCGAGTCGAGGACTCTGTCCTTAAGACGTATTGCTCCGGTATACTGTGCCCAACCGGTGTGAGCAATCGTCTCCCAGGATACAACGGGTACCTGTTCAGTTGAGCGGCACTGCTGAACTTGAACTACTTCGAACCTTCGAATGTCCTGACTTCTTCCGGACGTGATGCAAGCCTCGAATGCTATGAATGCAGAATGCTATGAAATGCTAGAGCAAGGTGTGTGAATAAATGCACCCTTAGCCCTCTTTATATAGGGGAGTCGGTTGGAGAACAAGGTACCGTGACCGTTGGATCAAAACCGAAGTTTGATTTAGGCCGTTAGATGAAAACCTCCTATCTAGATTAGGAAGGTTTAATCTCAGCCTTTGGATTGAAGATAGATTAGCAGGTTTAAACCTGGAGCGTTAGATGGAAACCACATTCGGTTGGGGTGGTTAGGACAGTTTAAATCTCGGCCGTTAGATTAAAGCTGCCTTCCCTGCCACCGTTAGATCAAACCAGATTGATCTTATCTTATATCGAAGGATACCGTTTGAAATCAGATTTAAACAACCATTCGATTTAAACCATAACCGAACGCCTTATCAAACTTAACCGCGTTTTGTTTAAATGTAACCGTGCAACTGCGTTTTCCATCCACTTTGAGAATTAATTTCTCATTCACCCATTTCAATTTCTCCAACAAGGGATACAGTGGGTATTTATTGTTGTATCAACGAATCGAATAATATATTAATACAAAACCGTTAATTTATTTAGCAGGTGTTTGCTTGGGGGTTTCCCATTAAAAGTATGTGTTTGGAGGAATACAAACCCATAAAAGTTGTTTATTTGGGGAATGAGGAGTATGAGTTTCGGTCTGATATCGAA
Organism: Eustoma russellianum; assembly: GCA_036186865.1. NCBI lineage: Eukaryota > Viridiplantae > Streptophyta > Magnoliopsida > Gentianales > Gentianaceae > Eustoma > Eustoma russellianum. The sequence continues at coordinate 30,593,286 of AP025063.1, forward strand.
TTATTTGGTAATGGATATCGTTTTTTGGATATACTAGCCCCTTGTCAATCAATATGAGAATTAGGGAGAATGAGGGATATGGCTGGTCAAAGTGATCGGCCACCGATGGCCGATCACTATTCTGGACGGTCAAAATTTTCCGACCGCCTACATTCGTTACCCATTTCAATTTCCGTACGTTCCAAACACCATCAATATCTATCATACCTATTCACACTTCAATACCAACCAACTATCACTTTTAGACCCAAAGTCATATACTCCAAACCTACCAATTCCAATTCTGATTCTGATATCCAATTACGAACCAAACGCCACCTTAATTCCAAATTCCGTTTGTAACTTCGTTCCACGTATCGAAAGGAATAGACATCCGGGCAACCTTGAACCAAACATATGTTAAGACTTCAATTGTAAATCCCGAGGTTTGTGATTCAATCTTTTGCATCGGAAACAATATGTTAGATCATTTATGTGTCGCAAACTGTCGTCCCAGGTGATTCAAACTTCCGTCAGTATAAATACAATACCCCAATGTCCCTCTCTTTTCTACTCCCTTTTCCCTCCCTAATCAGCTCACGACAAGAAGGGGAAAAAAGAGGGAAAACTCCAAAAGTCGCTGCTACCAAAAATTATCCCAAAAATTAAAAGGAAAAACCCCTAAAATATTCCTCCAGAAGCCACTGTTCAGGTTCCAACTCTTCGCTTTCGCTTTTTTTTCCACCCGCACACATAAACACGAGTTGGATTCTTGCTAACTCTTGCAGTTCGATCGGTGAAAGTTTCAGTCGACTTTGTTTTCTTGCGTTTTTGTACGGACTTTAGTGGTGGTACCTTTTTGATTAGCGACACTGAACTGATGATCATCATGTCGCTGAATTTTTATCATGTTGTCTTTTTAATGCTGTAGAGGATAAGAATGGGGAGAAATCGGCCGAATACGCGTAGCAAAAACAAAAGGAGTAGACATGACGACAATGCCGAGGATGTCTTGGAAACTTACAGGTGCCTTACTGTTTTTAGCCTTTGTTTTTTTCTTCCTGAAATTCAGTTTTCTCTAGATTGGATTTTGTGTGGTTCTTGTAGAATGCAGTTATCTTTTTCTTGTAAGTCATGAATAAAGAGAAATCAAGTCCAACAGATTGTGAGTTGGAAATTTCTAGTTGTTTGCAGTGGAATAAGTTGGAGTTGGTTTGTCTTCTCTTTTGTTTATTTGAATTGAACTGACTTGTTTCCAGAGTTACACAATGCTAGAAATTGTAGGGAGAATTTGCAAATGACCAGTTCTTTTGTTGATCTTTAAGTAAGAATAGGAAGACTTAAATAGATGAACTTCTCAAATTGGTTTGCAACAATCGTTGAGCCTTTTGTGGTCCCCCCTACCACTCCCTGCACGCACAATGGGAGTTCATGAAATACAGTTAAAGTCCATGTGTAATTGAAGATTTGAGCTAGAGACTAAATATTAAGTGGGGTGATCCCAAGGAAAGAAAGTAAATCATGAGGTTAACATGATAACCTTTTCTTCGTCAAATTTAAGCAGTGTATATTTTTGCCTATTAATTCGATTGGTAGTATAGTCTGAAGGAAGACACTAATAGCAGTGGATGAATTTTACTACTCTTATGTCATTCTTGTGGCTCATCTTGTGACAAAGGAATATGCTGACATGCTCAGTTTTGTAGGGTTGACAGTGTGGGAAGAAATTCTTACTTGAGGAAAATCAATATTGTTGGCATTTTCTGTTCTTGGAATCGAGAGATCATTGGTCAATTTGGGTTGTTAGAAGTCGTATATTCTCTTCAATAGGTTCATGCTTTTCTGTGGGACCACAGAAGGAGCTAAAGAACGGGGATTTAAATAAGAAGTTAATGTGTGTTGTGCTATGCAATTTCTAAGAATTCTTCATAAGCCAGGAAAAGTTGCTTCCTGTGGTTAAAGATGACAATAGTATATGATTGCCATTTTATAAAATAAATTTGACATCCTTGCGAAAGTGAAACTTCGAACATCTTTTTGAGGGTAAAGTTTGGAAACTTGGAAATTTCAACGGGTTCTTATTTGAAGTTTTCAGGATGTTAAATGAGCCCTCAGTTTGCTTCATCAGGTGTGCAGATCTTAGGGAAACAATCCACATCATGTTCCACAACAGCATGAAAGAAGAGAATTGTAAGAATGGAAGCTTGCAGACCTTTCCCTGATAAATACCATAGAGAAGTAAAAGCTATGTGATTTTTCTATAAAAAGTTGTTATTGCATTCGTTGAAGCCTTGATACCTTAGCATTTGGCTTACAACAACATATGGGGACTAGCTTCTATGCCACTTGTAGGTCCTTTTGCTTTGTACATGTTTGAGGTTGATTCGCAATGCATATTGTCTGTTGCATTGCAAGGATTTAATGCATATGCTGGGGTTTCTTTACTGTTGGAGGATGCATACGGCTGGAGAGCTCTTCTAGTATGTGAAAAATCTAGTTTCTATTTGGTCCAACTATGTCTTCTTATTTATATTACCTGTCACTGATAGAGTAATTGTTTGTCTTCATAATAGACGTGCTTGGGTCTTTGTGCATCTTGGCATTCGACCACCTTGAAGCATATATTAGGAAAAAGAGAAGACCTGTTCCACATGCATGCTATGTGTGCATAGTAATTTATACTGGCATCAAGTGTATATTATTATATGTATTGCCATTTTTATTACTTTATTGGGTGTGTAGGAAAATTTTATCTAGTGAACAAGTGTGTGAAGATGATGTGAATCAACTATACATGATATGGAAGCCTGTTTGTCAAGGTTGCCGTGTAAACACCAAGGATAACCCAAACTGCTTTTGTGCATTGGCTCCGCCTCTCAATGGAAGTAGAAAATCTGGGTTATGGCAGAAGACATCTGAAATTGTGAATTCTCTTGGCCCGGACCCATTCAAGGACTTGCGTGAATCACCTCAGTCACCTGCAGGTCTCACAAACTTGGGGGCTACGTGCTATGCTAACAGCATACTGCAATGCTTGTATATGAATAAATCTTTCAGGGAAGGGGTTTTCTCTGTTGAACCAGAAGTTCTAAAGCAGCAACCTGTTTTGGATAAGCTTGCACGACTTTTTGCTCAGCTTCATTCAAGCAAAATGGCTTTTGTCGACTCAGCTCCTTTTATACTGGCACTGGAGTTGGATAATGCTGTTCAACAAGATAGTCATGAGTTCCTTACCCTACTCTTTTCTCTTCTTGAGCGATGCTTGAGACATTCTAAAGTTTCTAAGGCAAAAACGATGGTTCAAGATCTTTTTCGTGGAGGGGTATCTCATGTCACCATGTGAGTTTTACTTCACTAATGTGTGACTTCTGGCACCATTGTTGATATGTTTACAGTGCTCACTGGCATGAATCTGGCTTCATCCTATTCTGTAATCTTTATTTCATGCTCAACAGTGTGTCAAAGGCTTTTTCCCGTGAGGACTTTTTTGATCGTACAGTTCCCCATTTTCGTATTACAGGTAGGATCTAATATTGGAATAACTGAATCTCAAATGCGCATCAGGCTCATCTATCTGTCTGCATGATAAATTTCATAACGTTTATGTTTTTGATTCTTGTAGAGTCCAGGAACCTTGATTCCTCTAATTTTCTTCACTTAAGCAATTTAGTTAAGATGTTATAGAGATCTTGATGTTTGCTTGTTAGAGAACCTTCTGAGACCATGAAAGCTGAGAAAATGTGAAACTGGAAATTGTGCATAGTACGAAGAATCAATTACATGGGGATGTTCACATAGAAGTAAGGCTTTTCAGGTCATTAAAATATTCTGAACGTTTGCCAGTGCAAGCACTATTATAGGATCATATTGCTGGGAAACCTTTTGAAAACTTGCGTGTCCGGGAACTCCAAATGCAGTTAGATTAAGGTACTGAAAACTGAAGCAAGAGATTATCAATGAACCACATCATTAGGAAGATAATGAAAGATAATGATGTAATCTTATATACCGGGATACTGGATGTTATGTTCATTCTTATAAAGAGCTACTCTAATATGAACTTCTGTTCAATGATAAGTGTACCTCTATCAATCTGTAGGATTGGAAGGCTCTATGTATATCATGGTCAGTTATTCCGTCCTTCATTGCTTTCGATTTTAACAAGATCATACATTATCTTTGTTCATTGACCTTTTTTACCCCCATGAAAATATGGTAATTTACATCTGCAGTTGCACCTTGCCAAACTTCTGATTTGCTCCTCGCTATATGAAAACAACAAATAGCTCTCGCACTCAAGACTGGCAGTATACTTGTTTCAGATTATAAAACATCACAAGAAATAGAGCCTACGAGGCATTACTTGGTAAAAACCCCTCCCTGCCGAGTGTGTCACATGCCTCTGATTCCTTTGAATTTGGTTTGGGATCACCTCTGCACCAAATCACCAAATAAATTCGCTGCATCAATTGCATGTGCTCGCATTTCATAATTGTCTCGGACAGAGCTAGATCACAGTGACTATTTCTTAGTTGAAGGAAAAGTGAAATAATTTTCCTCCAAATCTACCAACATTCTATCTCATCCCCTTAAGAGTATAATTCTGTATTAGATTGTCTAGTATTTACTAAAATGGTGTCTTTTGTTACACCAATGAGGGGCAGGTCGAATCTTCCTCTATATATCTGTAAGACCCTTTGGTCAGCCTTACAAAGGCTGGCTGGTTTTGTGTATGACAGATTGCCCTTTCTTTGAGCTATACTATCCCAATTGGGGTGCAGACTGCAATTCACTTATTGAGCAAAGTGCTTTCTTTGGTCAATGGCCTTGCTGTATGCGTGTATGGTGTTTGGAAAGAAAGAAACATGAGGTTCCATCATAAAAATGGGAAAGATTGTCAGAGCAATGTCAATGCAATCCTCCAGAACATAAGATTCTCGGCTTCGTCTTGGAGAGGTGTCAGGAAAAAAAAGAAAAATTGGGAACTAGCTTTAAACCTGAGCCTCTTGATGAAGATCTTTTTTGTACTTGAGGCCTACAAGTGCCTACTTGTCTAGCTAACTACTAACGTTGCAATTATTAGCAAGTTGTCTTTCTTGAAACAGCTGGCCAATTCTGAAGTAGGACTGTTTCTTGCTTGTAGTTTTTAGTGTTTAGCTCTTATTTTGAAATGCCATTTTGGGACTCCTAGAACTGAGGCTGGAATTACTCAGAAGTATGCACTTCGCTAAACTGCAAATGTACCCTCTTTGAGGTATTGCCTATTATAATGGCTACCTTGTATTATATTTTAATATATATGAAATTTGATTTACAAAAAAAAAAAGAAAATAAAAAGAAAAGGCTTTGCTGTATGCCTTTGGCTAATGTTGGAGACCCTAACGGGCGGCGCTAGAAGCTATCCAGGGATTTCTTGCCTTTACTTTTGGTACATTTTTCAAAGAGATTGTATCTGGAGTTGATTTCAAGAGTCAACTTGATCCTCCTTATGATGGATCTCAAATGGGGTAAGCCTGGAAGAGCCACCACGTAAAATGACCCTCTGCTTGAGATCATACTAGACTTAAATCTATTAGGAAATCCGACAAGATCATCGCAAAACGCGCAGCGGAAAAACAAAACTTGATCTCCGATTTTCTACCAAGGATCCATGTTGTTCGTTTAATTCGATGAAAGAAACTCGAAAATTACCTCTGTAGATTCGAATTACGCAGATGAAGGAGGTGCGAAAACACGAACACCCTCTGTCGGTATCCACACGAATACTTCCGCCTTGAGCTCTAGCTCTTGAACGGCGCGGCTGAGAGATCTCGCTTTTCTCCAAAACGATTTTTTTCTTTTCGTTTTTC
>AP025063.1:30599123-30620602 GCA_036186865.1 Eustoma russellianum
ACCCTCTTTGAGGTATTGCCTATTATAATGGCTACCTTGTATTATATTTTAATATATATGAAATTTGATTTACAAAAAAAAAGAAAATAAAAAGAAAAGGCTTTGCTGTATGCCTTTGGCTAATGTTGGAGACCCTAACGGGCGGCGCTAGAAGCTATCCAGGGATTTCTTGCCTTTACTTTTGGTACATTTTTCAAAGAGATTGTATCTGGAGTTGATTTCAAGAGTCAACTTGATCCTCCTTATGATGGATCTCAAATGGGGTAAGCCTGGAAGAGCCACCACGTAAAATGACCCTCTGCTTGAGATCATACTAGACTTAAATCTATTAGGAAATCCGACAAGATCATCGCAAAACGCGCAGCGGAAAAACAAAACTTGATCTCCGATTTTCTACCAAGGATCCATGTTGTTCGTTTAATTCGATGAAAGAAACTCGAAAATTACCTCTGTAGATTCGAATTACGCAGATGAAGGAGGTGCGAAAACACGAACACCCTCTGTCGGTATCCACACGAATACTTCCGCCTTGAGCTCTAGCTCTTGAACGGCGCGGCTGAGAGATCTCGCTTTTCTCCAAAACGATTTTTTTCTTTTCGTTTTTCTGCTGGTTGTGTAGTATACGAGACACACCATGCTATATACATATATATAGATATCAAAATCCGATTCCAGATCGGATTGGTTAATGCCTATCATAATCCGTACCAATTACGGATTCTGTTAGGATTAGATAAAATCAATCAAAATCCATATCAGATATGGATTCTATTGTTATTATCCGATGATATAAGTATATATATATACATATAAATAAAAACGAAAATAATAACAATAATAATAATATTTAATATCCAATATTAATAGTATTAATATTAAAAACGACAATAATAATAATTAATATCCAATATTAATATTATTAATATTATTAATCTCAGTCATACGCATTCTTGTGTGTGACCCGATTGGCCCATATTAATTGGCAGTTGATTAAATCTCTATTAAACCAACAAGTCGTAATTGGCCTCTAGCAAGGCATTACGACTACCCAATTAATACGAGTATAGTCCAATTAGCTTAATAATAGCACATGCATTGATCCCTTTGTCACACGATATCTAGTTTGAACATAAGTCATGGTCAGCGTCATACTTATATTGTTCAAACATATGATTACTCGATCACTAAGTAGACTGATAAAATAAATGATATTGATCACACTATCAATTCATTTGAGCACGGACATGCATTTTACATTCTCACTAATTGAGGGGCCCAAAGATATCTCTCTCAAAAGAGAGGGACAAAATCTATCTTGATTGTTCAATATTCTCTACATAATTTCTGTCACATTCAATCATGACCTTTATTATTATCGAGTTACGGATAACGTTTGATCATGTCAAAATATAATAGTCCTTATGTTGGAAACTATGACAATCTCAAGTCAAAGGATTAAAACATGACTATCATGAGATTTACTTATGACGTTAATCCATGTAGTAATCTCATGATGGGTCTATCCAATACACTGTTCTCTAACAAGTATCTATGAAATTGATTTGTATCACCATACACATAATCATCTCATGATTATCAAATCAATACTCATACTGATTATAAATTATTTTATCTCTATAACAATAATGAATCAGGGACATATATCAAAATTGTGTAACATACTAACCAACAATAATGATAATAAAGCCTCTTTTATTAATAATAAATGTATAACATAAATATCCAAATCATGGCCTATGACACATACACTAACAAAATCGCTGCCTAACCTACCTCATATATGTTCTGATCTCTCTCTGTTTGAACATAGACTTTGTTTATTCCTATAGAAATGGAAACTATCTCAGACAATAACATTTGAGAAGTAACAATAAGAAGAATGAAGAGAATTGTAGGACTTTAAGGATGAAGCTGAAGACTGAAATCTTAAGATTTCAGATTATCATTCATGAGTTCATAATAAACCTTCATATACATAGCAGTAGCCAACGGCTACATTTCTCCTAGCCCCAACGGTGACCTACATTTTAAATCAAATGTATATACAAGTATTTATCTTACCTTCTATACACATAATATATATATACAATATTTCCTAAATATTTTAACTCCTAATATTTCTACACTCTCCCTCAAGCTTGGTGTATATGTTTATACAACCAAGCTTGACAACAAGTGTAAGAAATGTATGAATAGATACAGACTTTGTAAAGATATCTGCAACTTGATTGTTGGAGGAGATATCTTCGATGGTAATAATCTTGTCTTTAATTTTTTCTCGAATGAAATGCCTATCAATCTTCACATGTTTGGATTTGTCGTGTTGCGTGGGGTTCTCAGCCATATTAATAGCTGATATGTTATCATAGTAGATCCTTATTGGCAACATCATGTTCACCTGCAATTCTTCAAGGACTTTCTTCAGCCATAATCCCTCACATAGTCCAACCGCGAGTGCTCGTAACTCTGATTTAGCATTGCTGCGTGAAACCATTCCCTGTTTCTTACTTCGTCAAGTTACCAAGTTACCCCACACAAATATTACATACCCGGTAGTAGACCTCCAGCCAGTCTAAGACCCAGCTAGTCAGCATCGGTGTACACCAAAATCTGCCTATATGACTGTCTCTTAATGACCAATCCTCTCCCCGGTGCAGCCTTCAAATACCTGAGAATTCTTAAGGCAGCCTTAAGATGTTCATTAGTAGGATCATGCATAAATTGTGAAACATAACTGATCGCATAACAAATGTCTGGACGAGTATGTGATAAATGAATTAGTTTACCTACCAACTTTTGATATTGTAGCTTATCCGTGGGTGTTGTATCCCACAGTTTCTTTGGTTTTCTTCCGGGCTCCATAGGTGTGGATGTTGGTTTGTATCCAAGCATACCTGTCTCATTTAACAAATCTAATACATATTTCCTTTGAAAAATGCTTAGTTCATCCTTAGTTCTAGCTACTTCCATGCCAAGAAAATACCTCAGTCCCCCTAAATCTTTAACCTCAAACTCAGCAGCCACTTGTTTTTTAATCAAATTGATGCCTTTAATGTCACTCCCAGTAAGGATGATATCATGAACATAGACAATAAGAATTGTAATGTTGTGAAGACTAGAGAACCGTATAAACAAGGTATGACCACTATGAGTTTGTTTAAAACCGTTTTTAAGAACTACTGAAGTAAACCGTTTAAACCAAGCTCTTGGAGATTGTTTTAATCCATATAATGGCCTTTTTAACCTACACACCATGCTCTTATTCTGACTTTGATCAAATCCTAGAGGTATATCCATATACACCTCTTCCTGTAAATCACCATTTAAGAAGGCATTTTTTTACCTCTAATTAAAATAGGGCCAAATCCAAGTTAATAGCTAAGGAAAATATGATTCCAACCGTATTCAATTTGGCCACAGGGGCAAATGTCTCCGTATATTCTAGGCCATACGTTTGTGTAAACCCTTTTGCTACTAGTATCGCTTTGTACCTATTGATTGTTCCATTAACATTGTATATAATTGAAAAAATCCATCTACACCCAACTGTTTTAATCCCAGGCTTGCGGACAACTAAATCCAAGGTTATGTTTTTAAGCAGGGCTCCCATTTCCTCAACTGCTTCTCGCCAGTGAGGATTTTTAAGTGCTTCTTGTATAGATGTGTGTATTTGTTGATTATCTAAAGAACATGTAAAGGCTTTAAAGTTACCTTTTAATTGATCATATTGAAGAAAGTTATATAAGGGATGTTTGGTACATTCTTTCACTCTTTTTCTAAGTGCTATGTGCAAATCATCTATAGAAGTATCACTTACAGAATTAGGTCCATCAGATTCTAGTCCTGAATTGGGTGTATTGGATTCCAGCCCTGAGGTTGAGTTATTTCTCTTTGTATACACTTGTGTGATAGATAGTTCTACTCTCGGTCTTGGTACTACTTCAGCTCTTTCAGTTTCCTGATCTTGCCTAGGGTTCTTACTTACGCTAATTGATCCACTGGTGGTTAAACTTGTACTAGGTTCACTGGAGACAACATCCAGTATACTCCAGAAGTGGCCTACACTGTTTACAATTTTATCTAGCACTGCATTACTAGAGTAGTATGCATTTTTTTCACTACATCAGGAGATACAAACATTTTCCTAGTGACTGGACAGTAACATTTAAATCCTTTTTGTATACTAGAGTAACCCAAGAATATACACTTATGTGTCATTCTATCTAACTTTGTACGCAAGTGAGGCTGGACATATACATATACTACACATCCGAAGACCCTAAAAGGTAATGCAGAAATCAGTTTAGTATTCGGATAACTATCTAGTAGTAGCTCCTTGGGTGTTTTAAATGACAAGACCCGTGAAGGTAACCTATTAATAAGATATGTGGATGTAAGTATTGCTTCACCCTAACAAACCTTAGGAGTATTTGTGGAAAACATAGCAGATCGAGCCTTTTCTAATAGGTGTCTATTTTTCCGTTCGGCTATACCATTTTGTTGAGGAGTATACACGCAAGAAGTTTGATGATGAATGCCTAGACTTTCTAAATAATCATTTTTATCTCTTTATTGACATATTCAATTCCATTGTTACATCTGAGCACCTTAATTGAAGTATTAAACTGATTCCTAATAAGGGATATATAAGTCCGTATAATGTTTCCAACTTCACTTTTATGCTTCATTAGGTACACTTATGTTAACTTAGTGTGATCATCCACAAACGTTACAAACCACCTAGCACCATTTAAGCTTGCTATTCTAGAAGGACCCTATACATCTGAATGTACCAAATTAAATGGACTGCTATGTTTGTAGGGCTTTGGAAGATATCTTCCTTTAGTCTGTTTTGCAAGAACATATGTTTCACATTTCAGATCACAGAATTGAACATTACAAAACAAATGTGGCGTTAACCTTTTTAAGTCAAGAAGTAAGGGTGTCCTAATCTAACATGCCACAACAAAGTCAGATTTAGACTATTGGTCTTTGGATCAGTACATGAAAGAGTCCTAGAGCTATTACAAACTGAAGGTCTGGATTCCAAAATATCATGTTTTTCCCTTGACTTAATGATGTATAGGCCATTTAATTGTCTAGCATTGCCAATCATCTTCCACATACATTTCTCTTGAAAGATACATTCAGAAGATGAGAACATTGCTACACGATTGTTATCATATTTTAACTTGCTAATTGAGACCAAATTAAAGCTTAGACATGGTACATATAGCACATTGTGCAATATCATCTTAGCTGTGAGCTTAACATTTCCCTTTCCCAACACACTTAAGCTAACACCATTAGCTATTTCTACTACTTTGGGATTTGTAAAAGTTTCATAAACATTTAGGAGAGTAAAGTCATAGATCATATGGTCTGATGCTCCGGAATCAATAATCCAAAAGCACCAAGAACCATCTGATTTAGTACCTTTCATTGAAGCCGTTGTTGCTCGACTAACTTATGGCTCGTTCTGTTGGCTTTGGGTGTACACATTGATTTGCTGTTGCTATGAACTTAGTTGCATAAGGGCTTCCACCTGATGAGTGACCCATGACTCTGGTTCCTTGTAACTCGCAGAGTTAGCCACTGATGGTCTCCCTGTTCCCCAAGATGGTGAAAACCTGGTGGGAGTTGAACCATTTTGTTGGTGTGCCTCCTTAGAAGTTTAAAGCTGTTGTCAACAGAATGACCAACCTTCTTACAGTATTTACATGTTGGATGTGGTCTATAGGGAAAATGCTGTGTAGGTGGTCCTGAGTTCCTTCTGGCTATCAACCCAGATGAGTCTGAGGACAAAATGTGACTTCTTTGTTGTAAACTTTCTGAGGTTGGGGTAGATTGCTTGTTGAGAGAATGAACAAAGGGAGTGAGGGTTGAAGAGTTTGTTATCAAGGCAGATCCTTCGTTGTTTGGGTTCAAAACTGTAACCATCATGACCTTTAAGTCTACTTTCTTCTTGGCGGACTTCAGAAAAAACAGTATTTAGGTTAGATAAGGGTTTCATACCAAGAACTCTATGAATCAAGTTCCTTTTTTAGGTCATGCAAGAACCTGAAAATGCGTTTGACTTCTATAAATTGTTTGAACGAAAGAGCATCAACAGGTGATGTCCAAGAATGCTCTTCAAACATGTCAATCTGCTGTTATAGCATTGTAAGATTTGAATAGTATTTACTAACTGAGTTCTCTCCCTGACGTATGTCTTGTAGTTGTGATTTTAGTTCATAAATCTCTGAGACATTGTCTCTCTTTGAGTATAACTCCTTCGCAGCCTTCCAAATAGCTGCAGTTGTTGGATACAGGATGAAGTTATTACCTATATCCGGCAGCATATCAACCTTGACATGATCATAGAATTTTCTGAGCGCCACTGCCTATAACCAGCGTTAGTTGGCTCAGGAATTGGTTGATGACCATAATCATTCTTGTCTCATCCGATTATAAACATCTCGACTGCCTTGCTCCAGGGAAGATAGTTATTTTCCCATAAGTTTGTGGGCGGTAATCATGATACGATTACCATCGATAGAACTTGGCAGCTGAGCTTGAACTCCCTCAATTACTGTTCCACTAGGAACATCAGAAGTAGTTTCAGACGTTTCTGGGATGTCAGACATGGGAATAGCTCATTAAGAGTAGAAGTACGTGATACAGAAAGAACACGAGGGAGAAGAAGGCTTGTAGATGCAGAAGTGAGAAGGAAGAGAAAATAATTTCTGTCGCTGGTGATGTAGGAGAGAAGAAATGGAATTAGAGAGAAGAAGAAATTGGGAGACCTTTCCAGAAAACAGAAGGTAAAAGGAAAAAAATGGTCTTCGTAGATGTGACAAAGGAAGATGGCGGACAACTGAAATAATGTAAAGTAATCCTCCTTTATGGGGAAAGGAAATATTCACCTTGGGGAGTGAAAATCCGGAAGTAGAGGTACAAATTTTTTTCGAGATCCAAATTTAAATAATAGTGGAAGATGACAGATGGCTTCCACTCCTCAACAATATCCTTAGTGGGAGAGTACACGTGTTTTTGAACACGCGGACCAACCAGGTCCTTCCACGTGTACTTTTGAAAGAAATAACAACGAGAAAAAAATTTACTTCGTCTTCTTCCTCAACCTTCTTCTGCACAGAGTATTCTCCTTCCTTCTTCTGAAGCGTATGAAAAAAATTTTAGTTTAGGATCTGCAACAATCGTGCAGACTAAATTTTATTTGTTTATACCTCAAGCTCTGATACCATATAGAAATGGAAACTATCTCAGACAATAATAATGGTCAATTGAGAAGTAACAATAAGAAGAATGAATAGAATTGTAGGACTTTAAGGATGAAGCTGAAGATTGAAATCTTAAGATTTCAGATTATCATTCATGAGTTCACAAATAAACCTTTATATACACAGCAGTAGCCAACGACTACATTTCTCCTAGCCCAACGGTAACCTACATTTGAAATCAAATATATATACAAGTATTTATCTTACCTTCTATATATATATATATATATATATATATATATATATATATATATATACACTGTATTTCCTAAATATTTTAACTCCTAATATTTCTTCAATTCCTTATTACTTCAAGTAGTTAGCCACCAGTTTAGGATCAAGATCCTATTATATATTGCCTGGATAATTAATTACACCTCCAACCTGCTATCACAACGGTTCAATTACACGAATGGAGCCCTACCAACAAGCTATACCCCTCCATCCAAGTAATCAACAAAATTTGCAAAATTTAGGTCGGTCCTGGAAAAGTCAGTTTCCTGTTGGTGCCCGCCCTCCCCCGAACCCCCACCAAAATCACAACAGAGGTGTATATCCATGTATCCTAACAATGGAACACTTTAAACCAAGTGGCATTGCAATTCCTTGGCACCAATTGCAAAGAAACACTTCGAACAAAGTATGTGTAGCAAATATGCATTGGAAGCAACCATATCCAGTGTTAGTTTCTAGTCTTCCAAAACAATCAAACTAGTTTGCCTTTTACATTTGTTTGTAAATATTTCCATTTTAGGAATGCGTTCCTGTTGAACTATATCTTGTTTCTTTGATTACTAATACTTTCTGTTGGCATTAGTTTCACAGTTTTAGCTTTGTGTAGTGTTCTTCTCCCACAGATGCCATTGGTTATTTTGGCTGTGAGGTAACTTAAAATTTTCTGTTCATCCACTTATTCACCTTACAGATGCTCAAAATGTGGGAATCAATCTGAAGCTTCCTCAAAGACAGAGGACTTCTACGAGTTGGAGTTGAACATCAAGGGTTTGAAGAGTTTAGATGAAAGTTTAGATGATTATCTGAGTCCTGAAGAACTGAAAGGAGATAACCAGTACTTCTGCGCTTCATGTGCAACTCGGGTCAATGCTACTCGAAGGATTATGCTTCGCTCACTACCGCCTGTCCTTAACTTTCAGCTCAAGCGTTGCATTTTCCTTCCGAATGTATTCTTTCTCTTAATAAACATTGCATACATTGACACTTAAACATTTAACATCGTGAAGGGGTGCAGTTTTTGCTTCAACAATTCTGTATTAACAGGAAAATCCCTTTCTATGCTATATCATATCTTATCATGAAAGATGTTGGAAGCTTGTCTCTAGTTCTTGTATTAGTACTTGCATCCCTTTCCATAGTGATCATCACATAGGTAAAAAGTAGGCTTTTCAATCTACTGTAAGTTGTTGAATACCTTTTATTTTCCTTTTCCTTTTTGTGCATGCTGAATAGAACGCTAATCTTTTTCACAATAGCGAAATTAAGGGAAAAGTGGATTCTGTGCAGCATCTGCACTAGCTAAAACTTGGCTACTGATGAACTACATCGCGTGCTTAATTTACTTTGGCTTGGTCTTCTTGCCTTCACAGACCACAGGAAAAGAAAGACTTAGTTTTGCAGTTTTCTCTGATCTGAATATGTAGAAGAGGTCACTTCACAATTACTCGAGTATGTTGAGTCCTTTCCAGGGTTTCACTTGTCTTCTTGCCTTTGCAGACCACAATGAAGAAGAAAATTACTTCTCCATTTTCTTTCCCTCAGCAACTTAATATGGAAAGGAGGTTATCTGAGAGTTCTCGATGTGGATATGTCTATGACTTGTCAGCTGTTTTGATTCATAAAGGACCTGCTGTTAATAGTGGTCACTACATAGCCCATATAAAAGATGAGAGCACAGAGCAGTGGTGGGAATTTGATGATGAACAGGTATTAAGCTTAGGTGAACAGCCAAATGGCAGGGCTTCAAGCTGTGGTTCTAAATCGTCTCAACCTGAAGATTTTGACCAATCATACTCTTTTGGAATAACTGAAGTTTTCAGTGGGAAAAACATAGATATGTCTCAGATGCAGTCTTTAGATTCTGAAAGAGTTGATGAGGTGAAGACTTTCACATCAAGTGATGCGTATATGCTTATGTACGTTCGTCGGGTTTCTAAGAATGAATCTAAAATTTTAGGTTCTCAGAAAGTGGAAAATGGTGCTTCTGATTGTCCTCAAGATTTTGATCTCTCTCTTCCACCACATCTTGTCGATGAGGTAAAAAAATTGAATGCAAATTATCTCAATTCTTGCAAGCAGTACAAAGAGAAAAAGGAGTTTGAAATTAACCGTATAATGGAGCGACGAAATGAAGTACGGTCAGTTCTTTCTGTAGCTCCTGTTCATTCGCTTGATGAGAAATACTTCTGGATTTCTGCTGAGTGGCTTCGTCAATGGTCTGACAGCATTGTTGCAGTGTAAGTTCATGTTTCTCAAAGCCATTTTACGAAATGCTCAGGTATTCAGTGTATGTCCAGCATGTAGATTCTGGAGAATCAAGGATGCAATACATTTGATTTGTGTTGACTTTGCTAGCTACAGCATGAAGTTTGATAAATCTGGTAGTGGCAATTTTAGGGATTCTATGCTGCATCTTTCCATGTGATGTCTTGGGAATTTAAAGGCATATATGAATTTGCATCATTTCACTTAGAAGATAACATGGTTTTTCTACGAGGATGAGATGAGGATGCAGTTGCCTGATTCAGCTTTTCACTGCAATATTTTTTTTGGTTCTCTTTGCAGTAACATTGACAACACCTCCATACAGTGCTTACATGGAAAAGTGCCAGTTTCAAAAGTCAACATCATGAAACGTTTGTCACCTGCAGCCTGGACCATGATACTTTCTAAGGTACAAATTTATTTGGTTTGCTTCCCATTTATATTTGGCTAGATATAACAGGCTAGGTTTGCATCTTTTGCCATTAGATGTTTTGTTAGCTTCCTGCTGGTTTGTAGTGTTCCTGGAGTGAAATTATTATTCTTGCAGATTTCATATGATTATGTTCAACAATTTTCATAATTCTAATTGAATTGGCATCTGATGAAAGCTGAGCTTCAGTGGACCAATTAGGATAATACTGACACATGATGGGCTCATCCATCTTCAACAGATGTTAATTGGGATTGAGTGCAATCTGAAATCAGTATTTCATGGTTAACTTATTTTCCTAGCTTCAGATTGTATGAGATCTCATTTATAAGAGTTTTTTTCACTCAATCTTCAAATTTTTTTTTTTTGGAATTATTGCTCCCAAGTTACCACCAAGAACGCTTGTTCTTTTTCCCCTCTCAATATATTGAACTTCCCCTAGTCGAGTTTTTACTTGCTGGTCCAAAGCCCGGATAAAGGAGGGTTGCGTTAGGTTGACAGCTCGTATAAAACTTTTTCATTAAACATGATTATGGATCAAACAAGAAATTGTGCTAATGCTAGGTTGTTCTCCATAAGAAACGCACCGTATGTCCCGAATCCGGTGTCTCGGCAAGGACCGTTGCATCTGAAGGGCTTGGATGTATTGTCAAATAAGCAAGGGTCTCCATCCCATGGTCCAAATGCAACGACAATTGAGGTGGGACTGCTGCATCTTTTAGAGAACTTGGATGCGGTAAAAAATAACCAAGAGTTTTTAGACCGTAAGTTAGATACTTAGAGATGAAATAATATGTTAGGTAGGAGTATTAGACTAGGAATACAGAACATTGGAACTTAACGAGGAAGACAATAGAGATAATGGACGCTATGATGAGGAGAAAACTAAATATTTTATGTTTGCAAGTAACAAAGTGGATAAGTAAGAAAGTTTGGCCGGTGAACAAATCTTAAATTCTGATACACAGGAAGAATAAGACAAGGAATGGAGTTCGGATTATTATAGATGCCAAATTAAGAGACAGAGTAGTAGGTGTTATTAGGAAAGGAGATAGAATTATAACCCTTAGTTTGATGCTTGGCAGTGTTGTCAATAGTGCGAGGCGCATTATACCGCGACTGTCAAATTTTTATAGCGCGTAATGCATACACCCTACACGCATCCGAGGTGCATAGACAACTAATAAACTAAAATATTAAGTAACAACATAAACATAATATAAAATTTCATAATTGTCCAAAAAGTTTAAGCATAGATATAATTAAAGCATAGATAGAACATAAAAACAATTGTTCAAATTGTTCAAACTTCCAACATAGCTAAAACTAAAATAGTTCCGAATCATCAAACACAAAATCTTCATTTTCTTCATCCGTATGATCTTCTCCTTGTGAAGCTAGAAGATCAATTCTTCTTCTTCTTCTTCTTCTTCATCTACAAGAACACGAGAACTTCCGTTTACCGAACTTGAGCCTTCATCCCTAGCAACTATGGTGGATTTAGTGCCATAAACATGATCGTGAACACCGGCAGCCTTACTAATCGCGCTCCATCTCAATAATGAACCATCATCAAACACATAATTATCATCATAGTCTTCATCGTCCATTCTCCCAAGTAGCCATTCATTGCTATTATCAATTTCACTTAGGAGAATGGGATCAATCATGTCACGAAAATTAAGCCGGCGTCTTAAAACACGATTGTACTCGACAAACACCAAATCATTCAAACGGGTTTGTGCAAGCCTATTTCTCTTTTTGAAAGAAACACAAAGTGGGTAGGTTATAATTTCTAAAATGTGAAGTCATATGTACAAGTAAATGTAAAAGATTTACACAAAAAAAATAAATTTAAAAGCTGACTTGTTAAAAAACACTCCAATTCCTCTCATAGCCAGAGGCACTACAAGTTAGGCTAAGGACTTTAATTGCAAACTTTTGCAAATTTGGAGTTGAAGCACCATATGTAGCCCACCAATCACCTGTAATATTAGATTTAGAATGAACTTCACTTAGTTATATGTTATTAGATAATTAAATTGAGAGTAAAAGTGTTACATGGTGCTTTCATACTCCAACCATTTTTGTTCCAAAGAGATTTTCAGCCATTCGAGACATGGTAAGTTCATCACTAATCTTATCTTGAATATTAAGATCTTCAACCAACCTCTTAATGCAATCATACAAACCCTTCTTGATTTCATTATTTTGATTAATTTCGGGATGACTATAAAATATTTTACGATTCAAGTAATGGCCCGCCACATGTAATGGTTGATGCGATTGATCATTCCACCTTGCATCAATAATTTCAAAGGGTTCATTGTATTGGTCTTCGTTGCGATTAAATGCATTCATTATTGTTTCTTTAGCTCTATCAATGGTTTCATAAACATATCACATGGCTCGTTTTTTGTCACCATCTACAATGCTCAACACTTTAACAAAAGGACATGTCAATTTGAGAGCATATAAAACATTCCTCCAAAAAGCCTCATTAATCACAATGACAGCGATTCTTTTGCCGCCTGTTTCCTTACCCCATTGGCTGATCGACAATTCCTCACTAAGGAACATTTTTCTCAAATTATGTTTTTGCATATAAATAGACTTTAATGTAAGAAAAGATGTAGCAAACCTTGTGATGGCTGGCCTAAACAATTCTTTCTTTCCGGTGTATTTTCTCATCATATTAAGCACACCAATTCGGCTGTATATGAAACCACTCTAGGACATTGCCCGCTTAATTTCCCCTTTCACCCTAGGTATCTTGCCAATGTCCTCAAGCATCTAATCGATGCCATGTGCACCACATGGAGACCAATACAAGTGAGGTCTCTTAGCTTCTAACAAATTTCGTACTTCCTTATAATTAGAAGCGTTGTCGGTAACCACTTGAATGTCATTTTCTTCTCCAACATATTCAACTATGTCATCAAGCAACTTGAATAAGGCAGTTGCATCCTTTATGATGTCAGAAACATCAACAGACTTAACAAAAACATAACCTTTTTGAGAGTTCACCAAGAAATTGACAATCCCTCTTTGGGCAACCGAGTCCGCCACCCGTCGAACATAATAGAACAATCATACATTGCCCAATCTCACTTCATCAACTTCTTTAGTAAGGAAAGACACCCTCAACTCATGGTAGCTAGGAGGCTTCATTCCTGGGCCAAATTGCCATATTCCTTCAACGGCAACTTTGAAGCTTTCAACTTTGTAGCATTAAATGGAATTCCTGCACCGTAGAACCATTGGACAATATTTTGGCAAAGTTGATTAATGGTTTGTTGTTTGCCTTTTCTTGATTCCACAATTTTTTCAGCATTTGGAAAGAAGTATTTATCTATCAAACCTTTTGTTCTCGGCTTTTTCAGTCTGTTCGTGTTACTTCCAGCACTAGACTTTGTAGATTGATTTTCATCAAGCATCTCCCATTATTCCTCCTCTCCATCTCCAAATCCAACATCATCCAAATCTTTAATTCTAGTACTTAAGATAACTGCAATTTTATTTTCTTCCTTCTTCTTCATAAGTTTGATAATTTTCTCACGCACATGAACTGAACACTTAGCACACTTCAATGTGTTCCTTAAGCCACCAACTAAATGGTTTTTAACTCTAGTGACTGCCCCTTTCAACACCTTATCACAAAATTTACACTTAAATTCATATCTTTTATCACCAACTTGAGCAGCATATTTTCTTGCAGGATTAGATGTGGAAGTTTTTTCAGACATTTTTGAACCTTTTTTTTGATGACCTGCCAAACAGGAAAAAGACAGAAAGGTGCTGCTTTGTATATGAAGAGAGATAGATGGAGAAGATACTTTGAGAAACTTCTTAATGAATCAGTGGGGATGGCCTTGTATTGTGCGAGTTACGTAACTCTGAAAATGATAGCAACTTAACATATAGTAAGAGAATCCAATTGCCAAAGGTAGATGATGCTTTTAAAAAAAATAAAAAATGTTAAAGCGATTGGACCTGACGGTATTCCAATTAAGGCTTGGAAATACCTAAGGAAAGAAGGTATTATGTGGCTAACAGATCTTTTTAACAAGATTATGAAGACCGGTAAGATGCCTGACCAGTAGAAGAGAAGCACTTTAGTGCCTTTGCATTAAAACAAAGGAGATATCAAGATTATGCAAATATAGAGGAATTAAGTTAATGAGCCACACAATAAAGCTTTGGGAGCAGTGTTGTCTGTAGCGCTCGTAGTGCAAGATCAATCGGTATAAGGTCATGTAGCGTAGCAACCTCTTGGAAGCGCGGCCGAGGGCGCGCGAGGCGTGCGAGGCGCACGTAGCGCGGGCTTCAGTAATTTCAGTTTTTTAAAAATAGTAATTTCGGTTATTAAAATAAAAGAAAAGAAAAATTAAATAATAAAGTCTAAGCTTCAATCCCATAAAAAAAACTACCATCTAAAAAGAAAAGTCGACATCAAAAGTCGACGACATCCCGTTCTTAAAACAAAAAATTGACATCGCTATCTACCCCTTCTCTAACCACTGCCGGCACTACCACTCTCTGACGCCTTTAGTCACCACGGGCGCAGTCTCTTCTTCTTCTTGTACTCTCGATCTCTCTTCATATACAAAGCAGAGTACCCGATCAAGTTTTTGAGGGGACGCCAAACGACCAAAGCAGGTTCAGGTTCAAAAAAAAAGCAGGTTCAAGCCAGTAAAGTAAGTTCATATTAGTTTTGATTCTTGTTACTATCCTAAATATATTCCTCTAATTTACAAGTTTTTTCACGATCCTGTTTATGACACTAGATCCACCAAAGTTGCTAGAGATGAAGGTTCAAGTTCGGTAAATGCAAGTTCTCGTGCGCTTGTAGATGAAGAAGAAGAAGAAAATCATCTTCTGGCTTCAGATGGAGAAGATAATACGATGAAGAAAATGAAGATTTTGTGTTTGATGATTCGGAATTATTTTATTTTTAGCCATTTTGGAAGTTTGAACAATTGTTTTTAAGTTCTATCTATGTTTTAATTATATTTATGCTTAAAATTTTTGAACAATTATGAAAATTTTATTATGTTTATGTTGTTACCTAATATTTTTGTTTATTAGTTGTCTATGCGCCTCGGATGCATGTAGCGCGCGCTACGGAGCTACAAAAATTTGGCTGTCGCGCTACAGTGCCCATCGCGCTATTGACAACACTGTCTGGGAGCGAGTGATTGAGAAATGACTTCGCAAAAAGACTAATGTATTTGAAAATCAATTTGAGTCTATGTCGGAAATGTCAACGATGGAGGTTATTCATCTCTTGGGAAAATTAATCGAGAGATATCGAGAAAAGAAGCAACATGTGGTTTTTATTGACTTGGAAAAGACATATAATAAAGTCCCACGAGAGATCCTTTGGAGAGTGCTTGAAAATAAAGGTATTAGATTAGCATATATAGAAAATATCAAAGACATGTATGAGACTGCAATGAGAAACATAAAAACTCCAGGAGGACTAAGTTTAGAGTTCTACTACAGTGGGTTTACACCAAGGATTGAATATTAAGTCCATACTTATTTGCTTTAATCATAGATGAGCTCACTCGACACTTTCAATGCAGAGTTTCATGGAGCATGTCATTTGCGTATGACATTATGCTCGTAAATAAGACTAGTGAAGGAGTCAATGCTAAGTTGGAATATTGGCGAGAGACATTACATGTAAAAGGCTTTAAATTTAGTCGAAAGAAGACAGTATATGAAATTTAACTTTAGCAACAAATAATTGACATTGGAACCTCTTGTGAAACAGAGAGACTAAGAGATTCACCCGAGTGAGAGTTTTAGGTATTTAGTTTCTGTACTACATAAAGATAGAGGAATTGACAAAGATGTGCATCTGTAATTTTCGGCTGAGCCAAGATAGGAAGAAAACATATTTTTTCTTATTGATACAATGTCATCTTTACAATTGATTTATACAACAATCTTGCCTATCTATCCTCTAGTCAAAGTCTACTCTCATAAATACACCATTAAGCACCCATTTGATGCTCCAGCCGGTTTTGACCAACAATTCTCAACCATTATACTACAACATTTACTACACTAGATTGTCTCCTAAAATCAAGCTATCCCCTACAATCAAGCAATCATATTTACAACCATTGACTATTCATAAATGATACATTAAACAACATTATCTAGTCAAAGAAGAAGATAGGGCCGTTTGGCCATCTCAGCCGTGACTCACCGTGAGTCACTCCAACAGCATCACAGGGTACATGCAAGAAAGGTTAAAGTGGAGAAGTTCGTCATGTCTTCTTTGTGATGAGAAAGTACCTTTAAAGCTTAAAGAATTTTTACACGACAACAGTAAGACCCGCACTGTCACACGAGCTTGATGTTGGACAATCTCTTATGATCATGAACAGAAGATGTGAGTGACAGACATGAGAATGTTAAGATGGATATGTAGACATACAAGGAAGGATAAATAAGAAATGAACATATAAGGAGAAAGGTTGGGATGACTCCTATAGAAGAGAAGAGGAGGGAGTCAAGGTTAGGATAATCTGAGTATGAAAGGCGTCCTGCAGATGCACCTGTTAAGCGGCGCAAAACGTGGGAGAGGGATACCAAAGAAGACATAAGGAATGGTATAACTTATATGACAATTGAGGAGCATATGATCAGTGATAGAACACAGTGGAGAAAGTTGATTCATGTAACCGATGTTATATAGAAGGTATAAGATTTAAGTGAGAATTTTAGGCACTTAGTCCCGTTTCACGGTTGATATGATATGATATTTTTGACAGAGACGTATTCTAAAGACGCATATTAGCATTAGATACTAAGATACACAAAAGGAGGGTATGATTTAGACTACGAATCATAGAAAAAATAAATAAAGCACAAGAGAAATGATTGATCCATATTACCGACTCGACATAGTGGGAAAAATGTTTGAGTATGATTGTTTCTTTCAAATTATTGGATGGCTCTACACGTTCCATTGTTGTCACCACAAAGTATCAATGCTATATAGATAAATTTAAAGAACGTTCTGACGTACTGTTGAGATCCTTATCATCACTTTTGTAATTAAAATTGTATAAATATATCAATTTACATATGGTGCTTGATGCCTGGAATTGACAGTCCTGAAGACTACCAGCAAGTTAAACTTGCTTCAAAAACAAAAGAGGACTAGGAGATCCTAGCTTTTGCATAAGGAAATAGAGCAAAAAGCTGTCAGAGGGTGCAACTTAATTACATAGCAAGCAGCAAAGTCAAAAACTAACTAGGTAAGCTAGGCTGATATAGCTTTAGAAAAGATCCTGAAGTCTATACATAGATTACCAGCTAGTTCTCAGTTGTTTTTGCTTCTTCCGACACCAGCCCATGAGCTGATAAAAAGCTTTATAGTTTGAAGGATATCATTTGCTACATACCTCCGGTCTTTCCTCCATTGTTCATATAGTCTTTGGCTTCTTTCCCATCTAAAGCGTGCACGGTAGCAGAGAACCCAAAGGAAGCTATGTATTTATGTAATTTTGAGCTCTAGTGGTTTTATAAAAGCAACCAGTTCAGCATTCCTTTCCACTTGAATATTCTCTCTCTACACTTCATTTGCTCCATGACTGGATTCCACACATCACCATTTTAGGGACATTGAAAGAACAGGCGGCATAATCCTCCTGGTGTCTGTCACACAAGTCACATGTGTTACTTTGTATGAAATTCCTATTTAAAATTTGTCTTATATATTCATTGTCTTCTAACATGTTAGCCAAAGAATGATAGCATAGTATGGAAAATGATGTTTACACTAGACAATATTATCCCAATCCATAATGGGAGGTTTATTTCCATGTAACGTAGCTGCAATCTGATTGAAAATATGCCTGTCTAGTTTTCATCCTCTTGAGAAATAATTTTTACTTCTAATTTAGGATGACATACACAAATCAAGAAATGTTCCAAATATTTGTCGCTTAAAATTGGAACGACACGGAGAAGATTAGCATGACCCATGTGTAAGGAGATTCGTACCATCAAACTGCACCATTTATTTATTGTGTTAGTATGATCGAGGGTCATTCTAATGGCTCTAATTCTAATGGCTCTAACAATTAGTAATTGAATTGATCTATATCAAAGTTCCAATAAGTTCGAAACAGTTTGAAACGGGAAGTAGTATCACAAGGTTAACGTTTATCTCTGAATACAAATATGCCTTTGTAGTTTTGTGCATGCTCAAGAGAGTGCAACTTATAGGGGAGTTTCAGCATAAAATCGTTTTATCTGAAAGTAGTTCTCTGGAATCGTTCATAAGAGCTAAAGGAACCATGAAACGTTTTTATGCTTTATACATAATCAAAAAGTAGTTTTATAGCTTTATCTCAATCTATTTCACTGTTGTAGTTAATCCGTTGCATGATATATTTAGAATTGATGTTTTATCATGTCTATTCGAGTGCCTTTTGATCTTTTCTGTGTTGAAAGACATATTGTTGGTTATTTGATGATGATGCTGATGTATGAACCATAGTATGATGGAGGCTCAACACTTGGCAAGGATGACTATTGTATAGATTGCCTTCTCGAAGTTGCTCGTTCAGTGGTACGCGCTGATGATTATAGAGACAAAAGAGTGTTGATGAGAGAAATGGCTGAGGCAGCGCTTTCTGGCCAGTGCTACAATGATAAATTGTACTATGTATCCAAAGCATGGTAAGACCTAGGCCTTAATAAGCAGTGTACTTTTAGTTGGACATGCTTTGTCTCCCTTCTTTGTGGTTACAAGTATGCTGTTCAGCTTTATTGCTATCATAGTCATAGAAATACTCAGCTTAGCCAGACTGATGATTATTTTGATATTCTGCAGTTTGAGCTGGCTTTGGACCTTAATAAAAGTGCCCTGTTTTTGTAAAAAAAAAATGCAATTGTTGTTTTGTATGCTTATTAGATTATTTGTATATTGTTGTGTTAGGAACTAGTAATTGATGTCTAGGGTTCTATTTGTACTTGTTAACAAGGTAATATGATTTCTTATTGTTGGTGTGTTTTCCACATATCGTTGCTCTCTTATACTCGGGGTACTTATTATTCAAATTGGACTGACATTTGTGGACTTCACTTTGCAGGTTGCAACACTGGTTGCGCAAAAAGAACGTGGATGCACCTAGTGAAGCTGATGCTGGACCTACTGCTTTAATCAGGTGCGAACATGGGCGACTTTTGCCGGAACTGGCAGATGGTGCTAAGCGTGTGCTGATTCCTGAGACTCTTTGGAATTTCTTTCGTCAAAGTGCGTTGGTTGTTAAGCCGGATGATATGAAGGGTTGTGCACCTTTCTTTTCAGACTCTGAGCCTTGCGCAGAATGCAGTACAAAAGTTACTAATGATGCTAACTTGGAGGACAATCTAAGGTCATCTAAGTATCCGTAAGTGAAGTATTGTTGTTTCTTTGCCCTGTATCTAATATTACTTCTCTGGTTTGCAGGGAATATAAATTGAGACAAAAACGAATTCATGAGAAATTAGCCTCAGGAAGAAGTATAGCAATTGATCCATGCAGCAGATACTACTTGTTGCCCTCCTCATGGCTTTCTGATTGGAAAACCTATATCAATTCAACTACAAAGAATTCAGTTGCTTCAGAACCTGAAAAACTTGACAGAATCATGGATTCACTTGTGTGTGAAAAGGTGTCCCTCTTAGTTTTCAGAACTAGGTCATTTATTTATTGATTATTCCATGTTTTTTTGTCCTTTTCTTCCTTTTTTGCTGTTAGTATCTTTTCTCCTCCGCTCTTGATTGTTACATATAAGATTTGTATGACCTGTTACAGCCATAGTTGTGTTTCTGAACTCCTTTTCTCCATGGCATAAGAAGCTTTTTACTCTCTGAAGGATATCCTTTCTTTTGTCCAACACGAAAATTGTGCTCTTTCCTACTAATTGATGAGTTGGTTGTCACACTGGTATGCATATTTCTCTTGATGTGTGGAACATCTGAAATCCAGATTGTGTGGATTAAGCATATTTCTCGTGGAGTGGCATAATAAGGGTATTTCCATATATATATATATATATATATATATCTGTGTGTGTGTGTGTGTGTATTTCTTAATCTTTATTGTTTTGAACCAGCATGCAAGGCTTGTAGAAAAAGCACCTGACCTAATTTATAGGCGTGGAATGATTCTACAGAAGGCTCCAAATGTAAGTACTGCCATCCTTTGAAGAAATTCTCGACCTTAACCCTGGATTCGTTGCCTGAATACATGAGTTATTTTGCTGGCATGTTAGGTTGTTTATCTGTTGTTTCGTAAAACTTTAGATTTA
The DNA here is from genome assembly GCA_036186865.1 of Eustoma russellianum. Classification (NCBI taxonomy): domain Eukaryota; kingdom Viridiplantae; phylum Streptophyta; class Magnoliopsida; order Gentianales; family Gentianaceae; genus Eustoma; species Eustoma russellianum. Next base: position 30,619,676 of record AP025063.1, read on the forward strand.
AATTCTCAAGTGTTGCTAGTTTTGTGCTCAAGATAGTTTAGACCCAGAAAAGAAAAAGAAAAAACTTTCGTACTTTTGCCATATGAATCAAGCGCTATTGTTTCAACTAAGTTTATCTCTGTGTATTTTTAGGAGCAAAACATTTGTTTTGCAAAACCCAGACAGAGAAAAAGTAGTCTGATATCTATTGTGAATGCAATTGAAATAAATCTCCTAATTCTTATGTCATGCATGAAGAGACTGATTATGATTGTTACGGGGTCACAACTACATGCTTAACTGCTCACTGATTAATGCTTGCTCTTGTTTTTCTTTTCCTTCTTTGTCACATTAGGCAGATGCACTAACTATCCTTCCAGAAGATGAGTGGAGACTGTTCTGTGAAGATTGGGGTGGTGTAGAAGCCAAAGGAATCCTGGCTGAGGTTGAGACTAGTGTTTGTTCAGAAGAGAATTTGCTTGGATCCTGTAAAGAGATATCAACTTCTGAGGCGAATACGAGTGTAAATGACGAAGAAAACAATGGGGAATCTCAAAGGCCCATCCTAAGAACTTCTCCAGGGGTAAACACATTTTTGCACCAGTTTCCTTTCTGCTTAAGTATGTATGGATTTGAAACATCTGTGTTTTTAATCCTTCTTTCTTGTGCATAAGTAGAAAGTTCCATTTATAATTTAGAATGTAACATTTTAAATTATCCATCATCATTTACAATGCACCAGCAAAACAACTTGTACATGTTATTTGTGTTTGATTGTAAATGTCTGTCGAAAGTAAAGAGGAAGGGTCGTTGCGCCTTATAGCAGAGACCGTGGAGTAGTACTATGGATAATAAATGATCCATTGATCGTCATATAATGCTAATTTTATTCTACTCCCTTCCTCTCTCTCTCTCTCTCTCTCTCTCTCTCTCTCTCTCTCTCTCTCT
>AP025063.1:30624581-30734370 GCA_036186865.1 Eustoma russellianum
TCTTTTTTTCTTGTATTTTCTGATCTCCCCATGTTCTCCCCTCTCCCTATAGCTGCTTCCTCTCGTCTTGACATTGCATGAATTTGTTATGAATGCTTTGGTGGAAACGTTGCATGAATTTGTTATAAATGCTTACCACTGGAGATCAGGGATGAACAGCTAAGATTGATCAGCAACTCTGTTATTGTCCTTCCTGGTAGTTTTATGTCTGCATTTTTGTTTCTAGATTGCATGAGAGTTGTCCTTAGAAGAATGATATCCGCAAGGAGTTATCCTCTTGCAAGGCTCCAAGTGTTATCCTTTAGTAAGGCTCCAAGAGTATCCCTTAGCAAGATGACTTTGAATTTCTATCTTTTAAATAATAGTCGTTATCTGAATTGTAATCTGGAGCCTATTTATTTAAGAAGCCTAATGTGAATAAAACGTTAAGTTGGATTTTGTCAAATTTCCTTCTTTTTCTTGAGAGAACGAGAGGGATAGAGAAGGACAGATCTGCAAGGCAGAGTGAGGTCAACTATCACCATAGGTTTGAGCAAGGCTCGGCACTAGGTCTTAATTTCAGGTCGATAACAGAAATAGAGGGATAGTGAAGGACGAATCTGCAAGGTAGATTGAGTTCAACTATCACCATAGGTTTGAGCGCTCGACTGACGGTGAGTGGGAGGAAAGGTTACATCTAACCCATGACTAGGTCCTAGTCTCATGTCCATGCAGAAAACCTTTTGTGACTATAGTAGCATCTTTTGGAAAAAAGTAAACAGACTCTTCTGAAAATGGAAGCTTGTGTTCACTACCGAAAAGTTTGAGCAAATTGTCTAGAATTAAATCTTTTTTTTAAGAGTCTAGAATTAAATCAAAAGATAGCCTCATGAATTTTGCATATAGGAACACACATTAGTCAATTGTGGCTATAAACGCTTTTACTTTTCAAAATGGATGGCTTGCTTTCAACTTTGTTTATTTTGTTAACTTAACTTTTACCAATTTTGCTTATTTTGTTCACATAGCTTTTACATATAAACATGTGTAATATTTGCCTATAAATAGGCTAGTGTCTTCAACATTTTAATATACCTCCAGAAAAGAATTCTAAGACTCTAAAACAAGAGCATTAAGTATTGAGCAAAACTTTATGTTCTATTTTCTTCTTCTTTCAATTTTTAAACATTTTATCAGTTTAAATTTCTTCAAATTGGTATCAAAGCTAGAAAGTTTTAGATGGAAAAAGAGAGAGTTATCTAACCTTGTCAAGTTTTAATTTTTGATAGTAAAAACAACTTTGATCAATATATTATACTTATAAGAGATTTTTTTGAAGTTCTAGGATGTCTAAGAAAATAGATTTTACATTCTAGACGCGATCAAAAAATTAAGTAACGAGGAAGCCAAAGCTTTGGAGACTCGATATTATCTTAACAACATAGTCGAGTTATCGGTATTAAACAAATTTATGAGTACCAAGTCTGCAAAAGTGGCTTGGAGAATTCTTCTGAATAGCAATAGAGGAAACAACAAAGTAAAAAAAGTTTGCTTACAAGAATTCTAGAGATAGTTTGAAATGGCTCAAATAAAAACAATATTGCATTAATATCCAAGGTACGTGATATTGGTGGAAAATAAGCGCCAACGATGAAGTCATCACTGAGGCCAATTTGTCCAAAAAATTCTCATATCTTTGACTCTAAAGTTTCACATGAAGAAAATAGTCATTGAAGCTACCAAGTTTCTTGACAAAATGTATTGATCAATTAGAAGGTGAATTACTATAATATGAAATCTCACTAGATCATATATTATAGAGGAAGCATTGCAAGCTAATACAATTGTGTTGAAAATAGCTGTTATGTTTTTGTTTTTTTATTCTTAGAAATTATAGCCGTTGTCTAACGGCTCTTTCCTTTTTCTATTTTTCTATTACTAGCAAACTGTAGGTATAAATATGTAAGGGTTCTCAACTTGTAATTTATCTCGGTGCACTTTCTCTGTTGAATAATATTTGAGTACATTTTGTTGTTCAATCTGTCTTTGTATTATTTTCCATATGGTATCAGAGCCTAGGGCAATAACCCTCCATCTAATACTCTTGATCAGTGAATCAAGCCTATATCTGTTCCAGAGCACTGTAATATTTTGTCCAGAATCACCAAAGGAAGAATCTATTGTTTTTTGGTGAAATATTCAACCAGTATCAAAAATCTGGTTTCTCTGAGGGCCAGGCTTCAGCAAAGAAGACGAATCTGGCAGAAAGAAGGAAAGGAGGAAAATAGAGTGGAGGAAGAAATAGAGGAAGACGAAAGTGTAGAATAAAATAAGTGTTTTTTGGGTTTTTTGGAGACGAAAGTGGAGAATAAAATAAGTGTTTTCGGTTTCCATGAATTGCTGAATAAAATAAAATTTCGAGCATTCTAGAAAGGAGGTACAATAAACAGCTGTCTTGAAATCCATATCTCAATTTCTTAAAATATCTCACGTGTGTGGTTGCATGGGATACACGTGGATTCCACTACCAAATTTTTTCAAATCTTCCCGTATACACTTCGTCTTGCGAACATTTCACTTCATATCTTCTGATTTGTTTTTCTAGCAAAGTTTTCTTCTTCTTCTGGTCTCTAACATTTAGCCATCTTTTTCAACCTACGGTTCCTACAACATCTGTCTTATACTCATAATCAGCTACATATATTCAATATGTCTGCAACTTCAACTCCATCTTCTGTTCCTCGTAGGACAGAAACCTCAGAAATTACCACAGGACCATCTTCCGGTCCTGTTCCAACCTCAAATATGCTTGATAGTAAATCAGTAATGGTTACTAATCTGAAACTTACTGGCCACAATTACCTAGCCCGGAGCAAAGCGGTAGAAATGTTTGTCATGGGCCGGGGAAAGGATGACTATCTCTATGGGCACATGCAGATACCATCCTCAACAGATCCGCTGTTTAGACAGTGGAAAACTGAAAATGCAATGATAATGTCTTGGTTGATTAGCTCAATGACTCCAGAAAGTGGTAATAACTTTATTTTGTACACTAATGCTGCAGACATATGGAAAGCTGCTAAGGAACTATATTCGCAGACGGATAATGTAGCAGAAATTTATGAACTTGAGACTCAGGTAAATGAGATAAAGCAAGGTGAACAATCTGTAAGTACATATTACTCCCAGCTTACTTTGCTTTGGCAGCAAATAGACACCTATGAGACTCATAATTGGGGATTGCCTGCAGATGCTATTGCATTTAAGAAGTTTATTGAGACAAAAAGGGTATTTTGTTTTTTACAAGGTCTTCACAAAGACTTTGATGCAGTAAGAAGTAGACTATTAGGAACCAAACCTTTTCCTACACTAAATGCTGCATTTTCTGAGGTTAGATTAGAGGAATCACGGATTAAAGTTATGATGGGTAGTTCTCATCTAAATACTGATGTGTCTGGATCAACATTAGCCATGCAAGGGCCTAGTTCTGAAAATATAACTGCTGTATCTACTGTTAGAGGGTCAACTCAGGGAGAAAAGTCTCAAAGTGGAAGACCTTACTGTAAATTCTGTAATCGTCCAGGTCATACTTTTGAAACTTGTTATAGTAGACCTGATGCTAAGGTTCAAAGGCCACATTCTAAGTCTTTTGGTAATAACTGGAAAAATAATCAAAAATGGCGCAATAATAACAATTCAAATTGGAGACTACCCACTTCTGATAACTGGAGTAATAATAAGAATCAAGGATACATGGCACATATGGTACAAAATGATTATGGTCAGTCATGATCTGGTCAATCTGGGTTCAATCAGTCAGCAATTCAACAACTGGACACCTTATTCAAATTACTTGGACAACAACAAGGTGACAAACCTCCTACTCAATCTGAGACATCTACCTCAACCATTTCAGTTGCTACCATGGCTCAAGCAGGTACTTATAGCTCATCTGATTCAATTTTTTGGATTGTTGACTCAGGAGCGTCTGATCATATGACATATAAAAGGGAACTTAATAATTACAAATGTTTTTCAGAACCTAAGTATGTTCAAGTAGCTACTGGTGTTAAAATTCAAATAATAGGCAAGGGTGATTTCATCTTCAATAACAAGGTTAAATTATTAAATGTTTTGTACATTCCTGATCTGAATTTTAATTTGATATCCGTTAGAAAATTTACTATGGATAATATGTGCATTGCCTCCTTCTCACCCTCTGAAGTTCTATTTCAGGAGACATCTTTGGGGGAGAAGATTGGCAATGCTAGAGTCCTCAAGGGTCTCTATGTTTTGGAAACCATAGTAGAATCCAGAAACGTATGCTGTGTTGCTAATGCTATGGCTACAAATGGAACTTCTGGAGGTGTTTCTAAGGATCATATTTTGTTATGGCATTATAGACTAGGACATCCTAGTTTTTTGTATCTTAGGAAGATTATGCCTAAGTTATTTATAAACACCGATCCATATTGTATTAACTGTGATTTTTGTGAAATGGCAAAAAGAACCAGGGCTGTTTATCCTGCAAGAATGTATGTTCCAGCATTTGCATTTAATTTAATACATTCAGACATCTGGGGTCCTTCAAGGGTAAGTAATATTAATGGTGCAAGGTGGTTTATTTCCTTTGTTGATGATCATACACGAACTACTTGGGTGTTTCTGATGAAACACAAGTCAGAAGCAGGTAAAATAATACAGAATTTTATAATTTTTGTTCAAAATCAGTTTAATATTACTATAAAAACCCTTAGATCTGATAATGGTCTTGAATATTTAGATAAAAATGTTCAGAGTTTTCTTACTGGGCTTGGCATTTACCATCAGACTACTTGTACATATACACCTCAGCAAAATGGGGTGGCAGAAAGGAAAAATAGACATTTACTAGAAGTTACTAGGGCCATTATGTTTGCTAAAAATGTTCCTAGTTTCTATTGGAGGAAAGCAGTATTGACTGCAACTTATCTTACCAATAGATTACCTTCCAGGGTACTTTCTTTTCAAATACCTGTTAATATTCTTAAGCAGTGCTATCCTTCATCTCATTTGATATCCATGTTACCTGCTAAGGTTTTTTGTGCTTTCGTATATATTCCTGCTCATATGAGGGGAAAACTAGAAAGTAGAGCAATCAAATGTATTTTTTATTGGATATTCAAATTCTCAAAAAGGATATAAATGTTATGAGCCACACTCAAAAAAGGTCTATATTACTTTAAATGTAAAAATTGATGAGCATTCTGCATTCTATAATAAATCATCACATGTTGCATGGAATACACATCCATATGATTTCTGGAGTATTATAGATATCTCATCAAGTACTAACTCCACAAATGAGTATCCTACTATGAGGATATCATCTTCTATGGATAGTATTACAGGCATGGAAGAACAAGCTGCAGAACACAGGGGGAGCCAACATCTGGTCCAGCCTATCACTAAGGTATATCAAAGGCGAAAACACAATCAAGTTGTACAAACATCAGGTAAACAACAACCTGATATACACAAGGAAGATCAGAGTGTAAAACAGTCAGGGCTTAATGAAGCTATTACTAATCAGGATTCAGTGCCGGAATCACATTATATTGATTCTGTTTTTGATGATAGACCTATTGCAGTACGAAAAGGGGTAAGAGAGTGTACTAAACATCCTATTAGTAAGTTTGTCCCATATGCTGCATTAACTCCTTCATTTTATGCATTTACTTCTTCTCTTGATACTCATAGAATACCTAATAACGTTCACGAAGCATTGAATGATCCAGTATGGTGTGCAGCTGTTAAGGATGAAATGGATGCATTGATTAAGAATAAGACCTGGATCCTAGTTGATAGATTAAAATCAATGAAAACAGTTGGTTGTAAATGGGTGTTTTCTATTAAATATAACTCAGATGGAACTATTAGTAGATATAAGGCAAGACTTGTGGCAAAGGACTTTACTCAAACACATAGTATTGATTTTCTGGAAACATTTGCCCCAGTTGCTAAACTGAATACTATTAGAATCATTTTTTCTATTGCTGTCAATCTTGATTGGAAGATGTTTCAATTAGATATCAAGAATGCATTCTTAAATGGTGATCTTCATGAAGATGTGTTTATGGATGTTCCTCCTGGTTTTATTACCTCTACTAATAACAATAAGGTTTGTAAATTAACGAAGTCTTTATATGGTCTTAAACAGTCACCTAGGGAGTGGTTTAGAAAATTTGCAAATGTAGTGATTAATTATGGTTTTACACAAACACACAGCGATCACACTTTATTTGTAAAAGGTTTAGGCTCTACAAACCTTACTGTCTTGATTGTATATGTTGACGACATAATATTAACTGGAAATGATGAGCAAGGTATGCAGGATATTAAGAAACTGTTAGCTTCTACCTTTGAATTAAAGGATTTAGGACAATTAAAGTATTTTTTGGGTATGGAAGTTGTAAGAACTGCTGATGGTATTTGTATATCTCAAAGGAAATATGTAGTTGACTTACTTTCTGAAGCCGGAATGCTAGGATGCAAACCTGCTATTACTCCTGTTGATGCATGTACTACGTTAACTCTTGTTAATACGAATACTAATGAAATCACTGATAAACAGAGTTATCAAATACTTGTTGGAAAGTTAATTTATTTATCGCATACTAGACCTGCTATTTGTTATGCTGCTATTTGTTATGCTGTGAGTTATGTCAGTCAATTTATGCATAAACCCACATCTCATCATCTTAAAGCTGCAATGAGGATTCTTAGGTATCTAAAAGGAGGTCCAGGACAAGGTATGTTTTTCCGGAAGACTGAAGATAGAGGTTTAACTGTATATACATATGCTGACTGGGGTTCATCATTGGATATGCGATCGACTACTGGGTATGGGACATTCTTGTGGGGAAATCTCGTTACTTGGAAGAGTAAGAAGCAGTCTGTAGTATCAAGAAGTAGTGCCGAAGTAGAACTGAGGGCCTTGGCATTGGGACTTTGTGAAGGTCTTTGGATTAACAGAGTTATAAAAGATCTGGGATTATGTGTGATGAAGCCTATTCATATATACTGTGATAATATTTCAGCCATTCATATGATTGCAATCCCATACAGCATGACAAATCAAAGCATATTGAAATTGATCGGCACTTTATTCGGAAAAAAATTGAGGATCAGATCATAAAGATCTAGCATGTGCCATCAAGATTACAAGTTGCTGATATATGGACTAAACCAGTTACTGTAAAGATCTTTCACAATCTTCTTAGCAAGCTTGGTTGTATTAATATCTACAACAAGCTTGAGGGAGAGTGTTGAAAATAGCTGTTATGTTTTTGTTTTTTTATTCTTAGAAATTATAGCCGTTGTCTAACGGCTCTTTCCTTTTTCTATTTTTCTATTACTAACAAACTGTAGGTATAAATATGTAAGGGTTCTCAACTTGTAATTTATCCCGGTGCACTTTCTCTGTTGAATAATATTTGAGTACATTTTGTTGTTCAATCTGTCTTTGTATTATTTTCCATAAATTGTTCTGTAAGATCAAAGGGAGTCTGCAAATCATGCTGAATCCAGTCAGCGTGGTCAAAGTTTTTGAGACAGGGCGTAGCCAAGGAAGAGGTCGTGGTAGTGGCAGTTTTAGTTACTAGCGAAATCGTGTTTTTGATAAAGATGATCAAAAACGATTTTTAAAAAGACAAAAAATCCAATGTTTTGTTTGCAAAAAGTTATGAACATAGTCAAAGTTGTTTGTATAAGAAAAGTTCAGAAATGCATGTAAAAGTGGCTGAAAATAACAACACAAATCCTAAGACATTATTTTTGGTTGATTCAAGTATTGAAAACAAAACAAAAAATAATTGGATTTTGGATTCTGTTTGCAACAATCATATATGTAGAGATAAAGAAATGTTTAGAGATTTAGATACTTCTGTGAAATCTGGACAGAATTCTGAGGTACCTTTCTTGGTAACAGCATGATTGCCATTAGTTTGAAAGATGGTTCTTCTAATTTTACCTCTAACGTATTGTATGTACCAAGTTTACATTTTAATTTATTGAGCATTGGACAGTTATCTCTGAAAGGCTACAACATAGTCTTTGTTGACGGAGTTTGCACAGTAAGTGATCCGTGGAGAAGACTAATTGCAAAAGTAAACATGAATAGTAGTCGTTTGTTTTTGCTACCAATCAACTGTGTCGATTTACCTTTCTTTAATTCTGTGACATATGGTGATACATGGCTATGACATTTGAGATTTGTACACTTAAATTTTGGATTTTTGAAGTTTCTTGTCAGGAATAAATCTGTTGTAGAATTCGTAGAGATTGACTTTCCATAGAAAATTTGTCAGGAATAAATCTGTTGTAGAATTCGTAGAGATTGACTTTCCATAGAAAGTTTGTCAGAAATGTACTCGTTTTCGAAGAATAAGTCCTAGAGTACACTACTGGAGTTTATTCATTCAGACTTCTATGTGGAAGTGCCTACAAATGATGGTTGTAAGCATATCACAACTTTCATTGATGATTTCAGTCGGAAAGCTTGGGCATATTTTCATTTAAACAAATCTAGCTCATGTGATACACTCAAAAGTTTCAAAATGTACACTAAAAAACAAAGTGGTTTGTAATCAAAACTTTGAGGACAAACAGAGGAACTGAGTATACTCTCTGTGATGATTATCTAGAGAGAAATGACATTAAACATCTAATGCTAGCGAAATATATACCTTAACAAAATAGGGTGGCAGAAAGCAAAAAAACATATCAGGCATAAACATGGTAGGTTAATGGTGCATTCAAAGATATTACCAAAATTATTTTGGATCGAGGTCGTTGCTTGTGCTGTATATATCTTGAACAAGTGTCCTACAAAGAGCATGATAGAAGGAAAAACTCCTTACGAGGTATGAGAACCAAATATTTGACATTTAAAATTATTTGGTTTTACCGCTTATGCTCATGTTCCTGATGTTTTAATGAAGAAATTGGATGATAAATGTGAAAAATGTGTTTTTATTGGATATTCTCATGAAACAAAAGGATATAAACTTTATAATTATATTATCCAAAAAGTAGTTATCGGTCAAGATGTCATTTATGAAGACATAGATGGTTGGGATTTGATAGAAAGAGTTTGAGAAAACATAAAATTATTCACTTTTGCTGAATGTTGGTTCTTCGTATACAGGAACCATAACCACCAAGGGAGAAAATTGTATCTACACCATCATTGGAGTTGCCCGCGACGAGTGAGGCGAACTTAGCCGGATTACGGAATTGTGAAATTAACAATGACGATGAACTACCTGATAAAGAAGTTGTGACTTTTGCCTTATTTGTAGATTGTGCTCCATTAATATTCAAAGAAGCATTCAGAAATGATCATAAGATTCATGCTATTGAGAAAAATAATACATGACAACTATACATGATAATTGACTAATCTTCCACTAGAAAAGAAATCCATTGGAGTCAAATGGGTGTACAAGACAAAGTAGAAGAAAATAGAGAGATTGACCGATTTAAAGCGAGACTTGTTGCAAAATGATCCAAACAGAAGGCAGATATTGATTATTTTAAGGTCTTTGCTCCTGTTGCTAGACTTGACACGGTTTGTATGATTATTTCTTTTGCTGCACAAAGTGCATAAAAAATTTACCAAATGATTATCAAATTTGCTTCCTTAAACAGAGTTCTATAAGAGGAAGTTTATGTTAATAAATCAAATGGGCATATTGTCAAAGTGCAAGAAAGTAAGGTCTACCGATTGAAAAGGACTTTGTATGGACTGAAACAAGCTCCACGAGCATGGTATAATCGTATCGATTCTTATTTCATCAATATGGTTTCAAAGATGTCCATATGAGCATACTTTATATGTGAAATATGTTAGTGTATGTGCCCTAGGCCATGATTTGGATATTTATATTATACATTTATTATTAATAAAAGAGGTTTTATTATCATTATTGTTGATTAGTATGTTACACAATTTTGATATATGTCCCTGATTCATTATTGTTATAGAGATAAAATAATTTATAATCAGTATGAGTATTGATTTGATAATCATGAGATGATTATGTGTATGGTGATACAAATCAATTTCATAGATACTTGTTAGAGAACAGTGTATTGGATAGACCCATCATGAGATTACTACATGGATTAACGTCATAAGTAAATCTCATGATAGTCATGTTTTAATCCTTTGACTTGAGATTGTCATAGTTTTCAACATAAGGACTATTATATTTTGACATGATCAAACGTTATCCGTAACTGGATAATAATAAAGGTCATGATTGAATGTGATAGAAATTATGTAGAGGATATTGAACAATTAAGATAGAATTTGTCCTTCTCTTTTGAGAGAGATATCTTTGGGCCCCTCGATTAGTGAGACTGTGAAATGCATGGTCGTGCTCAAATGAATTGATAGTGTGATCAATATCATTTGTTTTATCAGTCTACTTAGAGATCGAGTAATCATATGTTTGAACAATATAAGTATGACGCTGACCATGACTTATGTTCAAACTAGATACCGTGTGACAAAGGGATTAATGCATGTGTTATTATTAGGCTAGTTGGACTGTACTCGTATTAATTGGGTAGTCGTAATGCCTTGCTAGAGGCCAATTACGACTTGTTGGTTTAATAGAGATTTAATCAACTGCCAATTAATATGGGCCTATCGGGTCACACACAAGAATGCGTATGGCTGAGATTAATAATATTAATAATATTAATATTGGATATTAATTATTATTATTATTATTATTATTATCGTTTTTAATATTAATAATATTAATATTGGATGTTAAATATTATTATTATTATTATTATTATTATTATTATTATTATTATTATTATTATTATTATTATTATTATTATTATTATTATTATTTTCGTTTTTACATACACACACACACACACTCTTATATCATCGTATAATAACAACAGAATCCATATTTGATATGGATTTTGATTGATTTTATCTAATCCTAACAGAATCCATTTTTGGTACGGATTATGATAGGCATTAACCAATCCGATTTGGAATCGGATTTTGATATCTATATATATGCATATAGCATGGTGTGTCTCGTACACCACACTACAACAGAAAAACAAAAAACAACAGAAAACCCTAGAGCTGTTTTTGGAGAAAAGCGAGTTCTCTCAGCCGCGCCGTTCAAGAGCTAGCTCTCCGGGCGGAAGCGTTCGTGTGGATACCGACAGAGGGTGATCGTGTCATCGCGCCTCCTACGTTCGCACGTTCTACGTCTGTAGATTTCGAATCTACATAGGTATGGTTTTTGATTTCTTTCATCGAATTAAACGAACAACATGGATCCTTGGTAAGAAATCGGAGATCAAGTTTTGTTCTCCGCTGCGCGTTTTTGCAGTGATCTTGTCGGATTTCCTAACAAAATATTCTGATCGAGGAGATGTTATTGTATGCTTATACGTTGATGATCTTGTTTTTACCGGTAACAATATGGAAATGATTTTTGAGTTCTGGGAGGTTATGAAGTCATTTTTGAAATGACAGATCTTGTTCTAATGTCTTACTTTCTTGGTTTGGAAGTTTATCAAATAGATGGTGGAATATTCATTGTACAGAAGAAATATGGTGGTGATATTTCTCAAAAATGCAAAATCCATCTTAATGCCAGTTGAAGAAAAGTTGAAGTTAACAAAAGATGCTAATGGTGAGCTAGTTGATCCTACATACTTCTATAGATTAGATGGAAACTTGAGATATTTGACTGCGACTAAGCCATATATAATATATGGTGTTGGACTTATCAATTGTTTCATGGAGTCACCGCGTCAATCACATTTACAATCAGCTAAACAGATTTTGAGATATGTCTCAAGCATACAAAGTCATGATATATTCTATTCTTGTGCTAATGATATTTCTCTTCTGGGATACACAGACAGCGATTGAGCTGGTGACACCATAGAAAGGAAAAACACATTAGATTGGGATCCGACGTTTTCTCATGGTCTTCAAAGAAACAATAAGTGGTGGCTTTATCTACAGCTAAAGCAGTGTATATAGCAATATCAAACAGTGTTACTCAACCGCTATGGCTTAGACGGATTTTTGGTATTCTACGTCATGAACAAAGTTTAACAAACAAAGATTTATTGTGATAACAAATCATCAATTGAGTTATCAAATAACTCAGTGTTTCATAGACGAAGCAAACACATCGATATCAAGGTTCAGTTCATTCGTGACCTAGTTCGTGAATAAGCGATTGCCATTGATTATTGTCCAACTGAAGAACAATTTGTAGATATTTTTACAAAGACATCGAAGACAAATTCATTTATCAAGCTGAAGAAAATGTTTGGAATGATCAAGTTTGAAGATTTTGATTTAAGAAAGGCAATATAGAATTAAACCAAAAGATAGACTCATGAATTTTGCACATGCGAACACACATTAGTCCATCATGGCTACATATGCTTTTACTTTCCAAAATGGGTAGCTTGTAGTTTCAACTTTGCTTATTTTGTTCACGTAGCTTTTACCAAATTTGCTTATTTTGTTCACATAGCTTTTTGCATATAAACATGTGTATTATTTGTCTATAAATAGGCCAGTGGCTTCAAAATCATAATACACCTCCAGAAAACAATTCTAAGACTCTAAGATAAGAGCATTGAGTATTGAGCAAAGCTTTGTGTTTTATTTTTTCCTTCTTTTAATTTCTTAAACATTTTATCCATATAAATTCCTTCAAATTGGAATAGAAATTTAGTCTGAGTTTCTCATCAAATAAAGGGGCTTTATGAAAAATCAACTTTCAATATATTGTTATAGTACCAGCTGGTGAAACAACTTGCATTGATTACCTAGAATACACCAGCTTTCCTCCAATTTCCTTCTCAGATGCACTGACTAATCTGCCACATGCAAAGTAGGCCTGATGCAGGGACTTTTTTCTTCCTATGAAAATGGAAAACCCTGTTCAAATGCGTCCATGTCAATGGATTCTTTTTCATTTTGAATTTATCCTGATATGCAATGCTTAATGTACACAATACTTGATATATGCATAAGAAATGTTGCTTCACTTCGAGCTTTGCCAACTGATTCTCATAACCATTTCCTTTGTCACTTCCTAAACTCATTAAGATTTTCACCTAATGCCTTGTATATCACTTGACACTGATTTTCCAAATGTATGTGTATAGATATATATTTTCCTCAGGAACTTACTGTCTGCAACATAAATCATGCAAACGACTACGGGAACTCTAAATTTTTCATTTTTTTTCTTAATGTATTTTTTAACAAGTGCCATCTTTTACTGAATAGATGATCTGATTTGCAAGTAGAATAATATGTTGAATTTTTTGCATACCATTTGAAAATGAGGTCTCTTTCCAAATATGATCGTGATGTAGGCTGACTCCTGTTATCGTCATCCTTTGCAACGCATTGAAGACTATAAAAGAGAAATCTGAAATCTGTCTTTACTCATAAATCAAAAAAAAGAATCAAAAAAGAAAAAAAAGAAGAGATAAAGCATGAACGGGACTGTGTAGGGGCTGGTACAAGGGGCAAGAATCCTTGGAGGGATCAGAATCCTGGTCAAAGAGGAAGGAGAAAGATAATTGTAATTGCAGTAAATTTACACTTGTAGCCTTAACTTTATTAAAGCGTGGATAAGCAAAGGAATGTGTGGATCTAACCAATCCCTGTGTTTGCACACACTCACGTGTATTATATGATATACATATATGTAAGTGTATCTGTTTTTTATGTGTTTTTCTGTAGATATATATGTATTCACACACACGCATATAATTTGGCAAGTAAAGAATATTGAAGTGATATTGAAGATATTGAACTGAACTATGAAGCCTTTCGTGAGAGGAAAAATTGTTCTTATTGAATTCTCAGTAAAAGTACCAATATATATACATAATGAATGAACCTAAATCTAACGGCTATATTCCTGTCTTAATTATCTAGTAGATACTGATGTACATATACATCAGCCTAACGACTATTTTCTACACCCTTCCTCAAGCTTGGCATCTATATATATTACAACAGTCAAGCTTGGACAACAACTTATGAAATAGACTAGAATTTACAGACTTCGTAAGAATGTCTGCAATTTGTTCCGAAGATGAGACATGTTGAATACAAAGAGTTTGATCTTCTATTTTTTCTCTAATGAAATGCCCATCAATTTCCACATGTTTAGTTCTATCATGATGTATTGGATTTTCAGCCATATGAGGCTGTAAACGAACCGAACGAGCCGAGCATCGCGTTGTTCAAGCTCGCTTCATTTAACTTAGCGAACGAGCCGAGCTTGTTCGTGTATTTAAACGAACATATTTAATTGTTCAAGCTTGGTTCGTTTAACTCACGAACAACATTAACGAGCCGAACACTTAAACGAACGGTGCCACTTACCGAGTTCGAACAAAAAAAAGATGTTCAAGCTTTGTTCATTAACCTTTTATCCGAGCCGAGCTCAAGACAAACGAGCCGAACAACCAAACTGCTTGGTTCATTTACAGCCATGCATATGAATAGCGAATATATTGTCACAAAAGGCCTTGATCTGATCACTTTGTTGATGTAGATCTTTTAGGACTCTCTTTATCCATAGCCCCTCACATAATCCAAGAGCTAAGGCTCTAAGCTCAGCTTCCGCACTACTCCGAGCAACCACTGTTTGCTTTTTACTCCTCCAAGTAACAAGGTTTCCCCAAAGAAAAGTACAGTAACCAGAAGTAGATCTCATGTCTCCAGTTGAACCTCCCCAATCCGCATCAGTGTAGACTTGAATGTCCCTTTGTGAATGTTTGTCAAAAAATAGTCCTTGTTCAGGTGATCCTTTTAGATACCATAATATCCTCATAACAGCTTGTAAGTGAACGTTAGTGGGGGAATGCATAAACTGGCTTACATAACTCACTGAGTAACAAGTATCAGGTCTAGTGTGAGAGAGATAAATTAATTTTCCTACTAACTGTTGATATGAATGTATATCAGATAATGGTAATGATTGATCTTTATGAGTTTTGTTGGAGTTACCTGGTTCTAGAGGAGTAATGGCAGGCTTGCAACCGATCATACCTGTTTCTTGAAGAAGATCCAAGACATATTTCCTTTGAGAAATCATCATTCCTGTTTTGCTTCTAGCAATACCTAAAAAATATCTTAAGGAGCCAAGATCCTTAACTTCAAATTCTGTTGCCAAGTGGTTCTTAACTCGTTTGATACTGAAACTACAATTACCAGTTATGATTATATCATCAACATACATAATAAGAAGGGTAAGAATACTTCCTGACTTGTGAACAAATAGGGTATGATCACTCTGTGCCTGGGTAAAGCCGTAAATCAGTAATACTTCAGTAAATTTACTAAACCATGCTCTAGAGGACTGCTTAAATCCATAGATGGATTTGTTTAACTTGCAGAATTTTCCAGAATTAAGTTCAGATTCAAATCCAGGTGGTATTTTCATGAAGACTTGCTCCTTTAACTCACCATTAAGAAATGCATTTTTTATATCCAGTTGTGTCAATTCTCAATCCAAATTTACTGTTATGGAAAATATAATTCTAATAGTATTCAACTTTGCAACAGGATCAAATGTTTTATGATAATCAATTCCATAAGATTGTGTAAAGCCTCTTGCAACTAATCTAGCTTTGTATTTATTTAGTGTTCCATCAGAGTTGTATTTCAACGAAATACCCATTTGCAGCCTACAGGATTAATATCTTTGGGTTTAGAAACTAGCTCCCAGGTGTTATTCTTTATAAGGGCTGACATTTCTTCATTGACAGTTTCCCTCCATTTATCATGATTCAATGCTTCTTCAATTGAAGATGGAATGGTATGAGTGTCCAAACTGACAGTAAAGCCACTAAACACATAATTCAGTTTATCATAAGAAACAAATTTATGTAAAGGATAAACAGAAGCGTAACTTTTGTTTCCCAAAAACTTATGATATTTTAAACAATCACGTGTTCCTTTTCGCATTGCTATAGGTAAATCTAGATCAGAAGTACTCTGATTAAAGTCTGAGTCATTTACATCTTGGGAATAAGGAATATTAGAGTTAGAGATCTCAGTACTTGATTCTGAGGGAAATACCTGTTTATTCCTTCTTGTATAAACCTGGGTAATTGGTAAAACTGCTCTCTCTGGTCTGGTATCAACTTCATTGTTTTGGAATGTACCTTCATTCTGTGAATTTGCTGCTGGAAGTATATCTCCTGAACTAGTATTAGATACTCCACCTATAGAGGACACATCAATAATGCTCCAATAGTTTACATGTTCTTGATTCTCATCGGATATCACAGAAGATGAGTAGTATGGAGTATATTCATCAAAAAGAACATCAAGAGTAATGTAAAATTTTCTAGTGGACGGACAAAAACACTTATAACCTTTTTGAGATCCAGAATAGCCAAGAAACATACACTTAATAGCTCTTCTATCCAGCTTTCCCCTGAAGTGTGATTGAAGATAAACGTATGCTACACATCCAAATGTTTTTAGAGGAAGCTCATATAAAAGGAGACAGTGAGGATAAACATTAAGAAGTTTGTCTCTAGGACTTGAAAAACCAAGTACCCTAGAAGGCATCCTATTAATCAAATAGGTTGCTGTAAGCACAGCTTCACCCCACAAATGTTTAGGCACATTCATAGAAAACATTATTGATCTAGCAACGCTCAAGATATGTCTATGCTTCCTTTCAACAACTCCATTTTGCTGAGGAGTATAGACATTTGATGTTTGATGATGAATCCCATTCTAAGTCAACACAGATTTCACTTCTTTGTCCAAATACTCACTGTCATTATCAGACCTAAAAGTTTTCACCATGGTATTAAACTGGTTTTGAATAAGCAGAATAAATGATTTGAATACCTGAGACAATTCAGATTTATGTTTCATCAAGTAAATCCAAGTAACCCTAGTATGATCATCAACAAAGATAACAAACTAACGACTACCATTAATATTCAGGACCCTAGAAGGTCTCCATATATCAGAGTGCACCAAATTAAAGGGCTTACTTTCCTTGTACACCTTAGCAGGGTACGAAGATCTTGACTGTCTCCCAAAAATGCATGTTTCACATTTTAGGCAATCTAGAGATATATTACAGAATAAAGTAGGTTTGATCTTCTTCATATACATGAAGTTTGGATGGCCTAATCGCTTGTGCCACAACAAAATAAGAGCTATCTTAGATTGATCTATTCTAGGAACATCTATCCTGTACATAAAAGAATAGATACTAGCACAGCTCTCAAAATCCCTTTGGCCGTTCAAAATATAGAGTCCCTCCTGATGATTAGCATTGCCAATCATCTCCTTGGTCAGCTTCTCCTTCATTACTTGCTCCTGGAAGCAAGAAGAGGAAGCAGGGAGAAGGTAACATTTAGTAGGTGAAAAAATAATCCAGTAATGATTATCATTTACAAGCTTCTTGACAGATATTAAATTACAGTCTAATCCAGGCACATATAGAACATGTTTAAGTATTAATTTCTGGGATATCTGAACGTTTTCATATCCTAGAATACCAACATTATCTCCGTTTGCAACTTTAACACTCTTAGGAACTCTAAACAGCTCAAAATTAGTTAATAAAGACTTATCAAAAGTCATGTGAATTGTGGTACCAGAATCAATAATCCACATGTGAGTCTTACCACATTTACCTATACTTGCCATAGATGCCCTTATCTGATCATTAGAATTTTGTGTCCTCTGGCTATCCAAGACTTTCAGCACCGCATTAAGTTGTGCTTGAATAAAGATCATCTCATTTGACGGACATGCATCAGTAACCATAGCCTTGGATGTATCAGCAACATTGTCTCTTGATGGTTTCCAAGAGTCAGCATCAGATCTCCAGGATTGGCTTGAGTCAGACCTGTTATAACCTTGTCTCATATGATTTTGTCTAAAAAATGGTGGAGGTTTCACAGTGGAGCCAGGTCTCCGATAACATTCTTCAACAACATGTCCCTCCCTGTGACAGTATCTGCAGTACTTCTTGGTAAGATTTCTGGAGTTATTTGAGCCAGACTTTGAACCAGAACTTGTCTTTATGGCCATAAAACTCTGCTCCTTTTTATCATTTTCCTGAGTAAAAAGAGCAGAAGTCTCAGAGGATGCTGTCACAGTATTTCCCATCATCACCTTTATTCGACTTTCTTCCTGTCGTACTTCAGAAAATGCAGCATTCATTGTTGGAAGAGGCTTGGTACTTAGTATTCTGCCTCTTACAGCATCGAAGTCTTTATGAAGTCCTGCCAGAAAACCAAACAACCTTCTTGTTTCTTTGATGGTCCTATATAATTGATCATCAACTGAACATCCCCACTTATAGGTTTCTAACGCATCAATGTATGAGAAAGAAAATGTGTATTTACTGAACAAGGACTTTGTAATGGACCTTGATTTTACACAAATGCCCTCGTGGTTTTCGAATATTTACTGAGAAGGTCTTCGTCTTCCTCTTCAGAGTAAACTTTGTATTTTGAACTCTGTTTCCTCTGTATTCAGGAAGTAATTATTTTCTTGTGTGAGATTGCCGTACAACTCTAGATATATAATTTCGATGTGAGCAAGATTTGTTGAAGCATGAGATGTAGGTTTCGTATTTCTGTATCCTCTCAATTCACAGTCACACGAAATTTCAGTGGATCGATTGAAGAGTTGATTGAAGAGTGCTGAAACTTGTTTTACCAGAATTCTTTTGGAGGTGAGAAAATTTAGAGTAGTGACTCTGATACCATAGAGAATATTGAAGTGATATTGAAGATATTGAACTGAACTATAAAGCCTTTCATGAGAGGATAAATTGTTCTTATTGAATTCTCAGTAAAAGTACCAATATATATACATAATGAATGAACCTAAATCTAACGGCTATATTCCTGTCTTAATCATCTAGTATATACTGCTGTACATATACATCAGCCTAACGGCTATTATTTTCTACAGCAAGCACATGTGTATTTAATTTGAAAGCTAAAGAAGATGATCATGACTTCTTTTGGCTGTGTTTGTTCTTTAAAATTGTACCAGAAACTAACGAACTATTCCAAGCATAGAAAGATCAAGGTTGCAGGTTATATAAAGACAAACAGTGGGTGCGACTAGGGTCATCGTACATAAACCAATTCTTGTTTTATCTGGTGTGTCACTAATATGGATAATCCTTATTGTTGCCAATAGACAATATGCTGTTTTGCGATGCAGGAACCTTTCACTTCACTTTCTAACTCGAGTAATATCATCAATCTCACATCGCCTTGTCATCTTATTGTATCTGTACATGGTCGAGCGTTATTTAGCATTTTCCATTTGATTGCATCCATAGTATCTACTATATCCTTGTAAACCATTCATGTTATTATGTATTTTATTGGTTTACCGTGGGGGTTGGCTGATGCAGAACAATGTTGCTAGAGTGTTTGCATGTTCATTGGCACATCCATGTGTAATAACCATTCATGTCATTGCTTGAGAATTGGACTTCATTGTCTAGCTTATAGATAACTCTTGATCTCCATTCCCAATAATTACGTCGCCGGTTGTTAGTGCTTCTGAATTTGTATTGCTCTATCTCTGTTTAGACTGAACAATGTTAGGTCCAATATGTCTTGGCCTGACACAATAACATTATTTGCATAAAACATAAAATTGGATCAAAATATTGGAATCAAATCTCATGTTTTCTTATCCCCTATTTTCCCTGCCCTTTTTGAAATGATAAATGATCCTCCCCGACTTAGAAAGGGCCTCTCATGTTTGCCAATATTACATTAAGGTCCATCTGCAAATCCAACACAATTTGTGTGGCCTTCCTCATTAAGTAACTACCTTTTCAACATATTTTCTCATTCCTACATTCGTAAAATTGCCACATAATTTGTGTGGCCTTCCTCATCAAATACCTATTTGTTGAATATTTTTTCATTCCCACACTCATAAAAGGATCTTATAACTTGTTTCTTGGATAATTTGTTATCTTGGCCTCCTGTTTCTGCTGTTTAGACTCTGGTGTTTTTAGCTCTCGACTAGCCAAGGACCTTTCATATGTGACTAGACTTTTGTCGAGTCCTACTATCCGACAAATTATAGAGCAGTTAGACGTCTGGCTATAGTTCAAATTCATCTGATTGATATATATATATATATATATATATATATGTGTGTGTGTGTGTGTGTGTGTGTGTGTGTGTGTGTGTGTGTGTGTGTGTGTGTGTGTATATATGTATGTATGTATGTATGTATGTATCATTCATCCCCGTTTTGTAGGAATGAGTGAAAAAAAGAAAGAGTGAGAAAAAAAAGTATATATATATGTATGTGTGTGTGTGTGTGTATATATATATATGTATGTGTGTGTGTGTGTGTGTGTGTGTATGTATGTGTGTGTGTGTATATATATATGTATATGTGTATATATATGTATATGTGTATATATATTAATTTTTCCAATTTTTACCAAGCAACGAGGTCAATATATTAGTGTTTCAGACTGATGCCTTGTGCACTATTTATGCAGGTTTGCAATTTAGGAGTTAGAGGGGATAAAATCGCTTTAATCCAGCAAGTCCTGTGGTAGCTCGTGATGCTCATTTTGAAGGATTGTGATGGGTATCATTTTCTCTCTTTCCTGCATCACTCAATGTTATGTGTATCATTCATCCCCGTTTGGTCATATAGTTGCCTTCTCCCCGCACTGGCTGGCATCCTATGACAGGAGTTTTGTATATTAAGACTCGAAACATATTACACTGGCTGGTTTTATGTGTGATAATCTTATCTTATAATTGAATTTTGATGCTTTCTTGACTGTGTTTGTCATCTTGCTTTTTATTGTTCGACGTAAGAGTTTTTCTATATACACCTTCCGTCCCAAATAATTTACACTATGTTGAAAAGTAACTGGGGATAAATTTTTCTATGGAGGGGTACTATTTTTGTGGGTGGTGGTGACTCAGAGACCTCTAATACTGAAAAGTGGGAGTAACATCGGACCGTTTTGTAGGTGCTCGTAGTGCTTGTCTGATGGGCTAGCCTGTCATGAACTTAGGCTGAAACTTAAAAGATGTGCAGCTTGAACGTGGTGGAACATTTTTTTTTGGTTGCAAAACATGATCCATTAGGATCTTGACGAATGGAAAGGATGATTTTCTAACGGTAGCTTTGAGCTGGTTGTCTATATGGATGCTAAATATGGTTCAGCGGTTTACATGCTTATTTCACTTGAATCAAAATAAAGCTGCAAACAACCATCGTACCCACTAAAATCTTAACGAAAGCAAAATTTATTGTTAGGGTGTGTGGAGGGTAACAGGCAGTCAAACAATACCTTATCAAGAGATAGATAGTTTGCTTCCAGTGAAATCTTCGGCTCTATATGTATCTACACAGATGACTTAATAACAAGAATATGTTGCGCTAGTGTGCTGGTTTCCTTCACCTCTATCCAATTGATTCCTTTTATTTTTTCAATTCTATCTTTTTTTCATTATCTTCAAGTCGTTTTGAAGTATCCATTTTCTTTTTCGACGATGAAATGGTTCCTAAAAATTGCTACAACAGATCCGAGTTTATTTAAATAGAGATTAGGTTGGTGCTAATGAGGTTCCATTTCAAATGGAGTCAAGGACACACTTCTTTGACTGTGGAATATGATGGAGTAAAGCAAAATGACTCACTAAATTACTTGCGTTTCTTATATTATGAAGGAGCAGCTGATCGACACAGTTTGACGCAATTTTCATTATGCGTTTTGTGCATCCGACCATTTCATGCCCTGTCATAGACGGGAGCTTCTAAGTCAATGGGATAATGTTCGTTGTTGGTGGTGGTGTTAATGGTGTTGACCTGCTTCTTGCAGATGTCCTTCGTGATGATTACTTTGGTCTATAAAACGAGGAATTTGTTGAAAGATTTGCTCTAAAATCGCAATTAATAGCCAAGACATGGCAGTCTTGGTGGTAAGTCTCAGGTATCGTAGCTAAAACAGAGGAGATTTGTGTCTTAACTAAAGATTTCTAATCATCTACCTTTGTCTTCTCAGAAAGGTTGTACCCCAACCAGTAAAGGTCCATGCCACTCTCGGTCACACAGGAAGTATAGAGATGTAAATCGGAAAACTTGATAGATTCAGATAAAGAGCATGTTATATACGCAGCTACATCATTATTGAGCTCAAATAATGGAATTTCCCACAAATGGTTCCGGAGGGAGTCGAACTCCTAACCTCTTTTTTTCAAGGTGATTACTCTTTTTTTTTTTTTTTTTTTTTTTGCTCCAAAAGGATCGACAAGGTGATTACTCTTTGCATGTTTCTATCAGTGGTTTACATGCTCTAATAAATATGGTTCAGCGGTTTACATGCTTATTTGACTTGAATCAAAATAAAGATGCAAACAACCATCATACCCACTAATACCCACTAATATCTAAATATGGTTCAGCGGTTTACATGCTTATTTCACTTGAATCAAAATAAAGCTGCAAACAACCATCATATCCATTTGAAAAAGAAAATGGATACTTTAAAACGACTTGAAAATAATGAAACCGAGATAGAATTGACAACATAAAAGGAATCAATTGGATAGAGGTGAAGGAAACCAGCACACTAGTGAATGTTTTTGATTACTAAAATTATCCTTGAAACATTTTTTGGCTACTTTCTTTTAATTACTGAACTTGAATGTCACTCCTCTAATCTTTCTCGCAAGTAAGCTAGAATTAAAGAGTAGTTTTGTCCTTTTAGTGGATATGAGTCTCGTCTAATATAAGCTCAAGTTTCAACATGGTATCAGAGCGAGTTTAATATACCTTGTCTGACCCATGGTTGGCAATTTATTGTCTCCCCTCACAAGTCCAGATGTCCATGTCTGACTTGTGCTTTGTGATTGAAGACGGATTCTAATACGCGCATGTATGTCAAGCCACGTTTCTACGTAAGGGCGGGGATTGGGAATGTTGTTATATTAGTTTGTAAAATTAATAGAAAGAGAATGGAGTTGAATTGGAGCTTAAGAAAAGCAAGAATAACTTGGCGCGGGACTTCGATCGATCCATGTGATCGATCGAAGTAACTTGGATCGATCCAAGTGGATGAAAAAATGAAGCTGAGTATTCTGTTAGACATCGATCGATGTGACATCGTTCGATATATTTCAATCGATCGATATGACCCGGGTGCAAAGTTGGAGTACACTGTCCAATATAGATGAATCGATGTGACTTCGATCGATATATAGATCGATCGAATTAGTTTGGTTGAAGAAATAGAGCACATTATGAGATATCGATCGATCGATGTGGCTTGGATGAAAAGTTGGAGTTCACTGTGAGACATCAATCGATGACTTCGATCGATAGATGTGCTCAACAGAAGTGACTTTTCATCTAAAGTTGCAACTTATGAACCAAGATACATATCCAATCACCATGCAACGGCTAAAAACGTCTGATATGATGTTCAATAGCCTATAAAAAGGCTATTGCAACACATTTCAAGATATCTTAAGCTCAAGTTCATTCTAGCATTTGAAATTTTTCTTCCTACTCAAAACATTCTCAAATTAGAAAGTTCATTTGGTTTCTTTCCTTATTCCTGGGGTTAGAAACTTGTCGGCTGTTGTATCCTAGGAGAAAGTTTGTCTATAACCCTACAGCAACTAGTGAGACAAATATTCTTTACGGAAAGGGTGACTACACACCTCAAGCCATCAAACGATCGTTTTAATGACTCCAATGTCCTACAGTGAAAAGGCAAGATGATGTTCTTGTTAACTGCACTGCAGATTGAGTATTGTTTGGACCCAAATTTGAAGGATTTGCCAACCCCACGGGAAGAGGGTGATGAGGCGGTGAAGAATGTCTGGAGGAAGAGGCAAGAGGATGAGGTGCTGTGCCGGGGGCACATCCTCAACAACTTGTCATATCGCATTTACGATCTGTTCACAACAACGTCATCACCTAGGGAGATATGGAACACCTTGGAGTTCAAGTACAACACCGAGAAACAATGTGTGGAGAAATTCCAGGTGATGAAGTATTTTAATTTTAAGAAAATTTTTCAATAATGGACCAGGTACACGAGTTGCATGTTATTGTTTCCAAACTCAAAGAGTTGGGTGTGGAAGTTTCTGAGTCATTGCAAATAGGAGGGATAATTGTTAAGCTTCCCTTAGTTGGAATGGTTATAGGAAAAAGTTACTGCTTCCAACAGAATCCTTTTCCCTTGAGCAACTTCAAAAGCATTCGCGAATTGAAGAGGAGACTAGAAGTCTCTTCAAGTGGCATGTTTCTGATGATGCATCTAGAGTGTATTATGTCAAAGAGAAATCAGGGAGTTGGAGTAGAAACAAGAGAAAGAACTCTGAGTCATCTGAACCCGCAGACAAAGTAGAAAATTCCAAGAAGGGAAAGAGGTGTTACAATTGTGGCAAGAAAGGACACCTCAAAAAGGACTGTTAGTTTCAAAAGAAGCAAAAATAGGGTGGTAGTTTCCAAAATGTCAACAATGCTAATATGGTAGACATTGGAACCGATCATCTGGTTGCAATGGTCTCCTGTTTGCATGTTGGCATGGTGACCGAACTGCATATGGCTACGAACGAAATCACAAATGGCGGGTGGTTCGATTAGGATGCAACTATACACGTACACAACAATAGGGATCTTTTCAAGACCTATCAAGTTGTGGACAACAGCCAGCAAGTTCTGACGGGAAATTATGCAGCGCCACGAAAGTCTTGGGAAAAGGTAGTGTAGTGTTAGACTTCACTTCTGGAAAGAAGTTGTTGTTAGTCAACTATCTACATGTACCCGAGATTTCTAAGAATCTTGTTTCGGCAAACTTAGTCTGTAAAAACAGGCTCAAGATTCTGATTGAAGGGGACGAAATAATATTGTCCTAAAATAGGATCTTTGTAAGCAAGGGTTACTCTTGCGACAGGATGTTCAAATTGAGTATCAATAAAAATCCTACAGCTTGTGCTTACTCCGTTGTTTCTTCTTTTTCATTGTAGCATGATAGACTTACGCCTGTAAGTAGTGCAATTATTAAGTTTATGTGTAACGACACAGCAAAATTACCTCATTGCCTTAGAAGCTCCCGCCTATGGCAGGGTATGGAGGGATTGGATGTGCGCAACCATACTCGTGTGTTAGAAACACACAGAGGTTTTTTCTTGATGACCCATAATGAAAATTGCGACAAGCTGTGTCGATCAACTACTACTTCACAACATAAGTTTATGTCTAAGCATGCCTTAATTTCTTGCAAAGATGAAAATGAAAGGAAATGTGAGATTTGCATACAAGCGAAAATGACAAGGAAACCATTTCCAAAAGTTAAAAGAAAAGCAGAACTCTTAGAACTCGTTCATTCGGACATTTGTGAACTGAATGAAGTTTTGACCCAAAGAAAAAATCGATATGTTATTACTTTCATTGATGATGCTTTAGATATACATATGTATATTTGCTAAGGCATAAAGATGAAGCTTTTGACATGTTCAAAGTTTATAAATTGAAGTTGAAAACCAGTCGGGAACGAAAATAAAAGTTCTAAGAAGTGACCGTAGTGGTGAATACTTCCATCTTGAATTTTATCAGTTCTGTAAGGAGAATGATATCATACACAAGAAAAGTGCACCTTATACAATCTAACAAAATGGTTTGGCTGAAAAAAGAATAGAAGTTTAGTTGACATGCTAAATGCAATGTTATTAAACTCTATTTTTCCAAAGAACTTGCAGGGATAAGTCCTATTGACGGCTTGTCATATATATAATAGAATTCCCTTTAAAAAGCTTAAAGTTTTCCCATATGAAATATGGAAGAAACGAAGATCAAATCCAAGTTATCTTAGAGTTTGAGGCTGACCTAGCCTATTACAGAGTTCCGGATCCAAAAAGAAATAAGTTGGGGCCAAGAGCTTTCAAAGGTGTTTTATTGGATATGCTGAAAACTCTAAAGCTTATAGGATTCTAGACACAGAATCCAATGTGGTTGTTGAATCTAGGGATGTTGAATTCTTGAGAATAAATTCTTAAAAATAGATTCAAATCAAGATTGAACAAGTGAAAATTTGAGTGAACCTATAACTGGAAATTTCTCTAATGATCCTTCTAGTGTTGAACAAAATCAAAGTTCTCCAACTGAGGTTCGGAGAAGTGAACGAACTGGAAAGAAAAAGTATTTACATCCTGATTTCATTTCTTCACAATCCATTACTTTCTTAATTGAAGGTAATAGGACAATGGTATTTAACCAAATACCAATTGTACTTAGTGTTGAAGATGATCCAAAATACTATAAGGAGTCGATGCAATCGAAAGATGCATCATTTTGGAAGGAAGCAATTGATGATGAGATGAGTTCGTTATTGTCTAACAATACATGAATTGTCACTGATTGGCCTTCGAGTTCCAAAGCTATTGGATGTTAGAAGAAAGTATAATACAAATGGTTCAATTTAAACTTTCAAGGCTAGATTGGTTGCCAAAGGTTTTAGACAAAGGCAAAGGATAGACTATTTTGATATTTATGCTCCAGTTGCGAGAATAACGTCCATTAGAGTGTTGATAGCTTTAGCATCCATAAATAATTTGTTTATTCATCAAATGGATGTTAAGACTGCATTTCTCAATGGTGATTTAGACGAAGAAGTCTTCATGGAACAGCCAGAAGGCTTTGTTCTTTCGGGTAATGAGCACAAAGTGTGTAAATTGGTAAGGTCATTGTATGGATTGAAACAAGTATCGAAACAATGACATGAAAAGTTTGACACTACTATTTTGAAAAATGGTTTTAAGCATAATAGTACTGACAAGTGTGTATATTCTAAGTTTACAGACAAATATGGTGTCATTATTTGTTTATACATGGATGACATGTTGATTGTTAGCACTAATATGGAAGGAGTAAATGAAACTAAGAAGTATTTAACTTCACAATTCCAAATAAAAGATTTGGGTGGGGCAGATACTATCTTGGGGATAAAGGTGTTCAAATATAGTGAGAGTCTTGCTCTTTGTCAATCTCATTATATTAGTAATGTTCATTATGTATCTACGCATGTACATATAGAGCCGGAGGTCTCGTTGGAAGCGAACTCTCTATCCTTTGGGATGAATATATTGTTTGCATGCCTCTCACCCTCCCTAGACCCTAGCGATAGCTTTTATTGTTGTTGGAATATGCTGGATATGTGTTGTTGCTGTACATCGCTTAAGGACTAAACTCCTTAACACCAAAATCAATAAATTGAATTGTTCCTCTTTTTTTTTTTGCATTAGTTTACAAATAAACCTTATTTCATGTGTAATTGAAAGTTATATGTATATTATCTACAAGAAAATCTTCAAGTTATAAATGATATGAAAATAAATGATTATTGACGAGTTTCATTAACGTGTACTTATGAGATTTCGAAATTGGTTTATTTTCCGTGTAAGATTTAACATTTTCAGCTTCGCTTTTATTTCTTTACTGGTGCGTAGTTTTATTTATTTTCTTTTACGGGTGAATGTTTGTATATGATTATATAAAATGTTTTTAATGATTTGTTTAGATGACATTTTATGAATTGTGTAGTTATGTTAATGATGGAGAACAATATGTATGTACAGATTGTTTACTATTTTTATTTGTTTCACGTATTATTCCTTTGAAAATAATAAAAATTGTCTAGAAAAATGTTACAAAACATATAAAAGAACTGTTTTGGTGCACTAGGCTCCCGCGCAGAGTTCGGAGTGGAGCTGGATCGTTTTGAGATCTGATATATGCAGTCTTACCTTACACTTTGTGCAATAGGTTGTTTCCGCGGTTCGAACATGTGACCTCAAAGTCACAAACCAGTAACCTTACCAGTTGCTTCAAGGCCCGTCCTCTATTACAAAACATATCAGAACTACAAATTATTAATGACTTATTCTGTACAAATGGTATAAATAAAGCATTCCATTACAAAGCCTTCTTGCTTCAATTTTGACAATTTAGTCCTTAAGCAATTGGTCACGCCTTCGAGGTTATCTGTACGCATGCACAAGGATAAAAAGATGTTTTAAGGTTCAGTTTTTAGACTTAATTTATGCAATACATGAGGTTTAATTATCGTACTAACCCTCTTAAATTTTGATATTAGTTAAAGCCACAAGTAATTAAGGAAATGCGAGTTTTAGAACAACTGGTAATGTTATTGTTTTGTAGTATTGAGGTTATAGGTTCAAGCCACGGAAACAGCCTTTTGTACAAAGTATAGGATAAGACTATGTACATCACATCGCAAATCGATTCGACCCCTGTTGAAACTCTTACAAATGAAAAAATTTAGTGCACTGGAAACATGAAAAGTAATTGGGGGGAGACCTTTCGAAAATCTAGTAGGTGCTTCCTTCATCAACCTTCAAGTTCGAAGCGAACCATTTGAAAGGAAATGCAACAAAGGGTTTCCAAAATCTCGAGGACGCCTCTTACATCCAACTTTTGTCCCATTTGGATAATGATTGTCTCTTATTTGGATAAAATATTTTTTACACAATTTTAAACTCAAGTAATGCATGAATGGCATGATATTATTCGTCATCTAACACGCAAATACAATGGACTCACTGCAACAAGGTACATACAAAAATCATCAAATATATATATGTATATACATATACATATATATATATATATACACGCACACATATATATATGTCACATTTTCAGACCATCGACGAAACAAAATAAATAACGAAAGACTCATCATACATAAATTAGGCTCAAGTTAACACTACTATTGTCACGACCCGCGTTCTAAACTCGATCCGAGCCAGTAAATTTACTGTCATAAGTTGTCAATTCTCTTTAATAATAAAATATTCACATTACATCAATAAATACAAAAAAGATAGCACACGAAACACGATCAATAAACTTCATCTTCCACTTGAAATTCATCATGCATCTAATACGTTTTCTACATGAACACTGAAATGATAAAGAGTGAGCAAAAACAACGTAATCAGTAAGAAAAGACTAGTCTCTTTAGCATTCATTATACAATCTTATGCATTTTTTCTTTGACTTGACTTTACTAACTTCACTAATAAACTCCTAACTGACCAATGTCTTTTCACCTTAATTCCTATTTCTTACTTGGACCTTTAACTTATATCGTTTTATTTAACATGGTTAAACTTCTTGACATAATCTTTTGTCAATTACAGCTGACTATGGATTTACCAAGGTTAGAACGATCTAATTATCACAGTCTGTAAAGCGTGTGAACAACCCGATGAACCGATAAACTACCATGACGAACCATGTGAACTACAACGGCGTGTCTATCGAGGGAACTACCGCATCGAACTATGTGAAATACCATATCATCCCAATCTTGCATCCTCTAGTATTCATATTAATTATCTGAAACTTATCTTACTGACCGCTTGACTTTTCTTTGCCATTCAATCAACGAACTAGGTTTGTACTTCATCCATCAAGCCTCCATAAATCCTCAAATGCACGTACTCAACTGATTATTAACTTCTTTGATCTCTAACAAACTGTTAACTTTGACATCACTAAGCTTTTAAGTTCACTTTTGGACATGCTATAGTTTCTCGACGTGATTTAGACCTATTGAACGACTGATTCTAAATTTCTTTCTGTTATAAAGGTTGTAGACTTTGATTGAGATATTCAACTAACTTGAATCATCTCAATTAGATTTATGGATCATAAAATATAATTAAAAAAAATTAGATATATAGCTAGGCTAACCGAACGTACAGTTAGCTATCCGTACGTTCAAGTGAGGCTTACCGAACATTCTACCTGAACGTTTGATTAGATAACCAAACGTATGGTTATATTAGGAGCGTGCATAATGCTTAAACTTGGATTTTCTTTGTCTAAGTCACATACCGAAAAGCACAATTCATCAAATTCCTTCATACTAGTGAACCCAAAACGTAAGTCATCACCACAATTGCACAAACGACATAAAGACATCCTAAGACATCAGATTGAAACTGTAAAATTATGAACAAACACCACATAATTAAATCTCTCCCTCTTAATATACAAACTATTATTGATACAAGATGTGTAACTATCAATATTTTGACTTTACCTTATGACTAACTCGTCATATCATAGACATGGATTTATCAAGTCAGTTATATTTCAACAAAAAAATCGATATATAAACTTTATAGTCTAAGGAAGCGATGAATCATCTTTTGACACTATGCTATTTTATCTACACTTCATGTACTATCCAAGCTCCAGTTATATTTAGACGTATTTCAGCATTACGTTAGCAAAAGCTAAAATAATACAATTCATGCATGTTTTGAGTCTATTGATCATTACAATTTATTCAAGTTGAGATTAAAGTAATGACGCTAAATACATGTAATATTCTTAACAGCGAGTCAGTTCGCGGAACTCTCTTAACTTTAAAAACCCACATATATTGCTCAAAAAATTACCCAGCTGTCAAGTTGTTGGGATTGGTGGAACTGAAGTTGGCCGAGCTCAGGAGGCCGAGCTCGAGGACTTAGAGTTGGGAGCTGATGCCAGAGATGGAAGTGTGCCGAACTGGACTGATGGCCGAGCAGAGATGCAGGTCGGCCATACCTGCAGGTCGGCTATATCTGCTGGTCGGCCATATGTCAGAAAATCACGGGAATGGATATCTCTTGATTGGAGATTTAATTAATATCAAATCCTGTTCTGGATAGGAATCTCTGTGTATATCTTTCGATATGGAATATCCATTAAAGTCCTATTTATGGCATGACTCGATGTATAAGGCATATCCCTTTTGTGGCCGATCCCCTTGCTATAAATTCCCGGGTTAGATGCAGTGAATTGTAACCGAATTCTGAGTTGGTGATAGTGAATTTCTTGGCTTGCCGCCATCGTGGGTTTTTCTTCCTCTTGAGGGTTTTCCCACGTTAAATCTTGTGTTCTTCGTTTTAGTCTTTTCTTTGTCTATTATTCATTACTTTTGTGTGTTCTTGTAATCGTCGTTGTGGTTGTTCTTCACTGATTCCGCGTTAAGTTCCCCAACAACTGGTATCAGAGCCGAGAATTTCTCTGTTTGAGTGGGAGCAATGGCCGACGACAACAAGTCAAGGATTGAGAGATTTGATGGATCAAACTTCGGGTTCTGGAAGATGCAGGTTGAAGACTATCTATACCAATGAGATCTATATCTGCTTCTTGAAGGGAAAGAGGTGAAACCTACTGACATGATGGATCGAGAATGGGAGATTCTGGATCGGAAAGCACTTGGTGCCATTAGGTTATCTCTAACCCAAACCGTTGCATTCAATATCTCAAAGGAGAAGACCACAAAAGATGTAATGAATGTGCTGACAAGAATGTATGAGAAGCCCTCTGCCTCAAACAAGGTGCATCTGATGAAGAGGCTATTCAACATGAAAAAGACCGAAAATAAAACGATGTAGGAACACTTGGGTGAATTCAACACGATCACTAGTCAACTTGAGTCGGTTGGGATCGTCTTTGACGATGAAGTTCTGGCCTTGGTGATACTGTCAAGCTTGCCTGACAGTTGGGATGGAGTTGTTATGGCTGTGACCAACTCATCTGGAGGAGGTGCATTGAAGTTTGACAATGTGGTAGACGTGCTACTTGATGAAGATTCAAGGAGGAAAAACAGTGGCACCCCTGAAAATTCTGGAGCCGCGCTGAACACAGAAGAGCGTGGCAAATCTGCCAAGAGAGGTAATGACAGAGGTGTGAGATCGCAGTACAGAAAGAGCAAGTCAAAGGGCTCAAATCTGACCTGCTGGAATTGCAAAAAGAAGGGTCACCTTAAACGTGATTGCAGAGTCAAGAACAAGGCTGATCAGACGGACAAGTATGGACATGAGATACACGTTTCGCAAGTTTCCGGGTCTGATAGTGACGGTCTGATTCTGAGCTGTGAGAGCCGAGCCGACGACCTCTGGATATTTGATACTGTTGCCTCTTTTCATGCCACATCCAACAGAGGATACTTTACAAACTATAAAAGTGGAAACTTTGGTAAAGTTTATCTCGGCGATGATGACTTCTGTGATATAATTGGCAAAGGGGATATCACTTTAACTCTGCCAGACGGAAGACAACTGAAACTGCTTCAAGCAAGACATGTACCTCGGCTGACCAAGAACTTGATATCAATTACACAGCTGGCTGATGATTCTGATTTTGAAGGAAGGTTCAGCAAGACACATTGGAAGTTAGTCAAAGGGTCCTTAATTGTTGCACAGGGTTTGAGAGAAGGAACTCTCTATAAGTTCTCAAGCAAGAGCTCGGCGAACGTGGTCAGCTCGGCAAGTGATGCCGAGCTGTGGCATCAGAGACTCAGACACATGAGTGTCAAAGGGATGAAAATAATGGCGTCTAAAGGGAAGCTGGAAGGTCTATCCAATGTTGATATACCATTGTGCGAATCTTGTGTAATGGGGAAACAAAAAGCAGTTAGCTTTACAATGCACAAGAGAAGTCCCAGAGCTGAAAACTTGGAACTTGTTCAAACAGATGTTTGGGGGCCTTCAGATCTGCCTTCTCTGAATGGTTCACGTTATTATGTCACTTTCATTGACGATTCAACGAGGAAGCTGTGGGTGTACTTTCTGAAACAAAAGTCTGACGTATTTTATATCTTTAAAAGATGGAGAAGCCTTGTTGAGAATGAAACAGGGCTGAAGCTGAAATGCTTGAGGTCGGACAACTATGGAGAGTACTGCAGCAAAGAGTTTGAGGACTATTGTGCCGAGAACGGAATAAGGAGAGAAAAGACGGTGCCCAATACATCTCAACATAACGGTGTCGCTGAAAGAATGAACAGAACGATCTGTGAAAGGGCAAGGAGTATGAGGATACATGCCGACCTGTCGAAGTCTTTCTGGGCCGAGGCGGTGAATACCGCTGTCTATCTGATTAACCGAGGACCATCTACTATCATTGACTGTAAACTTCCTGAAGAAGAGTGGACTGGCAAGAAGATCTCTCTTGCCATGTCAGAATATTTGGGTGCATTGCTTATGCACTGTTGAAGCCAGACGAAAGATCAAAACTTGATTCCAAGTCCAAGGTATGTTTTCTAATTGGCTATGGAGGTGATAGTTTTGGATATAGACTGTGGGATCATGTAGGAAAGAAAGTGATCAGGAGTAAAAATATGGTTTTCAATGAAAACATACTTTACAAGGACAGAACAAAGAAAGAGAAGCAGCCCGAGGAGCCTAAGTATTTTGAGCAAAGTGACGTTGGTCAGGCCGAGCCGAGCAGACCTGTTGACCAGACTGCCGAGGTGCCGACCTCGGATCATGAAACTTATGAAGAACAAGTCACACCACCCATTGCTGTTCGGAGAGAGGAGAACCATTACTGCACCTGCCAGGTTCTCACCTTCACTTTACTACTTGCTTCTTACTGATTCTGATGAGCCAAGCTGTTATGATGACGCAATGAGTTCTGACAAAAGTGATGACTGGAGGTCAGCTATGGAAGATGAGATGAACTCTCTGCAGAGCAATGACCTGGGATCTTGTAAAGATGCCACCAGGGAAAAAGGCTATCCAGAACAAATGGGTGTACAGGTTGAAGCAAGAAGCTGACGACACTCAAAGGTATAAGGCAAGGCTTGTTGTGAAAGGGTTTCAACAGAAAGCTGGGGTTGACTTCACCGAGATCTTTTCACCTATGGTCAAGCTGTCTACTATCAGAACTGTCT
Organism: Eustoma russellianum; assembly: GCA_036186865.1. Taxonomy (NCBI): domain Eukaryota; kingdom Viridiplantae; phylum Streptophyta; class Magnoliopsida; order Gentianales; family Gentianaceae; genus Eustoma; species Eustoma russellianum. The sequence continues at coordinate 30,658,388 of AP025063.1, forward strand.
TGAGTATTACAACCGCAGAGGATCTGCATCTAGAACAGCTTGATGTGAAAACTGCCTTTCTTCACGGAGATCTTGATGAAGATATCTACATGATGCAACCACAGGGCTATGAGTTACCCGGTAAAGAAGACCTGGTATGTAAGTTACAAAAGAGCTTGTACGGACTGAAGCAAGCTCCAAGGCAGTGGTATAAAAAGTTTGACAACTTTATGGCAGAGGTCGGCTACAAGCGCTGCCATGGGGATCACAGCTGTTACTTCAAAAGATTTGAAGGTTCGTACATCATCCTCCTACTATATGTTGATGACATGTTAATAACAGGTGGAAGCACTAATGAGATCAAGAAGTTGAAGGAACAATTAGCCAAGAAGTTTTCCATGAAGGATCTCGGCCCGACAAAGAAGATACTAGGGCTCAGCATCGACAGAGACAGGAAGAAACAGGTGCTGAGGCTGAGCCAAAGAGATTACATCTCCAAGGTATTGAAGAGATTCAATATGGAAAATGCAAAGTCGGTGACTACACCTCTAGCAGGACAGTTCAAGAATTTGTCAAAGCAGCAATGTCCTAAGACGAAGGATGAACTTGAACGAATGAAGAAGGTACCCTATGCCTCAGCCGTGGGTAGCTTGATATATGCTATGTTGTGCACCAGAGCAGACATAGCCCATGTAGTGGGAGTTGTGAGCAGATTCATGTCAAATCCTGGTCCAGATCATTGGGCTACAGTGAAGTGGATACTAAGGTACTTAGTGGGAACGCAAGACTTGACACTGCAGTTCGGCAATGATGATCTGAATCTACTCGGCTTTGTAGACTCTGATATGGCTGGAGACGTTGATGAGCGCAAGAGTACTACAGGGTATGTTTTCAAGCTAGGCAGTGCTGCAATCACTTGGGTATCAAGATTGCAGAAAATTATGGCATTGTCAACAACTGAAGCTGAGTATGTGGCAGCAGTTGAAGCTACCAAGGAACTGGTATGGTTGAAGAATTTGCTGAATGAACTGAAGCACCCTCAGGTCGGCTGCAAGTTATTCAGTGATAGTCAGAGTGCGATACACTTGGCTAGAAACTCTGCCTATCATGCAAGAACTAAGCATATTGACATCAGGTATCACTACATAAGAGATATGCTTGAGACAAAACAGTTTGACTTGGTGAAAATTCATACAAGCCAAAATCCAGCAGACATGATGACTAAGATTGTTCCGAAAGAGAAGCTTGAACTCTGTAAGGCTTCTCTTGGCCTTGTTGCTTGATGAAATTGCTGAAGTGGCGGCAGTCTGAAGAAGAAGAAAAATCATGATGCGTCTAAGTTAGTCAGTTCCAAGTGGGAGATTTTATTGTGATTGGTGGAACTGAAGTCGGCCGAGCTCGAGGACTTAGAGTTGGGAGCTGATGCCAGATATGGAAGTGTGCTGAACTGGACTGATGGCCGAGCAGAGCTGCAGGTCGGCCATATCTGCTGGTCGGCCATATGTGAGAAAATCACAGGAATGGATATCTCTTGATTGGAGATTTAATTAATATCAAATCCTGTTCTGGATAGGAATCTCTGTGTATATCCTTCGATATGGAATATCCATTAAAGTCCTATTTATGGCATGACTCAATGTATAAGGCATATCCCTTTTGTGGCCGATCCCCTTGCTATAAATTCCCAGGTTAGATGCAGTGAATTGTAACTGAATTCTGAGTTGGTGATAGTGAATTTCTTGGCTTGCCGCCGCCATGTGTTTTTCTTCCCCTTTAGGGTTTTCCCACGTTAAATCTTGTGTTCTTCGTTTTAGTCTTTTCTTTGTCAATTATTCATTACTTTTGTGTGTTCTTGTAATCGTCGTTGTGGTTGTTCTTCACTGATTCCGCGTTAAGTTCCACAACACAAGTGAGAACGATATTTAATCATATACATTGGTTATAATTATTAATGTTAACTTCCAATAATTAATCCCAGGGACATATTTATAACATATATGTTATAAATTCTCAATGTTAATAAATCCTTAATTAACAATTAATGACATCATAACTGATGTTAAAAAAATTATATTATTATCGCAAGCAGAAAAAAATAAATTAAAGAATAAATTATGCCATGACATATTATCAATCAATCAATCAATCATTCCCAGTATATTCAAACGGCAACAAAAGCTATCGTTAGGGTCTTAGGAGGGTGAGCGACAGGCAAAAGTACCTCAATTCCAATGGATAGAGAGTTTGCTTCCAGTGAGACATTCGGCTCTATATATACCTGCATAAATGACAAAATAATATGAATATGATGTGCTAGTGTATTAGTGAGGGAATTCAGTAAATACAAATAGGAAGCTTCCGATATTCAAATAGTCATAAATGTGTATATGCACATATAATGCAAGAAAAAGACAAAAACAAAAACAGAAAAAGTGGAATGTCCACCTAAAGCGTAGATAGTATCTAAGCCCCTAAATAAACTCTAAAGTTTCCTATATCCTATCTAAACCTCGTTAACCTTAATCCTCTGCCTCCATTGTAGGATCTGCAAGGCACCGCTAGAATGGGGGTTGAATAGTGGGTGCGGAAAATATGGTAATCGCCCATTATGACAAATGCACATGCTGAAATTTCAGCATGTGTTATATTCACTTTTTGTTCAAAATGTTGCCTAGTTTGCTTTGATTTATCTCTTGAAAATGAATCACCATTTAGTAGACAATATTCTCTTCATGTATGGAATAAAATTGGACAACAATGTGGCCTAAAATTCGGCCAAGGTACATCACACACATGCTGAAATTTTCAGCATGTGTGATATTCAAGAATATCACTTTCTTTATTCCATAAAATATTTAAAACACTTCCAAATTGTCTTCCAATTAATCCACCTTAATCAAGAAGTAAAATATTGCTCATTAACATGTTAAAAACGTCCAGCCCTTTAGTGCACATGCTGAATTTTCAGCATGTGTCACAATTGTGACAAAATTTGAAATATTACCTTTTGTAGCTTCTTTCTATAAGTCACCAACATTGTATGATTGATTCTTGACCAATAAATATGCCAACAAGGCTCCACATATGCTCCATCTCGGCTGTATAGGTGTGTCCAACATGTATATGCATGTGCTTAATTTTATTTTTGCTAACTTTGTAAAATAGTGCACATTTAATAATACACACATGTTATATTCCAATCAGCCCTTAATTTAATTTTCTAGGACACTTTAAGATGTATGACATATATAAAAAGTGTCTAGATACGTGTCGTATGATGTGCAAAAAATGTTCCATGTGTTGTGTACGTAGAAAACCGAATTTTTGATGTTTATTGATTACCCGATTTTTCTCTAATTAAATTCCAAATTTTTGCACATGTTATATATATTATGTTACACATAATATATATAATAGAAACTTTAATTTTCAGCACTTGGTCTGGTCTAAGGTGGCGCCATTAACGTGTGACAAAATTAAAATTGGAATCTCCACAATTTGGCCTTAATGTGGGGTGATTTGTGTGTGCCAACATGGAATGATTTCATGGCTGGAAATAACATCATAGCCACGTAATTTATAAGTATTTTTGAAGTGTAGGGGCTGGCCATCTATTTATGGCAAGTACGTGACACGTTGGCGAAGTTTCGGTATTCGCCCGATACGACAATTTTCGGTTTAGAACGTTTTAACGTGTCGTATTTAATTTGTCATCACCATGACTTATATCAAATGATATAAGAGCTTAATATACTCATAAATATGAGTTAAGTATGGTGGTGTGACATTAACGTACGTACTTAAAATATATAACGTGTCGGTAGTACGTTGGAATACATGTGTATGTGCCTTTTTCAAAAAATATGAACATATATTTATATATATGTGTATGGCCGTGTATAATGAGGAGAGGAGGAGGAGACTTCCCTTTCTTAGCCTTGTTGCCTTTGTGCCTTGTCCAAATGTTGCTTCCTTTAGTGAACTACTTAGTTTAATTAACTAAGTACTCCACTTAATGAACTAGTTTAATTCATTAATGGTGGCACCTGAAAATAGTATAAACACAACAAATGTTTGCCATTTGATGTAAGCTTTAAAGCTTCATGGCTCTTTAGTACGGCAACATTATATATGAATTATATAAGGCAAGTAATATGCAATATATCATGCACATTTATCTCATGCTCGTTTTTATGCACATTTAAATCATATATTTTGAAATCACTCAAACCCCTTTTTCTCTACAATCTCCCCCTTTTGATGATTTTCAAAATAACCTATGCACATGATTTAAATCCTATCGCTCCCCCTTCAATCATGCATAAATTCAAAAACCGCTCCCCTTTGATTTATGCAATCAGTATCTCTCTCCCCCTTAAATCATGCTATCTCTCCCCCTTAAATCATGAACTCCTATCCTGGAACATGTCATCAGAGATGTGCAAATCTAGTAGGTTATGCCTAATCCGCTCATCTCAAGCCAGTTTGGGCCTGCCTTTACTCCTCTTTATCTCTACAATGAGGTGTTCAACTGCTCTGACAGATGCCGTTGTTTGTCTCCTCTTGACATGTCCAAACCATCTCAGCCTCCCCTCCCTTATCTTATCTGCTATACTAGCCACCCTTAACCTTTTCCGAAATACCTCATTTTTGATCCGGTCTAGCCTTGTATATTCGCACATCCACCTCAGCATCCTCATCTATGCCATTTCCATCTTCTGTGAATGTGGCCTCTTGATGGCCCAGTAGTCTGTTCCATATAACATTGTCGGCCGCACTGCCATCCTATAAAATTGTTTCGTTGATTTAGTTGAAAAATTCTTGTCACACAGCACCCCTGAGATCGCCCTCCATCTACATCAGCCTGCCTGAACTCGGTGTGCTATATCATTATCTATGTCCCCATCCTGTTGTACAAATGACCCTAGGTACTTGAACTTACTTACCTGTGGTACCAGTTGATCCTCGATAGTGAGCTGGCTATTCTCACCGTCAGTTGCGCCGCTGAAGTCATAGTACAGATACTCGGTCTTAGAACGACTAATCCTGAAGCCTTCTCTCTAGAACATCTCTACACTGCTCTAGTCTCATACTTAGGGTATGTCTACTCTCCGTGTCTAATACAATATCGTCAGCAAAAAGCATACACCAAGTGTTATGCCCCGCACCCTCTGTAAAATAAATAAAGGATAAACGGAAATTAAATAGGTTAAGGAAAATAAATGATGATGAATTGAGAATTAAGTATTAGGATTAAATGGAATTTATTGAAAGGATTAAATATGGAATTAAGTAGTATTTAACCTTTGGAATTAAATATTGGGAATTTATCCTTTAAGATAAATAAGATAATAGGATATAATTTAGAAACTCCAAATTTTCCCCTTTCCATATAAAAACTGACGAGCATCAGTTTTCCCCTCCTCATTCACAGAAACCGACGCAATCCTCCTCCCCCATAGGCGATTCAACTTTCTTCTTCAACCCTAGGTGAAGAACTCCGCTAGATCTTCAATCCGTTCTTCATTCGTTCTTCATTTCTTCCTCGAGTAATCAAAGGCAAGTAACTTTCTTATAAGTTCTTATGTTTTTGCGAAAGAAAAAGGCCTATTTTTTATATCAAAATTGGATCACCATGCAGTAGTTTCTTTCCGTGAATCTATATGTGACTTACGTGTTTTGATTTTGAGATTTGACCCTTATATGTTGAAAAATCGTTCGTTGTTTTTGTTGTTTATGTGAGATCATGTCAATCACAATCCCTTGAACCCTACTTTGTTGATAATGGCGGTTGAAGGGAATGGAGAGTGAAAAGATTAGATTTTTGGGCTTGATTTGATGAATACTTTGAGTGCTAGGCTTGAATCCGTGAATCGTATGTTAAAGGTGTTGTCTTGGGTGAATTAAGGATGGATTGATAGTGGGAACTAGGCTTGGAATGGTTTGGAAGGAAGTTGGGATCGAATTGGGGGTGTTTTCTGCAGTTTCTGCATAAAACTGCAAAATGGGATTCTGGAACGGGGACGTCGATCGATCAACGTTAAGGTATGACGTACGTCGATCGATCGAAGTATAGTAAGTGAGGGGATGACGTGTTTCAGATGTACGTAGATCGATCGACGTAGGATGAGTGAGAGATCGACGTGTCTCAGATGAACGTCGATCGATCGACGTAGAATGAGTGAGAGATCGACGTGCCTCAGATGGACGTCGATCGATCGACGTCAGGGTATGACGTACGTCGATCGATCGACGTCAGGGTATGACGTCAACCAGTTTTGTGGGAAAGTAAGGGAAGAAAGAGGGAAGCTAGAGGACCCTTTGGGTGACCTTAGAGACTTCTTAGGACATGATTGAGGTTAGTCTAAGTCTTGGAAACATGACTTAAGATGGTGAATCAAACGTGGAGATTCTCGTGAGGTATTCGAACCGAATTTTAACGTAAAAGACCTAAGGGGTTAGGAATGTACATATGTGGCTTTACAGAGTACAAAAGAGGAATGTGAGGGTTCTTATCTTAGCCTTTGAGTCTAGAGTCAATGTTTAGGTGATGATGACCTAGCTTGAAGCATAAGCTCGAATGTGTAAGTCAAGGGAGTCTCGTGTGATTGATTGATATTGAATGTGACTTGAATTGTGTGAATGAAGAATGTGATTGAAATGAGGAGTCTTGCATCATGGCACTTGCATCTGCATAATGTTTTGAAAAGAGGTGTGCTTCGGCACAAGGCATAAAGTTTGCGAAATTGACTGTAACGTTACACGGGATGGAAATGTAAGTCGTGGTGCGTTGCAGGGTATAAAGTTGACTGTAATGTTACACGGGATGGAAATATAAGCCGTGGTGCATTACAGGGTATAAAGTTGGTTGTAACGTTACACGGGATGGAAATGTAAGCCGTGGTGCATTACAGGGTATAAAGTTGACTGTAATGTTACACGGGATGGAAATATAAGTCGTGGTGCATTACAGGGTATAAAGTTATGTGACCGGACATTATGACATGCATTGCACTGTTTTGAAAAGAAATTACACATGCATTTATGACTGTGTATTGTAGTGCATATTTTGTCATGCATCACGTGAGTCAGTATGGGATGATTGCTACGTGACTTGAATGATAGTTAATTGTTAATGGTTATGAATTACTGTTCCTATGTTCTTGTATTGTTAAATCTACGCTCTTGAAAGTATACAAGACATGTGCCCCATTATCCCTTGAATTATATATTACTCATGTCTTGCCATGTGTTGATCCTGTACGTCTTATAAGCGGGTTACTTGTTAGCGTTTTTCGCTAAGGGTACTACCTTTATTTTGCAGATGAGCCTAGCTATGACATGATCTTCAAAGAGGACGACGGCGAGTGGGCCGAATGGGACGCCTAGTATCTTAATGGGAGATAGTTGATACTGTTGCTAGATATTTCAGTTTATTTCATTCATTTGAGGATGTAGTTGGTTACAAATATACACACTCTTCCGTTACTTTATAACACTTTGATGTACGAATTTGATGATTTAGATTTTATTTGGCACGTGTCTCCGTGCTTATCCTCTTACGTCATTGATGATGTGTATTCAAGAGATGAAACGTCTTGTAGTCTTCTCAGTAAGCTACGACGGGTGTACCGGTTCGGATTCCGCTGTCCGGATCGGGGCGCTACACCAAGGAACTGACTCCTGGATCGGCTTTAACAACTCGGCAAGGACAACTACGAAAAGAAATGGGCTCAACGCAGACCCTTAATGAAGGCCTATCTCCACCAGGAAGAAGCCGGTATTCCCCACAGGCGTACGAACGGTTGTTCTTGTCCTAGCATACATATCCTTAATTATGTCTATATACTTCATAGGAACTCCTATTGCATCTAGACCAAGCTACGTGGCACACTATCATATGCTTTTTCAAGATCGATGAAAACCATATGTAAATCGCGCTTCTTCTCTCTATACTTCTCCATCAATCTCTTTAGGATGTGTATTGCTTTCGTAGTTGACCGTCATGGCATAAAACCAAATTGGTTCACCGTAACCTGAGTTTCTTCCCTAATTCTAGTGTCGATTACTCTCTCCCATAACTCATAGTATGACTTAGCAACTTAATCCTTATGTAATTCCCACAACATTGTGCGTTTCCTTTGTTCTTATATAGGGGACCATTACACACTTTCTCCACTCATTTGACATTTTTCATGTTGTGAAAATAAGGTTGAACATAGTAATTAGCCATTGAACCTCTTCCTCTCCCTAAATAATTCTACGCCTCAATTGATATGTTATCCAGACCAACTGTTTTAGTTTTTCCCATCTTTCTAAGTGCTCTCATCACCTCTCCTTGTGTGATGCTCCGACAGTCAGTTATTATATTATCGTTGTTGGGTAGTGATGCTTTCTATTTTTTCTTAATCGTCCCTCCCACCGTTGAAAGATTGTAAAAGTATGCTTCTCATTTCCACTTAATGTATTGCGAACAAAATTTTCATCTCTGACATTGTTTTCATGGTCATTTGCCAACTTTTTTAGCCGAGAAACAATTCCAACTTTTTACATTTATGCGACGTATCCCAAGTCGAAAATTATCACGCAATCATCTAATGAAAAGATCACCAATTAGTTAAAACGCCTAAAGGCACAACGCAATTACCATAAATCACGTAGACAAAGTTCAAAGCTTCACGATTAAGATTAATATTGTAACATCTTAGACAATTGCTTTTAAAAGCAAAGCTAAAAATATCATTTACTCATCATCATCATCATCCGTATCCAGTATATCCCAACAACAACAAAAACTATCGTTAGGGTCTGATAAAAATATCATTTACTAAATAACTAAATTAATAAATAGGTATGAGTTAAGATTTGATTTATGATAAATAAGAGTCCCTTAAGGAGTTAAGATTCTATCCTTTTTTGTTTCCTAAGCTACTTTTTAAAAAGCGTTTTCGATGTACTAAGCTTCCGTGTTTGTACATAGGTTGAGGAAGAGTTAGATCGCTTTTGCAATCCGATATACGCAACTTTATCCTACACTTTGTGCAAAAGACTGTTCTTATGATTCGAACTCGTGACCTTTAAGTTACAAATCGGTAACTTTATTAGTGGTTTCAACGCTATTCTCACTTAAGCTACTTTTTCATAGTGTAAAAGACGAAAAGGAAGAAACAACAGCTCTACTCGGAAGGAAAACACAGAAGAAAGGAGCCCCACCAATAGCGCAGGAGAGACGTAAAAAGAGGGGGAAAAGGAAGGAAAAGAGAATCCAGCCGAAATCAGTCACCAACCAATCCACTGTAGGAGGAAATATCCTTCTTTTTGTTCTTATTATATTTTTTTTTCAAGTAGATAGATTAATAAAGGGAATGATTCACTTTTAAGTGTTAGAACTATATATAGGTGTTTTTTTTTTGGGTGAGGATAGGATGTCAATTATGCATTCTATCTCAAAAATATTATCTTAGTTTAACTTTAATATAATTTAAGGAAATCAAACTACTTTGACGAATATTCTCATTATATCCTTAGTTTGTGAATTGAATAAAATAGTAAAATCTGGCAAGTGTTACATGAAATGGTAGTATGAAAACTGAGAATCCTAATTATTACTATTTTTAAAAAGTAGACAATATTTTTAATATAAAAAAATAACAACTAGGAAATATTTTTGAGACTGATCGAGTGCATGTTTTGTGTTAAGGTTGATGAGGCTTTTCGATTCATTGCATTGGTGCCATGTTCTAAGCGTGAAAAGTGGGACTTTTCTTTCTTTCTTCTTTTTCTTTTAAAACTTCGTCAAACGTTGAGAGGTCTTGCCGAACATTCTGCATACGACCGCTGCATTCTGCATATACTACTATACTACTGCTGCATTCTTCATATACTGCTACTGCATTTCATCAATCTGAGAAGTCAGAACATTTGTCAGGTTCGTAGAGTTCTTTGGTAGTAGTGTCACTCGTTCGAACTGTTAACCGTTGTATCCTCGGAGACGTTGTCCTAAGCGTGAAAACGTTGAAAGTTTTTCTTCCCTTCTCCTACTGCATACGACCGCTGCATTCTGCATACACTACTGCTGCATTCTGCATATAATGCTGCTGCATTTCATCAATCCGAGAAGTCAGAACATTTGTCAGGTTCGTGGAGTTCTTAGGTAGTAGTGTCACTCGTTCGAACTATTAGCCATTGTATCCTGGGAGACGTTTGCAATTTCTGATTGGACATAGTATACCGGAGCAATTCGTCTTAAGGACAGAGCCTTGGACTCGCCTCGGTTTGCATGCTGTGCTGTTTCAGTTTACACGAACATACACATTACACTGCACATATTCTATATTGACTTTCGGTAACAATCATGCTGAGCAGAGATAGTGCGGCACTGCTGCGTGCTGAGCTCTGCTGCGTGCTGAGATTTGCTTTGTGCTGAGCTCTGCTCGGCTGGAAGGCTGAGAGCACGAAACTACTGTTCTGAGGTGCTATTCAGTTCAAGCCGGCCACTACTATACATAAGTCAATTTTGTCTGACGTGAATTATTTATTTTTCTAACATTTTCTCAAGTAGATAGGTTAATAAATGGGTTAATAAAGGGAATGATTCACGTCAAGTGTTAGAACTATATATAGGCCTTTTTTTAGGGGAGAGGGGGTTGAGGATAGGATGTCAATTATGTATTCTATCTCAAAAATATTATCTTAGTTTAACTTTAATATAATTCAAGGAATTCAAACTACTTTGGCGACTATTCCTATTATATCCTTAGTTTGTAAATTGAGGTAGAATACTGAAATCGGGTAGGTGTTAAATGAAACGATAGTATGAAAACTGTGAATTCTAATTATTACTATTTTTAAAAAGTAGAAAATATTTTTGTGACAAAAAAATAACAACTAGGACAATATTTTTTGGACTACATGTTTTGTGTTACGGTTGACGAGGCTTTACGATTCGTGCATTGGTGCCATGAAATATGATGAGTTGGGATTGTAGCCATGTGTCCTAAGCGTGAAAAGAGGGATTTTTCTTTCTTTCTTTCTTTTTTTTTTCTAAAAAAAAAACTTCGTCAAACGTTGAGAGTGTTAGAAGGAAATATGTGACTCACCAAGATTAGATAAATCAAGCCATTAATTGTGAATATTCTCTGGAGCTTGATTAGTGCAATTAGCATAATTGTAAATTAGTATAGATTGATTCTTTCCTTGTATAAGCATATTCTTACCACTACAAATAGGGAACATATACAGTGTAAAACAAATGAACGAAATACAAGAAAATTGCTAAAGTACTTTGTCTCTATCCTATGTTTATGCCTTAAATTACATGGTATCAGAGCAGGAAGTATTCCTCTCTGTTTTTGAATATCATCCTGGCTCAGATTTTGTCTCATCACTGCCAGTATTCGATTGCTTTGTGGTGGCTCAGATCTTGAGTCATCATTGCCAACCATATACCTTACCCTCTGCTATCAAGAATATCAAGTATCCATATCTGCCCTCACTGGTCCGTCCAAACGTCTGTCTAGCCAATCTCACCAGAAAGTGTATCAGTCCAACCTGCAAACAGAAACATCACCATGTCAGACCAACCAGAATCATCCGATAAGATGCCAAAACTCCCAGAAAACTTTGACATCTCTGCAGAATTTGCCAAATTTCTGCAGAGTCAAATAGTCCCAGCATCACAAAACCCCATCCCTTCCTCAACCGTGTCTGAAAATCTGGTTCTGAAAATAAAATTAAACTCTGGCAATTACCCTCTCTGGTGCAACCTTATGCGAAGAGCCCTTCTGGGTAGGGGGAGGAGCACCCACATCACAGGGGTTCCTCCACCCCCCCTACCGACTGACCCAGCGTATACCAAGTGGGAACAAGATGATCAACTTGTTTTCACTTGGTTAATAGATAATATGGATGAGACCTTGGTGAATAATGCATCTAGCTATCCAACCGCAAAGGCCCTTTGGGATGGATTAGCCATAACATACGGGTCAGGAGCTGACCCTTTTTAGATTTATGACCTACACAAACGGGCTTACACCCTGAGACAGGGGACAAGCTCCCTGGATGACTGCTGGAATCACCTACAAAGTTTGTGGAGGACTATTGACAATAAAAGTCCAAACCCTTGGACATTCAAAAATTCAATCAATTCATACAGGAACAACGCCTGTATCAACTTCTGATGGCAGTAGATGACAGGTTCTCTGCCACCAAGAAGGAGATTTTAAAACGCGATCCTCGACCCACAGCCGAAGCTGCATATGGGGAGCTGCGCAGATCTGACACTGAAGACAAGCTTCTTAGACTCACATCCTCAGAACCTTCCTTGGATGTGAGCCTAGGCCAAGGATTGACGGGCAAAGGGACCAACAAGCCCAGTTCAGAGACTCCCCGACGAGGGGGAGCTCAACACCCCCGCTCAGGAAATCCATCACGGCGGGGGGAGGATAAATCCTCTCTGGAATGCTCCCATTGCAAGAAAAAGGGGCATGTTAAAGAAAAATGCTTCAAGCTCCACGGATTCCCTGAGTGGTGGGATGACTTCAAGAAAAAAACCCACGGGTCTGCTGCACAGGTCACCGGGGAAGGTGACCACAACAGAAAGGAGCAACCTTTCACCGGAGAAAAGGGGCCACAGGTTGAAGACCAGCAGAATTGGAAGGAGGGTGGCGGGGGAGAAGAGACAGGTTACGGCGCTGCAGCAGGAGGTATTGGGGTTAGGGTTAGAAACCCTAACCCTCCTCCTTTTTATACCCCAAGCAATTCTGTTAATTACCCCATAGTCCCCCCTGCTTCCCTATTTACTGATTGCCCCCTTGAAAATTACCCCGTGGCCCCCCTTGCTTCTGTATTTACTAATAACCCCCCTGCTGTTCTACGTAATGATATACAGGTCCATGGAAACTCAGGAAGTGACACTCCGGCCCCTCCTTTCAGATAAATGCCCAAATTGCCCCAGACCTTCTCCAGAATCACACAGCTGCCCCCTCATCTCACCATAATCACAGTCAGACCCCTGAACCTCCTAAAACTGCCTTTTTTACCCGACAAAATAAAACCTCAACTGGACCTTATATTTTTGACTGTGGTGCCACTGATACTATGTCCTACGACCCTAAGGACTTCCATACTCATACTCTACCCACCAAGAAGAGTGTCGAAACAGCCAATGGTACCTCCGTTCCAGTCATTGGGGGTGGCTCTATCACTGTTACACCAAAAATTACTTTGAAAAACTGCCTTTATGTCCCTGCTTTATCTACCAAATTACTTTCTGTTAGCCAGATTACTAAAGAATTAGATTGCGTTGTACTGATGTATCCTTCTTTTTGCCTCTTACATGACATTCATACCAAGGAGATCATTGGGCGTGGTACTGAACACAGTGGGCTGTACTTTGTTGATGCGGTGGCGCAACAGGGACAGTCTAATCTGGCCACCGGGACTAGTCACCGACAGTTATGGCTGTGGCATCGCCGACTAGGTCATCCATCTTTTGCATACCTTAAACAATTGTTTCCTACTTTATTTACTTCCCAGTCCCTTTCCCTGCAGTGTGACACTTGCCTCCGGGCTAAACAAACTCGGGCATCGTACCCTTTAAATAATACTCGAGTTGATAAAGTTTTTTCATTAGTACATTCAGATGTGTGGGGCCCCTCTCCATACCCTACTCCTTATGGTTATCGTTATTATGTACTCTTCGTGGATGATTTCTCTCGCATGACTTGGATTTATATCATCAAAAATAAATCAGAAGTATCTCAGAAATTCCAAAATTTCTACACCATGATCCAAGCACAATTCCACACCAATATACAAATACTTCGTTCTGACAATGGGGGTGAATACTTAGATGGGGAGCTCCAACATTTTCTTACTACTCATGGGATCATTCACCAAACATCATGCGCACACACTCCCGAACAAAATGGGGTCGCAGAAAGGAAAAATCGAGTACTGTTAGAAATGGCTAGGGCCATGATGTTCGAATCCCACGTCCCGATGAGTTTCTGGCCGGAGGCGGTCTCCACTGCAGCATACCTTGTAAACCGTTTACCCACAAAGGCCCTCCACTTACAAACTCCTCTCCAAGTCTTATCCACCCAACAGTCCATCCCATCTTTATGTACCCTTCCCCCAAAAGTCTTTGGCTGCACAGTCTTTGTTCATAACCCTAAACCTACCCGCACCAAACTAGACCCTTGTGCCGACAAATGTATATTTGTTGGCTATGCCACTACCCAAAAGGGTTACCGCTGTTATAATCCCCGCACTCATCGAATCCATATTACCATGAACTGCACCTTCGTTGAAACAGAATTTTACTATCCCACCCAATCTCGGGTTCAGGGGGAGCCCATTGCGACTGATGGAACCCTAGATTGGCTGTCACTCTATAATGACTCGGAGGCCGTTCCAACAGGGTCAGTAGATGGCGCCGACTGTGCTATAGCTCCCGACAAAGGAACGCCCCCTGACGAAGTACCCCTTAATGATCAAGCAGGCATGAATGTTCTGTCAGAGTCAAAAGCAGATAACGGTATCACTCAGTCTACTTCTTTAGATTCTGATAACAGTAGTAATACTCCTGCCCATATCCTTGATATTTCCCCAGATAATACTGTTCCCTCAGATATTTCGACTAATACTTCCGAGTTTTCCATGTGTCCTACTAATACATTGCAGGAACAGCGGGTTTTACCTCCTCGATCAAATCGGGGAATACCTCCAGACCGGTACTCTCCAGATAAAATATCCAGAACCTCTCGATATCCTCTTAAATGTCCAAAGGATGGTGTGAGTGATATTGCCCGAGGATTCTTTGGGACGATTTGTTCCGAGGACATCCCAAGAAATGTGGAAGAAGCATTAATCCGACCAAAGTGGAAAAGTGCCATGCTTAATGAGATGGATGCCCTCCTAAAGAATGAAACGTGGGAAAAGTGTGTTTTACCTCCTGGAAAAAGACCTGTAGGATGCAAATGGGTATTTACCAACAAGTACAAATCAGACGGAAGTATAGAACGACACAAGGCCCGACTGGTAGCTAAAGGATATACACAGACATATGGCCTTGATTACTCTGAGACATTCTCTCCTGTAGCCCGAATAGATACTATCCGAGTCCTGTTCTCAATTGCAGCCACCCAACATTGGCCACTACAGCAGTTTGATGTCAAAAACGCCTTCCTACACGGGGATCTGAAAGAAGAAGTGTACATGGAGCCACCTCCAGGGTTCTCTACGGAATTTGGAAAGGATGAAGTGTGTCGTCTAAAGAAGTCTTTGTAAGGACTAAAACAATCACCCAGAGCGTGGTTTGGAAGGTTTACTGAAGTAATGAAACAAGACGGATACATACAAAGCAATGCAGACCATACTCTGTTCATCAAACGACAAGGTAAACTGGTAACATGCCTAATTATTTATGTGGATGACATGATTATTACTGGAGATGACAAACAGGAAATGGCTCGACTCAGAAAACATTTGTTCACTAAATTTGAGATGAAAGACCTTGGGGGCCTCAAGTACTTTCTTGGAATAGAGGTACTTAGGTCAAAAATGGGAATTTATATCTCACAAAGGAAGTACATTCTGGACCTCCTAGCAGAAGTAGGAATGCTGGATTGCAAGCCCTGCGACACTCCCATGGCCGTAAATGATCGACCACAGGTAATAGAAGATGCAAACCTTGCAGACAAAGGTCAGTTCCAGCGACTGGTCGGTAAGTTAATTTATTTGTCTCATACTCGTCCAGACATTGCTTTCGCTGTAAGTGTTGTAAGTCAATTTATGCATAGACCACAAGAACATCATATGAATGCTGTCATGCGTATTTTGCGTTATTTAAAACATACTCCTAGCAGAGGAATTTTGTTTCAGGACCATGGACATCTTGACATTCAAGCCTATACCGATGCGGACTGGGCAGGAAATCCGGTTGATAGAAAATCCACATCTGGGTACTTCACACTTGTAGGAGGAAATCTGGTTACATGGCGAAGCAAGAAGCAGAAAGTTGTTGCTCTGTCAAGTGCTGAAGCTGAATTTAGGGGAATCGTAAAAGGGATCACGGAAATACTATGGCTGCACAAGTTGTTCAAGGATTTGGGATTACCTATCAATCAACCTACACCACTGTTCTGTGATAATAAAGCATCAATCAGTATATCTGAGAACCCAGTACAACATGATCGAACGAAACATGTGGAGATAGATCGACACTTCATCAAGGAGAAACTCGATTCGGAGCGCATAACATTACCATTTGTAAAATCTGAAGACCAACTTGCCGATATTCTTACCAAGGCCATCAATGGAAGATCTTTTGCTGATATTTTGTGCAAGTTGAATGTTGTAGACCCCACAATTCAACTTGAGGGGGAGTGTTAGAAGGAAATATGTGACTCACCAAGATTAGATAAATCAAGCCATTAATTGTGAATATTCTCTGGAGCTTGATTAGTGCAATTAGCATAATTGTAAATTAGTATAGATTGATTCTTTCCTTGTATAAGCATATTCTTACCACTACAAATAGGGAACATATACAGTGTAAAACAAATGAACGAAATACAAGAAAATTGCTAAAGTACTTTGTCTCTATCCTATGTTTATGCCTTAAATTACAGAGAGGTCTTGCCGGACATTCGGCAACCAAAGACATATACACGTGTACTTAACTCTTAACCATTGTGAAGATAAGTTTTTCTAGACCTGCTGTAACTTGTACCATTTGACCCCTGAACTTAAGGAATTAAAAATTCACCTAAGCATAAACACTGCAAGGCTCTGAACAAGGTTCCTAACGACTTTAAATCACTTTATTACAAGTTAACACGTAACAAAGTCGTGACACAAATATCTTACCACGTTGTTTTGATCTCCTTATAAACCTATTCTGATTTTGCTTAAAACATATAAGTTGTGGAGAACATAATGAGATATCTAACATATTGAAATCACTTCAATCTGAATTTTGTAAGTCTAAGTCATGACTAAAAGAAGTTTGTAAAGTTTTTAGTCGAACCAATGTCTCACTGCGAGCGTGGCACCTTGCGCCGGGTAGAACGAGAAACGCAGGAAAATTTTATTGTGGTCATTGATCAATTAGTAGTCTAATAAAAAAGATGACAAATAAGTTTTATTTACATGCAATCAAGGAGGTGATTGGCCAAAACAATGGGCCCATAAGTTTTCCACACATTTTATTGGTCGATGACTAGCTAATCATACTTGATTATTTACCATTATAAAATTTGTGTTAGAAACTTCCCAGAAACACCAAAAGGCTGGCGTCCAAGCGCATGGTCCATCTTCTTGTTCTCAAACATCAGGTTTTCCTGCAACTTTTTTATATACAATTGTCTCAAAACTCGTATAAAATTGTCCCTAGCTATACAGTACACTGCCATAACGTCAAATAGGCTGTAGAACATGGATCTTTGTACCATTCCTCCTTAGTTTGATTAATCTACATAGGTAAATACAACAACAAACACATCAACAACATTGTCCATTGTGTTAGATGATGAAGCCGGATCTTCACCAAGGGTCTAAGACGACCTTAAATATACGTCGTCAGTTAACTTGAAGAATGGTTAACTGGTTTGAAGATGATAGCTGGAATAGCTTCCTGAAAGTCCTCCATAAGGAAGCAAAGATCAGAGGTCCCGGGGGGATGACCCCGGGTAAAAACCTCTGACGCTCAAGTCAGTTTGAGTCATTTCTCACTAAGAATATAGTTTAGTGTATGGAGTTAGAAAGTTCTCACAGTTATTGGCTGAGGAGAAGATTCGGTGTATTAGCTCCAGGTCGTTTAAAGAATGGATTTTGGATCCCTTTTTTTGGTCTGTATTGGTTTGCTTTTATCAGCTGTTTCCCGCCCTTGGTCTCTGATAGAAGATGAGATGTTTGCTTGGGGCAAAAACCTAGGACGCCGTAGGTCTGCTGATGTGATTGGTAGACCGGCTGATGTGACTAATAGGTCTGCTGGAGTGACCTTGGCGTGTACAGGCTGAATAGCCAGCTGTAGTCACTATATTTGAATTGCACTTCTGCCTGATGGTTCCACGATGTAACGCTGTGCTTGATTCCTTCGCTGAAGTACCCAACCAAGCTTCGCCGAAGCGCAAGATCAAGTCTTGCTGAAGTGCAACATTGAATCTAGCTGAAGTGGTCTGGAGTGCGGCACTTGGGCAGAAGCTGAAGTTGAAGTTGGTGCCGAGGTGCAAACCTTGGCATATTCTTCGATAATATAATGAATGTCATGCAGCCCCACTGAAGTGTGGTCAAGGCTGAATGGAAATGCTTGGGTGCTGAACTGCAGGAATTGTACCGTTGACTGTCGTTGACTAACAGATGATTAATTATGGTTTATCATTTGCCCCCAGATTTTGTGTGGCTGGGCTGAACTGCGAAGGCAGACTAAACAATTATCCCCGTAGCTGCGCCGTAGTTCCTGCTTTTAATGTAAGCGTTAATTCCATCGCCTCATCATTATTTTTTCAGCGGTTTCAGTACCCGAGGGGGAAAATACTTGAACCGTCGCCTCCTTTTGGATTTTAAACGTAAGGTTGTAACCTTTCACTTTTCCCACTTATAAATAGGGACAATTGCCTTAACCCTTTCTTTCCTTCTTCTTCTATTCTGCACGTTTGCCTATTCTGCTGCTTTGCTCTTCGTCTCCGAAGCTTTTCTCCATTTTTACTCCGGTGCTCTTCCTTTCAGCTCAACCCTTCAATCTTCTGTAAGCATTTCTTCATCTTACTCATGGCTTTTGTTATTTCTTCTTCTTCTTTGATTACCCCAGAGTCCATAGTGCCTTCTTCAACGGTGCAGAACTCAATGTGCACCTTGAAAGCCACTGACCTCCCTGAATTATGTCAACATTATAACGTTGATAGGAGCACCTTTGCCCCCATTCTTCCCCTGCCATATCAAACTGCTTATAACCCTCCAGTAGGATATGAGGCAGTTTATGAGGAATACTTTAAGTCCGGTTTCAATCTTTCTATTCCAGCTCCTTTATTCCAAATCTTGCATTCTTACGAACTTAGGCTTCCTCAAGTAACACCTAAGGCCCTTAAGGTCATCCTTAGTTACATGCTTTATCTAAGAGCTGCTCAGAAAGCCTTTTCACTTGCTGTTTTTAGAGGAATATTTGTGTGCGAACAGAGAGATAGTTGGTACTGTTTTGGTAGAAGGGATCCATGTATTGGAAACCTTTATGTTGTAAACCTTTCCTCTTCTACTGAAAATTGGACTAGACGTTTCTTTTTCGTCAGAGCTATAGGATTACCCGAAAGAACCTTCTGGAAATCTGGTAGTGCAAATAATAGGAAGCCAAGCGAGAAGTCTTACAATGAAGCCTCCGAATTGTTACATTTGCCCATGGCCATGGATTGGAAGAAAGTTGACAGGCCAGTTGTAAGGGTTGTTGACCTGGAACACTTGTGGCCAGAACATAACTTTCGACCCCTCATCCCAATTGCTTTTAGAATAGTTCGGGGTATATAACAACATTTTGAACATCTTTGATTTGTTCTGATATTGCGTCTGTGTTTTGATTGCTTCGTTCCTTGAATTTTGCAGGAATCATGGTGTCCGAAAGCCTTGCAAGGCTGAAGAACTTGGTCCCAAAAAAAAGAAAGAGGACAGAAGAACAACCTTCTTCCTCGGGGCAGGCTTCTGTCATATCCCCTTCGGAGGCGCATATGACTCCTACTAATTTGGCCTCTACCGAAATCGAAGTTCCAGGTAGAATCCTTACCTTTTGTTGGTTTCGAATATACTTTGTTTCTATTTATTCACTTGACCTTTTTTCTCTTCAGCTGGAACTTTTGATAATTCCATCTGGGCTGAAGCTCAAGTCCTTGCCCCAGCTTCACCTCAGCCAAATGATGGGAGTGGCGGAATTGATGCCCCCATTTTGATTCCATCCTCTCCTGTTGCCGAAGAGGAAATTATGCCTCCACCAAGGTGGATTTCTGATGAGGCTGTTTCTTCTTTTGAGCTCTTAGGAGAGTCTTCTAAAGGAAATGAGCCGGAAGGAGAGCCTTCCTCACGAAACCGTCGGGGTACAAGGATGCTGCAGTTCTCCTTCGCTGACACTGCTGCAAATCTTAGTGTAGCTAGGAAGGTAACTGAGATGTCAGTGCTACCCAGTGATTGGCAAACTTATTGTAGTCTAGACTGGGACACTGCCATGGATTCATTTGCAATGAATATGGCCATGGTAAGATTTCCCAATAGTCTCCATTTTTTTAAGTTGATCATTTATGTTCTCTCTAACCATCCTGATTTCCACAGTATTGAGTTCAAGAGTATAACATACTCAAAAGGGTTGAAGAGTTGCGCGTCAAATTTTCCCAACTCTCTGAGATCAATGTCAATCTCAAAAATGCCTATGACGGGTCGGCAGAGGTGTCAAGACCCAACAATTTGAGATTGAATCAGCTAGAAACCCAAGTAAACGTTTTGCAGTCTGAGGTGGCCATTCTTACTGAAGAGAACTCCAGGCTTCGGTCGGGAAAAGGAGATTCTGATGCCAAGTTGGCCGCTGCTGATTCTCAAGTGTATGAGCTGAAGGAAGCATTGGCTAACGCTGAGTTAGTGTCTTCTAAGGCCCAAGCTGAGCTAGAGTTTTACCAGAGAGAACTCAGTACTTTCGAACAAGAGCTATCCAATAGCAAAGCTGAGCTGAACCAGCAATTGGAAGCTGAAAAGAAAAGCAAAGCTGATCTCCTCCACCAATTTAAACTTCAAGCTGAGGAGATTAAGAAGACCGCTGTTGTTGAGTTCAGGCAGTCTGATTTTTTCACTGGTAACTTCTTGAATATGCAAGGCTCAGCGATAGCTGTTGGTGAAACTTGGGCAATTGACACCTGCTCTGAAGTCTACTCAGATTTGGACAAACATCATCCTCAAATTGCTGAACTCTACAAACCGGAGGCTGGAAACCTTCTTGACCAAATAGCTAAGTTTCAAAGTGGGGCTGATCTCAGAGAGGATAAGGATGATGAAGAGTAGAATAGGATCTTTTTTTACTTTTCCCATTTTCTTGTAGTTGTAATAAACACTTTCTTCAATGAAAATTGTACTTTCTTCAACTTGTGTTCTTCGGCTTGTTTCAATTTTCTTGACTTTGTCTTCTGCATGTGAAGTTTTACTTGTTCTATTTCCATAATTGACGCATTTGTCTTTGGCTTGAGAGACTTTACTTGCTCTATTTTCATAGTTTGCAAGTATTTGTCTTCGGCTTGCAAGACTTTACTTGCTCTATTTTCATAGTTTGCAAGTATTTGTCTTCGCCTCTGCCAAAAGAGTTCTTCAATCACTTCTACGTTGGATCTTCTCACAAGTGTTGGGCTTCAGCCTCTATCCTTGGCTCTGCCAAAAATGTTACGTTACTTGGCTGAACTGCAGCTCTGCTGTGCTTTAATAAATTTAAGATATAGGGAAGCCTGTACCCAGTGTTGAGTCCTGCCCAACCTTCTCAGACCCGCTGAGTTAAAATTTAGGGAAAAATGTCCCAATGTTGAGTCCTGCTCAACCTTCTCAGACCTGCTGAGTTAGAATATAGGGAAACCTGTCCCAATGTTGAGTCCTGCTCAACCTTCTCAGACCTGCTGAGTTAGAATATAGGGAAACTTGTCTCAAATGTTGAGTAATGCTCAACCCTCTCAGTCCTGCTGAGTTAAAATATAGGGAAACCTGTCCCAATGTTAAGTCCTGCTCAACCTTCTCAGACCTGCTGAATTAGAATATAGGGAAACATGTCCCAAATGTTGAGTCCTGCTCAACCTTCTCAGACCTGCTGAGTTAGAATATAGGGAAACCTGTCCCAAATGTTGAGTCCTACTCAACCCTCTCAGTCCTGCTGAGTTAAAATATAGGGAAACATGTCCCAATGTTGAGTTCTGCTCAACCTTCTCAGACCTGCTGAGTTAGAATATAGGGAAACCTGTCCCAAATGTTGAGTCCTGCTCAACCCTCTCAGTCCTGTTGAGTTAAAATTTAGGGAAACCTGTCCCAATGTTGAGTCCTGCTCAACCTTCTCAGACCTGCTGAGTTAGAATATCGGAAAACTTGTCCTGCTCAACCTTCTCAGACCTGTTGAGTTAGAATATAGGGAAACCTGTCCCAATGTTGAGTCCTGCTCAACTTTCTCAGACCTGCTGAGGTGAAATATAGGGAAATCTGTCCCAATGTTGAGTCGTGCTCAACCTTCTCATACCTGCTGAGTTAGAATATAGCTGCTCAACCTTCTCAGACCTACTAAGTTAGAATATAGGGAAATCTGTCCCAATGTTGAGTCCCGCTCAACTTCCTCAGACCTGCTGAGGTGAAATATAGGGAAACATGTCCCAATGTTGAGTCCTGCTCAACCTTCTCAGACCTGCTGAGTTAGAATATAGGGAAACCTGTCCCAAATGTTGAGTCCTGCTCAACCCTCTCAGTCCTGCTGAGTTAGAATATAGGGAAACCTCTCCCAAACGTTGAGTCCTGCTTAACTCTCTCAGTCCTGCTATATAGGGAAACTTGTCCCGAATGTTGAGTCCTGCTCAACTTCCTCAAATCTGCTGAGGTGAAATATAGAGGGCCATGCGGGAGTCTAACAAAGGATTGACCCTTTAATAATGCAAGGCCGAGTTGAAAAATTTTGAATATACGCAGGGGGCAATAAATCCCTGATTCATTTGAATCACCGACTCTTGTTGTCAACTCAGCCTTGTTCGCCTAGGAACCCGTAGCCCCTTTTCATCGGAACCTGAGTCCTCATCACACCCAACCTGGGGTGAGGCCTAGGTTTGCAATTCTCATCGGGAGGGGTCTTGCCAAAATCCAGCCTATTGTGCAGCCTTGACCTCGGATTGTAAAACCGCTGTAGGTGACCAAGCTCGATAAGACGCTCAATTTCCTGTCCAAGCTGCCTACAGTCTTCTGTATTATGTCCAATATCATGATGATAAAGGCAATACATTCGGCGGTCTTTTTTTGTGGGTTGGTCCAGCCAGGGGCTGAGGTTCCTTTGCCAGAGACTTCTTTCTCATGTAGGAAAGGATATGGGCTTTTGAAGCCAACAGAGAGTTCCTTTCTTTACCTCGGCCTCCTAACCGAATCTTGATAGAGCACCTTTCCTGCAGCGGGGCCTTGCCTTTATTGTCAACTTCTCTGCCATGTTTGAATGGCAAAGATGTTTTTTGAGTGTGTTTTAAGCTCTGGTGGCTAGACTTTTGTCCTGAACGCCTCGCCTCAGCCATAAATTCGGCATGAAGCCTGGGGTGATAGTCAGGCCGAGTTGGAGAGTACTCCAGGTGGTCTTGTAGGTGAGAGTTACTGGAATGGGACCCACTGGACCTTGCTGCAGAGGCTTTCTCCTTCATTTCCCTCACTACAACTTGGAACACACCAGGGTTTTGAGCCACATAGTGTATGGCTCGCATATGCTCTTCATATGTGAAGGCAATGGTGGGAGTTGAGGATTCTTCCGGCTCTGTAGAACACTGTTATGTTTGTTGTTGAGAAGATTTCTGACTTCTCTTAGATGTCATAGGCCGCTTGGACTCTTGTCCATCTTTTTTATCCATCTTTCTCTCAATAACTTGGTAAGATTGAAATTAAGAAAGCTTTGAGTAACTGTTTTACTGGGTCAAGGGACTAGGGGCCCTCCTTCTAACGCCAAATGATGAAGCCGGATCTTCACCATGGGTCTAAGACGACCTCAAATATACGTCGTCAGTTAACTCGAAGAATGGTTAACTGGATTGAAGATGATAGCTTGAATAGCTTCCTGAAAGTCCTATACAAGGAAGCAAAGCTCAGAGGTCCCGGGGGAACGACCCCGGGTAAAACCCTCCGACGCTCAAGTCAGTTTGGGCCATTTCTCACTGAGAATAAGTATAGTGTATGGAGTTAGAAAGTTCTCACAGTTATTGGCTGAGGAGAAGATTTAGTGTATTAGCTCCAGGCCGTTTAAAGAATGTATTTTGGATCCCTTTTTTGGTCTGTATTGGTTTGCTTTTATCAGTTGTTTCCCGCCCTTGGCCTCTGATAGCAGATGGGATGTTTGCTTGGGGCAGAAAGTCTAGGACGCCGTAGGTCTGCTGATGTGACTGGTAGGCCGGCTGATGTGACTAATAGGTCTGCTGGAGTGACCTTGGCGTGTACAGGCTGAATAGCCAGCTGTAGTCACTATATTTGAATTGCACTTCTGCCTGATGGTTCCACGATGTAACGCTGTGTTTGATTTCTTCGCTGAAGTGTCCAACCAAGCTTCGCCGAAGCGCAAGATCAAGTCTTGCTGAAGTGCAACGTTGAATCTAGCTGAAGTGGTCTGGAGTGCGGCACTTGGGCAGAAGTTGAAGTTGAAGTTGGTGCCGAGGTGCAAACCTTGGCATATTCTTCGATAATATAATGAATGTCATGCAGCCCCACTGAAGTGCGGTCAAGGCTGAACGATAATGCTTGGGTACTGAACTGCAGGAATTGTACCGTTGACTGTCGTTGACTAACAGATGATTAATTATGGTTTATCATTAGAGGTTACCGTCTATAGCGGGATATGAAAAGGTCGACGCAATCATACCAATGTTTTAGAAACAAGAAAAAAAAATTATTATTTTCCCATATATTTTCTGCAGAATTCTTCAATCTCCGATCTCAATTCAAAGACTCTTACGACCTCCCCTCCAATCAATCACCATGAATTCACCAGCATACGCTTAATATC
Source organism: Eustoma russellianum (assembly GCA_036186865.1). Lineage (NCBI taxonomy): Eukaryota > Viridiplantae > Streptophyta > Magnoliopsida > Gentianales > Gentianaceae > Eustoma > Eustoma russellianum. The sequence goes on from AP025063.1 coordinate 30,683,103, forward strand.
AATATTACATCAACTCTATCTTCAAAACCCCAAAAACCATTTGCCTAAACGGATTTCAAATAAGTTTATATCGTACCATTCGGCTTTGCATTGTGAGTCCAAATCTCCAAAAAGAGTTGAGATTGGAGTTGAAATGATGAAGATCTTGTTAAACAAAATCGAGTATGTACCGTATGTGTGTTTGTGTAAAAAATCAACAGCAGTCAAACTGAGGCGAGTCCAGTACTGTCTTTAAGACGTATTACTCTGGTATATTGTGCCCAACCAGAGATAGAAAACGTCTCTTAAGATACAAAGGATAACAGTTCAGACGAGCGTCACTGTAGCGTAAGAACTCCTGTAAGGTGTTGTGACTTTTCAAACAACTTGAAAAAATGCAGAAAGACCGTATGCCGAGAAGAAGGAGAGAAATCGATGATTACAGAGATCTGCTTGGCCTGATATTTATATGGAAAACGATTTATGATGGTTAATTGTTAGTTTAACCACAGCCGTCGGATCAGGTGGTTTGAGATCGCCACCGTTAGATTAGAGCTTGGTAGATTAATCTGCATCCGTTGGATCAGATAACTGCTCAACCTAAGCTCTTAGATCACGATCCATCTGGCAGTTTAAGCTTAACCGATTTTTAAATTGCAGCCTAAACAAATTTTTAAAGGTTAAGTTACAACCACTTACCTGGGATAAATTTAAAAAATTTAAATAAAATTTCTCCAAAAAGATAAGAACCGGCCTAGACCTGCAGCCTGCAACCCAGACCCGGACTCAGGCCCAAACCGAGCCGGGACGGACAAACGGTCGGGGGATGGCGGTGCACGCGTGCGCGTGTGGCAATCTTGTAGGTCTTACCTCCGGTCAAAACTTCGCATGCCCTAAAAGCACATCTAAAATGGTCATTCTAGCACTATATATGGTGGCTAGCTCACTTCATTTGTCCAATATGGTATATCCTCAAAGTGATGATGTGTCTCTCTCTAAAATAGGCCACATTATCACTTTTGCCAATTTCCACTTGTTTTACTCCTGAGCATTAATTTCTCATTCATCCGGTATCTTAATTAAGTGATTCCAAAGCTTAAAATCATCTATTCGTTACGTAAATAATTAAGGGTTCATTAGTTTTCACTTGTCATTAATAAAAATTAATTATAATTAAGTTCAAAATATGTTGCTAACCAAGATTTGCAACTTGGGCCACCCATCTCCTTCAATTTTCTCCCACAGATCTTTGATCCTGGACAAAATGGTTCTTCTTCTTCTCTGTTTGATCGACATAGGTGTATGAATGAGCGGAGAAGCTAAGTGACTCTCCTGGTCAATGATTTAAGCAATAATTAATCACCCCATATAATTGATTCCCTCTTTTTTTTTTAAAAAAAAAAAAAAATTGGGTACATTATGATTCATCATATGGCAAGTATTTTAATCCAAATGATAAAAGGTGTTTCCGACACCCGTACTCCTGTGTTTGTATAGAGTTTAGATAATGATCGGATCGATTCGCGATCTGATGTTACAAATATATCGTAATTAACTTGAAACGTGTATTTTAGGCATTGATTTAATCCATAACATCAGACCAAAAATAAGACCGACCAAAATGTGAATCCATTTCAAACCTCCGAAATCCTCATTCCATCTAGAATTCCTTGACTTTTGTACTAAAACTGAATCAGCCACACAAATAAAATTGCATTTATTTGCAACTGAAAATGACAAATCAACTTAGATGACAATCAATCACACCAATATGATCAAACATTCTTGATTTCAACCTCTTCTTCCAACTCTTCCTTCTCTCTCTCCTCCCACACAATCCTTCAAAACACCATGCTCAATCCAAGAACTCAACATCTAAATAATGATCAGGCCGAGCCATTCGATCCATTCAGCACCAAAAATCCAAGTAATAGCACATGGGGTCCAGCCAATTTTGTTTCATACGCAAGAAAAACAACTAAAGAGCATGATCATGATGATCATGTTCAATTCCGGCTACCCGATTCCAAAGTTCATTCACTACCCTTTTGGAAGAGCAGTCCTCCGGCGAGTCCAACGGTTCACCGGCCTATGTCGCCGGCGTCTAGAACAGAGGCTATAGTTAGAGGCCAAAGGGAACTTATGGATATGGTGAAAAACATGGCTGAATCAAACTATGAGCTTACTTTGAAGGATCTTGTGGAGCAAACCAAAACAGAAACCTCACAAGAAGAAAGTTTATTGCATCATGAAAGAAACTGCAATGGTTATGATGATCAAGAAACAGGGGTCAGAAACCAGACCCTTGTAAATGTAACAGATTCTGTTCTCAGTACCAAATCAAGATTAGTTTCTACCAATCTGGTGGAGATTACTCCTGGAAAACCAGAAAAAAGAGGACCCGATGAAAAGATGAGCAAGAAAAGGGCAGAAAAAAGCAAGAAAATTGGAGATAACAGAAGGGGATCAAGTGGAAGAATGGAGAACAGAGGGTTGTTTTTGCAAATGTTATTTCCAGTTGAGATGAAACCAAATAAGAAGAAAAATGTGTTGAATTCTTCATCTGCAAAGATTTCTCCCAAGCCAGCAGGAAATGATAGAACATCATCAAAGAATTGTGATAAAGATTGGTGGAGGAAAAGATTTTCGATTTCGAGTGGAAGTGACGGAAGCAGATCAAGCAGCCATAGTAGAAAAACTTGTACCACCAGTTGTAGCAGCACCACAAGGTCCGCAGGGTATGTTATTTCATAATTTTTTTAACGCAAAATTTATTATGTTTCATTATATTTAATACACATATAATTGTCACATTTTACTGCGTGAGTTAACAACATAAAGAGAAATTCACCACATGGGTCGCCATTTTTTAAGTTCAAACTAAATAATGCGTTAGTTTTCTGGATTTAAATGTGGCAGTGAATAACTAATATTGATGGTGGATTTTGAATCAACTGGTAAGGTTATTGTTTTGTGATCTTGATATCATTGGTTCGAGTTGCAGAAACAGTTTCTTATACGAGATGTAGAATAAAAATGTGTGCATCTGATCATGAAGCGATCCGACCCCTTCGTAAACCCTACATAAACGATAAAGCGTAGTGTATGGGGAACGTCCGTAATAATCAATAACTAATAGTGACTTTTGCGTGCAGTAGAATAAAACTAATAATTCTTGAATTACTCTTTCATCAAATCTGCCATGCGGTCCTCGCAGTTGTTTTGTTTATTTATTACTTTATCAATAAACGCAATTGTGGATTTTTCTTTTTGTGCTATTTAAAAAAAAGCATATAAAAGATTAGGTGGACACGGGGAGCTGAGAATGGAAAAATGTCAGCTTATTAGGAAATGCATTTCTTTCACTGCACCTGACGCATTCCACATTTATATTCATTATTAAACAAATCTGAAATAACAATCTGTGCTGTTTTGTAACTTTGGATTCACTGATTCGAGTCATTGAAACAGACTCTTACACAAAATATAAGGTAAAGTTACGTAGATGAGACCCTAAAACGATCTGGTCTTTCATAAACCCTACACAAATGCGCGGAAGGCTATTGCACCGACAACGCATTTTATATATGCAAGATCTGCCTTTTTTATATTTTCCCTTCATAACTGTGTCTTTTTTTTGTATCTTTTTCCTTCTTTATTTTTTTCTTATAAAATTTTTCCTTCTTTATTAAGAAAGAAAACGGGGGCCGCTCTATCAGAATTATAGCTTGCAAGAAGACAAATGGGACCTGGTCATCGATGACTTGGACTTTAATGCCCTTCAATGCAAGACAAGAAATTTCATGATTGTCCTTATAACCGTAATCCTTACGTTAATCTTAGTGGTGGATTTACGTGGAAGACATTAACTAAGAACAACCAATGATGAACAACAAAAAAAAAGGGTATAAATGTCATTTTTGGTTGAGGAAAACTGAAGTACATAAAAGAGCGTTTTGGATGTACTAGACTCTCGTGTTTAAACAAGGTCTAAGTAGGAGACGAATCGCTTTGCGATCCAATGTACACAGTCTTAGCCTAAATTTTATGCGATGGGTTGTTTCCTCGGTTCGAATCCGTGACTTCAAAATCACAAAATCTTACCGGTTGTTCCAAGGTCCGCACTTGAAAACTCAATTACATGAATCGTCTAATCTAGCTAGATCAAGCTAATTCACGATTACTAGAAATAGATATTTGTACAAGAGGATTTCTAGAAACAATGGGAATAAGTTCATGGAAGACTCTATGATGCTTATTGCAATATCATTTATGCACAGAAATAATGATTAAATAGAACTTAAATAAGTTACGATTTTTTTTTTTAACTAGAATGCGAATGATCTTATATAGAGGGGATCGTATGGGTGTATAAAAATCATTATACTTAAGACTTGTGTCTAGTATGCATTATGTCCTTGCTACTATTCAAATATTTATAAAATCACATGTTATAAACACAAAATGAATATAAACAAGAAAGTGGACGAGAGTTTGATTCTTGTCTCAAGTAAGATTTTCAACCTTCTTTCTACGTAAACGTATGGTATTAGAGTTCCACTGCTTGCAGTGGGCTCCTTGTGTGGCTGTCTGAGCAGTCCAAACTCTGTTATATCGGGCCTTGGTTAGCTGATTTTCATCCCTATCACACCGTGGGACATGCTGATAGGGGTTTGGTTGGAGTTTCCGGACATAAAAAAAAAGTTTTAAGAGAAAGTTTGTCAAACTCGCCTAGAGCGTATGTTTAGCCGAACTTTTTATTTTGTCAGCAAATAATTATGAATTTGACTTGTCTATAAAAAAAAAAGAAAAAAAGAGAGAGAACGTGTTCAATTAACATTATTTAACTTATCTTTATGTATTAGTATATTTATCATGATTAGAACATCCTTAGCATCCAGAAGTTAGAAAAATAATTGAAAGAGTAATCAAACATAGATCTTTCTTGATGCGGTTAACTCAATTTGAGGAACAACAACAATGGCAAAGTACACATATATGCATATTTTAGAAATATTTAAGAATATAGGATCCTCATATATATATTATGATATACAATGATTTATACGAATGTAGATTGATACTTTTTTCGTTAAAAAGAGTTACTTATGTAAACAAGTGCACATTTTATTATCTTTTCTTGGGACCATAAAGTCACGGATTCGAGCCGCGGAAACAGTTTCTTGCACAAAGTGTAGGGTAATGCTGCGTATATCAGATCGCGAAGAGATCTGTCATTCTTCAGACTTTGTACGAACACAGGAGTCTAGTGAAACAAGATATATCAAGATAAGACAAACTATAAATATGGCAAATATAGGATAAATTTGAGGCAATAGGTAAGCTTGAGGAACTGAACTGCAATTATTCCAGTGTATATATTCTCCTATGACTTGTTTCATGATGCCATGTTGTAAATATGCCCCTTGCTGACTTTAGTGTATATTTGAACTACGCAGGATAGTAATAATGTTAAAAATGTTCCTGCTTTATCTAGAACATGGTAAATCAATTAGATCTCTTTTTATATGGACTAATAAAAAGATGAAACAACAACACATACCTAGTATATCCCAACGTCAGCAAAAGTTATTGCTAAGGTCTGGAGAGGATCAGAAACAGACAAACAATACTTCCATCTCAAAGGATAGAGACTTTGCTTCCATTGAGACCTCCGACTCTATATGTACCTGTATAAATGACATAATAATAGGGATACGGTGTGCTAGTATATTAGTGAAGGAATTTCGTAAGTATAAATAGAATGCTTCCGATATTAAAGTATCCATACCATGTATACGCACATATAACGAAAGACAAAGTCAAAAACAAAAAAATGCAAAGTCAACCTAAAGTGTATAGTGTATCTACACGCCTAAGAATACTCTAAGGTACCCCTATATCCTGTCTAAACCTCGTTAACCTTAATCTTCTGCCTCCATGAACTCCTATCCTGGACCATGTCCTCAAAGAGGTGCAAATCTAGTATGTCCTGCCTAATCCGGTCATTCCAAGTCAGTTTGGACCTGCCTTTACTCCTCTTCCTCTCTATAATAAGGCTTTCAACTACTCGGACAGCCTGTACACTAGTGCAAAGGCTTTTAAAAATTGTGTTGGTAGGGTTGAATTGAATACAAGTGCCTATTTCATAGCATATTTCACCATAATACAACATAAGCCCTTCAAGATTCATATGCTATTTAAAGTATTGCTATATATTAGAATGTCTTATAGAGTAAGATTAAGGACAAAAATATTGCACATAAATGTGTTTAGAAACTAAAGATATGCACTAGTACTTTTTTTCCCCTTATAATATACATGTCATTTGATTTAGAATTAACTATTGCACAAAATGGCAAAAACCCTAAACTTGCGAAAATTCAAACCTTATACCACTTGATATGCTAGGCTCATTGCCCACCAGTAGTAATGGACGTTTCCGGTGCATTAGACTTCTATATTTGCGCAGCGTGCAGGGAGGGCCGGATCGCTTTGCACAAAATGTAGAGTAAAGCTGTATACATCAGATCCGCTCCTCCTTAGACTCTGCGTAAATAAGGGAGCCTAATTCACCGAGAACGCCCACCAATAGTAATGATGGTACTTAATGAACAAATGATGAACATCAAATTAGGGAAAAAAGCCTTGTTTTTTTTTTCATATTGTAAGACGACTAATCAGACTTCTTTGCTTTCTGTAATGCACATGAAACTGAAGCAAGTGATAACATTTGGTACCCTTTGGGGGAATATTATAACCATGACTTTTAACTTTTCATTATGATGTTGTTTGCTTTCATTTCTGCTGAAGTTTTTGACACAATACCGTTGATACATTAAATTAGCATTACAAATTATATAAATATTCAATATAATACTTATTTTAGTCATTTAGATGGCAGCTTTAATATAAACTTATCTATTTTTATGAATAATGTCAATATTTTATACTACAATTGTTTTTCGTGCAAGGTAAAAAGTATGAGAGAAAAAACTGACTGAAACTTAGAGTGTGTGTTTCAATTATAATTCTCCATTATAATTGTGTTTTACTAAAATAAATTAGCTAAGTGCATGCACAAATTATGTAATGATTCTCACATTGTATTATCGGTTTCAGAATCATCGATAATAAACACGGTCAATAATTAAACGTAATTCAACAATTTTACAACTGATGACATGACTCAGTAATACTTGACTTTATTTTTTAAATTTTTTTTAGACAACTGCTAGTGTTAGCTGATAGAGAGCATGATATTAAAGTTCTCGGTGCACTAGCCTTTCATGTTTGTACATGGTCCAAGAAGATGTCGGATCACTTCACGGTTTGATATACACAACATTACCTTACATTTGTACGCAATCCTAATAAAAAATATATATTCATGAAACAGGGGAAAGAGTAGGTTCTTCTTCAGCAGTTGGCTACCTTGTTTTGGGTATTCCATGAAAAGCAAATCTGCAGAATGATTGGGACAATATGCCCACTGGAAAAAGAAGGGCAGGGCAGAAGATTGAAGAGAGGCTTCACCTATATATTGTATATTCTGTAATTTTCAATATATCATCATAAATAATACAAAAAAAAAAGCAAAAAAAAAAAAAGTACAGATGTATCCTTTTTCTTTTTCAATAGCACAATTGCTTTTTGAGCTTTGTACTCCTGAGCAGATTATCTTTTACTTGCATGGTTGGTTGAGACCTTGAGGGTGTCATCTCGATTCAAACGAGAGTTTCGCTTCTTTCTGATGTACGGGGTTGTTGTTTTGTGAATTTGATGTTACAGGTTTGAGCCATGAAGACAGTCTCTTGGATAAAAGTGTAGGATAAAACTGCATACATCAGATTGCGAAGCGATCCGGCTCGTCCCTGGACCCTGCGCAATCGTTAGAGCCTAGTATACTGAGAACGACTTTTTATTTCTCTCCATGGTATATAATGACATAGTTTTATTATGTGTTATGAATGAGACCTATACATATTGACACATTTGGTCGTGTGTTGTTTTAGTAAAAGTATAATAGTTTTATATTATGGAGAGGTATTGTAGACAAAAACCTACGGAAAAATCTCATTCCGAATGTCTCTATGTGTCCTTTGGAAGGTTAATCTCACAAGTTATGAGGACTTATCGGTAGGTCTTGGATTTATTCTATAGATTCTATATTACCCTACAACATACGGGAACTTCTCCATAGTTTCATTATATGTTGGACTATATAGGTTTATTATATAGATTTTTTACGCTAAGTTAAAGAATTAACTGTGACAATACTTTTAAGATAGAAAGGGTATAATGATCTAGTTTAGATTGCATGACTTCTTCATCGATGTGTTAGACACCCATGTATAGATATAAGGATGATATTAAATTGATGATTAAACATTATTAGCCTTTTTAAAGAATCCTTTCCATTTCCAATGAAGTTACGGACACACTATTCCTTGACTTCGGAATATGATAGAATAAAGTAAAATGACTCTTTAAATTGGTTGCGATTCTTATATTGTGAAGTAGCAGTTGATCGACACGTAATTTTCATTATGGGTTATCGGAAAAGAACCTCTATATGTTTCTAGCACATGAGTATGATTGCCTACATCCGATCCCTACATACCCCGCCATAAGTGGGAGCCTGTAAGGCAATGGAGTAATATTGTTGTTGTTGTTGTTGTGAGCCTCTTTAAAGAATGTGCCAATGTAGGTATCACCTATTCTCTATTAAAAAAATGAAAGAATGGACAACTCCATAACTAGGCTTAAAGAAGAATAGTATCTTTCTTGAGTTGAAAGATAATAAGAAATAAGGATAATTATCTTTTACCCTTTAGTGTTTGGCATAATAGTCAATACATCCCTTAATGTTTAAAAATACATATTTACCCCCTTGATGTTTGGACTAAAAGGTAACATGTCATTTTAAAACATAAAACTAAAAAATTATTAAGAAAAAGTCAATAATGCCCCTACCCTCTTCATCTTCTCCTCCCTCCCTGCCCCTCCCCTCCGCAATCTCTTTATTTTCCTTTTCCCGCCGTCACCGCCCCATCTTCCCCATCACCACCACTGCCCCTTCTTTTCCGGCCTCATTCTGCTTTCTTCTCTGCTCTACCCTGAACCCCCCTCACACACCCCTTTAATCTCTGACCCAACCCACTTCCATATTCATTCTTTCTTACTGTCGCCTCTTCTCTTTTTCCCAACCACTATAATTCCATAAGAGAGACCAATTGAAAATGGTCAAATCAATAAATCCGATCAGTAGAGTCTAATAAATTATAGGTGGGTTAAATTTTCGCAGGCAGTGGACATAAATTTACCCGTCAGAGTTATTGACTCCGTCATCGGGGTTCTTCATTTAATTGGCTTCTGTCCTGCCGGCTCACATCTCCAATAATTGGTACTCGGTGCCAGAGCTCCGTCTTATGAAAAGTTCAACGGGTATGTTAGTGAGATTGCCGAGTTGTAATTGTTGGTTTTCACTATTCATCTTTTTGTTGGCGATGGAAGGCGACGCCAGGTGGGGGCGGGGTAGGGGAGAGAGGAGCGGCGGCTGGTGAGCAAGAGTTGATAGGAAGAAGATGAAGAGGGTAAGAACAAAATAGGCAATTCCTATTATATATATTTGAATAACATTTTTAATTAAATCAAGCGGGATAAGGATGTATTTTTCAAACATCTAGGGGTAAGGATGTATTTTTAAACATTAAAGAAGGTATTGACTATTATACCAAACACTAAGAGAGGAAAAGTTAATTATCCCTAAGAATTAATAGGGTCATACCAACTTCTTGTAATGAGTTTACAAAGCAAGCTAGCCACCTTGTGATGAGTTTGTAGGATATGAGTTTGGACCTAAAAGTGATAGTTGTTTGGTATTGAACCAGGACCTCCAAACTCATCCTTTTATTCCCAAAATCTCCAACCAAACACCACCTAAGTAAAGTAAAAATATAAAAGATAAAGAAAACAATAGATAGGGAAGCGAAGTTGAATATGGAAAGTGTAACTAAAAGGTTATTGCTGCTTCAAAAAAATAATTAAAAAAAAGGTTATTTCTGCTTACTGCGTCGTCGTCTCATTCACCCCTTTTGGTTGCTCGCTCACCCCTTTTCATCTCTATCATTTTTCATGTAATTTTCATATCTATCATTTTTTAGATAGGTAAGGATGACAATGTCGTTGGAGCTTGAATTTGATGTTATTTTTAGTATTTTATTCGTGATACATCTATGCTTAAACTACTGTGGATGCTGCTTTATGACCTTAAGGTTACAGGTTGAAGTTGCGGAAACAGCCTCTTCTGTAAAAGGTATAATTGAGGTCACAAATTCAAATCGTGTAAACAGTCTCTTATATAAAAGAGGTATAAAAATGATGCAGAGTAAGACTATGTACATCTGATCGCGAAACGATCCGGCTTCTCCCCAAACCCTGCACAAATACGGAAGTCCAATGAACCGGAAACACCCTTTTATATTTTATATAAGTTCCTAATTCTAGCGTATTATCACTGCATTTTGCACATATTAAGAGTCCTCGTGTCCCTTGATAATCATGATCTTCAGAGTCACGATCAGTTATATTCCTAGACTTGCATATGGAGGGAAAAGAGCTAGTTTATACTAACAGTTCAGTTCCCCTCCAAAAGGGATACTTATGACAATATACGCAACTAACATATCTGTTAACTCTTGCTGATCTAGACTCCTACGTTTGCGCAGGTGTGCAGTCAACTAACAAGAAAGAATTAAGCAAAACATTCCTAAAAACATTAATTTTGTCAATTCACATTATCAATTACTATGTACAAACAAATGTATCCTCTCCATCATTCTACCTGTGGGATGTCATATAATATCATGCAAAAATACCCTGCCAAGAAACTGAAGAACAAGCCTGGCTGCACAAGCAAACCCAGTCTTCAAAACTGCAAAGCCTCTCATCTTGGTCCGGTCCGCGATCTGGAACTACTACTGTAGGGTGCCCACAGAAGTCTTAATTATCGCAGTTTAAGCCACAGATTTCTAGCACGGGTCCATCCCTTGATACGAAGGGGTTGACCCGTACCCACAATAGAGTAAGTATAGAAGCAAGAAGAATTGACCAGACCACAATGATAGTTGGAGTTCTCTCTTGTTTGCCAATCAATCCCTTGAGGAATGGATAGAGATGAAGAATAACCCAGAAGGCAAAAAATAATCTTCCAAACAATTGACCCCAAGAATCATATCCATTGTTGACTGCATCTGCTACACCGACTATAACCCCGACGACGTTTATGATCAATAAAGTTGTTGGAGGGACTAACAGTGCTGTCCACTTGAAGAGATAAAGCTCTGAGAATTCCCCATCATCGGCTGCTTTGGAGGTGACGGTGAAATTAGTGTCCACACCACCCAAAACCTTGAGCAACCCTTGGAAAAGCGCGAAAAGATGGGACGAAACGCCTCCAATAACCCAAAACTGCTCATTTCTCCACCAATCATCTATTCCAACACCACCCCATTGCATTTCAAGGATACCCGTCACGGCAATAGAGATGAAGAGAGCTATAAACACGGCGCCAGCATAGTTACTGATCTATACATAGAACATAAGTTAGCAAACAAATGAACAGGAAGCAGAAATGTGAATCTGTCCATATTCAGTGACACTCACATACCTCAGGAACAATAAATTTTCCGGTGAGAAGGCATATCGCTGGCAAGGTACAATAAACAATTAAAGGGATCGAGGTAAAAGGATAAACGACTGAATTTATGTATGAAAGCCGTTGCAACCATTTCAGTCCTCCTCCATAACCATACCAGATGGGGCAGTGCTTGCTCATAAAAATCTCAACGGATCCAAGGGCCCACCTAAGAACCTGGTGTAGACGATCAGAGAGGTTGATGGGAGCTGAACCCTTGAATGCAGGCCTTGCAGGAATACAATACACAGAGCGCCAACCATGACAATGCATTTTGAATCCTGTCAAGATGTCTTCCGTAACTGAACCATATATCCAGCCAACCTGGTCAAGAAACAACTTAAGTAAGAAGGAGAAGGCAAACACCATCAGGATTCTGAAAGTATGACAAGTGACAAGACCGATGGCTAAAGTATGAGAACTCAGCCTTCAGTTCAGGATACTATCAAGGACGGGATGTCCGCGTCTTTTAGGTAGGATGCATAGCAGATATCAAGGACCCTCAAAGTGCAGTAAAAACAACCTCAAAAGAAAATTGAAAATAGATCGTTGGACGCTAAGGTGCCATACTTTATTGAAGATGGATGCTGGGAATATGCACAATCTAATCTTATAAATGGCTGTCCAGCTTGTTCTAGGCTGCAAATCAATAGATATTGACGCCGCATGAAGCTGCGCAGGGTTGACAAAGGGGATTTTTGTCCTGCTTATTCCCCTCTTTGTAATATGAGATTGCCCTCAACTTCCCAAAATAAACAAATAAACAACACTAGGATCATACAACATAGAAAATTATGGTACCTCCTTTCCCCAGTCTGTCTTATCTTCATAACCACAGCTGATCACATGAATAGCTTCTTTTAAAAGCGTGGTGGAACTTGCATCAGCCGGCACACCTCCCATATCCAACATTGTCGAGGCCACAAAAACAGGAGATTGCCCAAACTTTTTCTCAAGTTTTGATTGGAGAACAAGAGCTGCATTTTCAGCTTTTGTTTCTGCAATTAACAGCAAATTTAGTGTCAGTCTTCCTGGTGATATGATGCTGCATAATTTTCTTCATATGCGATTGCACCCAAACCTAAAAATGCAACTAAACCTTGCTCCTGTTCTAGCATATATTTCAGATTTATCTTTTCAAAGAATGAAGAGTGATCTTTGTTTCTTTTTGAATTAAGTCGAAGGTGAAAAGCATATCACACTTCAGAGGGAACTGAATTAAAGGGTTAGCTTAGGTATTGTTGTAAAACAGCATAGGGCGAAAGAGACAGAAAGAGTCATTCCAATGGAGTGTTACCTCCAATTTTCTCTTCAATGATTTCAAGAGCGTGTATTTGCGTAGAGGTCTCTTTGTGCTTGAGCTTCTTCTGACCGTCTTTCCTTGTTTTTCTCTTATTCTTCTTGTGCGAACAGCAACAAGAACAGCACCATTTTGGCCAGCAGTTGCAGGTTTTACTAGGTAGCTTTTTGCTGAGAGGGGCATCAGTACCATAAAGTGCTTGCCTTCTGAAGACACAGCCCGTCCCCACATATATTGGTCCTTGCAACCCATCTAAACCTTTCATATTAATCTGATTGGAATAAAGAAAGTCAGATTATGATGTGACCAGCAGGCAAAAGTAGATTTGCAGAAACATCACAGATTGAGGTACATACATCGAAAAATACAACATTTCGATTTGAATATCGATCATGACGGTCGATCCCATCAAATCTTTGAGGAAACTGCACATAGCATACTTTCTTTCCCAGATTGGGATCCATCATGAAACACATGGCTTCTCTCAGTGCCTTGCTATTATTGATATAGTGATCACAGTCAACATTGAGAAGAAAAGGAGCGTTTGATATGACGGCTGAAACCCGCATCTGGAGGAAAGCAACAAATTTTTAATAGGTAAGAACTAGCACAACCCCGCCTGAAACAACCTCAACCATTAAGACAAACAGAAGAAACAAAATCTCTACAAGAAAGTTGTTAAAGTTGTCATCGCCAAAAAGACAAAGAAGTTGGACATATTTAAAAAATCTTGTCAACCGAGACTTCCTTTTTCGTTTTCTAATTTTGTAGGACAAGGTTGAGCAGTTAAGTGACTTTTGATTTGAAAAGAGGAAAAAAAAGAGCAGTTAAGTGAGTAATACACTGAAACATGGGAACCTCCCCCCCCCCCCCCAACCCCATCCAAATGGGACTACTACTGCTAAGGGCAAGTTCATAGTGCATAGATCCATAGAAAGAGAATGCTGTCCCTTAAGGAGACTAGACGTACCAAAGCATTCATGGCACCAGCTTTCTTGTGGTGATCAAATCCAGGCCTCTTTTCACGGGAAACATAAACCAGTTTAGGTAATTCATTTCCTTCGATATCACGAACCTCATCATTCCCAAGGAACACCTAAAAAACAAAATTATAAGAAAAGGTACTGCGATTTCAATCACTGTTTCAGATGAAATGCAAATGGAAAAATCCTGCTACAGAACAAACCATTGCACGAGTAACCACTACAATTTTTGTTAATCCAAGAAAACATAACCGCCAAATAGTGCAGTTTCAGGAGAATTGAACTCAGAGTGCCTTCGAATTTTATACAAGAGTAAAAAAATAATTCTCTTTTTGTCTATCATCTTTCATACACCTAGATCAGGCATCAAATTCAGGAAAACCTCTTTTAAGGTTTTCCTACTTCTGCCAAGCTAAATAGTCCTCTCCTGAGTATCATACAATGCAAGCAGCTCAACACATCATTCAAGCGTTTCATGATAACCGTCACGTAGATTGTTCACCTAAATCAATAGACTAGCATCCATAGGGCTTCCACTTCAAAACTGATACTTCTTATACATAGGCCTCATTGCAGAACACTTAAATTTTCTCAAATCTGACTAATGAATCTCTTGGTGGTGAAAACCTTACCTGGATCATACCAGGGTGATCCCGAACACTGTTACCAGGCCAAGGGCTTCCATCCTGCATTGTCCACCCTTCCTCTGGTACCTTTTGTGCCATGGCAACCAAACCATTTATCCGAACCTTAAATTCTTCATATTCTCTCTGACAAAAAAAGAAAGAAATTTAATAGTTATAAACATGCCAAGGAAATCCAGATTGGTTTCAGGGCAGCTGAAAGCCAAAATATACAACGTAGTTTGTTCTGCATATAGAATCAACTGAGCCTCCAAGAGGTCAAAGACAACAGACAAAAAAAAAGTTAAAGTAATGCTGCAATATGGTAGCACTCAAACCTTCATTTCACGTCTCTCCCTGACAAATGCAGGATGAACTTTGTTTTTTAGATAGTCGATCTTCTGAGAGAAATACCATTCTGGAGCCCGTGGCTCTATGTTGAACTTCTTGCAGAAGGGAACCCATTTGCGGGCAAATTCTGACGTTTCAGATATTGCTTCAAAAGTAAGCATAGCAGCACCATCATCAGAGACATAACAAGATACTTTGCCGACAGGATAGTCCACAGCCAATATAGAAAGAACAGTATTTGCAGTAATTAGTGGAGGCTCCTTCATGGGATCCACTGTACTAACGAAGACGTCAACAGAAGCTAGGTCGGATGGTTTTCCTTCTTTCTCATATCTGAAACAATTTCGATTTAGAAACCAACACCCAACTTTTTTTGTAAATGCAAAAAAAAAATTTGTAAATCACCCAACTCAAACAATATTCCAAGAAAAGGATAAAGATAAGGCATGAAAGACCAAAGGTGGAGCTTTCGGCTCCTTTTTCCGTTTGGAGAAAGGGGTTTTTTTCTTTTTTTTTCTTTTTTTTCCTTTTTCTTTTGAGGGGGTGCGGTGGGGTGGGGTGGGGGTCATTGTTGTTTTTTATAACCGGGTAAGCAACTGCAAGCAAGCTTGCTCAAAATATAGGGGCACAGTGCGTTCTAATACATTCTATTCACAATCTAGTACCAGCAAATGTAACTTGCCCAAAATATAAGTGGCACGAGACTTTACCATCAAAATGCCAATCAAAAAGCTTACCCCTTTCAAAATAAAACTAGATACAAGGACCTCATAGGCCAAATAAAGTGCAGCTAAAACTAAAATTGGGAAATGCGGCAGATAAGATGCAGGTGGTTTATTGTAGCCTCTGTTCCCTGGGGGAGACCAAAATGACAAGTATGCTGACAATATTGTCTATAACAAGTGTAGGGACCCAGGCCGAAAGGTGTTGGGGTAGCAGAATGTGAGCCAATTGGGTGAGAGACAACTATCTAAAGATGCCTAATTTGACTTATCTATGAAATTTTGCTTACAGGAAAAAAAGAAAAAAAAAAAGAAACTGCACTTCTTATAATAGGCTTAGCAAGTCCAAGTGCAAGTCAGAACTGCCAAATTTTAAAAAGAACTTCTGCAAATGAGTTGGCAGCTTACCTGAGTGAGAGCCGATCGAGGTATGTTTCCCGCTTGATTGGGTACCATTTCGGGAACTGATCTAAGAGCCACGACACAGCAAACCAGATCTCACAAATAATTGATGTCAACCACAAAGCACGTGCATTTGGAACTGGATGGAGTATTCTGTAGTGAAAAAAGAGGCCCAGAACAACAAGACGGAGTAGAATTATTAATCTGTACGGGTTTATTTTGCTCGAGGAGATTGGCAATTTCCTTGAAAGTGGCTGACGCCCTTCATCCATCCTGACACAGTAGAGTTCACAGCAATTCATAAAGTGCACAAGAAAAATTAACAAAGAATCCACAGAACATGGTGTCTATATGAAACATCTAGCAGGCATATCACTAAATCACAGTCTAGTCCATTGAAGGTAACTGCGAAGTGGACTCAGGTTTCACCTACTGACAGTAAAGCCCTTCATTCATAAGTCTCCGTAAGTGATGCTGCTGTTACTAATCATTTAGGGCCGGAAAGAAAATAATAGGTAAAACATTAGAAAGCACAACCAGAACCTAAACTAGTTTTAGTAATAGAAGAGTGTTATGGACCTTGAGGATCTAGTCATGGGTCTAGATGCCTCTCAAATCCTCTCAACGAACCCTCCTTCCAGGCACACTAACCTGGCTTGCTATCAAGAACAGATGATTTACTGACTTCAAAATTGTTCTTTTATTCATGGTAGCCCCTTTTTTAGGCAGCAAAAGCTTCTTTTTTTTTTAAACTCAAATTTCATAGACATTAAAATATACATACAAAGTAGCCATTATAATAGACAGTACCTCAGGCAATTACACAAAGTGCATTTAGTCCATCAGTAGTCAAATCTTACTTCTAGGGAGCAATCCAAAATCCTATCACGGGGAATCCAAAAGCTATCATTTTAGCCTCCTATATCTACGTCTACCTCTACTATATTGTTTAACTGCCTTGACACTAAGATCTCACTCAAGTCGACCGCTGGTTCAGGCTGTTGGATTTAATCTTTAACCTCAGTCTCCCTAGCAAGAGGAAAAACTGACTTAGAGGGTTTCTTAACATCATGAACATCCAGTTCATGTTCCTTTTATCTCCATGTCATCATTCTCAGTTCTCAGTTCATGAGAGAGTTTTTTCACTTTACCTCTTCGATTCTTCTTCCGTTTTGATTTGTCTTCCGCGACTTCCAAAACTTTTTTCTTCCATTCATCTCCACCTTCCTCTGCCCCAGAGTTACGAGAGTATTTCTCATTTTATCTTTGTGGTTCTTCTTTGCTGGCTTACTTCCAAATGTATCAGTTGCTCTAGATTTCACTATCAATTGTTGGATGTGCTTATACTTCACTTTGTCCTTGTGGTTCTTTTTTGCTGGCTTACCTCCAAGGGTATCAGTTGTTTTAGATTTCACTATCAATTGTTGGATGTGTTTTTCTTCACTTTATCCTTATAATTCTTCTTTTTTTTTCCAACCTCATACTCCTGATTATCTGAATCAGAAAAGACTTCATGGCCTGCTTCCAGCTCAAAATTTGAGTCTAGGTTATAGCCAGATGAGATATTTCCTCTTTCACTGTATTCCTCATTTTGACTTTTAGTGTCTTACATATGAGAAACAATTACTACTTGCTCATTTTCTTTTTCAAACTCATCATCCAAGCTTGCCAGGGTGTTGAATTTGTTTTGAGAGATTAGTTTCTCCACTGGTCGCAATACACCTGCTTTCAAAATTCTAGATTCTTTTCCAGATTCAGCTTTCATGATTGACAGTGAAAACACTGGTATTTGTGCATAGATTTCACTATCCTTGTTGAATAGTTGCTGATTTGACTTGCTTGGTCTTCTTTCCCCTTCATTCCCTAGAGTATGACCTTCAATTACAGGTTTTCCAACTTCACTCGTTTTTACAACAGTTTGATTTGCAACGCTCACTTTTCTTTTTCTTTGTCCTAATTCAGTTTACTCGTGCGTCTGTTGGTTCCTCCATTGATTTCTCTTTTTGTCCTTTTGATTTTTATTTTTTGGTGCATTCATCATCTTGTCTATAGGGGGTCACAAGAGTGATCAAAAGCTTTACCTTTAGTACACCTTAAGAGCAAGCATCCAAAGATAACCTTCTAATAGACATCCTTACCAAATTCATCAATGAACTTAACATGATTTGAAAATTTACCTCAAGCAGAAAGCTCAACACATATCTTAGCGAACCTAATTCTTGTTTGAGTGGTTGTTGCTTTGTTGTCCATAAACAAGGGATTTCCTATGAGACTACCTATCCTTCTCAATGTGTCACTATTGAAATAATGAAGCCTCAGGTTTGGGAGACGAATCCAAACAAAGAGGACATCTAGTTTTAGTTTTTCTATAGGCTTGTTTGGGATCCAAGACCAAAGAAATAGTATTTGGTTGCCAAAAGCCATAGGAGATTTGCCAAGTATTTTTTGTTTTAAAGCTTTTTCAGATTGGAATCTGAACACTTTCTTTTCGTAAGTTAAATTTCATAGCTATTAAAATAAGCATATAGGTAGCCAACATAATGGACAGTACCAATAGCAATTGCTCAATTTGCTTTCAAACTACCAATAGGCCAAGGTTACTTCTAAAGAGCAATTCGAAATTGTATCAGAAGGGAGACCAAAACTATTGCTTTGATCTCCTTCTTCTACTCTTACCGCTACTATATTGCTTAACAGCCTTAGCGTTAATGCACTTCATTAAGTCGACCACTACATTAGGTTGTTGAATTGGTTCCTTGACCTTGTACTCCTTAGCATGAGACATGGGAGAACATGAACATCCTGTTCAAATTCAATTTCCATCATATCAACATTTTCATTTCCTAGTTCATTAGAGTGTCTTTTCATTTTATCTATTTGGTCCTTCTTCTTCATTGTCTTCCACAGCTTGAAAACTTTGTTTTTCGTCCATTTCAACTCCTCTATCATAACAGAAATAGGTCATCTGAATATTTTTGGGTTTTTAGAAGGCCTTTCATACTCCATCTTGCTTTTGCAAAGTTCTTTACAATTTTAACAGAGACACTGTTGCCTAAACGGTCAATAATAGAAAGCCCTCATTTCTACATGCCCAGATCAACCACTGTTGGAGGAATGGCGAAAGATTTCTCCCTTTTATCTTCATCGAAGCTGAACAAAGAAAGAGTAGAAGAGATATCCGGCTAAAATCCGGCTTGAGCAAAGTAGCTCACGCCGATTTAGCCTTAATTAGGTCTTGCATGTTGAAAATCCTACTCAGATCGTGTTGAAAATGAGTAAATGCAACAGTTTTTTCGTGATTTCTGTGTAGATGAAGGTTTTTTGGCCGCTTGTTGCGGTGGCCAGAGTGGTCGAAGTCACCGTTGAGACTTAAGAAGAGGATGTGTGGGTGGTTAGAAGAAAGAGAAAGGGTTTAGAGGAAAGAGAATGTAGGGGGAGTAGGTGTTTTGTTTTGGAGAGGAGAGAATTTTCGAAGAGAGAGAAATCTTGTGGTCCCCGGATGACCATGAACCCAATCACCACTAAGTTCTAAGGCAGCAAAAGCTTACAACTATTTTAGATAAACATTGAAAAATCAACTGAAAGATAACTCCTACCAGCTACGGATAACTCCTAGAGGATAACACATACCTAATCTGAAAATAAAGATTTAAATTATAAGGATAAGCCCTATCTAATCTAGAAATAGAACTGCAGAAACAAATAATGCAGAAATGATAATATAAAAAGTGACGATGCATCTCACCCATTCATCCATGATCTCCTGCTGTTAGTATTTCTCACAAAAGCATGCATAACAAAGAGAAAGCAGATTCCAAGGACAAAATACTCACGTCGATTTACAATCAAGATACAAGTTCTCTAATCAAAGCAAGATGGTTTCTTTGACTTATTTTACGCACCAGCTACAGAATATTATGCTAAAAAATTAAGATGTATATCTCCGTCGCACCAGATCCAGCACTGTTTTAACATTATGAGGTGACTTTGTAGAATCCCAACCCATTCCCCACCTTCTGCCCACAAAAAATGAAAGGAAAAAAAGAACTCCTAGGAGAAAATGTTATCCACTAGGCTATGTGCTCCATGATTCATTAAAAAAAAACATAGACATGGAAACTCAAATGGCATGTGTTCCTTACATGGGCAAATCAGAATCATCAAATTCGCCACCTTCGAAATTGCCACCAGGAGCCTCTCCTTGATGCTTGACCACCTGCAGTTGGTCAGTTTGCCTTTTCCTCCACTCCTCCATCCTGTCTTTCCAGGCAACACTTCCATACCCATACAATGCAATATCTTTCTGAGGCGCCATTGGCCTTGGTTGCACTAAAAAAAAATCACGCAGGTTTTACTTCACTCAAATAGGGGGTCAAAAGTCGAGATACCATATCAAAATGACAAGATAGAAGGAACAGCTTACATGACACAGTTGCATCAGGGGAAGGTGATGAATGTAAACCATAGGCATGACCAGGAAATGGGGGCACAAGGGCATGCTGATCAGAGGAAATCTGAGCATTCTTGAGTAAGCAATACAAGTTAGACAGTGATCTAATACGCGATGGAGGTTAAGAATACAGAAGCAGCAGTGCTAGAAAAAAGAAGCTGGGGTGGACATGTATAAACAATTACCTCTTCCCCATAGGTCAGGAGGGGAATATCAGGATTGTAGCCTGACGAGGTAGCAAGACCACCACGAGCAAATGGTCTTGAAGCTTGTGGAAAACTAAGATCGTTGTCATTTTCTCCATAATCAAACTCATGTTCTAGGTCATCAATGTCATCCTCTTCCTCATCACCCTCCACCCTTTGACTGCCTAAAATTTGCAATAAATTGTACTTGAGTTTATTTGCTTAAGGATAAACTAGGCGCAATGCGAAATACTTAGCCAAAAACAGACAAAAAGACCTTTGATACGCTTGTATCTGGTTTTGCATTGAGGACATGCTTTACTTCCCTCCCTTCTTTCGTACTCATAACATGTTCTGCAAACAGGAAAAGCGCACTCATTGCATGCAACAAAGGGTTCTCCATCCACAGTAATCTCAATTTCATCACAACATATCTGGCATGTTAGCCCACTCAATTCTCTCACATATTTTATCTGCACAAAAAAAATGAATATATTGTCATCAACTTCTAGCAACATATGCAATACCCAGTACAAGTATAACACAATTAGACCAATATAAGTGAACTCTAGTTTGTTCTTCAGACCTAGAGGAACATTGGCCCTACATATGCATATTAGTTAGAATCTTCAAACATTTTCAGAATAAAAAGTTCTCCATTTCCATGCAAGCAATTTGAACACAAGAAGCAGGCAAATAGACCAGCAGATCCAGTGCAGGAAACATTGACGCCAAAAAAAATCATGTGGAACATATTTAATGAAGTAGTTGAACTTTTGGCATAGTCGCTGAACTTTCTTTTCCTCCATGGAAAAATGCTGAATAATCTTTCTTCTAAACTATAATAAATTTTGTCAAAAGGCTAAGCTACAAAGACAAGAGGACACATGCTTAGAAACATAATTACACGCTTGCTAGCAAAAGAACCATTAGATACCAAATATTGTCAACATGAATGACACAAATTCATGATAAGGTTTCCAAATTTTGACACCCAAACAAACTGTAAATCCAATATCAGAGCAATGCCATCATATTCTTGCAGAAAAGTAATAATAATAATGAACATGACAAAAAGAGGATGGCAAATAAAAGACAAGCATGAAAGGCGACTGCAATAATCCAAAGAACAAATAAAACCAAAAAGAAAAGGAATCAAAAATGTTCATTGTATCTTTCATAAATTGAAGACTGGAAGCAGAACATTCAGTAAGAAGCCCTAAATAAATTGCATGAGAGATTCAACCTTCCCAAGAAGTATCTAGAAAATAGTGAAAAAGATTTGCTGAAAGCATAAACAAAAGCAGAAGTCTTTAGATGTCCATACCTTTCCAATTTCATCAGCATTGATGAGCACAAATTCATTCCTGTTATGAGACCCAGCAATAAGCCTCCCACCAGTATCCATCACCATTTTTCACCCCCCCAGAAAGCCTAAATCTTGAAATCCCACCAAAAACCCACTTCAATAAACCAATTTTTCAGCGCACAAAACCCACTGGCAATCGAATCCCACAAAAACCCAACTCAGATTTCAGTATTTGACCGTGCATATTTCGCTGAATGCCTGGAAGGGCCTCCCTTTTTAGGGTGGTGGAACTAAAACATGAGTCTTGGAAAATTCAACTCACTGGTCTTAATCTAATCTAAGTATAAACGTAACCTCCGTCAGAAGACTCCCAAAAGGCAAAGTGGCAAATTCCTCTCTCCTTGAGACAAGCAGTCAAATAAAAACCCAAAAAGATAAAATTATCAATTGGGACACTGAAAAGAGAACTGAATATTGTGGCATTGATGATTGCAATAAACAATATGACTTCTGGTAAAGATACAACACAGTGAAAAAGAATCGTAATAGCATGCAATGAATGTTAGAAAAAATATGAGGATGATGACAAACAAACACACGAAACAATTGCCGAGACGTGATGTGAATCACTGTCCTCAAAAGCAATTTCGCCTCCACCGGTGAGCAAGGTGAACTGCTAGCGAATGCTTCCCAAGATTTAACGGCTTCCCTTTTTCGTTTGCTCTACGAGAAAGGGAATGAACTTGCAAGTTGAAGAGAGTAAAAGTAGAGGAAAGGAAGAAGAAGACTGCTGAGATAATTTCTGCACTAAGGAGTTTACAAGATAGTTTTTCTATCTTTGTAAAGTATGCAAGCCTTGTATATATATGCTTTAGAATAGAAGAAAACAGAGTTTAAATCAAGTCTCAGCAGTTTTCAGGTCTTCTAAGTCCGTTGAATAACGTTCATAATTGAAGGGAGATGATTCTTGGACCAAAAGATGCAACTCAGCATGAAAGGTTCTGTCCGCTGGCACATCGATCGATCACATCGATCGATCGATGTCACTTCGATCGATCGATGTCACTTCGATCGATCGATGTTATCGATCGAAGTCGGACAGAATCATTCTCCTATTCATTCTGTCTCACATAGATCGATCCATGTATCGATCGATGTCACATCGATCGATCTATGTGATCGATCTATGTCGGACAGAAAGTTCCAGCATCACACTGTCCTACATCGATCGATCGATGTCTTGTACATTGAACGATTGATGTCTTCCAGAATGCTTTAACTTTATTCCTGCTCTCACTTGGTTCGATCCAACTTATACTTACACCGATCCAAGTGATATTCTTGAAGTTAAAGGCATTCACAACAATCCAACTCCCAAACAACATTTCACTAGTTTTATATATAAGTTTGGAGCACATCGGAAAGTATTTTAACATACTTTTTCCAACAATCCCTCACATGATCCAAACTTATATACAAACATCCTTGAACGTTAATCAACTAACCTCTCTACTTTTAAACGAAGACAATGACACATAATGGACAATGACTTTCGTCTTAAATTGCCATTTAGTACAAGAAGAAGTATATAAACGGAAATAAGATGACAAACGTCTTGAATCTTACCTCGCTATTATTTATATAAACTTACAACCGACATGTCATTGACTAGCTTCAGGCAAGTTCGCGGTGTGGTGCGATATCGGCCATGCACCCAGTCCCAAGATTTCATAAGAGCTCTAGTGAGTTGTTCTAAACTCTCATAGGAAGCGGCACCACCTCCACTTTTATATAGGTGAATTTCATCAAGTGTGTACTGCGCACCCCACCATACAAAATGGCTATGAACGTCATTAAGAGATTCTAATAAATCTCACCCTCTTTAATTTGCAGTAAGTACTATCTTCAACAGCACCATAGGAAGAGACAAAACGATAGTACTAGTAGAACTTTTATATGACTTGTTTTTACCACATTGAACCCTGTTCGTAGGATCTCTACTAATAGTGGGTTGGGTTGCCGTCATACAAAGTTCACAACAATGGAACCAGTCACATTCCCCTCGATGCTTGTTGGACTAACTTCTTGTTTAGTCCTTTAGTTAAAGGGTCTGCCAGATTTAACTCGGTCCTTATGTACTCCAAGTTAATCACCCCTGAACTAATTAAGTCTCGCACAATATTGTGTCTCAATCTGATATGCCGGCTCTTCCCATTATAGATCTTATTCTTTGCTCGAGCGATTGCCACCTGAGAATCACAACGTATTGAAATAGAAGGCATTGGGTTATGCCATAAAGGAATATCAAGCAACAAGTTCCTTAACCATTCAGCTTCAGTTGCAGCAAGTTCTAAAGCTATAAATTCCGACTCCATAGTTGATTTTGCTATACACGTTTGTTTAGAAGATTTCCAAGATATGGCTCCCCCACCTAAAGTGAACACGTAGCCATTTGTCAAATTAATCTCATCATTATACGACACCCAATTCGCATCACAGAAACCTTCTAAAACTGCCGGAAAACCATTAAACATAAGACAAAGATCCATTGTTCCTTTGATATATCTCATTAACCTTTCTAAAGCCATCCAATGTTCACCACTTGGATTATGAGTATATCTAGATAGCCTATTCACTGCATAAGCTATATCAGGTCTTGTGCAATTCATTAGATACATAACACTCCCAATAATTCTAGCATAATCAACTTGTGAAACACTACCGCTTCTATTTTTCTTTAAGTGTACTGCAAGATCATAAGGAGTACTTACGGGCTTAACATCAAAGAAATTAAACCGTTTCAACATTTTCTCAACATAGTGAGATTGAGATAACGCATAACCCCAACAATTCTCGACTAACTTTAAACCGAGTATTAAATCAGCCTTACCCATATCTTTCATATCAAAGACGGAGGATAAGAACGATTTAGTACTATTTACAACATCCATATTATTCCCAAAAATTAACATATCATCAACATATAAGCATACAATGACACAACCAGAACTTTCAACTTTGCTATAAATACAACGATCACTTCCATTCACAATATAACTGTTGGAGATCATAGCATTATCAAACTTTTCATGCCACTGTTTAGGAGCTTGTTTAAGGCCATACAAAGACTTCTTAAGTCTACACACCTTATGTTCTTGACCTTGAACAACCATACCTTCCGGTTGATGCATATATATTTCTTCATCTAGATCACCATTTAAAAAGGCCGTTTTAACGTCCATTTGATGTATCACTAACTTGTTAATGGAGGCTAAAGCCACTAACACTCTAATAGACGTTATTCTTGCTACTGGTGAATACGTATCGAAATAGTCTATACCCTCTTGTTGGGTAAAACCTTTGGCAACTAGCCTTGCCTTAAACTTATCTATAGATCCGTCAGCCTTTAGTTTCTTTCTAAATACCCATTTATAACTAATAGGCTTACATCCTCTAGGTAACTCTACTAGTTCCCAAGTATTGTTACTAAGAATTGACTCAAGTTCACTATTAATAGCTTCTTTCCAAAACTTAACGTCAATGGAACTCATAGCCTCTTTATAAGTCTTAGGATCTTCTTCCAAAATAAAGGCAGTAACAAAGTCATTTCCAAAAGACTTTTCAACCCTTTGTCTTTTGCTTCTTCTAGGTATAGGAGCAGTTTCATCTCTAACTCTATTGCTAGATTCACCATGTTCATAACTAGCGCTAGTCTCCTTATCTTTCTTCATTGGGAACTCATGCTCAAAAAATTCTGCATCCTTAGATTCCATAATCACACCACTATCTAAGGTCATAAACATATATGCAGCACTATTCAAGGCATATCCTACAAAAACACAATCTCTAGTTTTAGAACCAATTTTATTCCTTTTGAACTCAGGAATTCCAACTTTGGCCAAGCACCCCCACACTTTCAAATAATTTAAGTTGGGTGCATAACCTTTCCAGAGTTCATATGGAGTCAAACTGGTTTTCTTATGAGGAATTCTATTAAGAATATGGCATGCTGAAAGAATAGCCTCACCCCACATGTTACTAGGCAATCCGGAACTTAAGAGCATTGTATTCATCATATCCTTAAGTGTCCTATTCTTTCTTTCAGCAACGCCATTGGATTGAGGAGTATACGGAGGTGTAAACTCATGTATAATACCATTATTTTCTTTTCTTACCTTTTTGATTCTCTTGTCTAGTTGGTTCTCAACTTCATTTTTATGTTTGACAAACATACTTTCCGCTTCATCCTTGTTACTAAGCAAGTAAACCTTAGTAAACCTGGAAAAATCATCTATGAAAGTAATGTAGTATCGTTTACCACCTTTACTTATCATGTTCTTAAAATCTCCTAGATCACTGTGAATCAATTCTAACTTTTCCGTTGCTCTATTTACTGACTTGAATGGCTTCTTATGATGTTTCCCTTCAATACAGTAATGACACTTCGTTAGACTGTTCTCATTATTTATTTTAATTAGATTGGTATTCTTTAACCTTCTAATTGCGTCACCGTTAACTTGACCTAGTCTAGCCTGCCATAAATCAAAAGAGTCAACAATATACACTGAACTAGATGCATTCTTATTACTCAAACATACAACATCGAGAACAAATAAACCTCCCGCACAGAAGCCTTTCCCAATAAATTCCCCACTCCTAGATAACACAATTTTATCGAAATCAAAAACAAGCTTAAGATTAGCCTTGTTCAGAAGTGCTCCAGAAATCAGGTTCCTCCGAATGGTAGGAACGTGTAGCACATTGCTCAACTCCAGCCTTTTGCCCGAAGTCAACTTGAGGAGCACTTTCCCCTTCCCGATTACTCGGGTCGCTCGTGCATCCCCTAGGAAGACCTGGTCTCCACTATCTATCTCTTGATAGTCATGAAATAGATCTCTGCTGGTTGCAATATGTCTGGTGGCTCCAGTGTCCACGATCCATTCTGTTGTACCTCCGGCAAGGTTTACCTCATCGACGACAACTGCAGCGATTGTCTCATCCTGAGCGTCTGAACGTCCTTCTATGAGGTTGGCTTGGTTGCTCAACTGTCCTTTTTGCTTGTTGCAGAAGAATGCCTTGTGACCTTGCTTTCCATAAACCCAACATGCGCCCTTTGGTTTTGCTTTGTATTGACCCTGCAGCTTCACTTTACCTTTAGGCTTGTTGGACTGAAACTTTGGCCTCTTCGCAACATGTTCGACGACGTTGGCTTTGACTCCTCCTTCATCTCTGCTTGCATCTTCAAGCCTGTTGTTTTTCTCTATACGGATGTGTTTGATTACACTGTCCATAGAAAGTTTGGTGTCGTCATGCTTGCCCCCTCTTCTTATATTTGTTCCAAGAGGAAGGAAGCTTTTCTATTAAAGCAGCAGCTTGGAAGGTTTCATCAATCTTGATACCTTCCTGTTCAATATTATCCACCAGTTGTTGAAACTGATGAATCTGATCGTTGATAGATATGTGGTCAACCATCTGAAATTTGAGAAATTCGCTAACCGCATATTTTCTTTTTCCTGCATCTTCAGAACCATACTTGTTCTGAAGAGCTTTCCAAATTTCCTTTGCTGATTGAAACTTGACGTAGATATCAAACAACGAATTTGAGAGAAAGTGAAGAATATGTCCTCTGCATGTGATATTGTCTGCATCATACTTGAGAGCTTCTCCATCACTAGTAGGTCTCTCCTTTGTCAACACGTAGGAGACATACATCATCTCAAGGAAGAAGAGAACCTTTACAGACCATCTCTTAAAGAACTTTCCATCAAAGGCTCTAATTTTGACATATCAGGAACAACATATTGTTTGGATGCCATCGTAGTAAATTGCTTTTAAGATTGTTAGAAAAAATCTGAGGATGATGACAAACAAACACACGAAACAATTGCCGAGACGTGATGTGAATCACTGTCTTTAAAAGCAATTTCGCCTCCACTGGTGAACAAGGTGGACTGCTAGCGAATGCTTCTCAGGATTTAACGGCTTCCCTTGTTCGTTTGCTCTACGAGAAAGGGAATGAACTTGCAAGTTGAAGAGAGTAAAAGTAGAGGAAAGGAAGAAGAAGACTGCTGAGATAATTTCTGCACTAAGGAGTTTGCAAGATAGTTTTTCTATCTTTGTAAAGTATGCAAGCCTTGTATATATATGCTTTAGAATAGAAGAAAACAGAGTTTAAATCAAGTCTCAGCAGTTTTCATGTCTTCTAAGTCCGTTGAATAATGTTCATAATTGAAGGGAGATGATTCTTGGACCAAAAGATGCAACTCAGCATGAAAGGTTCTGTCCGTTGGCACATTGGTCGATGTTATCGATCGAAGTCGGACAGAATCATTCTCCTATTCATTCTGTCTCACATAGATCGATCCATGTATCGATCGATGTCACATCGATCGATCTATGTGATCAATCTATGTCGGACAGAAAGTTCCAGCATCACACCGTCCTACATCGATCGATCGATGTACAGGACATCGATCGATGTCTTGTACATTGAACGATTGATGTCTTCCAGAATGCTTTAACTTTATTCCTGCTTTCACTTGGTTCGATCCAACTTATACTTACACCGATCCAAGTGATATTCTTGAAGTTAAAGGCATTCACAACAATCCAACTCCCAAACAATATTTCACTAGTTTTATATATAAGTTTGGAACACATCGGAAAGTATTTTAACATACTTTTTCCAACAATAAATTGGTTCTTCTCGAGAATTTAATATTGACATTAATATTCTAATCTAATGAATATAAAGTAAAAATATGATAAGGATCAGAAAACAAAACGGAAAAAGAAAATGACGTTGATTTGTTTACAAGCTAAGATTGCATGATTCCGTAATCAGGCTGGGTTAGACTTGTAGACTTAAAAAGGCACATGATTTTAAGACAGAGCTGATGAAAATTCGGACGCGTGATGAAATCTAAGAGATGAGTGAGGGTGAAGTGGGGGTAGAAGGTGTAAACTTTCAACTTTCTTTTCTTCTTTCATTTTTTTTTCTCTACAAAAATAACATTTTTTTTTTACCAAAAAGTTGAAATCTCTTATTCAAGTGTCTCCACCGTCCTAGTCCCAAGCAGTATGGGTAGAGGATGTAAATCAAAAATTCAGAGATATTACGTAGTTACCCACACAAGATGTCCCCCACAAATCATGCATTTGGCCTAATAGTAGAGGAACACTCACACCATGCTCGTCACTAGATTCTAGCAGTTGACCTCTTGGATTAAATCACAACCCGAGTACCAATTGGACTATGCATTGGAGGCAAAATAACAAAATTTGTTTAGCTAGTAATTTCGTTTACTTTAAGATCTTTGATTCAAATTTAGCTTCATATCCAACTGTTATTTAAGTATTAGCTTCGAAGCCTATTTCTACTGTAAGCAATTCTTTTTATAAACAATTCGTAAAATATATTAAATGTTATAAATCGTCAAGTAAAGCTGGTAATATATCATAATCTTGCATTTCATCTAATTTTTTTTTTAGCCAAAGATAAACCAAAATAGGAAACTCAAACAATTGTCTTTTCCAGTTTTCTTTCATTTCATTTAAATAAAGTAAATAACTATAGAAAGGCTGAGGATGATCTTTCGAGCAATGAGTAAGGTTACAGTTTTGTAACCTTGAAGTTACGAGTTCGAGCCGCGGAAACAGCCTATTGCACAAAAAAGTGTAGGGTAAGGTTGCGTATATCAGATCGCAAAACGACCCGGCCTCTTTCTGAAGCCTGCACAAACGTGAAAACTTAATGCACCGGGAACCTCATTTTAAATGCGTATAGAAATGCTAATTTCATTCATCTTGGTAAGTACTTCAATTAGCAAAATATAAATTCAGGGAAAGCTCAATCATTGAATTCTTTACCCTCTGAGAATTCAGTGTGTGAACTGTGTGTGGTCCTGTGGGATCATATTTAAGTGTGTGGAAACTGGAAAGTGGAAACCAATAGTAGTAAAAGTAACCATTATGTAAAGAACGTGTGAAAATGGGTGTAGAGAGAATTCTCTCCTCCTCTCTACATAGGGAGCATCTCCTAGATTTTCACACGAGATCAAATTTGCTACTTCATTCATTTGCTACAATCATATTTCATCATCACCATTATACTTGTGTCTTTCATCAATTTACTCAAGAGGTGCTCCATGGTTATCTCTTGAATGGGGCTTTCTAAAACTAGGATTAATGACATCACCAAGAAGAAATCGGACTCATATAGTCCGAATTCTAGCAAGAATGGTAAAACAAACACAAGAAAGGGAAGAATAAGAAGAACAAAGGCACATTCATTTCGAATTCTTTAAGTGAGCCTATTAAAGTTGAGAAAGAGGAATCTTTCTCTTTTGATGTAGAAGAAGTTTCTTCTTACAAGGAAGGAAACACAAAGAACAATGAGATGAATGCACTCATTAGAACCTCAAGCAAGGATGAAGATGATAATGGAAATGAAGAAGATGGTCATAATGAGGTTGAAGATAAAAGAGCTATTCATGTACGAGAAGCAAGCACGGTGAGGAATAGGAAGCAACTACCAAATGAGGCTTCCATGGATAGCTCATCAAGTGGGTCAACATATGAGGCTTTATCAAGAGATGGACCTTCAAATGAAGCTTCGAATCTTTAAAAAAAATGGAGGAAGGATCGGACGAACCAATGAAGAAAGGGTTGTTGGAATGTCAACATCGTTCTCACAAAAGGAAGAGAGAGTGTAAGAAAGTTACACTTTCAAATTTAAACTTGGAGCAAGAGAGAGAAGGATGTCATGTAGGTAAAATATTGCCAACTAGGATGAAGGAAGTGGCCCCATTACAACAAAAGAAATTTCAACTCCCAAACTTTCCAACCTAAACTCGGCCAGCAAAGGGACACTGTCCAACCCGCACAAACCGACAACACTACAAAAAATCACTCAACCAATTGGTGAAAAAGGTAACAATTCACTTGAGAAACCTTGGACTACCTTATTTCACACAAATCGAAATGTCAAAAATTGTATCAAGCTCAACCATATGCACACCGAAAAAACAAGAATTGTCAAGTTGAAGGTTGGTAATGTTAGGCAAGACGTAGAATTAGAAAATTGTTTGGTTGGATGTCTCATTGGTAGATTCTCCGATAAACAATCAATACTTGATTTAATTCGAACTTGGAAGAAAAAAAAAGTAAAGGTCGAATTTTATGAATCCGGATGGATAATCTTCAAGTTTGAGAATGATCAAGACCTTGTGAGTGTTTTGAAAGGTGACCCCTATTATGTCTTTGCCGATTATTGTTGCTAAAGAAATTGCCTCCCTTTTTTACATTCGGAGAAATGAAAATGACAACGATACCGGTGTGGGTAAAATTTTCAAATTTACCACTTGATCTTTGGAAAGAAGAGTTTCTATCTCCGATATGTAGTGAAATCAGGAAACTTTTGATGCTTGATCAACTCACGTCCAAGAGAGCCACTTGGAACTTTGCTAGGGCCTTAATCGAGATCGACTTAGAAGAGGAACAACATGATAGCATTGAATTGCAATTGGACAATGGCGTTACTTTTTTCCAAAAGGTAGTGTATGAAAAAAGGCCAGTCTATTGCCGGAAGTGTAATCACGTGGGGCACAACAACATGACATGTCGTGCCAAAGATCAAATGGAGGAAAGAGACGTCGAAATGGAAAATTTGGGACCAAAAACCAAACCTACACCAACACAAGGGAGGAAGCAACCGCAACATAATCAAGAAGAATGCCGCATTCAAGAGTCTAAGAAAACGCTTCTACGAGAAAGAAAAGAAAATGCATTGTAGAGGATGAAAGATTCCAATAAAATATGGAAGAACAAAGAGGACATCTGAGACGAAGAAAAAAAGCACAAGGAGAGAATGAAAGGATACAAGACGATGCTCCACAAACCCAAAGTGAAAATATGAAACATCAAGATCAATTGGTATGCTCACCTAGCGTCACAAAATATGCTCAAGTCTTGGAAAACTTGCATAAGTCTCCTCAAGGAGCAAAGGATAATGTCATCAAGGATCCAATACGTCGCCCACCATGTAAGCAACTTGCTCTTGTACCTAATACTCTTCATGCTACATGTTGATAGAATTGCGGAATTAGGTGCAAATGGCATGCCCCCCTTGCCTAGTAAAAACGGAAAAGGAAAACAAGACATTGGCTTGAGAATCAACCAACCAATTAAATGAAACTTGCATTTTTGTACATAAGGGGATGCAATAAACTCCTAAAGCAAAATGAGTTGCTTAATTTTGTTCATAGACTAAGCATAGACGTTATAGGCATTTTGGAAACTAAACTAAACACAATCATGCTTAATCATCTCCTTAAGGTAAAATTTAGGCCTTGGAGTTCCTTGCATAATTTTCAAACTCATGTAGGGAAAAGGATTCTAATTCTTTGGAATCCCAAAGTTGTACATATAGATTTGCTCACTTTTGATGCCCAAAATATTTTTTGCAAGGTCAAAAGCCTATTAATTGGAAATACACTTTTGTATATGCATACAATACCATCATAGATAGACTATCTTCATGGAAATCCTTAGAGAGCCAAACACAAATGGTAGATGCACCTTGGGTCGTAATAGGTGATTTCAATTGTGTCCTAAGCGAGGAAGAGAAAGAAGGAGGAACCGAGTTGACTTGTTATCACCTGTAAGATCAATTAAACTGCTTCCTCCAATGTGCTTTAGTTGAGCACACTTACACATAAGCTTTACACACTTAAGATAATGATGCTATTAAGTCACGATTAGATAGAATCATGACCAATGGACTTTTCCTAGAGAAATTCCTCCAAGCTAAGGCTCATTTTGATATCCCCGAATGCCTATCAAACCACTCACCAGGATCCTAAGTCTTGACAATGGGGGCACTCATAGGTATTCAAATTTTTTAAATTGTGGACATCTCACGAGACTTACCTCTCCCTAATCGCCCAAGTTTGGAGTAGACAATACAATGGCACGTCACAGCACGTCTTGTGCAAAAAACTTAAGGCTTTAAAAGGACACCTTAGGGAGCTAATCAAGAAGGCATTCTCGCTCATTTCCTCCAGGATAGAAAGGGCGGTTTATGAGTTAGAAAATTTTCAATCATCTCCGAGTGAGACTTGGGGAACAGACATATAGAAGATGCAAATGAGGGCTAAAAAGCAGGCAGCTCTTCAACTGATGGAGTCTGAAAGAATATATTTTGCCCAAGTGGCCAAATGGAACTACATCCACCTTAGTGACAGAAACTCCAAGTTCTTTCATTTCATCATAAGAAGAAATAAGATGAGAAACTACATTGCTTCAATCCAGTTACCGAATGGAGCCATGGCCACCTCTTCTCAAGAAGTAGGTGAACAATTTGTGGAGTACTTCACAAGGCTACTAGGTACCCATCACGAAACACAGGACATAAGTCAATCAGTTTTAGACCTTGGACCTAAAATGTCTCTTGCTAGCGTGGATAGGTTAATATAGAATATCCAACCATATGAAATCAAAGAATCCATATTTAGCATTGGTAAGGATAAATCTCCTGGCACGGATGGATACTCTTCCCATTTTTTGTCATTTCTTGGAACATTGTAGGACCTCTAGTAGTAGAGGCTATCTTGGAATTCTTCCAAAATAGACGACTCCTGAAACAACTGAATCACGCCCTGATTGCTTTAATACCCAAATCAAACGACATCACTAGGGTAGAGGACTATAGACCAATATCCTGTTGTAACGTCATATACAATCAATCTCCAAAATCCTAGCCAAAAGACTAGCCCCGATTATGACTGAATTTATGGATCAAGCCTGATCTGGTTTCCTGAAGGGTAGATCAATGATGGAAAACATCTTCCTTGTTGAAGATCTAATAAGGGAGTATGGAAGGAAAAGAACATCACTGAAGTGTATGACGAAAGTTGACATTAGGAAGGCGTTCGACTCGATAAGTTGAGATTTCCTTAAGTCTATGCTCATTGGATTGGCCTTTCATCCTCTGTTTATTGATTGGGCTATGGAGTGTGTCACTACACCTGCATATTCAGTCTCGATCAATGGTAATATCTGTTGCTTCTTCAAGGGTAAGAGAGGATTGCGTCAAGGAGACCTCCCTTTCTCCATTCCTTTTTGTGATAGGCATGAAATACCTATCTCGACTATTCAGACACCTACACTCGGGCCATGACTTCGTCTTCCATCCAAAGTGCAAGGAACAGAGTATTACACACATCTGCTTTGCAGACGATCTTATCATCTTTTGTAGAGGAGATTCCATATCGTTGGAAAAAGTTATAGACAAGGTCACTAAGTGCTCTGGATTACTCGCCAACTTGAACAAATCACACTTCTTCCCCGCGGGAATACAAGATAGAGAGAAAGGCTGCAGTCTATCACCGGTTTTCCATATGGAACGATTCCCTTTAGATATCCTTGCATTCCCATTGCAGGGAAAAAATTACAATCCACACATTACGCGCCATACTTAATGAAATTGCTTGAAAAAAATTAACATATAGAATAACCTACTTTTGAGCTATGCAGGTAAGTTGGAGCTAATCAAATCAGTTGTGTAAGGAATCAACTGCTTTTGATTGAGTGTCCTCGTCCTGCCGGCCACTGTCTTGGATCGGGTCAACCGTATATGCCTTCACTTCTTGTGGGGGAAAAAGTCATCGGGGCAACACAGGAAAGCTTGGGTCTATTGGAAAAGCACATGCAGGCCAAAGAAAGAGGGAGGATTGGGTGTCTTGGAGCTGAAAAGTTGGAACAATGCCTTGTTATCAAAGCATCTGTGGGATATCCATAACAAGAAAGATACATATTGGGTTAAATGGATGTCACATAGATACAAGCTAGATGCTAACATTTGGACAAAGCAGGCTCATAAGTCGGATTCCCCTCTTTTGAAAAAACTACTTTTCATTAGGGACAAGATCACAAACGCAGAATAGTCAGTAGAAGGCGCCATTGAGCTTATAACTAATTGGGTCAAGGATGAAAATCTACGTCCAGCTTTGGCGTATGATCATTTTTGTGAAAAATCCAACAAACTACCCTGGTCAAAGTTTATATAGGATAATACAATCACGCCTAAGCATGCCTTTATCTTTTGGCTAGCCAGCATTGGAAAGCTAGCCACCAAAGATAACCTCCCATTTGTTCAGGACAAGAAATGCGCCTTGTGTGAGTTAGAGTCAGAAAACATCAATCACTTGATGCTTAGATGCACGCAAACCAAACAAGTATAGAAGAAAATCAGTGAATGGTTAGATCTCCCACTCAGCCTTCACACCCTCACACGAGTCTTTGCATGGTCTAACTCTCGGTTAAGAGGTAAGACATTGAGAATCAAGGCCATTAGAGTAACTTTTGCATCTACCGTTTATCATATATGGCAATGGAGGAACAAAAAAAATGTTTGAGGACATTACTCTATCTCCAAAAGATATCACGCATCGAATCTGCACGCATGCATATAGAGTAATGTATATGACATTCCAGCATTTGACACATCATTATATTGCATTCATGTAGGAGACATTCTGTGTTTCAAGCTCAACAAACAACTAGACGTGATTTGTCTTTGATAATGTGTGGACATACACATTGTCAAACATCAGTCATCTTTACGTTATGTTTGAGCTTGCATTAAACACTATATGTCTTCTTTCCTCTCCCTTTCGAATAAATACCGAGGGCATGCTATATGCGCTTAATTGTATATTCTATTATCATTTTGCTCTTTGTATTTGGAATATCATGGTTAGTATTTGATCAAATGCAGGATACTTTCATGCTGGAATACGTATTGAATTCTTCTAGCTGAATCCAATGCTACTTTGTGATTCCATACAAATTTGCAAGACTTAGACATTCATTAAGTAGGTCTCAATTATTAGTATATTACATATTGGACCCTAGGTATTTGCGAAGTATTCCTCTTGTGCTTTTGGTTCTCCCTTGTATATCTAGCTCGATGTATTATATGTAGGTCATTATAGCAATTATGCCAGATCATCTCTACGATGTATTGTATGAATGATTTTGTATGTGTGCCATCTCATAGATGCTTTGCTTTTAACACGATTGATTTGATCGTGTGCTTTCTGGGTTTATGATATTTACATTTTTCCAAAAAAAAAATAACCATTATGTCATCAGCTCTGTGCCTTTTCTTTAATATTGTGTTTTTCCTTTCACAATATCGGAACCTGTTGTACTACAGCTGAACATGTTGACAATTTTCATTTTGTCTGTTTGCAACATATTGTTTCGAATGCTGGTTTCACTCATTTACATATGTGTGTTTGTCTATGTATATATATATGTATATATATATATGTATATATAACCATATGTTCGTCATTAGATAAACAACGATACTTCTTGAAAGTGTGTTATAGAAAACATTATCTGTTTCATAAACACTGCATATTTAATGCACCACTGCAAGATAATGTCACTGGATTTTATCTATATGTTTTTCACAAATATAAGAATATATTTCTTTATTTGTTTATATCGGCATGGGACCCGTTAATGATAAAGGAAAAAAGGAAATAAATATGTAATTTAGAGGACAAAACTTGTTTTCTCCTTAAAATCATTCATTTTTTTAATTTTTTTGTCCCTTAAAAGGTGGATTGTAGGATGAAGCAGTAAACCATGGCATATTTTATTCTGCAAAAATTAAATGGATTAAAGTAGTTAGACAGTTATCATGCAAAAACTGCACCAATATTCAAATGCATAATATGTTTCTTATCATAATTTTGATTTTCTTTTTTGCCATAAACTTCTTGGGAAGCTTGATGGTTACATTATTCGATTAGATAAAACTCTCCTTTAACTTTTAAACTTGAAGATTTATTTTAGTACAATTTTTTAATAACAAAAAGAAGATTCACCTTAAAATCTATTCACGTTCATTACAAAACATTTATTCTTTAGACATAACGGCAGTTGATATCAGTTCCGTACCCATTTGATAGGGTTAAATATGTAATCTTATCTGAGTTAGTACACGGCTTGTCCAGTTAAGATTATTATTTATTTATTTTTAAAGCATCTAAGTATTTAAGAGCCCATTGGTCTAACAAGATATAGGTGTAAGAGCAATTGAAAGCATCCGGAAGAGTAAATGCATGTCCAAACTGAGTGGGATAAGCATATTAGACATGACTTAGTAGAGTTGCACATCTCTGAGGACATGATCCAGGATAGGAGTTTATGGAGGCAGATGATTAAGGTTAAGGAGGTGTATACAGGATATAAGAACACCTTAGAGCATACTTAGAAATTAGATAGTCTCTACACTTTAGGTTGATTTGCACTTTTTTGTTTTGGTCTTTGTCTTTCAACTATTTGTGCATATCCATTGTTGACTATTTTAATATCGTAAGGTTTTGATTTATATTTAATAAAATCCATTCAGTAGTACATATTCCTATTATTGTACTATCTATACAAGTACACATACATCCGGGGTCTCACTGGAAGCAAACCATATATCTCTTGGGATGGAGGTATCGTTTGCCTGTCTCTTACCCTCTCCAGACCCTAACGATAGCTTTTCTTGTCGTTGGGATATACTGTACATAATTGTTGTTGTTGTTTTTGTTGTATTGGTCTAACAAGACCTTTTACCTTTAACACGGAGTGAATTTATTATTATAAAGTTTGGAGCAAAAGGTCATTCCCTGTCCCTGAGCCTCACCTTTTCAACTTCAAGGAGCATTGTAGAGGATGCAAATCAAGAGTTCAGGACCTCCTAGGTAAGGTGAGGATTTACACAGTGAGCCACACAAGATGTCCCCTGTAAACTAGGCTTTTGGCTAGCAGTAATAAGACAGTCACACTGTACGTGTGACTGGAATCGAACTCTTGACCTCTTAGATTATTATTATTATAAAGCTGATAAGATGTTTACTTAAGGAACTTCTGTAGGAAAGTTTTTAGCTGTGCAATAAATTGGATTAAAATCGATTTCTTTTGTTTTAATTAGAATATGAAAGAATAACGTCATACATTTTTGTTTGAAACATTTTTTCCCCTTTTAATTAGAATATGAAAGAATTACGTCAAGCATGTAGACAGATCTTCTTTGACTTTAAAATATGACAGAATAAAGCAAAATGACTCACTAAATTGGCTACGCTTTTTATATTGTGAAGTAGCAGTTGATCGACACAACTTGACGCAATTTTCATTATGGGTAATCGGCAAACAATCTCTGTGTGTTTATAACACCTAGGTATGGTTGCATACATCCGACTCTATACCCCGCCATAGGCGGGAGCCTCTACGATAACGGATTAATGGTGTTGTTGTAGTATGTGGACACATCTCTTATTTTTGTAAATATGATGAGATGTCGGTGTGTCAAAGACTAACTCAATGACAAAGCTTAGAAATGACTTAAAGTTACAGAAATAAACCAAGTGAATCGTCGATGACGTATCACATGTCATACCTATTGAGGCTTTTGAAGACTAGACCAAGGAGCATGTACATCTTAGAACATGAGGGTGCTCTTTGTGCAAAATTGTTTCGGTGACGCAAGGAGGGTGGACGCTTTTTGCACGCGGCCAATCACGGTCCGCCACATGGCATGACGTGGAAAGCAAAAAAAATAAAAATTAAAGACCAGATTTCGCCATGTGGTGGCCGCGTCCAATACGCCCCTCCTTCCTGTGTCAGCGAAACATATCTAGTATATTCTAACAACAACAAAACCTATCGCTATAGTCTGGGGAGAGTGAGAGTCAGACAAACAATATGTCCATACCAAGACTTTGCTTATATCATTATATGAAAGGTGTAATATACACAATAGAATGACATTCCAACAGATGCTTTTGATCCTGTCAAGCTCATAACACCGTCGAGTGTTACGTTAAAAGTGTGAGGAAAGAAAAACAAAATTGTTTTCCCAGTGCCTTTGGTTACATGTAAGAAATTCTTACAAACTCATGAGGAAATGTAGGAGTACGACTATTACAATTTGTGTTCTATGTATCAGAAAAATGTTGAAGATGTTAACAAGATGACAAGGCAAAATTGTGTAAATGAGGCGCAGGAAGCAACGGAAGCATGTGTAAATGAGGAGCAGGGAGAAGTTTAAGAAATTTTCTTATGTATTTCTCAATAGTTTCTGTAGCGCCCCGCTCCCGAGCTCCACCCTCGGAAACGGCGCACCCGCCGTATCTTACTCAGGAGAATACAAGGCGTCACATCAACCTGCTACACGTCAGTGCTGACATAGAAAAGTGTTCCTTCTCTTTATGCGGAAACGATAAGTCACAACACTAATTTGAAATAAATGAACTTTAAGAAAATACGACATTAATTCTAGGCTGACCAGGCCTTACAAGTCAAGGTCAAATGTCTAGATTTAAAAACATGAAACTGTTTTCAAAGTAAAGCTGAAAATTAAACTGTCTGTGTCACCCCTAAGGCATCACAAAAAGCCCGTCTCCATCCTTGCTGCACGCACTTCTACGAGTCACTCAGTCCATTCCTCGGTGTCGGACCCGTCCTCAACATAGATATAATCATACTCCGTCTCGGCTACATATGGAATAGTAGAGGTGAGTGATGGTAATCACCCAGTAGGTGCCTCTCAAAACAATACAAAACTTACATACCCAAAAAGATATCACCACGTAGCCACATAAGACAGATAGCATGCCACCGGAAAGTAAGACACTCCATGTAACCGACATAAAACAACCCGACATGATGTATACGGAAAGTAAACAATCCACACAAGATGTATGTGCATGTACGTGATGCATGCTCACATAACGTGTCATACGCAACTAGAAACATGTCAGGCAAAATGCTCCTGGACCTATATGCAATGCATGCTCCCGGGTTCTAACTCCAGCGTCATGGTCTCTAGCCACCACTTGCTGTTTTGGACACCCACGCCCTATAGACGCTGCGTATCGTACGACACCCACGCCCTATAGACGCTGCGTATCTTCAGACACCCACGCCCTATAGACGCTGCGTATTCGCA
Organism: Eustoma russellianum; assembly: GCA_036186865.1. Lineage (NCBI taxonomy): Eukaryota > Viridiplantae > Streptophyta > Magnoliopsida > Gentianales > Gentianaceae > Eustoma > Eustoma russellianum. The sequence continues at coordinate 30,723,121 of AP025063.1, forward strand.
CGACACCCACGCCCTATAGACGCTGCGTATCGCATGACACCCACGCCCGACCGATGCTGCGTATCATCACGGCCCCCACGCCCTATAGACGCTACGTATCCTCCGAACACGCACGCCCTCAGACAATGGGTACCTCATGCAATGCACGTGCCATGAATGCGAGAGAAAGGGGAAGAAAACAGTTGGACGTCATCCTCTGACGTCGATCGATCGACGTCCAACTGAGACACGTCGAACCCTCACTCAGTTGACGTCGATCGATCGATGTACATCTGAGGTACATCGAACCCTCACCTCCTGGACGTCGATCGATCGATGTCCTTCTGAGGCACATCGAACCCTCAGCTGCTGGACGTCGATCGATCGATGTCCCCGTATTTCAGAATTCTCATTCTGCAATTTCTGCAGTCCATTCATCAATCCCATTCAATCTTTCACCTCATCCCACATATCCATAAACGCATAACGACATCCCATCCCCACATAGAAACATACAACAACAAGATCACATTGAAATCAAGAACGTATAACGGAGAATAAACACATTGGGGCATATAATTAAGATCCAATCTAAATCAATGATTAAACCACAACAGCAACACATAAAAATACCCTTTTGCCTATGCAAGTCTTCATACCGTTTTGAGGGAATAATTAGTATGCACCTACCTCGATCCTAGCGAAAGTGATTGATATAGAAAGGTGTGATGATTTTGTGAGCGTTTGATTCCTTCTTCCTGAACCTTGGATCAAGGGTCCTTCTTTTCCTTCCCTTTTCTTCTTATGGCCGAAATTGATTGGGGAATGAGGGGAGAGTGGCTGCCGAAATTTGAGAGAGTGAGGGGGAGAGATTAGGGTTAATGAGAGAGTAAAGGTGAGAGAGAGATTTTGGGGAAAAGATAAGGGGAAATAATGAGGAAATTTAGGGGGAAGTTTGACTATTTGAGTAGGATAAGATTTGGGTTAATTATAATTTAAATTTTCTTTTCTTTTCTTTTCTCTTTTTTTTTTCTTTTAAATGCGGCTATAACATCCTACCCCCTTTACAAAAAGTTTCGACCCCGAAACTTGTCGTACCTTAATCAAAGAGATGGGCGTAACGGTCGCGCATTTGTTCTTCTAGCTCCCATGTCGCTTCGTTCTCCCGGTGATTGCTCCATTGAACCTTGACATAGGGAATAATCCTTCTTCTAAGTTCTTGGTCCTTGCGATCCAGAATTCGTATCGGTACCTCTTCATATGACGCATCGGGTCTAATCTTAAGGGGTTGTGCATCCAACACATGACTCGGGTCAGGTACGTACTTCCTTAACTGCGAGACGTGGAACACGTTGTGCACCTGAGCCAACATCGGAGGTAATGCCAGTTTGTAAGCTAAATCTCCAACCCTTTCGAGTACCTCATATGGTCTAATATATCGCGGCTTCAACTTTCCTTTAACTCCAAACCGTGTTCACACCCTTCATGGGTGACACTTTAAGATAGACCTTTTCTCACTCCTCGAACTCTAAAGGTCGCCTCTTCGTGTCGGCCCAACTCTTGCTTCTATCTTGAGCCGTCTTAAGACGCTCACGAATTAGTTTCACCTGTTCTTTAGTTTGCTCGATTATTTCTGGAGCCATCAACCCACGTTCACCAACTTTGTCCCAATGCACATGTGACCTACACTTTCGTCCATATAAGGCCTCAAATGGTGCCATACCTATGGCACTGTGATGGCTGTTGTTGTAGGAGAACTCTATCAACTTTAGCATGCTGTCCCAGTTCCTTTTGAAATCCAATGCGCATGCCCTCAACATGTCCTCCAGGGTCTGAATGGTCCTCTCAGATTGACCATCGGTCTGAGGGTGAAAAGCAGTGCTCAGTCGCAACTCAGTCCCCATTTTCTTCTGACACGCTGCCCAGAACTGAGATGTGAACTTCGGGTCACGATCAGACACTATGCTGACTGGCACTCCATGGAGGCAAACAATGTTATCAATGTACATAGTTACCAACCTCTCCATAGTAAGCCCGGTGGGAATAGGCAAGAAATGAGCGGACTTAGTCAATCGGTCTACGATTACCCATATCACATCATTCCCATTTTTTGTCTTCGGGAGTCTAACCACAAAGTCCATTGTCACATGTTCCCACTTCCATTCGGGTATCTCGAGTGGTCGCATCAGTCCACCCGGTCTTTGGTGTTCCGCCTTAACTTGCTGGCAAACGAGGCACCTTTCCACAAACTCAGCAATGTGCCTCTTCATGCCATTCCACCAATAATGTCTCTTCAGATCATTGTACATTTTCGTAGCACCAGGGTCAATAGACAGTCTCGAATTATATGCCTCCTTCAACAACTCCCTCCTAAGATCCTCAACATCAGGTACGCACAACCTTCCTTGGTACCACATACTGCCGTCATCATGAACCTGAAATCCATCCACTTGGCTGGTTAACATTCTTTCTCGCGTTTCTCTAATTGTTGCATCGTTCTTTTGTGTTTCCTTAATCTGATCTACCAAGGTTGGAGTGATAATTAGCGTGGCCAGAATATCTGCGGTAGAATCCACAAGATCCAAATCAAATTCTGCCATTTCCTTTTCTAGAGTAGCCTACCGTGCATGGCTTGATTTCCTGCTTAAGGCATCAGCTACTCGATTGGCCTTCCCTGGATGATAGCTGATGGTCAAGTCGTAATCTTTCAATAACTCCAACCATCTCCTTTGACGCATGTTCAGCTCCTTTTGCGTGAACAGATACTTAAGGCTTTTGTGATCAGTGAACACCTCGCACTTCACTCCATATAGATAGTGGCGCCAGATTTTCAGTGCGAACACCACCGCTGCTAGTTCCAGATCATGTGTCGGATAGTTCAGCTCATAGGGCTTTAGCTGTCTCGAAGCATACGCAATGACCTTGCCGTTTTGCATTAGCACGCATCCTGAAATACAAAAGTTAGACCACATCTCTAATTGCATACAAAATCAACTTGAAGTCACATACATCTACCTAGCCCGTTCTTTGAAGCGTCACTATAAATGACAAACCCATCTGACGTGGAGGGCTGAGCAAGAACAGGGGCTGTGGTCAGTCTCCTTTTGAGCTCGGCGAAGCTCTGCTCACACTCGGTGGTCCATTCGAACTTTGACTTCTTCTGTGTCAATCGGCTTAGAGGCACTGCAATCGATGAGAAGCCTTCGACAAACTTCCTATAGTACCCAGCCAGTCCAAGAAAACTTCTTACCTCCGTCACATTAGTAGGTCTAGGCCACTCGGTGATCGCCTCTACTTTCTTTGGGTCTACAGAAATCCCTTCTTCGGAGACCACATGACCCAAAAAGGTTACGCTTTTCAACCAAAACTCACATTTACTGAACTTGGCGTACAATTTGCTTCTTCGAAGGGTTCTAAAACCTCCCTCAAATGCTCAGCGTGAGTCTCTTTGTCGGGGGAGTATATCAGGATATCATCAATGAACACCACAACGTACTTGTCCAGCTGTTTCTGAAATACCGTGTTCATTAGATCCATAAAGGCGGCTGGGGCGTTGGTTAGTCCAAAAGGCATAACTAGGAATTCATAGTGGCCATAACGTGTTCGAAAAGCGGTCTTGGCTGTATCCCCAGATTTGATCCTCAACTGGTGATAACCGGATCGCAAATCGATTTTGGAAAATACTCTAGCCCCCCGTAGCTGATCAAAGAGATCCTCGATTCGAGGTAATGGATACTTGTTTTTGATAGTGATCTTGTTGAGCTCCCGGTAATCTATACATAATCTCATGCTCCCATCCTTTTTCTTCACGAACAGGACTGGAGCACCCCGGGGTGATACACTGGGTCGAATAAACTTACGATCCAACAGTTCTTGTAACTGCTCCTTCAACTCCTTGAGCTTTGCTGGAGCCATGCGGTATGGTGCCCTGGATATGGGTTCTGCACCGGGTATGAGATTTATCTCGAACTCCACCTCTCTTTCTGGTGGTAGTCCCGGTAACTCCTCGGGAAAGACGTCTGTAAATTCCTTTACCACAGGGATTTGGTCGATCTGCGGAACTTCCTGTTCAGCACCGATTGAGTAAATCAAAAATCCTTCTCTTCCTTTCTTTAGTGCTCGAAATGCTTGAGCCGCAGTCAAATAAAGCTTATGGCGTGCCTTCTTAAATTTAGGGTTCCCTTGAAAAATGGTTTCCCCCAGTTCATGTGTCTTCATGCTGACCTGGAGTTTCCGGCAATCAATATTTGCATGATACTTTGCCAAGAAGTCCATGCCCAAAATAACGTCAAAGTCGTACATTTGAATCGGTATCAAGGTCGCAGAGAACTGCAGACCGTTAATCTCCAATTCACATCCATTGTAGCGATGATGAGACACGAGTACTTGGCCGCCTGCGGCTTGTATACGGTATGGAGTCTCAATCCATTCGGGAAGAATATCCAGATTCTTGGCAAATCTCTTTGCCATGAACGAGTGACTCGCTCCACTATCGAACAGAACATTGGCTGGCACTTTGTTAATTAAAATCACACCTACCGTATTCAGGGTTTAGCACACAACATGCAATAATAGTATGCAGAGTTTTAATCCAACTTCGAAATTGAATGCGTAGATAAACATACCCGTAACCACGTCGCCTGACTCCTCGACTTCTGCATCCGTCATCGCGTGTACCCGAGCATTGGTCCGGCCTCGTCCTCCCTGCTGAGCCTGTGTCTGCGGGTTCACCTGAGCCGATGCTGAGCATTCCTTAGCTATATGTCCTTGCTTCCCGTAGTTATAGCACACTCTCTGATCCTTCCAACATGGTCCCGGATGAAAACGTCCGCATAGTGTACACCGTGGGATAGGTGCCGCAGCCCTTACTGGTTGTGCATCAGTCGGTGCCGGACCCTCAATCATCGGGGTCTGAATCTCTGCCCTCTGCTGTCGTTCCGGTCGGAATGGTTGCCCGGACTGAGGGCGCCGAGGTATTTTCAGCCATCTCCCTGCTTTACCCGTCTACAACTCCTCACGGGGTCTTTTCAGAGTACTGATCGACTGTCATGGACCCTTGTGTCAGCATCTGGAATTCTGCCATCCTTCTCTGAATAGCACTGCCCGGAACATAGTGCTTTTTATACTCCTCAACAAATTGCTCCCAAGTCACTGGTGGAGTCAATTTGCGTTTCACCCCGTTCCACCACCTCTCAGCTTCCCCTTCCAAGAACGGGGTAGTCACCTCCACTTTCAGATTCGCGGGTACCTGTATCAGTCTTATCTGTTTAGTTATGTTCTTGAGCCAAATCTCGGCTTCCTCAGGCCGAGTGGTACGAACATCGGTATTCGGGAGTTCTGCATCTCCCTGTAATAGAACCTCAAACCCTGCTGCGGTGGAGGTGGTGGTGGCGGTTGCTGTTGCTGTTGCTGCTGAGTGTGCTGAAGTATTTGGGCAATCTGTGCCTGTTGCTGTGTCATCTGAGTATACTGTTGTGCCATCTGCGTCTGCTGATGGGCTATTAAGGCCGTCAGATTGGCCAGCGTGTCCGTAAGGTTTTGGGGGATCGCCCCTTGCCCCTGTCGTTCGTCTCTGTCTTGTCCACCATTTCCTGATGGTTCACGTCGTGGAGGCATTGTCTGTATTCGATTTAAAGCACGTTAGACAAAATTGACTTAAGAGTATTGTAAAGGAGTACAAGAGTGGAGGCAATAAGGAGTAACCTATCCCGTATACTTACTAACGGCACTCACCAGCCAAAACCCAGTCATAGCTTATGTCTACTTTGTTTTATTCAAATTTTAAAAAAATCATTTGAAAACAGATCGTCGCTTATCCTAGGGTAATTAACTAATCTTTCACGTTCCTGAGGCGTATCTGAAGCCTGGGCTCTGATACCACCTGTAGCGCCCCGCTCCCGAGCTCCACCCTCGGAAACGGCGCACCCGCCGTATCTCACTCAGGAGAATACAAGGCGTCACATCAACCTGCTACACGTCAGTGCTGACATAGAAAAGTGTTGCTTCTCTTTCTGCGGAAACGATAAGTCACAACACTAATTTGAAATAAATGAACTTTAAGAAAATACGACATTAATTCTAGGCTGACCAGGCCTTACAAGTCAAGGTCAAATGTCTAGGTTTAAAAACATGAAACTGTTTTCAAAGTAAAGCTGAAAATTAAACTGTCTGTGTCACCCCCAAGGCATCACAAAAAGCCCGTCTCCATCCTTGCTGCACGCACTTCTACGAGTCACTCAGCCCATTCCTCGGTGTCGGACCCGTCCTCAACGTAGATATAATCATACTCCGTCTCGGCTACATATGGAATAGTAGGGGTGAGTGATGGTAATCACCCAGTAGGTGCCTCTCAAAACAATACAAAACTTACATACCCAAAAAGATATCACCACGTAGCCACATAAGACAGATAGCATGCCACCGGAAAGTAAGACACTCCATGTAACCGACATAAAACAACCCGACATGATGTATACGAAAAGTAAACAATCCACACAAGATGTATGTGCATGTACGTGATGCATGCTCACATAACGTGTCATACGCAACTAGAAACATGTCAGGCAAAATGCTCCTGGACCTATATGCAATGCATGTGATGAGGTCCATAACCCTGATACATGCCAAGATAATGAGAATGCACATAATTTTACAAAAATGCAAGATCAAGGACCCTTAAAAAGAAGTAAAACTAAGAAACTAATGCATGAAGTGGGGGCCTTCCTATTTAAACATGTGCACGATGAACCAAGAGAACTTATACATTGGGTTCACCTTATTGAACCTACAACATGATTTGTAAGAAATTTTAGAACCATTGTAAAATATCATTAGTATAGAATGTGTTCTTTATTTTGTTTTTTTTTAAATGCTTATGTCGTATTAGTTTAGGCCCATCTCGGATTGTGAGTTTCTGCAGGACCCGTTTTGGTAGAATTGACGTATCTCTCCAACCACAAGGCCAAATTAAGAGTTTCAGGATGCATTCGAAATCTAAGACAAAGATCTACAACTTTCATGTTTTGTACTTTTCCAAAATCGGTCGTCTTGGCATTCAAAAAGACAATGCAAATGGAAGTACTGTTTCTTCCGAATTCTGTGACATACCTTCAGTAATTTGGATGTATCTCCTCAATGGTTGGGCCAAATGCAAAGAACTTTATATGCTTATTTTCGACACTCAATTGGCTACAATTCTCTAAGAAAGAGCAAGGCCTAATTCGGATTGGAAGATGTTCAAAAATCAGTCACAATCCAGAAATGATTTCAAGATGAAGACAAATGCTTAAAGTCTTCCATGAATAGTACTTGAGGGACCTACTTTGAAAATCATCATTCAAGACTTGCAAGACTAGTCTTTATGGAGCCTACATGAATAGTTTTTAGAAGTGTGTAGTCTTTTCAATCATTATTTCAATTTGTAAGATAGTTTGTTGTCTTGTGATATTTTTTGCCTATAAAAGGCACATAAGAGAAGCTTTGTAATCTCACATCTTTAATGAAAATTTCTTCTTCTCCAAGAGCAATTCTTGTGTGTTTTATTGGTTCATATTCAAAATCAAGGCTAGAATCTTTCAAGGCTTGAACATCCTTGTGAGAGTTGTCCAATTCCGGGGAGGGAAACATCCAAGAGGGAGGTATCTTGCTTGGGTTATGTGAAACTCATTGGAGGACTTATGTTCAAAAGGTTTTCTTCAACTTATTTGGAAGCAAGGTGAAGCTATCTTTATTGTGCCTAAACCATATTTGGAGGAGGAGCTTTAGAGTTAAAGAAAGGTCCATTCTTGCACGTATCAAAGTGGTATCAGAGCGAAGGTTTTTCTTTAACTCAACTTATCATTTCTTTGTGTCAGTTTTTTCTTTTCTTTCGTTCTTCTCTTCATCCACCATTCAACCATCTTCTTAGAAGGTTGAATTCTATTTGGTTTAGTGTCTTCTTCTTGTTTTGAATTGTACAATTCAGAAACAAAAAGAAACCAAAACCAAAACAGTTTATCCGTGTGTTTTCTAGTTTTGTCTATTAAATTCACTTCTTTTTCTGTTACATCTTGTTGCTCAACAAAAAAAAGTGTCATCTTTCTTTTTATCAAGTTTCTTTGTCTCTTCCTGTTCAACAAGCAAAAAAAAAAACTCAAAAAAAAAACCGATATACAAGCTTACCGTATCAATTGGTGATATAAGGTTGGATTGGACTCTGGACAATTACCGTAACACTGGACCTACATGAAATTGGTGATATAAGGTTGGATTGGACTCTGGACAATTACCGTAACGCTGGACCTACATGACATTGGTGATATAAGGTTGGATTGGACTTTGAGAACTTACCGTGACGCTGGACCTATATGAAATTGGAAATGACTAAGGACAAACATATCATAAAACACTTAAAGATTATTTCTTTGTGATGATTTATGGTTTGTTTATTTCATTTGGTTGGATTTCAATTTCTTTATGTTTAGACACTTTCTTGGACTTTAAGTTCTTTGTTTAGAAGCTTTTCTGCATTACTTATATTCAGTCCATTGCTTATATATCTACCTTGGTCTATCCTATATTCTTGTTGTTATCGAAGCTCTTAACTTCTTTTAGACTTTGTGTTTGTTTAGTTGTATTGTGTGGTGAGCTTAGTTGCATTTTCTTGTGTTCAATATTTGATTTGACAGCCTCGTCAAGAAAGAAAATCAATTTGTTCTTCTTGAACAACTTGACAGCCTACTACAAAAAAAATCAAGATATCCATCCAAAACAAATACACAAAGTCTTACCAATCAATTTTACTGAGATATATACACCTTGTTTAGCTTTGAACAAGAAAAAAAAAGAAAGAGAAGCTTATTTCAAGAGAAGTTTGCACAAAACAATTAAGAATGCAAAGAGCAAAAGAGCTGGTCTTGTTTCCTTCATAAACCCGAAGTACCCATTTGTTTTCACTTTTGAACACTTGAGTGCTTCTAGTTCATTCATACTTGCATCTAGCTTGCATAAAGCCTAAGATTAAGTTAAGGATTGCCCAGGGCAACCCCTTAGCATTTCTTTGGCTCAGCTTATTACATCAAATTTGGTTTCAATTCTCTTTGAATCTTAGTACAGTCCAAGTTTGTTGTTTATAACATTAGAATTGTGAGTGAATTGGTGGGAGACTTGTGAAGAAGGTTTACTTTACATGATTGAAGTTATCGGAATGGATACTCATTTGGCAAGTTTGTTTTGAATTGTTCTAGCCTCAGATTCTTCAAGAAGACACAAGATTGTGTGAACTACAAAAAGAGAGAGAGAGAGACAAACATTTTTTTTTGTTTTCCACTAACATAATCAAGTTTCTTTTGTCTTTGTGTTAGTTTTCCTTTTTTTTTCTTTGTTATTTTTTCAATTTCAGGTAATTGTACCATGGATAAGGCACCTGAGAGTACCGTGGGTCTTAACAAAGAAGGAGAAAGATTTTCCACAAATGCAGACGATATAGCACAACTAATGCAAAAGATGTTATGGGAAATGAAATTGATGAGTAGCCTTGTAGAGGGCCTAGAAAAACAGTCACAATCTCATCTACAAAATCCTTTACATGAAGGACAAACATCACATATACCGGAACATAGGCTTGAAAGCCATGGGTCTTTTGCTCTGGAAAGAGGAAGAGGTAGAGGCAGAAACAGAGGAAGAGGGCTTAATAGGGATTTCATACCTATGAGGACCTTTGATGAAAGAGAAGAAGAACCACACCAAATGTTTGATGACTATAACATTGAGGAAGAGTACAACCAATTTCGAAACCGTGGGAATCAAAAGAATAACCCACAAGAAGATGAATTCATCAAAACAAAAGTGAACATCCCCACATTCCATGGAAAGAGCGATGCTGAGGCATATTTTGAATGGGAGAAAAAGGTAGATCTCATATACTCTTGTACAAATTATACTGATTTGACTAAAGTGCGGTATGCAGCTATAGAGTTTGCAGATTATGCCTCAATTTGGTGGGATCAACTACACAACGTAAGGAGAAGAACTAGACAAGCACCAATCTCTACTTGGGAAGAAATGAAAATTGAGATGAGAAAAAAAATTCATTCCTTCAGACTATGAAAGAACCATCTACCAAAACTTGCAAAAACTCACTCAAGGAAGCCGTAGTATAGATGAGTATTTCAAAGAGTTAGAGATCTTATTGATAAGAGCTAACATTGAAGAACCAGAAGAAGCTACCATGGCTAGATTTCTAGCTGGATTGAACAAGGAAATTGCAAACAGAGTTGAACTTACCACATATATTGATATGACTTCCATGGTTCATAAAGCTGAAAAGATTGAGAGACAACTCAAGGTAAAACCCTTTGCATCTAGTTTATCTTTTCGAGCTAATTCTTCATCCTATCCAAGAATGCCGCCTAGGACAAATCAAGGCACAAGTATCAGGCCAACTGCACCTCAAGGCCGTGGATTCCAAGGCAAGACTCAACCAAATCAAAGACCACCTCAACTACCTCAACAAAACTTGGATAAAGGGAAAAACAAGGTTGAAGGTAACATTTCTAATTCCACTACTAGATTTAGAGACATTCAATGCTATAAATGCTTAGGTAAAGGTCATTTTGCAAATCAATGTCCTAACCCTAAACGTATCATGTTCATTGAAGAATCTAATGAATATTATTCTGAGGATGAGGAAGTGGAACATGTTAATGTTGAGGAAAATCAAGATGAAAATGAAGAAAGTGTGAGTGAGGATGAAGAACTTGCATCAAAAGAATTCTTGGTTGTTAGAAGAGCTCTTAATGCACAAGTTAAGATTGATGAGCAAGATCAACATAGAGACAACATTTTTCATATCCATTGCATGGTTAAAGGGAAAGTTTGTACTTTGATTATTGACTCTGGATCCTGTACTAATGTGGCAAGTGTTGAACTCGTTAGAAAACTTGATTTGCCATTACTTAACCATCCACACCCTTATAAACTGTCTTGGTTGAATGATTGTGGAGAAGTGAGTGCTAGCAAACAAGTTTTGATCTCATTGTCTATTGGTGGGTATAAAGATGATATCTTATGTGATGTAGCTCCTATGCATGCAAGTCATATCCTGCTAGGTAGACCATGGCAGTTTGATAAGAAAGTTACTTATGATGGATACTTGAATAGGTATTCGTTCAGGTTTAACAATAAGTTGTTTAAGCTACATGCATTACCCCCACACAAGGTATTTAAAGATCAAAAGAGAATGTGTAAGAATAGAAATGACCCTAAGGAGAAAGAGGCAGAAAAGAAATTTCT
>AP025063.1:30734380-30810287 GCA_036186865.1 Eustoma russellianum
AATTTCTAGAGTGTATTAAGAGTGAAAGAAGGAAAATGAGTCTAAAGGCAAAGAGATAGTAAACATTGATGAAGACAAATCTCAAAAGAAATTTGCTTTCTTTGCCAAACCAAGTGAAGTGTCACATGCCTTAAACTCAAAGAAAACTGTCTACGTTTTGATGTTTAAGGAGTCTCTGTTTTCTATGAGTGACTTACCCTCCACTTTTCCTAGTGGAGTTGTATCTTTGCTTGATGAGTTTTCAGGGTTGTTTCCTGAAGAAGAACCTTCTGGTTTGCCGCCTTTAAGAGGAATTGAGCACCAAATAGACTTCATACCTGGTGCTATCCTGGCCAGCCTACAGAGCAAACCCTGCTGAAACGAAGGAAATTCAACGCCAAGTAGAAGAACTCTTGGCCAAAGGAAAGGTGAGGGAAAGCATGAGTCCTTGTGCTGTTCCTGTGATCGTTGTACCAAAGAAAGATGGTACATGGAGGATGTGTACTGATTGTAGAGCCATCAACAAGATAACTGTAAAATACAGGTACCCCATTCCGAGACTTGATGATATGCTTGATGAATTGTACGGTGCTAAGTATTTTACCAAGATTGATCTTAAAAGTGGTTACTTTCAAGTACGCATTAAAGAAGGTGATGAATGGAAAACTGCATTTAAGACTAAGTTTGGATTGTATGAGTGGTTAGTCATGCCATTTGGCTTAACTAATGCACCTAGTACTTTCATGAGATTACTGAATGAAGTCTTACGTGCATTCATTGGAAAATTTGTTGTTGTGTACTTTGACGATATCTTGATTTACTCTAAGACTTTGCATGAACACGTAGGCCATCTAAGAAGCATTTTTGAAGCATTGAAGAAAGAACAATTATATGCAAATTTCAAGAAATGTTCTTTTTGTATGGAAAAAGTTGTGTTTCTAGGATTTGTGGTTAGTGCAAATAGAATTGAAATGGACCAAGATAAAGTGAACTCAATTTTAGAATGGCCAATTCCCACAACTGTTGGAGAGGTGAGAAGCTTTCATGGGTTGGCTAGTTTCTATAGAAGATTTGTTAAGGACTTTTCCACTATTGCTGCACCTTTGAATGAAATTGTTAAGAAAGACATAGGATTTCAGTGGGGAGAGTCACAACAGAAAGCCTTTGATGAACTTAAAGCAAGGTTAACTTCTGCACCTATTCTAAGACTACCTAGCTTTGATGAAACATTTGAAATTGAATGTGATGCAAGTGGTGTTGGTATAGGAGCTGTACTATCTCAATCTAAACAACCGATTGCTTATTTTAGTGAAAAGCTTAAAGGAGCGCAATTGAATTATTCAACCTATGACAAAGAGTTGTATGCACTTGTTAGATTATTGCAGACTTGGCAACATTATTTGCAACATAAGGAGTTTGTGGTTCATACTGATCACGAAAGTCTTAAGTTCCTTAAAAGCCAAGGAAAGTTAAATAAGAGGCATGCAAAATGGGTTGAATTCATTGAATAATTTCCTTATGTGATAAAATATAAGCAAGGAAAAGATAACATTGTAGCTGATGCATTATCTAGGAGATATTCTTTGATTACTACATTGTCATCTCATTTGCTTGGATTTGAGTACATCAAGGAATTGTATACAACTGATCCTGACTTTCAGTCAATATTTGATGCATGTGCCGATTCTCCATTTGGTAAGTATTATTTACATGATGGATATTTGTTTAAAAAAAGAAAATTGTGCATACCTAAGTGTTCTGTCAGAGAGATACTTGTCAAAGAAGCACATGGTGGAGGTTTAATGGGCCATTTTGGCATCTTTAAGACATTAGAGATGTTAAAGGAACGTTTCTTTTGGCCTCATATGAGAGTTGATGTAGAGAAGATTTGTGGAAGTTGTATAACTTGCAAGAAAGCTAAATCTACATCACATCAACATGGTTTGTACACCCCATTACCTGTCCCTATGTCACCTTGGATTGATATATCTATGGACTTTGTTTTGGGATTACCTAGATCAAAAAATGGAAGTGATAGTGTGTTTGTCGTCGTTGACAGATTTTCTAAAATGGCACACTTCATAGCTTGTAAAAAGGTTGATGATGCATCTCACGTTGCAAACTTGTTCTTTCAGGAAGTTGTACGTCTACATGGCATGCCTAGAACCATTGTTAGTGATAGAGATGCTAAGTTCTTAAGTCACTTTTGGCGTGTGTTGTGGGGTAAACTTGGAACAAAACTCTTATTTTCTACTACTGTTCACCCTCAAACAGATGGTCAAACTGAAGTTGTGAATAGAACTTTGTCTCAATTATTGCGTGCTATAATTCAGGAGAACCTTAAGAATTGGGAAGATTGCTTGCCATATATTGAATTTGCTTATAATAGAAGTGTTCACAGTGGCACCACTCATTCACCATTTGAAGTTGTATATGGTTTCAATCCTTTGTCTCCACTTGATCTTGTACCTATTCCTGTTCATGAACGTGCAAGTATTGATGGTAAGAATAAGGCTAAACTGATTAAGAAATTGCATGCTAAGGTTAAGCTACAACTTGAGAAGAAAAATAAACAGTATGCAAAACAAGCTAACAAAGGACGCAAGGAAGTTTTATTTGAACCAGGTGATCTTGTTTGGCTGCATTTAAGGAAAGAAAGGTTTCCCAGAGAAAGGAAATCTAAACTCATGCCAAGAGGAGATGGCCCTTTCAAAGTACTTCAAAAGGTTGGAGATAATGCTTACATTCTTGACCTTCCTGAGAGTAAGTATAGTTCAATTTCTCATACTTTTAACGTTGCTGATCTTACTCCTTTTGGTGATGATTTAGATTCGAGGTCGAATCCTTTTGAAGAAGGGGGGAATGATGAGGTCCATAACCCTGATACATGCCAAGATAATGAGAATGCACATAATTTAACAAAAATGCAAGATCAAGGACCCTTAACAAGAAGTAAAACTAAGAAACTAATGCATGAAGTGTGGGCCTTCCTATTTAAACATGTGCACGATGAACCAAGAGAACTTATACATTGGGTTCACCTTATTGAACCTACAACATGATTTGTAAGAAATTTTAGAACCATTGTAAAATATCATTAGTATAGAATGTGTTCTTTATTTTGTTTTTTTAAATGTTTATGTTGTATTAGTTTAGGCCCATCTCGGATTGTGAGTTTCTGCAGGACCCGTTTTGGTAGAATTGACGTATCTCTCCAACCACAAGGCCAAATTAAGAGTTTCAGGATGCATTCGAAATCTAAGACAAAGATCTACAACTTTCATGTTTTGTACTTTTCCAAAATCGGTCGTCTTGGCATTCAAAAAGACAATTCAAATGGAAGTACTGTTTCTACCGAATTCTGTGACATACCTTCAGTAATTTGGATGTATCTCCTCAATGGTTGAGTCAAATGCAAAGAACTTTATATGCTTATTTTCTACACTCAATTGGCTACAATTCTCTAAGAAAGAGAAAGGCCTAATTCGGATTAGAAGATGTTCAAAAATCAGTCACAATCCAGAAATGATTTCAAGATGAAGACAAATGCTTAAAGTCTTCCATGAATAGTACTTGAGGGACCTACTTTGAAAATCATCATTCAAGACTTGCAAGACTAGTCTTTATGGAGCCTACATGAATAGTTTTTAGAAGTGTGTAGTCTTTTCAATCATTATTTCAATTTGTAAGATAGTTTGTTGTCTTGTGATATTTTTTGCCTATAAAAGGCACATAAGGGAAGCTTTGTAATCTCACATCTTTAATGAAAATTTCTTCTTCTTCAAGAGCAATTCTTGTGTGTTTTCTTGGTTCATATTCAAAATCAAGGCTAGAATCTTTCAAGGCTTGAACATCCTTGTGAGAGTTGTCCAATTCCGGGGAGGGAAACATCCAAGAGGGAGGTATCTTGCTTGGGTTATGTGAAACTCATTGGAGGACTTATGTTCAAAAGGTTTTCTTCAACTTATTTGGAAGCAAGGTGAAGCTATCTTCATTGTGCCTAAACCATATTTGGAGGAGGAGCTTTAGAGTTAAAGAAATGTCCATTCTTGCACGTATCAGCATGCTCCCGGGTTCTAACTCCAGCGTCATGGTCTCTAGCCACCACTTGCTGTTCTGGACACCCACACCCTATAGACGCTGCGTATCGTACGACACCCACGCCCCATAGACGCTGCGTATCTTCAGACACCCACGCCCTATAGACGCTGCGTATTCGCACGACACCCACGCCCTATAGACGCTGCGTATCGCATGACACCCACACCCGACCGACGCTACGTATCATCACGGCCCCCACGCCCTATAGACGCTACGTATCCTCCGAACACGCACGCCCTCAGAAATGGGTACCTCATGCAATGCACGTGCCATGAATACGAGAGAAAGGGGAAGAAAACAGTTGGACGTCATCCTCTGACGTCGATCGATCGACGTCCAACTGAGACACGTCGAACCCTCACTCAGTTGACGTCGATCGATCGATGTACATCTGAGGTACATCGAACCCTCATCTCCTGGACGTCGATCGATCGATGTCCTTCTGAGGCACATCGAACCCTCAGCTGCTGGACGTCGATCGATCGATGTCCCCGTATTTCAGAATTCTCATTCTGAAATTTCTGCAGTCCATTCATCAATCCCATTCAACCTTTCACCTCATCCCACATATCCATAAACGCATAACGACATCCCATCCCCACATAGAAACATACAACAACAAGATCACATTGAAATCAAGAAAGTATAACGGAGAATAAACACATTGGGGCATATAATTAAGATCCAATCTAAATCAATGATTAAACCACAACAACAACACATAAAAATACCCTTTTGACTATGCAAGTCTTCATACCGTTTTGAGGGAATAATTAGTATGCATCTACCTCGATCCTAGCGAAAGTGATTGATATAGAAAGGTGTGATGATCTTGTGAGCGTTTGATTCCTTCTTCCTGAACCTTGGATCAAGGGTCCTTCTTTTCCTTCCCTTTTCTTCTTATGGCCGAAATTGATTGGGGAATGAGGGGAGAGTGGCTGCCGAAATTTGAGAGAGTGAGGGGGAGAGATTAGGGTTAATGAGAGAGTAAAGGTGAGAGAGAGATTTTGGGGAAAAGATAAGGGGAAATAATAAGGAAATTTAGGGGGAAGTTTGACTATTTGAGTAGGATAAGATCTGGGTTAATTATAATTTAAATTTTCTTTTCTTTTCTTTTCTCTTTTTTTTTTCTTTTAAATGCGGCTATAACAGTTTCATCTCACTATACATGCCAACTTATACACCTTTTCTGTATATATACAAGGAAACTAATCACTAATTCTTCTATCCAAATCAATCACCATAAATCACGTTAATTACACATAACCATCAATACAATCAATCACGTTAATTACTATGCAAAATTATGGGAATTCCTAACACTCCCTCTCAAGTTGAACGGTGAGATCAACAACATTCAACTTGCACAAGATAGCTTCAAACGACCTCCCAGTAACCGCCTTGGTTAACACATATGCCAATTGGTCCTCTGACCGGACAAATGGAAGATCAATAATCCCTCCTTCTAACTTCTCTTTGATAAAATGACGGCCATTTTCTATATTCTTGGTCTGATCATGACTGGGTTTTCAGATATGCTGATTGAGGCTTTGTTATCACATAGTAGTGGAGTAGGTAGATTGACTTCCAACCCAATGTCTCTGAGTAATTTCTGTAGCCATAGTATCTCAGTGATTCCTTTCGCAATTCCTCGGAACTCAGCTTCAGCACTAGAAAGAGCGACCACCTTTTGCTTATTGCTTCTCCAGGTCACCAGGTTACCTTCTACAAGTGTAAAGTATCCTGAGGTTGACTTTCCATCTACTAAGTTTCCTGCCTAATCAGCATCAGTGTAGGCTTGAATCTTCAAGTTTCCATTATTACGAAACACAGTACCCCTACCTGGTGTGTGCTTTAGATACCATAAGATATGTCTAACTGCATCCACGTGGTGTTCCTGGGATTATGCATCAAGTGACTGGCCATACTTACTGCGAATGCGATGTCGAGCCCCGTGTGCAACAAATAGATTAGCTTGCTTACCAAACGCTGATATTGTCCGTTATCTGCAGAGGGTGCGCCATCAGTTACTTGCAACTTATGGTTTGGTGTCATAGGAGTATCACACGGTTTACAATCAAGCGTTCCAGCCTCAGTTAACAAGTCCAGGATGTATTTCCGCTGTGAGATATAAATCCCAGTATTTGACCTCAAAACTTCAATGCCTAGAAAGTATTTAAGTCTTCCAAGGTCCTTCATTTCAAATTTGGTGAACAGATGTTTCCAGAGACGAGTCATTTACTCAGTATCATTTCCTATAATTATCATGTCATCCACGTATATAATTAAACATATTACCAAACCTTTTCTTCGTTTGATGAACAGTGTATGATCTGCATCACTTTGACGTTAACCATATTGCTTCATGACTCCAGTAAACCTTTAGAACCAAGCTCAAGGAGATTGTTTTAATCCATACAATGCCCTTTTTAATTTGCATACTTCTCTTGTTTTAAAACCTGCAGAAAAACCAAGAAGAGGATCCATATACACCTCTTCTTTCAGGTCACCATATAGGAAAGGCGTTCTTGACATCAAACTGGTGAAGAGGTCAATTTTGAGTTGTTGCAACGGAGAATAATACTCTGATTGTATCGACACGGGCCACGGGTGAAAAGGTTTCTGAGTAATCAATAGCATATATCTGAGTGTATCCTTTTGCTACCAAACTAGCTTTGTGACTTTCAATACTCTCATCAGCTTTGTATTTGATTGTAAACACCCACCGACATTCGACTGGTTTCTTTCCAGGAGGAAGAAGACATTTTCCCATGTTTGATTTTTTAGGGCTCTCATTTCCGTCATAATGGCTTCTTTCCATGCTGGTTTAGCTTGGGCTTCTTCAATAGTTCGTGGTACCAGTTCCATACATAGAGATACAAAAAATCCTCCAGCTAAATTAAACACTCCTTCCATAGATATATTTACTAGATACTTGGATGTTCTGGTGCCGCAGTTGGTACAGTGTTGGGAGCTACAGCATAGTCGGTGCCATCTACTTACCGTGTTGGAATAACCGTCGAGCAGGTGGGTGATGGCACCAGCCAATAAAGGGTTCCCTCAGATAGGTGCTCCCCCTGAACCCAAGATTGGGGAGTGTAGTAATACTCGGTTTCAAGAAATATAAAGTTCATGGAAATGTGAATCCGACGGGTGCGAGGGTTATAACAATTGTACCCCTTTTGCGTAATGGTATAGCCTGCAAATATGCGTTTTTCAGCACAGGGATCAAGTTTGGTTCGTTCATGTTTGAGAGTATGGACAAAGACTGTCACCCAAACACCCGTGGAGGTAGGGTGCAGATCGACGGAATAGTATGTGGGGAGGATAGTGTATGAATAGGTGTTTGATAGTTAAGAATTTTGGTAGGAAGACGATTAATAAGATAGGTAGCAGTGGAGACAACCTCGGGCCAGAAACTCATTGAGACATGAGAGTCATACATCATGTCTCGAGTCATTTTGAGAATGAGACGATTTTTACGTTCGGCGGCGCTTTGTTCAGGTGTATGGGGGCATGAGGTTTGATGTATAATACCCTGATCATGGAAAAATTGTCTCAAGCTCCTATCAAGGTATTCGCCTCATTGTCAGAGCGAAGGATTTGTATTTTGTATCAAACTAGGTATGCATCATGTTGTAAAAGTGAATGAATTTTTGGGAGACCTCAGATTTATGCTTCATAATATATAACCATGTCATACGAGAGAAATCATCGACAAATAGCACATAATAACGGAAACCAAAGAGGGTATTATATGGTGAGGGACCTCACACATCAGAATGAACCAAAGAGAACATACGATCAACCCCGGTATTATTGGCAAAGTAAGGTGCTTGTGTTTGTTTAGCCCGGAGGCATGTGTCACAAGTAAAATTAACTGTTTGAGAAGTAAACAATGTAGGAAAGAGATGATGTAAGTAGCCAAATGAAGGATTCCCTAAACGACAATGCCATAACCACACCTATCGAGTGGCCGTCTCGGTAGCAAGATTAGACTGTCCATTTTGCGCCACTACATCAACAAAGTACAGCTCATGGCATTCAGTACCACGCCCAATGATCGCCTTCGTATGAATGTCCTAAACAAGTCAAAAATTAGGATACATTAGAACAATATAATCTAGAGCTTTTCTAAGTTGGTTGACTGATAATAGTTTTATGGATAAAGGGGGTACATATAAATAATGATCAAGGGTAATGTTAGGAGTAATATAAATGGAACCACCACCAGTTACTGGGATGGAGGCCCCATTGGCAGTCTCAACCGTGGTCTTGGTTGGTTGAGTATATATGATGAGGTCAGACTGGTCACAGGTCATAATGTCGGCAGTTTCGCAGTCAAATATCCACTAAGGAGTGCCTTGAATTAGGTGACATTGGGAGTTTGAGGTGGAATTTGGTGTGTTTATTGTTTTTGGGTGTAAAAGATGGGAATTTATGGACTGCAGGGGTGCAGGAGTACTTTTGGAATTTCTGGGCGGTATAAGGGCAATATGGGACAATTCAGGGGGTTCTTGGGCGGATTCAGGAACCATAGGGGGGCTTTTCTCAGGCGCTGAAAACGCAGGGACTGTGCTAATAATTTTATTAAGTGAAGGGGTACGGGGGTAATATGTAATTTAGAGGGGGTATTTAAGGGGGACTTTAGCGGGTTAGGGTTAGGAATTTTCCTAACCTTTCTACCTCCTTCGTTTGCAACCGCAAAAGCCATGGATGCGC
Organism: Eustoma russellianum; assembly: GCA_036186865.1. NCBI lineage: Eukaryota > Viridiplantae > Streptophyta > Magnoliopsida > Gentianales > Gentianaceae > Eustoma > Eustoma russellianum. Next base: position 30,743,183 of record AP025063.1, read on the forward strand.
TGCTTTTTTCTTCCTGTTGCCAGTGATAGCGCGCTCTCCAACTTCATCCCAAAGGATAGGGGATCTACACTTACGCCCATATAGCGCCTCAAATGGTGCCATGACGATGGCGCAGTGATGACTGTTGTTGCAGGAGAACTCTATCAACTTGATCATACTATCCCAGTTCCCCTTGAAGTCAATGGCGCAAGCTCTCAACATATCCTCCAACGTCTGTATGGTTCTCTCCGACTGTCCATCTGTCTGCGGGTGAAACGCAGTACTCATGTTAGGAAATCCGACAAGATCACTGCAAAACGCGCAGCAGAAAAACAAAACTTGATCTCCGATTTCCTACCAAGGATCCATGTTGTTCGTTTAATTCGATGAAAGAAACTCAAAAAATTACCTCTGTAGATTCGAAATCCGCAGATGGAAGAGGTGCGAAAACACAAACACCCTCTGTCGATATCCACACGAATGCTTCCGCCCTGAGTGCTAGCTCTTGAACGGCGCGGCTGAGAACTCTGCTTTTCTCAAAAACGATTTTTGTCTTTTCGTTTTCTGCTGATTGCTTAGTGTACGAGATACACCAAGCTATATACATATATATAGATATCAAAATCCGATTCCAGATCGGACTGGTTAATGCCTATCATAATCCGCACCAAATACGGATTCTGTTAGGATTAGATAAAACCAATCAAAATCCATATCAGATATGGATTCTATTGTTATTATCCGATGATATAAATATATACATTAAAAAAATAAAAATAATAATAATAATAATAATTAATATCCAATATTAATATTATTAATATTAAAAACGATAATAATAATAATTAATATCCAATATTAATATTATTAATCTCAGCCATACGCATTCTTGTATGTGACCCGATAGGCCCATATTAATTGGTAGTTGATTAAATCTCTATTAAACCAACAAGTCGTAATTGGCCTCTAACAAAGCATTACGACTACCCAATTAATACGAGTACAGTCCAACTAGCCTAATAATAGCACATGCATTATCCCTTTGTCACACGATATCTAGTTTGAACATAAGTCATGGTCATGTCATACTTATATTGTTCAAACATGTGATTAATCGATCTCTAAGTAGACTGATAAAACAAATGATATTGATCACACTATCAATTCATTTGAACACGGCCATGCATTTCACAGTCTCACTAATCGAGGGGCCCAAAGATATCTCTCTCAAAAGAGATGGACAAATTCTATCTTGATTGTTCAATATTCTCTACATAATTTTTATCACATTCAATCATGATCTTTATTATTATTCAGTTACAGATAACGTTTGATCATGTCAAAATATAATAGTCCTTATGTTGGAAACTATGACAATCTCAAGTCAAAGGATTAAACATGACTATCATGAGATTTACTTATGACACTAATCCATGTAGTAATCTCATGATGGGTCTATCCAATACACTGTTCTCTAACAAGTATCTATGAGATTGATTTGTATCACCATACACATAATCATCTCATGATTATCAAATCAATACTCATACTGATTATAAATTATTTTATCTCTATAACAATAATGAACCAGAGACATATATCAAAATTGTATAACATACTAACCAACAATAATGATAATAAAACCTCTTTTATTAATAATAAATGTATAACATAAATATCCAAATCATGGCCTAGGGCACATACACTAACAACTCAATCGGAGCTCGGTCTCCATTCTCCTCTAACATGCTGACCAGAACCTGGAGGTGAATTTCGAGTCACGATCGGAGACAATACTGACTGGGACGCCATGTAAATTGATGATGTTGTCGATATAGAGTGTAACCGACCTCTCCAGAGTCACATCATTCGGCACTGGTAGGAAACTAATCACTAATTCTTCTACCGAAATCAATCACCATCAATCACGTTAATTACATATCACCATCAATACAATCAATCACGTTAATTACTATGCAAAATTAGGGGAATTCCTAACAAAAATATGGTAATTTGGTTAACTATATTCTGCTAGATTGGATCGTATCTCATCTGTATTCAGACATGAGCATCCTAACATATGAAACCTATAAAAGCTTTGCAAACATAGTTTGTATTCAGATAATATAGGGTCCATGTTGTTTTTAACTCATGGGTACAATTGTGTACACCCGACTCTTCCATACCTCACCATTCTAAGAGAATGAAGTAATGTTGTTGTTGTGTGAGAAATATATTGAGATAGCCCTTTTGCTTCTTCATAGGGAGCAATTTGATCTAGTTAGGAGCATGGGGTGACCATGCTTTCAAAGTGTACATACCACAGAGGTACTCATAACATCATGAATTTCAGTGTTTTGTCGCAAAATTGCAAAAGCACACTAAAAGAGACCAATGGGATTGGTTTCTACTTTTCTCATGAATAAGTGAACGCATAAAAAGTTGAGTGAAAATCTTTAATGTGTATGCATGTAGAATAAGTCTTCATAACGGTTTCTGTATCTTCCCATTCCAAACTGGCCAACTTTCCCTGAAAATTATGGTCCTTTCCTATGACTTCTGCATTAAATCTGTCTCAGTAAAAAGTAAAAACAGCAACCACTTTCTCTTTTTATTTTTTCATTTTCTTACACACTTCTTTTACTAACTATTTGTCCGAACTTTTATTATGCATGCTTATGATTTTAATAGGTTTGACTCATATCTTAGAAGGAAAGCCTTAGAACAACTGGTAAGGTTGCTATTTTGTGATCTTGAGGTCGCAGGTTCGAGACGCAAAAATAGCTTTTTGCACAAAATCTAGGGTAAGACTGCGTACATCAGTTCGCAAAACGATCCGGTTCTTCTCCGGATTCTACGCAAACGCGGAAACCTAGTGCACTACTCATATCTTACATGACATTGTTAAATAAACCTAAATGATCCTTTCTCTTCCATTAATTTTTATGATCAACCTAGGTGGACAAGTTAATATGTTATTTATTAATATAAGAAAGGAAATGACTATTGCCACCATATTTTATACCATTTCCATCATTTTTACACTGTCATGTCATCAAAGTTTCAAAGGAAAAATGTTCCACAAACAAAAAGAAAAAAAAGTGGTGGCACTTTGTAAAAAGATACAAGAGCAAGTCAGAGTAGATTCATCTTACCCCCCCCCCCCCGGGTAATATTAGCAAGTTATAGAACTAACTTATTCACTTAGTTATACGTATAGATCCTAGCCGGCTTACGACTAGTCAGGTGTATTTGTCACTTACATGCAAGTCATCTCGTGTTACTGAAATGACATGAAGAGAGAAGGAGAGAGTTGGAGACCAATTATATACGAGATGGATAATGTTTTTAGGACATCTAAGTAAAAATAAAAAAAAGAAATGTATAAGATTTTAATATAAACAAGTAGAAAGCTACTGATATCAGAAAACTAGAGACACCGTCAATAACATAGAGTTGTAAGAAGTCGAGGTCATAAAAGGATTCAACATATCTGAAAATTTATATATATATATATATATATATATATATATATATATATATATTATATTTGGAATCCCTAATGATGAAAATAGACGACATGCTTCAAAAGTCGTACTAACAGAGAAGGTTATGGGCATTTTGTGTTAACCCAACAGTCTTCAAACCTCTCATATTCTCAACAGACCTATAAATGCATAGGTACCCTTCATCCATTTCACAAGCCTATTCAAATACTTCTCTATTTTTCCTACTATCATCATAGATTCAACATCCCAAATGACCATCAAAATTCTGATACTTTTTCTTGTTGTAACAACCTGTGACATGCCTAATTTGACGTTGGCTAGAGAGGCTCTTAAGAAGCCCGAAGGAGAGTACGAGCTGAAGGCCCGGCTCGAGACCTATGGTAGCCTTGTCGAATGCTGGAAAGCACTTGGAGAGATAAGATCATGCTCTAAGGAGATTGTGAATTTCTTCACATATGGGACACCTGACATTGAATCAAATTGCTGCCAAGCCATAAGTACCATAACACACTTTTGCTGGCCTGCCATGATGACTGCCCTTGGTTTTACCCCTGATGAGACTTATGTTTTGAGTGGCTATTGCCATGCATCAATTGCCCCAGCCAACGGCCCGGTGGTTTGATGCTTTAGTTGTGCTGTTAAATAAAAGCGTCATCTAGTAGCTATTTTGTCTTAAAGAGTTTTTCTAGTATGTGGTTGAATAAGTAGTTAAACAATGGTGGTTTTCTTGGTCGTAAAAATCAGCCTCTTGGGGCTTCCCAAGTTGCCAGTGTGACATGAGGGATGATAGATGGTTGAGTTGTTATGTTGGTGTCTCGTATGTTTGTTTATTTATGTTTTAATGTCATGGTCATTGTGGGTGTTTATTTTCTTTGGGTTTTAGTATGCCTTTTGTTAAAAGAGTAAGAGTACCACTTTCCTAGTTATAGGTAGGGTACAAAGCTCATTCTGCTCCTATATATTTGACGTTGCTATTATAGTTATTGTAGATATATTCTGTTAGGATCCGGATCCCCTCACCCTCAAGTGAGAAGTGAAAAAAAGAAACGACAACAAGCGACAGTAGAATGTGGCAGATCCGATGGTAAAACTGGATGAGAAGTCACCAACAAAAAAATATGAGGGTGCATTTGTCCTAATGTGATTCACGTTTGTACGACCAAATAGCAGTCAAAGAAAAATAGTTTTGTTGATAACATAGACAAGTGGATGAGCATGGACATTCCTCTTTGACCCTAGTAAACTAATTATTTGTTTTTCTAAGTTTTTTTGAATTAAAATGTAAAAATTTCATTTATCTAATGATAAAAAAATAGGATCAATTCCTATTTTGTTGTATAGTTGCGTTAGACTTAGATCACTAATTTGATCTATTAATGAAACTGTTAAAATGATAGGTTTTCACACTCTCGATATCAATCAATCATACCTAATATATTCCAACCACCAAAAAGCTATCGCTAGGTTTGAAAAGGGTGAACGGAAGATAAATAATACCTCTATTCAAAAGATAGAGAGTTTGATTACGCGATATACTGGTCGTGAATCTTATCTTTGATTTGAGAAACCATATTTGGATTGAAAATTATCGAATCAAAAGAAAAATCTAATTTTCTTCATCAATGACGTCGGTGTCTGCGTCGGGAGGGAAAGAATGAAGATGACCAATTTAGTGTTCTTTTACCTTCTTTTCTCAATAATAAGAATTCACTGAAAGTAAATAACAAGTGAGGGGCAAAATGTCCGTTTTACCCCTCTATCCAAAATTAATACTTAGGGACATTGCAGAATGTTTACCTATTTATTTTCTTCAAATGTACTGTATTTGTGCAAAATATTTTAAAAATAATCTTAAATTATTTATTTTCTTTAGATTCATTGCACTCGCGCAAAATTTAATGTATTTATGGTATCATTATGGCAGACATTATGTAAAATAATCTTTCCTTTTACTTCTTTATTTTCTTTATATGCACTGTATTTATGCAAATATTTAGTAAAATAGCATTTACTTTATTTTCTGCAAATGCTCGGTTAAACTGCCTATGTTAAATTACTATGATATACTAAGGAAACTTTAAGGTTGTAATAATCATGCTCTGGAGTGTTTGCTTTAGATGATGCTTTGTATAATGGCCTTTATAGGCCCACCAATAAATATTATTATCAGTGCACTAAGCTCTCGTGTTTGCATAGGGTTCGGAGAGAAACCAGATCGCTTCGCGATTTGATGTATGCAGCTTACTCTATCATTTATGCAAAAGACTATTTCCGCAGCTCGAACTCGTGACATCAAAGTCACAAAATAGTAATTTCATCAGTTGTTTCAAGAGCCATCTTGTACACGATGTCAAATAAGAAGAACAGTTAATCAACTCAAATATGGTTCTCCGTGTCGTTTTTTTCCTCCAATATTACACCATTGCAGGAAAAAAGAACTCGGAGAACAGTACGCTACTAATTTATTTTATACTTCAAGTATTTAGTGACGAATAGTATATGACCAAAACAAGCACAATCATTTGTAGTCATTCAAAATATCTTTACCTTCTGAAATTAAAATTAGATTTTCGGGCCTTTTCATTTATAGTTTACCTGGTAATAAATTTATTCATTATGAAATTTTAGGAAATTGCATAACTTAGATGGCGTTTGGTTCGCACTTATGTATCAGAATCAGAATCGGAATGAGTATGACATGATATGGGTTTGGAATATATGAGTTTGGGCCTAAAAGTGATAGTTGTTTGGAATTGAAGTGGGTTTAAGTATGCTAGACATTGATGATATTTAGAACGTATCGGAATTGAAACAGGTATCGAATGTGTGTGGTCAGAAAAATTTGATCGACCGGAATAGTGACCGGCCGGCGGCGGCGGGCCGGCGGACCGGCGTTGACCGGACATACCCCTCATTCCCCCATATTGATAGACAAGGAGATAATATATCAAAAAAAACGATATTCATTACCAAATATTTAGATATCAAACCGAAACACATACTCCCATTTCTCCAAACAAATATTTGGATATCAAACGAAATTCATACCCCCATTTATCAAACAAACAACTTTAATGAGGTTTGGATTCAGCCCTTAGTCCCATACCCTCAACCAAACACCTTCTTAATCTACTTATTCATTTGAAGTCTTCTGCATACTTCATAGGCTAAACTCGTAACTCGTAAGACAAATTTAATAGTCAAAATAAGTTTTTTAAAAATGTGACTGCTGTAGCAATGAAAATTTTGTTCATAAGGCGTCTTAAGAATTTATATGATTTGTATTTTCAGTTTTTGAAGGCATTTTGATCGCTCACACTTTCTTGCTTGCGGTGTTTCGTTTTCTGGGATAATCTGTTGCATTTGGGTCTCCCCCAACCCACACACACCAAGCACACACACCCTCCCCCCTCCCCCCCCCCCCCCCAAAAAAAAAGAAGAAGAAAAGCACCTCTTGCGGTTTTTGGCCTACAAGTGTCTTCGGACAATAATTGTGAAACGACAGAACTTTTATTAGAGATATTATGAGATATCAGTAGATAATTGTATATATTGGATAATTATAGATATTATGGGATAATTGTAGATATTGGAAGATAGAAGCAGTTGAGACATTCTCTCCTTGGTTAGGATCTTATCCATATTTGGATGTTGTAGCAATCATGTATATTAGGACTCTTGATGAATGAGAATACACAAGTCAACATTTTATCAAACTTTTCATGGTATCAGAGCGTTAGTCGTATACACGGTTTCCTTTTTCTTTTTGGTCGACTGCCTGCCCTCCTAAGTCGCAGGTTCTGTTTCCCACCAAATTCCTTCCCAGCATCAACCTCACGTCCACTCCATGGCTGCCCAACCACAGTCCTCTTCCACTGACCCCAAGTCTTCCTTCTATCTTCATCCTTCTGATCATCCGGATCTTGTGTTTGTCACTCAGCCATTGAGTGACGAAGGAGAAAACTATTTTGTCTGGAAGAAAGCTTTTCTTAATGCGCTTAAGTCCAAGAATAAAGCCGGTTTTGTCGATGGCACCATTGTCACCCCTGAACTTTCGGCTGACGATTATGCTCAATGGCAACAGTGTAATGCCATTGTGTTGTCTTGGTTGTCCAACGCTCTATCAAAAGAACTGCAAGGAGCAGCGGCGCATGCAGATACCGCTAGGGCCGTGTGGCTCGATTTGGAGGAACGTTTCTCGCAAGGTGTTGATGCCCGGGTGTATGAACTCCGGCGTACTGTTGCTGGATTGCGTCAAGAACATAGTACCGTTTCTGCGTATTATGGTCGTCTCAAAGCTGCTTGGGGTGAGTTGCAATCTTTTGAATTGTTACCTGTATGTACTTGTGGCAAGTGTACGTGTGCGGTGACTAAAGCTGTTGAGAAGCTCCGTGAAAAAGAAATGGTCTTTGATTTTCTTATGGGGCTTGATGAATCTTTTAACAATGTTCGCTCGCATGTCCTTAGCATCGATCCTTTACCCAGCATTGGTAGGGTCTATGCGTTAGTGGCTCAAGAGGAAAAGCAGCACAGCAGAACCAAGTCACGCAACTTCTTGAACAGTTCAAGGATGGAGCGCCTTCTGCTGACGCATCCGCCTTGCCCTCTGCGTCGCTTCCTCCTCTGGACCCGGGTAAGCTTCGCGTTTTTTCTGCTTCCTCTGTTGTTTGGATTCTTGACAGTGGAGCCAGTGCGCACATTACACATGACCCGGGTATGCTGTCTGATGTCACACGGGCCAGTCCTAGTTGCAGCGTTACGACCCCAAACGGCCAACTGGTTCCCGTTCGTGCTATGGGTTCTGTTTCATTTCCTCATGGTCTTTCATTGAAGCATGTTGTGGTTGTCCCTGAGTTCAAGTTTAATCTTTTATCTATCAGTCAGTTATCTCGGGATTTGAACTGTGCCGTGACCTTTTGGATGGATGTTTGTCTTATACAGGAAATGCCCTCGAAGAAGCTGATTGGAGTGGGTAGATTGCACGATGGTCTGTACTACTTGGACTCTGGGACACCTTCGGATTCTCCTTCGGCAACTTTTTCTTTGACTACTGTTCACAATAAAGAGACGACCCTTTGGCATCGTCGTTTAGGCCATCTGCCTTTGTCTCGTTTTCGATTTCTTTCTGTTGGTTCTTCTGTTTCAGATACCAAATTTTGTGATGCATGTTGTCGTGCAAAACACACACGTTTACCTTTTCCTTTAAGTACCAGCATGTCTGCTAATAATTTTGATTTAATTCATTGTGATATTTGGGGTCCATATCCCACACCCACATTATCTGGTGCTCATTATTTTTTGACCATTGTTGATGACCACAGTCGTTATACTTGGGTGTATTTGATGGCTTATAAATCTGACACGCATCAGTACTTGCTGCATTTTTTTAACTGGGTGCGTACACAGTTTAGCCTTTCTGTCAAAACCGTTCGTACTGATAATGGTTTAGAGTTCACAAGTACTGCCATTCTTGCTTATTATTCTGCTAATGGTATGGTTTCTCAAACGTCTTGTCCTTATACTCCACAACAGAATGGGGTGGTAGAACGTAAACATCGGCATATCCTTGAGGTTGCACGTGCTCTTCGATTTCAAGCTAGTTTGCCACTTAAGTTTTGGGGGGAGTGTGTTCTCACAGCTGCGTATCTTATTAATCGCATGCCATTATCTGTTCTCAATAATAAAACGCCGCATGAAGTTTTATTTGGTCAATTACCTGTTTACTCGCATTTCCGTGTTTTTGGCTGTTTGTGCTATGGCTATCAATCCTCTGGTCCCCGGGATAAGTTTCTTCCCCGCGCGTCACCTGGTGTTTTTCTCGGGTATCCTTCTGGGCAAAAGGGTTATAAAATTTATGATTTATCCACTCATCGCTTGTACGTTTCCCGTAATGTTCATTTTGAAGAACATGTCTTTCCTTTTGCTTGCTTGTCTTCGTATGCCCCCCCCACCTCGCAGCCGCACTTGTCTTCGGTTGGGTGCTGGGACGATGTCTCTCAGCCCCCAGCACCGGCTCCGACCTCTTCCGTGCCTTCGACCCCATCCGAGCCTTCGCTACCTTCGGTTTCCCTTGGCCAGTCTTCGGATCCATCCTCAGATCCGCAGCCCCCCCGCGTTGCGCGACCCCGTCGTCCTCCTCCGCATTTCGAGCATTATGAAGTCGATCTTCCCCGTTCCCTGCAGCCATCGGTGCATCCCACTCCCTCGGCTAATTCTACGGTATTTCCTTTATCCAACTTTCTTTCATATACCAAATTATCTAAGACTCATCGTGGGTTTGTAGCGGCCATCTCTGCCACGGATGAGCCATCTTCATTTCGGCAGGCTGTCCAGTTTTCTCAGTGGCGTGATGCCATGCAGCGTGAGATTGATGCCTTGGAAGCAAATCACACATGGTCCCTTGTTCCTTTACCTTCGGGCCAACGTGCTATTAGTTCCAAATGGGTCTATAAAATTAAGTACAACCCTGATGGTACGATTGAACGATATAAGGCTCGCTTAGTTGCTCGGGGTTATACACAGATTGAGGGTGTGGACTTTCATGAGACTTTTGCTCCGGTTGCCAAATTAGTCACTGTTCGGTGTCTCCTTGCAGTTGCAGTCGTACGTCAATGGCACATTCATCAACTAGACGTTAACAATGCTTTTCTTCATGGGGATCTTGAAGAAGATGTGTATATGCAAATTCCACAAGGGTTTGCTCGCAAGGGGGAGACGCGTGTTTGTAAGTTGCATAAGTCCTTATATGGCCTTCGCCAAGCTTCTCGAAATTGGTACTCTAAATTTACTCATGCTGTCACTAGTCTTGGTTATAGTCAGTCTGCTGCTGATCCCTCTCTCTTTACTTTTACGTCACAATCATCTTTCGTTGCGGTTTTAGTCTATGTTGATGATGTTATAGTCACGGGAAACGATTTGGTTCGCATAGATGCCTTAAAGCAGTATTTGGATGATCAGTTTAAAATTAAAAACCTTGGTCCTCTTAAATATTTCTTGGGTATTGAGGTGGCTCGGGCTCCGTCTGGTCTTGTTCTCAATCAACGCAAGTATGTCTTGGATATTCTGCAGGAATGTGGTCTTCTTGGTTGTCGCCCCACGCGCACACCTATGGATCAAAAGATCCAATTTTCGTCCACCGCCCCCAGCTCCCGGATCCAAGTTTCTATCGCCGTATTATTGGGCGCCTTTTATATCTTACTGTTACGCGTCCTGATATTTGTTATGCTGTGAATCTCTTAAGTCAGTTTGTTCATGCCCCCCGCAAATGTCATCTCGATGCTATGTTTTATCTATTACGTTATCTTAAAAATGCTCCAGGCCAGGGTTTATATTTTCCTGCTGCTACTTCTTTGAATTTACTTGCTTATTGTGATGCTGATTGGGCTGGTTGCCCTACAACTCGCCGTTCCACATCCGGGTATGCCATTTTTCTTGGTGAGTCTCTTATTTCATGGCGTTCCAAGAAACAACATGTTGTCTCCCGTTCTTCTGCTGAGGCTGAGTATCGTGCCATGACCCATACTTCAAGTGAGATTGTATGGTTATGTCGATTGCTTCATGACTTGCGTGTCCCTTTTCAGCAACCAGTACCCCTTCTTTGTGATAATCAAGCTGCTTTACATATTGTTGCTAATCCTGTGTTTCACGAGCGCACTAAACATATCGAGATTGATTCTCATTTTGTGCGCCAGCATTATCAATCCCGTACGGTTCTTCCACGCAAGGTCGCTTCGGCGGCTCAGCTTGCTGATATTTTTACCAAGCCATTGGGTCCTGACAAGTTTCATCATCTTTTACGCAAGTTGGGCTTCAAGAACATTCACGCTCCAACTTGAGGGGGAGTATTAGAGATATTATGAGATATCAATAGATAATTGTATATATTGGATAATTATAGATATTATGGGATAATTGTAGATATTGGAAGATAGAAGTAGTTGAGACATTCTCTCCTTGGTTAGGATCTTATCCATATTTGGATGTTGTAGCAATCATGTATATTAGGACTCTTGATGAATGAGAATACACAAGTCAACATTTTATCAAACTCTTCAACTTTTAGTATTAGCTAATGCACAATTAATTAGACTCTGTGTTTTCTTTTGAATGGAGGTATTGTTTGTTTGTCTCTCATTTTCTTCAATTCTAACGATAGTTTTTACTGCTGTTGGAATATAGTGAGTATGTGTTGTTGTATATAATGTTGAAGTAAAACGGCCCCCTTTATAAATTAATTTAAGATATGTAGACAATGAAGATAATATTTGTTATTCTTTCCCATTTCCTCCACATTTATCAATATGTGTTGAATAGCTAGGAATACCTAAAACATAAACCAATATTTTGTCTATCAAGAGTCTAATTATTAAATAAGTTTATTTTTCTGAATCAACCAAAACGAAGAGTTTTTTGTTTCTAAATGGGCAGACTAATTGCAAAAGATACAATGTAATATAAAGGTAAGTGTTTGACTTATAGAATATTTGCATCCTCAGTCTTTTCCCACCACGTACTCCCCCCCAACACCCCCCCGGGGAAAAAAATGAGTAAAAATGTAAATCGGCCATATATTTACCCCATAGGAAATTAAAAAAAAGAACAAAAGAGAATAGAAATGTAAATCGATCATATCTTTACCAATCAACTCCCATCCAAGACGCCCAAAATTAAATCCATATCTCCTCAATCTACTGCCCAAAAACACAAGCAGCAACATCGATATCCATTATATCTCAAAAATAATAAAAAACTATCGTTATAGACTAGGATGAGAAGCAAGCAAATAATATCTCTATGTCAAAAGATAGAGAGATTAGTTCTAGTGAAGCCTCCACCTGCATAAATGAAACACAAGCGATTAAGTGTTTATTTCCTAAGATAAAGAAGGTGCATTAGTTTCCATAACCATAATATTCCAATACTAAAAACTCTCTTTGCCAAGAAAAACTTTTCATCCATAGTTGAATGTGAATGTAAATTGACCTTTTAAATCTCCGCTATATTCTCATTCTCCTAATCTCTTTCCTTCTAAAAGCGTCTCCTCACATTCATTCATCTTTTTTCTCTTCTCTTTCAATATCCCTCCTTATTAATTCATATATCCTTCTCCAATCTCTATCCTTATTCTCCTAACAATTATTCTACAAAAAAAAGAGATGGGTGGCTGTGCAACCAAGCCTAAGGTATTGAATGATGGGGTGCAGAAACCCGTAGCCCCTCCGCCGGAGGAAGAGAAGGTGGTGGTAAAAGAAGTGGAGAAAGATGCATCACTCCCCACTTTTGAAGAATCTCCAACTAAAAATCCATCTCTTGGAAACTTGTTCAATAAGGAGGTAATTGAAAACTTTACTTGTTTGCAGATTTTTATGGAATTTATTGAATCCACCAACGATATTTCTTTTTAAGTTTTATACTCTTTCTGTTGTAAGAGTACGGATCTTGGAGTAACTAGTAAGGTTTTTGTTTTGTGATCTTAAGGTCACGAATTCGAGCCGCAGAAATAGTCTCTTACACAAAGTGTAGGGTAAACTGCGTACATCAGATTGCGAAGTGATCCGGCCTCCCCCGAACCCTAGGAGTCCTAGTGGACCGAGAATGCCCTTTTAATGTTTCAATTATAAAAATATTGTTATAATTGATTTGTCAATTAGTGTGTCTATAACAATGTTTGTGACATGCTATATACCGTTATATCACGTATTAATGTATATTAGTTTGGTGTACTATAACTTCAATACACACACTATATATATATGTATATATATGTATGTATGTATATGTCTTTCTCCCTTTAGCATGTTAGAATATGATTTAAGAGAAATTCTAAAAGGTTTCTGTTGAGCAATAATTCCGCTAGACTTTGGCGTGTTATTTCGAATGATCCTAAAGTTCAGCGATTGTATCTGGTGGTATGTTTTTTTAATATGTTTTTTCCATCCTTTGTATATGTTTTATTCACTATCATATACGTTTTTTTCGAATATCTTATGTGTGTTTTTTTTGTATATGTGTGTGTTTTTCTTTACCTTTGTGCATATGTTGCTTAGTATTTTCTCTGTCTACGTTTATATGCAAAAAGCCTAAAGAATGGGATTCTTCTTAAGATGTTGCGCTAACGACATTACGCCGGAATAATTAAGAAATATAGTTGCCTTTGGGGTATAAACTGAATAGCATACAACAACAACATTGACCCATTGTCTTAGAGCCTTCCGTGTATGGCGAGGTATGGAGAGATGTATGCAACCATACTCATGTGCTAGAACACACATAGTTTGTTTCCTGATGACCTATAATAAAAATCGCGTCAAACTGTGTTGATCGACTGTTACTTCACAATATAAGAAGTAATTCTGAAGAAGTGCAGCAACTTTAGTTAGTCATTTTGCTATATTCCATCATATCCCAAACTCTATTGAAAATGGAAAAAAACTGAATAGCATAAGTGTTGATTAATTCACTGTTGCAGTTTGAGATAGATTTATTTTTTTTAATAAAGATTTTTATGGCTGGCAAGAAATTCAGTAGCAAAGGAATTCTTAATTAGTGGTAAGAGTTGATTAGACATAACGTAACATGTAGTTAATAGAAAAATAATAATGGATATTATTAGCCTCTTCTTTAATACATGTTGGTTCGACTGGCCATGGATCTTCTGCCGAATGTGCTGTCATCATTATGACTTATGCAAAATAAAGATTCTCTTTTCACATAATATTATACTCTACAACTTGAAAAATGGAACTTCTATGGCTGTTACGTTTGGAAGGGATCCATATATTGTTCATCTCTCGTCTAGCCTTATGTTCTCTTTTGGTTCATGCGGTGGTTTTGTCAACGTCTCTGATGCGATAAATAGATCCGCTATCCCATAAAAAAACGATAAACGGATTCAACCCAATAAAGTCTATCCTCTTTTGCTTTTCTATGGGCTAATCATAAGATCAACAACTTGAAAAATGGAACTTTATGGTTGTAACGTCTCGAAGGGATCCGCTCATTGTATAATGAGTCTCACAATCCTTTTATCTATTTTCACGTTTTTTTTTATTGGTTCACCCTTCATCCAATCACGCCATCTTTTTCTGATGATACATATCACAGGATGGTTTAGTCTACGCTCTGGTGTGGTGAACGAATTCAACCCAATAACGTCTATCCTCTTTTGCTTTTTAGTGGGCTAATTATGAGAGGATGAAAAAGGGAAAAATATTAATTAAAGTGAAAACAAATGTTTGTTAAGGAAAAAAAGGTTGTCCTTTGAGCTGGAGAATCTTGCTCAAAAGCACCCCTACTATTTAATTATATTACATATTTGCATTTTTCTAATGAAAATATCCCAATGCTATTATTCTATGCTGGAAAAAAAAAATGAATACATGACCTACCTCCCCATGTTGTTCTGTGCTTTAGTAGGTGTTTGTATTGTTTGTTAATTTTTTCGGTTGGCCAACGTAGGTACAGTCAATTGTCCGTCTGTCCTTGTTTTATTTGCTTTGTCTTTATTAATGACTATTTTTTCCATTTCCAATAGAGTCAAAGACACTATTCCTTAATTTTACAACATGATGGAATAAAACAAAATGACTCACTAAATTAGTTGCGCTTCTTATATTGTAAAGTAGCATTTGCTCGACACAGCGTGATGCAATTTTCATTATGGGTCATAGAAAAACAAACTTTGTTGTTTGTAATACATGAGTATGGTTGCGTACATCCGACCCCTCCATACACCGCCATAGGCGGGAGTCTCTAAGGCAATGGGGTAACGTTGTTGTTGTTGTTGTTGTTGTTGCTGCTATTGTTAATGACTGTCACTGCTTTAAGAGTTTCCATTTCCAATGGAGTTCCGGACACACTCTTTCTTAATTTTGGAATATAATGGAATAAAAAAATTCACTAAATTGACTGCGTTTCTTATATTGTGGAGTAGCAGTTGATCGACACAGCTTGACGTATTTTTCATTATGAGTCATCGAGAAACAACCTCTGTGTGTTTCTAAAACATTGGTATGGTTGCGTACATCTGACCCTCTATATCCTGCCATATGCGAGAGCCTCTGAGTCAATGGGCTAATGTTGTTGTTGTTATGTTACTGCAGTAAGGATATCCTTTATCATAACAAGATCCAAAAGTTATTATTCTTCGTGATGATGCTGTATATATTTTGATTGTTTTCCGTTTTAGCATAAGTATCTAGTCTTTTAATACAGTCTTATGTGTAACCGTCATATTTTATTTTCTTTTCCGTCATAAAAAATCAGTTAGGCATTGATTTCATTTTGTTTCGTGTCTTTTACTTGATCTAGTTTTTTTTTTTTTACTACTTTTATTCTTGTCATGACTATTTCAATTCTTTTCATAATTTTCTAACATTTTTGGAAGCTTAGAACAAGATTTTAATAGAAAAACGTACAATATATTTGCAAAATCTACAGTTTACTTATCAGAATACTTACTTCTATACAGTTATATGCAAAATAGAATCAAGGATGCATTTTTACTTGACTGGAATATGATGAAATAAAATTAAAGGATGTGTTTCTTATACTGTGAAGTAGCGGTGCTAGTTTTTGCATTTTGGAAACCAAATACACAAGTATACATGATTATATAGCAGTAAATAATTGAACTATCACAAAATCCTTAGAGCTTTAAGCATAAAGCATTCGTACGTAAAGTGTTTGATTCAATGTTTCAGAGAGAAGAAACAAGAATGCCTCAACTCAATGAAGCTGGGAAAGCCTGTATTTCTGAACCAGTATCACAAGAAGCAGAGAGCAGCAAGTCTAGAGAAGAGCCACCACCTGAAGGAATGACAACTCAAATCCCAGAGGAACAACTATCTACCAAAGTGCCTCAAGTTGTACATAGTAATGCAACTACAGAGGATTCAGCTAACGTGCTAGCTCCTGTGATAGTGTCTAATTCACCACCAGAAAAAGAAGCTCTTAAAGATCCTGAATTTGTCCCTGTAGAATATAAGGATGCTTCAGATAAGCTTCCAGCACCTGTAGAGGAAGAGGAGGCTGTGAAAGCTCAAGGAATCGTGTCTGTGGAGAGCACGGAGTCTTTAGAGAAAAATAACACATCAGAAGAGTTGAAAACAACCCATGATGATGTCGAGAAGATTAAGGAAACAGTTGAGGAGAAAATAGTTATCCATGAACAAATTATTGAAGCATCTGTGGAGAATAAATCTGAGGAAGTAACTGAAATGTTAGAAGAGAAGAAGCCTGAACGTGATGAGATGAAGGCAGCAGGTGACGAAATTGCAGCAACTGAGGAGAAACAGACAGTGGTTGCTGAAGAAATAAGTTTGACACATCTAGTTGATCTGAAAGTTCAAGCAGATGATGAAACATCTGTTCATGATGAGCCGGTGGAAACTAAATCGGACAAATGACTAAACCACTATGAGACAATCACTTGATGATCTCATGGATGGTTAGTGAAAAAGAGTTCTTGATTAGGTGATGGAGTGGCTTGATGATATTTTTTTTGTGCATTTTCCTTTTGATTTTTAGTGTGTTTTTTTTCTTTCCATTGTTTCCATGGACATAATAGCCCTCTGTTAGTTTTCTCTAGGATTGCTTAGCTTAAAGTTTTCTAAATTGGTTAGTGGTTGCCTACATTGGTATTGTGATGAGCGTGTTACAAGTCATGCATCGGATAGTTTTGTTCGTAGAGTTTTAGCTGTCTGGATGCATACGCTATCACCCGATCGTTCTGCATCAATACACATTCCGCTTTTTGATAAAGTTAATTTTTCTGATCACCTATATTGTGAATTCTTTTGAAGTTATGGCCTTTTATTGAATCAAAGCATATTTCATGTAATTTTTCTACGAAGTTTTTTTTTTTTTTTTTGTAGTTGAACCAGAGAGACTTTCAAAGATACAAATTTTACAACCAAGATTATCAGACTCACGAATACAACCTTTTGCATGTATGATAATTTTAATGAGATCGCCTGTTGGTTTTCTATACAGCCATTTAATACAAGCCATTATCCACTGCCATCTATATGTCCTCTTAGCATCTTAGTACAAAAATATATGAAGCCTTAATATTGAGGTATTCACTCATTTTTCTCCTTTATTGAATATAAATTGCATTTCCAAAATTTTATTAAAATATTGTCTCAGTTGACTTGTCAACATAGTACAAACTACACTATGATATAAAGTTAATTGTGTCAATATCTTTTAGACGGAAAGAGTATTAACCTATGCATAATGTATAGGATTTAACAGTAGTAAAATGATCGTGTAGCCAATAGTTAATGTTTGAGTTCGATTCATATTTGATCCGAGTTTCTTCATTAATTTTACTTAAACGAACCGAATTCGAACATCTATTTGGATTCGTTTAGTTAAACGAGCTGAATTGCTTGTGAACTATTAGGCTCGTTTAAACAGTTATAGTGTTATCGAGTCGAACTCAAACTAATTTTAAAGCTCGTTTAGCTAAACGAAACGGGCCGAATAGTTCGTTTAGCTAAACGAATCTGAATTCAAAAACCTAATATTCTGCTCGGTTCGGTCCTTTAACACCCCTACATCCAACCCTTTATATCCAATCATAGACAGGAGCCTCTAATGCAATAAGGTAATATTGTTGTAGAGTAAAAAAAAAACCATCTAGTGAACATGGAAGCAACTCTAGCCATTATGGATGTTTGAAATCCAATTGTTTTGATAAATTATTTAGCGTCCTTGCGTGCTGCCCATGTTTGTGCCTTGACAAAGAACAACATAAATGGAGTTGGAAGATCTTCGCCATCTTGCACCAATATTTATCATGTATACTTTTTGCTTATGTACATTTTTAAAGGCTTGACTTGAAAGACAAGTATTTTTTGACACGTTCCTTTTGTGTCACTGATATTCCTCTCTTATGTGCAATCTTAGATTCGAAAAAATAAAATTAATAAAGTATAGCATTCAATAATAAGGTCTGCACTTAAGGCAGAAAGTACATTAGAAAGAGGGGCATACCCTACACATCAGATACGAGGGATAGGATCCCCTCACCGCAAATAGGGTGCGGTGACGCGTGAAAGCGCGACATGTGGCAGCAAGAGGGGATGGTGAGGCTAGATGAGGGTCACCCGCATCTAGCCTCACCACCCCTCTTTGCTGCCACGTGTCGCGTGGTCACAAAGTGGGTGAGGAAAGTGGGGTTAGGAGATCCCAACCCCAGATACGAAGCTGTACATGACTCACTGGCAAGGTTTTAATGCGACATATCATATATGATTGGAGATTGGACATCATTTGCTTCTTATATCATCACTTTGCATTTGATAATTTCCACTATGATGTACAATGGTATTCCTCCGCTATAAGAGAGGCTTCTTATAATAAAATTTATTCTTTCGATAAAAAAAAATAGATACGAAGTTTTACATGACTTATTGTGCTAGTAAATAACTAGTAAATGTGCAGGACAATTGACAATTGGCAATTGGCATAATAGCACTAAAGGTATAAATTGATTGACTAAGGATAAAAGGAACCACACGGGACACATCTTGATTGACTTAACAAAATCCAGATTTAGGTCAATCATAACTCTAAAAACTGTCATCGATGCACTGAACCTTAAAAAGCAGATATGTCTCTGTCACAGTATGACCTGATGCAGCGCTAGGAAACAAAGTTACACAGATGTTGTTACCACCGATCAAAATATTTGTCGGCCAACATTTATGTGGTCTACCATACACGCAGCGCAATCCTGGGAGCCAAGTACAATACTCAATTGATTCGGGTCAATTCATAAATGGAACTCGGGTCGTTTCATGCTTTCCAAGTTGGTCTTGTCTCAATTATCTACAAATGAAACATTTCCATCAACAGGTAAAATTCTTAACCTAATTACTTACAGACCTGAGAACTTCTCTAAAGTCTGCTCGCTTAAAAACCCCACTACAGATTTGAGTGTCGGAAGGTTGTCTTTGAGCCAAACCCCAAAGACCTTTAACCTTTGGTTGTTTTGCAAGGATTATCTACGAAAAGATTCAAGCGATAACCTACAAAGTCAATTTTTTTTACAGTCCGTCACTTCAAAAAATCAAGTACCCTTATTCTTAGTTCCAAAGTTCACTGTTTATTACAAGCGTTTCCTCTATTCGGCCCAGAAAGTTTTACAAGTCTAGTACGAAAAGTGAGTGGATCTTTCATTAATATAGAACCCGCTTCATCATTTGACGCTAGAATGAGAGTTTTGTGAGTGTTGAAGTTTTATTTCCCACTTTCTTAATTCATTTCCCAAAAACGATGCTGAAAACACGAAGAAAGACTTGGTAAAATCCAAATACAACAAGAATGAAGAATCTCAACCTCAGATGAGTGTCATCTTTCTACTCCTCTCAAGTGAGAGAACACATTTGATATCTTTCCAAAAGGACCACCTTATACTAATGAGCAATTGTTGAATGTGCAACAACTCTTAGTTGAAGAATATGAGCTGTTCAAGGATGCATCTCAAAACCTTCAAGAAAAAAATCTCAATGGAGATGGTCCTTCTAACAGTCCGCTATAGGAAATGCCCACTACACATGTTGCTGCCCCCTGTTTCATCCATAGCAGAATCTTCATATCCCTCTTGTCGGGCTTGAAGGAGGGAAGAAAATAGAAAAAGGACAAAGACTGTCGGAGCTGCGAATGAACCACCACGGTATGAAGAATCTTCATCCATGGTCGGCCCTGATGAGAGGAAACATCTGACGAAGGTCAACGTAACAAAGTCATGCAACATATAGTCGTTTCGCCATCAAGGTACAATGAGACTGTACCTGGGAGTCCATTTGTATGAGGAATTGATATTTTCGTAACTCCGTCAGATTTTAAAGTACCTGAGTTGGACACTTATGATGGAACATTTGATTCCGTAGACCACCCTTTTCAGTTTGTAACGTCAATAAACTTGAAAATCATGCATGGACCTCTAAGATGCAAAACTTTCCCTATGACTTCTAAAAAAAAGCTTAGAGATGGTTCCAAGAGTTGGCCAGCAAATCTGTGCACTCATTCGCGCAGCTCACCGAGATGTTCAAAGGTCAATTTGTCTCCTTAAGGACCTTTTTGGAGAACTCTTTCGCACATCCTATCCATATGCCAAGCTCAGGATAAGTCTATATTGTAGTATGTGCGGAGGATGAATGACGAATTTCTGGAGGTACACGGACGTGAAGATGGTCTCTTCGTATCTGCGTTCATTCATGGGTTAAGGCCAGAGAGACATTATTCTCAATTGCCCAAAGATATGCCAAAAAACTTAGGAGATTGCTTGGAGAAGGCACATCAGTATGTTAGATCCATGACAATCACTCTAGAGGGGATATGAATAGAGTGTTGGGAAATTTTGAGAATTTTTTTGGTTTAACTCATTATAACTCAAATGATTTCCAAAATAAGAAAAAAGAAGATGAGATATAGTGAGTTTGTGACACACAATTTCGAGTGGTTCAAATATACCACCGTCCACCAAAAGCCAAGGTTGGCCGGATTATAGCAAAAACGGACATGCACCAACTGATCAAACCCACGCATGTCTTCTAGTTGAAAAGAACCATCACGCCAAAAGAACCAAATCTTACCACAACATGCTACCAAAGAATTAGAGAAACCCAACTGGAGCCGAAAATAGATAAGGCGGCTCTCCGAGTGCTTAAGCTCAATAACTACAGGTAAATTAATATGATGGATCTGTACAAGATGTTTTAACCTTGAAAACGATGGTGACAAGCCACGCACATTCCATGTGAATACATTCATTGTGAGAGAGTGTTATGCTCATGTGAAGAGAGAGCCCGCCGTGCACTGCGTGTAAGAATCGTGGAAGGTGTACGAGGAGGTGATTCCTTGCAGGTTTGACAGGGCTTCTTCAGAAAGACTGTAATAAAGCCATCGCCATCAGGGGGCTGCTCCAAACGCGCCAGCAATTCCCCATTAGTCAGAGAAGGATGTAAAGAACTCATGCGACGTGCTATAGCCTCGGAAGCTTCGTGAAACTGTATTTGTAAAGCAACATCAACACGACCCCGCAGGTAGAGTGGGTGACTTCTGTATCTAAACAATGACCATGCTCCACCTCCTCCGATGATTCTAATGCCGAAGCCGGATGATATTTGGCATCCATCCCCAACCACCCAATATCCTGCACCATGCTTGACTGAATCAACTCCTCCCGAGGCGCCTCGGCTAAGACCTCTTCTGATGGTCTAGCATTCGAACGGACTGGTTGTGCTTTCGGCTGCCAAATTTTTGTCGACACCACATCACCTTGTCGCTCCATTACTTACCCTTTCTCACCGCCGCTGTCGCAGTCATTCCGCCGCTAGTTGCAGCTGCCGCACATGTGCCGTTTTGTGTCCAAACGTGCGACACACCATAAAATATAGGGGTAAATCCTTATACACAATTGGTTGGAAAAAGGAATTCGCTCCAAATTCAATGTATATTTTGGAAAGTAGGTCTTGTGTAACATCCACCTCCACATAAACTCGTGCCGTCGACGACAACTGAAAATTGAGAGTGGCAGCATCCACCTTGACTGACCGGCCGGCCGACTGCCCTCGCTATTTCATGAAGGACACGCTGATCATGCATATGTATAGGCAAACCCTCCATCGCAATCCAAATAGGCACCACTGGTATCTCATATTGAAGTCGGGCGTCCATTTGGTAACCCTCATCTCATACCCCATTATATGACATATGCCACGGTAAAAAAACAGTGCGTATAATCCTAGTCCTTTGCAAAATTGAGCAATACATGGCTGTCATCAATCAACCCTACCGTAACTGACCCAACAAAACCGATGACATCCATGGCACGACGTATTGCAGCCAGCATCAGTCGACCACGCCAAAACGTACCCACAAGCACAAAACGAAACCGATCGGCCAATATTTATATCTCCGTCGTCGAAAAAGAGATTGCCGACCCCCCTTATATCTTCCTATTTTGCGCAACATGAAGATGCCACCACCTCCTATTGCCGATGCCACCACTGTCGCTAAGGACTTAGCCAGTCCTTGCGGCCGCGCCTCGCCGGCCATCGCCAGTAAACCCGAGAAGATTCTGTGTGATCGTCCGCGCCTGTCGCCGTTTTTCGCTAGAGCCCTTTCACTTATGTGTGTTTGCGCGCATGTGTGTGTATATATATATACATATGTGTGTGTGTCTATATATATATATATATATATATATATATATATATATATATATATATATATATATATATATATATATATATATAGACATATGTATATGTATATATATACATACACACACAACATATATATATGTATATATATATTGTTAGGAACTGTAATCAGAACAAGTGTACAGTGTGCGTTCGGGTAAATCGACAAAAAATGCAAGCAAAACCGAAGCGAGTCTAAGGACTCTGTTCTTAAGACGAATTGCTCCGGTATACTGTGCCCAACCGGATGGAACAAACGTCTCCCAGGATACAACGGCAAAATGTTCACACGAGCGGCACTGCAACGTAGGAACTCATCGAATCTGTAAGCGCTCTGACTTCACGATCGCGGTAAGGAACAAATGCAGCAGTATGTATGCAAGGGAGAAAGCAGAAGAAGGAAAAAAAAATTTCGCTAGCTTCAGAGGTCTGGAGAAACAGGCCTTTAAATAGGGGAAAGGACATAGCCAGTCCTTGCGGACACGCATCGCCGGCCATCGCAAGTAAACCCAAGAAGATTATGTGTGATCGTCCGCGCCTGTCGCCATTTTTCGCTAGAGCCCTGTAACTTGTTTGTGTCTGCGTGCATGTATATTAAATAAAAGGAGCGGTATCTCCTCGTTTTTATTAAAATGCCCTCACTTATGGCGAAGAAATACCATTATTACAAAGAAATAGATGGCATAAGAGAACGAAAGAAGATAATGGTCTATAAAAAATTCTATTACATCGTCGATAACCAGGACGGTGTTCAAAAGGTGTATGATATGCATCATTAAAACCTTGGCAGGCAAAACCACCCTTGTGGATAAAATCCTGCGCGAAGGGAAAAGAGTGCATATTTATCCCTTTTGAAACACAAACTGTGTCCAGTCTGCATTTGGCAAGCTCATAAAGTCAATGTCGTGTCGCACAATCTGCCTCGTGAGGGTCCCGAAACATACATGCAAAAACAAACATATAAGCCATAAGTAGCATGCACCATGAAACCATAAAGACTGTCCGATATGTATGTACAAAAATCATACCCAATTTGCCTGCATCCCACAGAATGCAGGCAGAACTCATGAAAGGAAGCCAATCCATATGGAAGACTGTTAGTGTGTGACGCAAAAAGTTACGCATGTCCGAGTTGTCCTGTAGTGACATCAACAGTGATACAGCTGCGAACCAAAGACGGTAACGTGAGGGCAGTAAAAAAAATCTGTTGTAGGATGAGATAACCCATATTGTGCCAAGTAGTGTGCCGCCATGTTGGCCTCACGAAATATATGCTGAACCATGATGCCAGAAGTCGTGATTAGGGAGCGCAACAAAAGGCAGTGAAACTGGTTCGTCATATGTGTTTGTTGGGCAGTCATGTGCAGGACCTGTAAACAATCCGTTTCTAGAATAATATTACGATGAAAAGGTAAAAAGTATAGTAACGCAAAGACTGCGGCTTGTATCTCAGCATGTAGCAGTGTACAAGCCGGTAACCGAAAAGATAAGGCACCCATGCATACTTTTCTATCTCGTAAGATAGCTCCGCCCGTAGCAAAAGAGTTTCCCACTGCTGCATCCGTATTCAACTTGAGTCTACCTGTTGGAGATACAACCCATCTCACTACCTGCATCCTACGGACCCGAAGTGGAGGGAGGATACCAGAGCCTGTATTTCACTATAACCAGAAGCTAGCTTGGTCTTTTCTATTATTTTCGCCCATAGTTAAATGTCAGATTTCACAATTGCCATTAGAGAAGCTGTTGAGCAAGAGGATGTATCTCCATATATAAGTGAGGCATATGCACGCCAAACAGCGAATGTAATGATGCTAGGAATAACAATGCGTAATACTCCTACAAGCGTAGATGACGAGCTGCAGAAGAACAAAGATAACAAATAAGGCCAAGCATGCTGCGCCACCAGAGTGGGACCACCCACCGCAGATGAGTAGAACATCCAGAGTGGATTAACGGTTGGGCAATGTAGAAAAAGATGATCCACTGCTGCTGACGATTGTTTACAGAAAGGACATATTGTGGGACGAAAAGCAGAGTAATGTCCAATACAATCTTCCAATGGAAGTGCATGATGATATAGTCGCCATAGGAAAATTTGATATAACGGGACGATGGCACTTATACCAAATAAACTGTGCTGATAGTGTCGTAGGCCGCGAAATACGGCACAAATCATATGCTGACCCAAGTGTAAACTCACCTAGTTGGGTTGGTTTCTAAATCAGCAGCGCTCCATCATATTCACAATACTCCTCGCAGAATGCATGAGTCCGGCAAATAAGTTTCCAAATGGGAGAATCCAGCAATCTAGGGTGATAGTCGCCCCTTGTTCCATATTTGGCATGCATAAACCTACTCCAGAGAGTTCTACCCTGCTGGTAATTCCACCACATTCGACAGTGATAAGCATCTTGCAAGGCACGCATGTCCCTGATACCCAGACCTCCTTCTAAACAAGATTGCTTGATTGTCGTCTAAGAAACCCAATGTCGTCTCTGCCCCCAGTAAAACCGCGATATTTTCTGCTCTATTGCTTTAATCACCAATTTTGGCAAGGCTCCAGCAGCCATAATGTGTAATGGAAGGGAAGAAATAACATACCGTAACAGGACTAATCTGCCTGACTGTGAGAGTAACTTGTTATGCCATCCATTCAGACGTATATCAATATGTTCTAAAAGAGCCAAACGATGACTAGTGCGGGTGACGCCTTTATGCAACATGGATCCAAGATAACGAACAGGAGGTGTGTCGGAAGCATACCCAGTATATCTGAAAATATCGCTTGTCTATGCGCGGAATGTTAGTGGACGGTATAAAACGACTCTTATTATAATTTACCTTTTGTCCTGAAGCTTTCTCATATAAAGATAAGAACTGCTGAAAACTTCGTAAGGTCCGCTTCGTACCTCAGAAAAAGACAAGTAAGCCATCCGCATACGCAAGATGCGTGACATGAAAAGGCATACGTCCTATTCGGAAAGGGTGCAGTGTATTTGAAGCCACCAAGGCATTGATGCCACGAGTAAAACCTTCGGATGATAGTATGAATAATAATGGAGAAAGAGGCTTCACTCCTCTATAAGGCCAGAAAAATGCAGAGGGACTGCCATTAATCAATATCGATAGCCTTGTACTGTGTAGATGGTTTAGAACGATGCGGATGAAGAAAGCAGAGAAACCAAACTTCGCAAGTAATAATTCCAAATATTCCCAACTGACGTGATCAAACGCCTTCATCATGTCTAATTTCAGGCATAATTGATTGTCATCCTTGTCTAGATTATGTATCATCTCCTGCGTTAATAAAACCTGTGATGATATATCTTGGCCTTTCAAGAAGCCGGATTGTTCAGGGGAGATCAGTTTAGGCAGTAGAGTACCCAGGCGTGTAGCGACGATACGAGTGCAAACCTTACTAATAAAGTTTGTCAAGCATATTGGTCGAAAATCACTGAACGTATGCGGGGATGCCACTTTGGGGAGGAGTGTGAGCAGCACGCCTGCCATGATCGAAGGTTGTGGTATACCAATGAAAAATTCCTGCACAGCAATGACCATATCTGTTTGTATAATTGACCAACCGGAGCGAAAGAAATTACCATGGTAACTATCTGGACCCGCATCACTCTTTGGATCAAGTTGCCAGACCGCCTCCTTAATCTCAGCCGCCTGCGGGATTTGTGTCATAAGAAGATTGTCGTCTTCTGTAATGAGGGGCGGAATATGTTGCAAAATTAGATCATAGTCACCCGTAGGCTCCTTAGCGAATAAAGAAGTGTAGAAAGAAACTGCCTCATTCTGAATGGATTCCTGTGAATCGCATAAAATGCCATCCGATGTATATATTTGTTGAATGCGCAAATGTGATCGACGACCTTTAAAAACCGAATGGAAATATTTTGTGTTGGCGTGCCGTCCGTGAGCCATCTAATCCTTGCTTTTTGTTTCCAAAACTGGAACTCATATTTTGCTGCCTGCAAATATTCTGCTTTCGCTCGATTGTAATCCGTACAGTTGGCGTCCGTTGGATTTAGATCCCACTCGTCTTTCGCACGACGAACTGCTTCTTCTGCATGTTTCATTTGACTGAAAATATTCCCAAAAATATTTTTATTCCATGTTTTGATATCATTCGTTAGCTGAGACAACTTAATGTAGAAATCATGCATGCCCCGGTTGTGGGATAGGAATTCCATGCATTCGCAACGTAAGCATGAAAGTCAGGATAAGCAAGCCAAGCATCTAGAAATCGAAAGGCCGAGGCGCGTGTCTTATCACAAATTATTAGTAAAGGAGTGTGATCCGAAGAGATACGTGGCAGGTGTGTAAGGCGTAAATCATCAAATACATCATGAAAAGGGGAGTTCATGAAGACCCAATCAAGTCGTCATTTTATCAATCCTAAACCTCGTCCGTCCGCCCATGTATAGCGAGGGCCATGGAATGAAGGGCTCATCAAAGAACAATCCTCAATACAGTCATTAAAATCTTGTAGCATAGATAGTGAGGGCTGGGAGCGACCTATATGATCTTCAAGTGAGCGAAAAGTATTAAAATCACCACATATCAACCATGGACATTGTATTTGCTGAGAATAAGACCACATAAACGTCCATAGCTGTCGGCGAAGGAGGACTGTATGACCGGCATACACCACCGAACAAGTAAATACTATGTTCAAAGAAGTATGATTAAACTGCAGATGTAGAATTTGACCATCATCTTGGAAGGACAATAGACGCAAAGCATGGGATTGCCAGTATACCCATATTTTGCCAGACACAGAAGCATGAGAATCAGAGAAGCCCAGATCCATGCCATATCTAGTGATGCTATGCGAAGGATGTTTAGGTTCAATTAACGCCAGAAGATGTAATTTATGTACACGTACCAGATGATTTAAACGAGCAAAAGAGGTTGTGAGACCTCGAATATTCCATGCCATGATATTCATTGTGAAAGATGAGAGTCACTTCCTTGTGAAGATCTGACCGCACTATGAGTAAGAATTGTTGAAGGAGGCAGTGGGGGAAGATCTTTGCGAGCCCGACGACGTCGACGAGGGACCACAAGAATAAAACCATCAGCATCCGAAGAGTCTGCCATACGAGATATTAAAATGTCTTCAGATGGAGATTGAGGTAGTAAACTGATTTTGCGTGTAAGTTCTTCAGAAACTGGCGGTAGATTAGGAGGCATATCCGCTGTGCTAATCTCAGTATCAGATGAATGGCCCATATCAATAACATCGGTGTCTACTTGCACCAGAGGATATTCAGCATCCGTGCCTAACTTGGAAAGATCCTGGACATCGTCTGGAATTGGTTCTGGCTCCTCAGGGGAATGGATGCAGCAGCCGATAGACTGGGAGATCTTTGCATTATAATCGGTGGGTCTGCTGAAGAATTAATGTTGCGACGGGAGACAGTTTTCTTCGGTGTCCACCTGGTTTGCGACATATTGGCGGCGGAGGTGGGGAGGACTTTTCGCAATCGCCTGTTGCATGACCTAGGCGGCGACATGTCGTACAGAATAATGGCAAATCTTCGTAAACTACCTGCTGCAGGATCATCTTTTGCTTTGCCTGCAGATATATTTTCTTTGGCAGTTCTTGGGAAACACTTTGGCAGTTCTTGGGAAACATCAACTTCAACGCATACCCTAGCCACTGATGGACGCAAACTATCCGCTGTAGCAATATCCAACTTAATGGGTGTCCCTATCGGACGAACAATCTCAAAGAGAGCGGCTTTATGATGAAGATGGATTGGAAGTCCAGGTAAAGCCACCCAGACCGGTACAATGGGTGCGTCTGCTGATGGATCAAAATCCACAGTCCATTTTGTAACCCTCATGTGGCATCCGGAAACACTCCATGAGCGGCGATAAAACAGCGTATGTAATCGTGTTCATGACGGAATGTAAGAAGCACATGCTATTGATCAATGAGTGTTATACGTAGATCATTCCGAAAGCCAATACGTTCAAACACATCTCAAATAACTTTCAATGGTGGACGATCATACCAAAATGTGCCCACGAGTGAAAAACGGTATGGAAGTGCCAATGCATCGATTTCATCCTCCGAAAAGGAGATCAGAGGAATACATTTATATCTTGAAACTGTCTTGGAAGAGATGGCCACAGTAGTGGCATTAGCGACTACCGCGGCAAATGATGGCGTCACAACGGGCGGAGTTTCTGACATAACAGAGATTGCTGGAATGGAATTTGCGGAAAAGAATATATATATATATATATATATATACATATATATATATATATATATATATATATATATACAGACATACACACACAACATATATATATATATATATGTATATATATATATATATATATATATATATATATATATATATATATATATGTATATCTGTATATACATATATATATATATATATATGTATATATATATGTGTGTGTGTATATATATATATATGTGTGTATATATATATATGTATATATATATGTGTGTGTATATATATGTGTGTGTATATATATATGTATATGTATATGTGTGTATATGTATGTATTTTTTTAAACGACCGAAACGCCAAACAATTTCTAGCCATCGGCAGCTAGCGTCCACACCTGCGATTTAAATCGTGACATACGGCATTTGAGCGTTAGAATGGCCCTTTTAGAATTTAGATATCAACGGAGGTGTTCCTCATGGGCCTTTTACCGTTAGATTATCCATCAACTCTTTTAGTGTTAGATATCATTGGTCTTGATGATATAAACCATGATTCGATTCCTCAAACCCCTTCGGACATCTTCCCATTTCCTCTTTATTTGGTTGCCTTCTCCCTTTGCGTTTACAACCATGATTTTTCTTTTTATTTGGCTGCCTTCTTTCCTTTGCGTTTACATCAATGATCCAACTCAGAATCTTCATTAGCACCCTTTAACTAGTAATAACCAATAATTATTATTTTACGTGCCCATTTTGCAACCAAATGTTTTTTGATTGCAAATTAAGAGTACAAACATTCACTACTCCTTTTTAAATTAAACCACGTCCAACACGAGCAACAAAGTTAACGTAAAGAACACAGTAGACCAAACGTGTGAAAGGTTGCGCACCGGGCGGTTGAAGTAATACGTACTTTGATACAACAAATGCGTTTACGTACAACATACGTATACACATATGTCAACCTTAAGCAAGTTTTACCGCATCCAACGAATTTGCAATAAAACCGTAGTTTGCACAGCGGCAACGCACCCAGCACCCAGCTAGCTAGCTAGCTAGATGAGAGTGGAGCAAATGAAAACTAAATCAACATAAATCGAAGTAGAGTAAGCTAGATGAGAAAGAAGCAAATGGAGTCACCTATCACCACCATGGTAGACCACTATCCTACTATTGAAAGTTGATAAGGCAGAAATGTGTATGATGCGAACAAAAAAAAAAAGAACTGACAGAAAAATGAAAGAACTCCAGAAAACTTTTACACAGAGGGTGCCAGGATAACCATAACATATAGGGGTTACTGCAACTTTGGGTTGGAAAGGATACCCTTTAGACAAAACATATTCCACATATCATAATCACAAAGCATATTGATGATTCACGTCCAGACAAAAACATAATACGAAAACAGCTACATCAGGCTGTCCCAACGAAGTTTGAATTGATAAACCAATCAAAAACCTAATCAAGGAAGCATCAATCTATCAATAAAATCTGATTTTAGCCAAATGACACTACTATAAGAATATTGTCATAAAATAGATATTGACACGATGTTCTCAAGAGAAAACAACTTCAAATGGGAAAACCAAAAAACCAATAATACAAAATAAAACATCACAAACCACTCTCCAGCTACAAGCAGCAACTCCAATAAAATGTAATGGATCGAACAGACAGATGGAGCAGGACATGAGACTCGTTACATATCAACAGTGACTGCACGAAGAGAATCCGAACCATGACAACTGCAGATGCATTTATCATTTTGTACCTGGTCTCCAAGAAACCCCAAGCTCAAAACTTCAACATCTTAGTAAACTGACTTCACTTGTACCTTAACATGACAAGCCAGCTACAGGGGTGGCAGGAAAAAAAACTCACCATCCCAAGAAAGCGTAATATCTTAAAAGCACTTCCTATGGACAATAGATGGGCCGGACTCTTCGTACTCTGCTTTTGAGATCCACATCTGAACAGGAAATAATTGAAGCTCTTAATCAATAAGCTAAATATATGAGAATTTGCATACTGGTTCAAGGACTTTAATGGACAAAACAGATTCTGGTGAAATCTATATGAAAATGTAAAATAATTCACCTGTTGAAATGTACTGAGGGATGCAAGAATAGATCCTCCAATCCAGACGCTGTATTTCCTCTCGGGTGGTGCGACCACCTTAATCTTCATGCTGCTTGGAGCCAGAGCAGTGATCTCCTTGCTCATACGGTCTGCAATGCCAGGGAACATGGTTGAACCACCACTGAGAACAATGTTGCCATACAAATCCTTCCTAATATCCACATCGCATTTCATGATGGAATTGTATGTAGTCTCATGGATTCCTGCAGATTCCATTCCAATCATGCTGGGCTGGAATAGGACTTCTGGACAACGGAACCTCTCATTTGCAATGGTAATGACCTGTCCATCAGGCAATTCATAGTTCTTCTCAAGGGACGAGCTACTCTTTGCAGTTTCAAGCTCCTGCTCAAAGTCAAGAGCAACATATGCAAGCTTTTCCTTGATATCACGGACAATTTCTCGCTCAGCTGAGGTGGTAAACATATAACCCCTTTCTGTAAGTATCTTCATGAGATGATCCGTGAGATCTCGTCCAGCAAGGTCTAGACGAAGAATTGCATGGGGTAGAGCATACCCTTCATATATTGGCACAGTGTGAGATACACCGTCACCAGAATCCAACACAATACCTATCACAAAAGAACAACCAAGTCACCTTCTCTGGTTAAACTAAATATATGTCATTTATGATTAAACTTATATTTTGCTTACTAACCAGTTGTACGACCACTAGCATACAAAGAAAGGACAGCTTGAATAGCAACATACATAGCTGGGACATTAAAGGTCTCAAACATAATCTGAGTCATCTTTTCTCTGTTGGCCTTGGGATTGAGAGGTGCCTCGGTAAGAAGTATAGGGTGCTCCTCGGGGGCAACACGAAGTTCGTTGTAGAATGTGTGATGCCATATCTTTTCCATATCATCCCAATTGCTAACTATACCATGTTCAATCGGGTACTTCAAGGTCAAAATACCTCTTTTAGACTGAGCTTCATCACCCACATAGGCATCTTTCTGGCCCATTCCAACCATAACACCAGTGTGCCTAGGGCGACCTACAATACTCGGGAAGACTGCCCTTGGTGCATCATCACCAGCAAACCCAGCCTGCATGTAGCCCATATAATAAATCAGACAAAAGCAAAACAAACGGAAACCAATAACTAAACATTTCTTATTCTACAACACCACCAAGAAATTTAAACAAAAGTAAAGATTATTCTGACCTTCACCATTCCAGTTCCATTGTCACAAACAAGGGGCTGAATTTCCTCAGTATCGGCCATTTTTTAAGAACTGCACAATCACGTAAGATCAAATCACAAAAACTTTACATAAACCAAGATAAACTGGCTTATATTTCAGGAAAAAAGCAGGAAGAACAAGTGCCTAATAATCTTGGCAAATGACGAATTTCAGCGTTAAATGAAGGGTATATGGAATTCAAAATCTACCAAATTAATAAAGCTATTTTCATCCAAATCAATTGGATCCACGAACTATCAATCAAACGGAGTAGATCCAATCAAGCATGACAGAGAGACCGGGCAAATCCAACAATCACCAGCATCCAAGAATTGACTCAGCAAAAATGATTATTAATTGCACAAATCCGCATCAGGTAAAGGTGACCAAAGCGAAAAGAAATAGATCCAGAACTAGTAATCAAATTCAAAAAGATCCAATCAGTCAGTCTTTCATTTACTTTTATTTGATAAAACAAACACTTCCAAATACACAAATAGTGATCTGATTACAACAAAATCCGATTTCAAATTCTCGTAAATGCTATCGCCAGATCTCGAAATTTCATGAACAGATCGGAATCAGAACTGTTTGTTCTTCCATTAATCAACAAGAAGATAGACGCATAAAAGATGATTCAGATCTACTCCTGTTGTGTTCCCGGATAAAATAATTCGTCAAATAAACCAGCTAAATTAAAGGGGAAAAAAGGTAAATAAAGAAACCTTTGGGAGGATGAAGTGGACGGCTGGCTCTGCTTAGCTTTGGGAATTTGGAAGATGACAGTTGCCTCCGACGCTGTAAGGAAACGAAATGGGAATCCGAACGGAGATACGGGTTTATATAGTGGTAGATTTTTTTTTTAATATATATACTGCTAGATTTTGGGATATGATGAAATAAAGGAAAATGACTCACTAAATTGGATGTGCTTCTTATATTGTGAAGTAGAAGTTGATCGACACAGTTTCACGTAATTTTCGTTATGAGTCATCAGGAAACAACCTCTGTATGTTTTTAATACATGTTCATGGTTGCGTACATCCGATCCCTTATACCCGTTATAGACAGGAGGCTTTATTGTTGTATAGTATTAGATTTTGAGAGTTATAAAATTTCTTTTTTTTTTCCTTTGAAGGCATAAAAGGAAAAGAGGAGCACCAAAAAGTTTTCTTTTGTTTTTTTACTTTTGTTATGAAATTATACATCAACCTTGTTGGCCATGTTTCTTTGGAATGGAAGAGTAGTTGGATTTTTCAAAGGATGATAATATGTTTGATGTAAGAGAGTTTTAAAGTATCAAACTGAAAAAAATTGGTACTAATCGATTTATAATATGTAAAATATTCAATATTGTATTCGTTTTAATCTTCGTAACGTGTTCTTTAGTATGATGAAATCAATTATTGCAAATAATGCCATTATTTTATAAAAAATTTATTTGTTTTATATGATGGAAAGTATAAAAATGATGAACTAAAAATTATATTGAAAAAGATGTAAATATTTTTAAAAGATTGAGTTGTAGACATTTTAAAGGATTGAGTTGATGTTTTGAAACGACCATCTCCAACCTAAAACACCAAATTTTACACCAAATCACCTATTTGGTGCAATAAACAGTAAAAAGTACTCCAACCACAAACACCAAATCCAGCACCAGATAAGAATATTCCTTAAAGATTCTTCTATCATTCTATTTTTAATTCGTTATTATAAATAATTTAACACAAATTTAACATTCATATAAATTTAACGTAAGTATTAATTAATTCATTATTCATTGATTTAACCGACGTGGATTATTTCTTAATGTGTTCCTATAAATTTGAAAATTTAAAATAAAAACTAAATTATAAATAAAACAAAATAGTACAATTAAATTAATATGTTTAAAATTATAAATAAAATTAAATTAATATGATTAAAATGATGATGTGGCGGATGAATAGTGATTTGGTGCAATGAATACTGTTGCACCTATTTGGTGCAACACTATTCATTTTCACCTATTTGGTGCAAAGTTTGGTGCTTGGTTGGAGTGAGTTCTTGCACCAAATAGGTGTTTTGGTGTACCCATTGGAGATGGCCTAATTGTATAAATAAAAGCTTAATACAAGCGTCACTGCCCATATGGCTTGGTAGTTCAAAACAACACCGATTTGTGAGGGTTGGGTTTTCGGTAACCAAAAAAAATGTGCTACTGCTGATTTTCTGGAGCAAAGCGCCGTTCGCCACTTCAACCCTAAAAAGTTCTATGAAAGATGTAAATTAGAAAGCCAACCGTCTTTTAGCTTGGCAAGGCTTTATCACAGACCCATTTCAAGGTGTCTACTGCAAATTGGACAACAACTTTCTAACTCAATTAAGTCGGATACAATAGCTTCGACATAACTAGCCTAGAGATCAATATTGCACCCACGCTACATATATACTGGTTTAAACCTGAGTATTTCTGGAGCAATGTCTCAATCCGAGTCTAACTCATGGAGCATGCTATTGCTGATTTTCGTGTCTATAAACATACATGTTGACTTTTCCTTTTATCACTTTTGGACATGGTGACACCTTTATAGATGCAACAGTTTTTTTCTTTTTTTCACTCGCCTCAAGTTGGTTCCTCTACTGAATACCATAAGATGGTCGTCCATCTTAAGTGAAAGGATGACAAAGTCCTTATGCGTTGACTTTTGTGATCTCGACAAAGCAGGTCTCAAAGATGATTTTGGTCACACATTGACATATTTCACAATAAAACGTGACATTTATTTTTATCATTCGTGCGTTTGTGACCCTTACCTAGAGTGGTGTTTCTTTCAGCTTTAGAGCATCCAGTACCAGCTTCAGAGTATGTATAGTAGCAAGGGTTAAGAAAATGGAATCAAAAGAGGAGTTGAATAAGAAGTAGTATGATTGCTTGAGCCGTGTAATTACACTTTTCGTAAAAAAAATATTTGCCCTCACAAGTTGCTGCAGGATTATAGATAAACTTCCTCATATAAAACAACAGCCAACAAGTTTCTAACCTCAGCAATAAGGAAAGAACTCAAATGAACTTTCAACTTTGAGAATGTTTTGAGTAGGAAGAAGAATTTCAAATGCTAGAATGAACTTGAGCTTAAGATATCTTGAAATATGTTGCAATAGCTTTTTTATAGGCTCTTGAACGTCATATCAGATGTTTTTAGCTGTTGCATGGTGAGTGGATATGTCCCTTGGTGCATAAGGTGCAACTTTAGATGAAAAGTCACTTTTGTTGAGCACATCGATCGATCGATGTATCGATCGATGTCTCACGGTGAACTCCAACTTCTCATGCAAGTGACATCGATCGATCGAAGTATCGATCGATGTCTCACAGTGTGCTCTAATTTTTAACCTAGCTACTTCGATCGATCTATGTTGGACAGTATACTCCAGCTGTGCATCCAGGCCACATCGATCAATCGATGTATCGAATGATGTCACATCGATCGATCAATGTCATCGATCGATGTCTAATAGAATACTCAGCTTCATTTTTTCATCCACTTGGATCGATCCAAGTCACTTCGATCGATAACATCGATCGGTCGAAGTCCTGAGCCAAGCTATTCTTGCTTTTCTTAAGCTTCAAGTCACCTCAATTCTTCTTTCCATTGCTTTTACAAAGTAATATAACATTCCCCCAACTTAGTTTTTAAAGCAAATTATGACATTTCATGCGTCTAAGAAGTACCTTTCGATTTGAACCTCTTATTAGTATAATACTTCAAAGTTCTAACGAAATCTTGATAGCTTAAAAGCCTTGAACCAGATTCCTAAGTGCTAGAACTGGAAATATTATACACATGAAACCACACTCTTCCTAGAAGTTCATCTTAAACCGCCCTTTATAGCCTTGTGCTTCCTCTAGTATTCATGAACATTTCAAGATCTTTGCTTGTCGAACACCACTTTACATGTTCATATAGGTGAAGATTAAGATATTTCCTCTTAATCCTTCATTAAGAGTGCTTTGACACTCACCCTTTTTTACACTAATATTCTAATTCTTTAAAGATTAATACAGTGCAGGTTGATTCTTTAAATCAATCTTAGTGCTTTAATCCCCTACTTTGCGACTTGTTGTTACCTATTAAACCTTTGACTAGTGGTGTGCTAGGAAAGATTGGGTTTCTATCACAAGTGAACTTATACAATATGTCCCAATCCCATTCTTAAAGATGTAATTTGTACCATATCTTTTGAAAGACTCTTTGTCAATGGATCCGTTAGGTTATTGTAGGATTTAACATATGCAATGGCTATTACACCATCCGTTATTAGTTATCTTACATAATCATGTCTAAGGCTGTTATGTCTAAATTTTCTGTTATAAATTTTACTATAAGCTCTAGACATCATTGCTTGGCTATCACAGTGTAAGAAAATAGCTGACATCAGTTGTGGCTACAACTCTATATCCGATACTAAATTTCTCAGTCATTCTGTTTTCTTACTCATAGATCCCAACGCTATGAATTCGGATTCCATAGTGGAGTGTGTTATACATATCTGTTTCTTTGAAACCCAAGAAACTGCACCACCTCCTAATGTAAATACCCAACCTGTAGTAGATTTATTATCACCAACACTAGTCATCCAACTAGTTACAGTATAACCTTCTAACACGGATGAAAAATTGTTATAGTACAATACGTAATTCATAGTTCTTTTCAAGTACCCAAGTACTCTCCCGATTGCCTTCCAATGGTTCATACTAGGATTATTAGTATACCTTGATAATTTGCACACAGCAAAGGCAATATCCGATCTAGTACAATATGTAGCATACATTAAACTACCAGTTGCATTAGTATATTCAAGTTGAGCTACCACTCTACCGGTATGTCCAGTCAATTTGTATGATGCATCAAATGGGTGTGTTTGCTTCTTTGATCTCCAAGTGATTGAACTTATTCAAAAATAGTGAAAGACAAAGACAAACACAAGAAGTGCAAAGTCAACCTAACATTGAGAGAGTATCTAAGTCCCTTTATATACTCTAAGGTACCTCTATATAATGTCGACACCTTGCTAACTTCAATCATCCGTCTCCATGAGCTCCTATCCTGGACTATGTCCTCAAAGAGGTGTAAATCTAGTAGGTCATGTCTAATATGTTCCTTCCAAATCAGTTTGGGCCTGCCTTTACTTCTTTTTCCCTCTACAATGAGGCTTTCAACTGCTTTGACGGACGCTGTTGTTTGTCTCCGCTTGACATGTCCAAACCATCTCAGTCTCTCATCTCTTATCTTATCCGCTATACTAGTCAGCCCCAGCCTTTCCCTAAATATCTCATTTCTGAGCCGGTATAGCCTTGTATGCCCACACATCCACCTCAGCATCCTCATCTCTATCACTTCCATCTTCTGCGACTGTGTCCTCTTGATGGCCCAGCAGCCTGTTCCATATAACATTGCTGGCCGCACTGCCACCCTATAAAAATTTTCCTTTAATTTAGTTAGAAAATTCTTGTCACACAGCACCTTTGAGACCGCTCTCCACTTACACCAGCCTGCTTGAACTCGGTGCGCTACATCACTATCTATGTCTCTATCATGCTGTACAAATGATCCGAGGTACTTGAACTTATTTACATGTGGTACCACTTGACCTCGATGGTGAGCTGGCTATTCTCACCGTCGGCTGTGCCGCTGAAGTCGCAGTGTAGATATTCGGTCTTAGAATGACTAATCCGTAGGCCTTATTGTAGCGCCCCGCTCCCGTCCTCAACGAAGATATGCTCATAGTCCTCATCCGGCTCACCTGGAAGTAGGGGTGAGTGACAGAAATCACCCAGTAGATGCCCGCCTCAAACAAATACAAAACGTACATACCGAAATGATATAGCCACATAGCACATAAACATGACAGAACACATAACACATAAATATAAGAGAACATGCATAAGATAAAGTAAATGCGGTAAGTAAAGCACTCTATGTAAAATGCGCAAGTACGTGATGCATGCTCAATCAATGTGTCACACGCAACAAAGTCATGTCACACAGAATGCCGATATCTATACCGTGCAACGCATGAACCCGGGTCCTACTGAGTGGTTGTAGGTCGTACACCCCACAGTCACCATACTGAGTGTGCGTGGCCGCGCCACTGCACACCATCCTTAGTGACGTGGCCCCGCCACCGTACACCATCCTGAGCGCCCGTGACCCGTACGTCACGACCCGTCATCATGCAATGCACGTGCCATGAATGCAAAAACACAATCGCCTGAGGCCCCTGGCCCATCCTCACCATCCTCCGGCACTCAATATTTGGCTTTGTGAAATTTTTGAATATTGGAAAGTTGTTATTTATCATCCCCTTTATTTTTCCTTAGCTTGTATTAATTTACTAGAATTTTCTACTAATTTCTCTTATGTTTCCCTTACTTAATTCTATTTATTACTATTAATTTTTAATTACTTAAATTTACCAAACTTCAGAAATTAAGTGAAAATAATTTAATATTAACCTTTTATATGTTCTGGAATTTATTTGAATTTTATTGGTATTTAATTATATTTTCCTGGTCTGATCCGCCAGACCCGATACATTTTTTTGAGAAGTTAATGGGCCGCCTTCGGTCCGACCCGCTGGCCAGTCGACCCGGTCCGTTGGCTGGCCTGTTCTCTGCCTTAATTTAATTAATTATTTATTTAATTAGATGTTCCACCCGTGGCAACGCCCGCTGTGATTTGTTTTTCAATCCCAACCCCCATTTTTTTTCCTATTTCCAGTCTATAGGAACCTATTCTAAGGCCAAAACATAACTTTTTAAAGGCTCCTAATGTAAAAGTTCCCCTTTTCTCCATTTTTTTAAGGATATTTTGTTTTCGATTCAATCATATCACCAATTTCACACACATACACGTACATAGCAGCCATAAACAATATATCTCATGCTTTCCAACATATACAAAATTTACAACTTAAACAAATGAAAACAACGAAACAAAATTTACAACTTAAACAAATAAAACAACGAAACACATTAGTATACCATCACAGCATGCATGAATCATATCCGTTTGAGGGGGGAAGAGGCACCTACCTTTTTGACGAATTAACTTCCTTCTCTTCTATGCTCGAATCTAAACAATTGTAGTATAAATATCAATACCTAATAACAAAAGTTAATTTGACTTACTTAAGATAATTAGCTCATAGCTTTCTATTTTGTTCCTATTTGTCATACCCACATATATATCAAGACTAGCACATCGCATTTTATCCAAACAATTTCTCCATATACATAACTAAACCACATAAAATAATATGCAAGATTAGTGTTTTATATTATAAAACTTATATTTATGAATATGAATGGCACATTCGGCCAATTGGCTATTTATTTATTAAAATCTATTTGGTACCATAATTATCCAAACAACTGAGTGTACATTAAAATAAAGAGAAGAAAAGAACATGAACAAATGTAAAGTCAGATGGCAAAACATTTGCCTAAAGGGACAATAGCAATTAAAAGGTAAAAGAACCAGTTGACACAAACAACTGACATTTTTTTTTTCAAATCGTTTTATATAATAAAAATAACCACTGTTTGCAATTAATTAACTTTTCCGATAATTGTTATTATTTATAGAGAAAGTTGCTGCATTTGTATACGGAAAAAGGATGTTAAAAAAACAAGTAGATTGAAAATTTTGCTGACACATGCACAACATCTTTATTGAAACACAATTCAAAGCTGCTACTTTAATTTAATATATAACTTAACACAACTTTATAATTAAATATGTAGTATTAATTACAATTGACACTATTAGACGGTAACGAAAATATTATTTTACTAGTTTGCTGCTTATATCAGACATACATTTTACTTCATGATACATTAAATAATATATTCTTTTGACAATTATAAAAGTTTTACAAAAAAATAACTATTTAAATTACACTTTTTATTTACACCTTTTTAAGAACATCAACAATGCACAGTTCTTATTATCAATTGAAGATGTCTCAGATGCTCTGACGCTACTAACCCTCTTTTTTTTCATTCCTTCTTTCATTTTTTTTTCCGTTTATACATATCTATATATATTAACATAAAGCATACAAAAAAACTTCTGAACATCTTATTTTGCTTTTCCTTTCCTTTACATAATTTCGGCAGCAACAAAACTCCTCACATAGGCTTTTCTTTATTTTTTTACATCGATATTATCTCATATGCATAAACCTATTTATAATCTTTATATATTATTGTATATATAAATATAGCGAAACCCAAAATTTTTGGCCCTCTCAGCATCAACACATCATTATGAAAAAGAAGTATCCTACCAATATATACCCATATATACACAACCGCTCATATTTACATACGTATAACAACAATCTATGCAAATCACCATTACAAATGCATGATCCGATTTGATATAAAATAGTATAATAACTTTATAAAAGCATAGCAAATATAGTAAGGATACTTGCCTCGTGTCTCGATTATACGTACTACGTGAAGAATCGGGATGAAACGGATCAAATAATGTGTATTCTTCCTTCCTAGAGTTTTCGGCTGGAGCCTTTTGTTTTTTTCTTTTCCTTTTTTTTCCCTTTGTTGCTGGCGGGATCAAAATTGTGTAGGCTAACAATGTTCAATTACAGGAAATGGCAGCCTCAGCTTCGTCTAGGCTATTAAGATTCAACAACAATGCAATCTTAACAAAATTGCGGAACCCCAATTTTCAGACTAGAAGTCGTCGGGCTACGTTGCGGAGAATTCTTTTGGGAGAATTGAAGAAGAATGGCGGCTGATATATCGGGGCTGCCGCTTGTTATTTGTTTTAGGGTGTACGATTGGCGATATGTGTGGATAGATATAGGTGTTTGTATAAGTAGTGTCCTAGTTTAATTAGGTTATCAAAATTTTAAGATAACTAGGAATTGAATTTAACTTAAACTCTATCTTTTCTTCTCCTATTCACATTAGGTTTCTTGGGTTTTTATTTGTATTTCCTTTTCCTTTCTTCTATGTCGTTTATGTGTATATAATATTTATATAGCCAAACACACGGGCTATAACACTTATCTCTCTAAAGCCCCTCTCTATTGCTCCAGTCTTATACTCAGGGTATGTCTACTCTGAGCGACTAATACAATATCATCAGCAAAAAACATACACCACGAAACTGCCTCTTGTATCGTCTTTGACAATTCGTCGAGGAGCACTGCGAAAAGAAATGGGCTCAAAGCAGAACCTTGATGGAGGCCTACCTCCACCAGAAAGAAGTCTGTATTCCCCATAGGCGTACAGACAGTTGTTTCTGTCCTAGCATACATATCCCTAATTATGTCTATATACTTCATAAAAACTTCTCTTGCATATATACTATCCCAAATCAGTATACGTGACACACTGTCATTTGTTTTTCAAGACCGATGAAGACTATATATTGATCGTGCTTCTTCTCCCTATACTACTCTATCATTCTTTTAGGATGTGTATTGCTTGCATAATTGATCGTCCTGGCATGAAACTAAATTGGTTCACCGTAACTTGAGTTTCTCCCCTATTTCTAGTGTCGATTACTCTCTACCATAACTTCATAGTATGTCTTACCAACTTTATCTTCCGGTAATTCTCACAACACTGTGCCTCTCCTTTGTTCTTATATAGAGGGACCACGACATCCCTTCTCCAACCATCTGGCATTTTTCCTTTTTTAAAAATAACGTTGAACAGAGTAGTTAGCCATTGAACCACTTCCTCTCCCAAATACTTCCAGGCCTCAATTGGTATGTTATCCCGGCCAACTGCCTTAGCTCTTCCCATCTTATTAAGTACTCTCATCACCTCTCCTTGTGTGATGCTCCAACATTCACAGTTATTGTCTTGTTGTTTTTAGGTAGTGATTCTGTCTCTTTCTTTGTGGTTGGTCCTTCCGCCGCTGAAAAGATTGTGGAAGTATGTTTGTCATTTCCCCTTGATGTCTTGTTTTATGACCAAAACACGTTCATCTTCTTCCTTTATAAACTTCTCACCTCTTAGGTCATGACTCTTTCGGTCTCTAGCTTTGACAATCTTGAATATAACATACTCTCCGTCTTTTGTTTCTAGTCTTTCGTATATCTTTGTATTGGCCGTGGTCTTTGCCTTTGCCGCTGACGCATTTGTCTCATTCCTAGCGATTTATAGTTCTCCCTCAATCTCAATTTCTCCTCCTCGTCTGTGCAGCTTAACAACTCTTGAAAAGTTCGTTATTTATCCTTTATTTTTTTGATGCACATCCTCGTTCCACCACCACAACTCTTTATGTACGGTTGTCTTTCTTGTTGTTACCCCAAGAGTTTCTCTCGCCGCGTGAGTAATAGTAGTGGCCATAGCCTCCCACATCTGGTTCGTGTCCTCACCCATGAGATCTGATAGCATGGAGATAACCTTGTCTCTAAATATGTTAATTTTTTCATCCTTCAAACTTCTCCATTGAATCCTGGGTGGAAATTTTCTAACCCCCTTGCTCAGCTTTTGGCTCACTGCTATAACTACCATTAATAAACGGTGTTGCGTCACTACTGCCTACCCTGGTATAACCTTGCAGTCCCTCCACAACCGTCGATCTTCACGCCTCATCAGAAAATCATCGATATGCATATTACGTCCTTCGCTGCTAAAAGTGATCAAATGTGCCTCCTTTTTATTAAAGAACGAGTTTATAATACCTAGGACGTGGGCTACTGCT
Source organism: Eustoma russellianum (assembly GCA_036186865.1). Lineage (NCBI taxonomy): Eukaryota > Viridiplantae > Streptophyta > Magnoliopsida > Gentianales > Gentianaceae > Eustoma > Eustoma russellianum. The sequence continues at coordinate 30,786,179 of AP025063.1, forward strand.
AGGTCTAGAAGATCTCTGCCTTGCTCGTTTCTTTTTCCATAGTCAAACCCGCCATGTGCTGACTGAAAACCATCGGTATCCTTTCCAATATCACAATTAAAATCACCTCGTATACAAATTCGTTCCTCCATAAGTATTGCATTCAGTGCTTCATCTAAACAATCCAAAAACTTTTTATTCTCCTAATCTTCTCGTCTCACTTTAAGGTGCGTAAACGCAAATCATTGTCACTACCTTCTTATTTAATACTAACTTTAGTAACATAATTCTATCATTATATCTTATCGTATTCCCTACATGAATAGATCTTCTAACAACTCTGAATCGGTGGATATGTCAAATGAAGTTATTAATCAATTCATGAACCATATCGTAATAACAAAAAGAAAAAGGCATAATTGACCTATTAAATCATGTTAGATGGCTTCTCATGTTTTCGGTTAAAAATACGAATGGTCCAATCTTAATAATTTGAAAATGCTGAGTTAGTTTTCGTACATTCTCGTCATTTTGTTATTAGTTGCTCAAAGGAAATACAAAAATATGAGCGAAATTATTTGTCTTATTTCATGGGCTATTTATTTTTATCTAAGAATAATTATTTATAGCCACTATGATGTGGCAATGTTATGAGTATGAAACTTTTGCTCAAAAAATGAAACGGTATATAGCATACTGACGCGCCAGCTGACTCCTGTCCCCACACCCAGAAGTATCCGTTACAACTTTTGCTGACTCAGCTTTCCTCTTTAACCTCCATTTTTAACATTTTTTCTGTAGGGGAAATTGTCATACCTCTTTCCCCGTTTACACCGTTTCAGTTTATTTGTAGCTTACATGGTTTTACTTTTAAAAAGCTTTCCAGAATATGTAAATTAAGTTTGTTCAGAAGCTTGTAGCGAAAGACCGTTTCCTTGAGAGAATTCGTCGTCTCAGTCTTAACAAATATTGTAGAAAAGGCAAATTAGGAGCCCAACAATCTTTTAATATAGATGAAGAGTGACTTATATGAGGTGTTCTTTTAAAAACCAGAGCATCGGTATAGGAGTAGTGACCTGATATCTAGAATGTAAACTCATTACTTAGTATTAGTACAATGTCTAAGCCTAAATCTCTTTGAGAATAAAGAGCTAACACAAACTTACTCTGTCAAATCGAATCAGTATAATTTACCGTCTGAATATGTGAACTACTTGGGGCATTTTTAACACTTTCTTCCCTCTGCTCAGTTCCTACATCTTTCCCCAATTCCCCCCCCCCCCCCACCTTCCCTCTCGCCTCCCTCTGCTTCTTTAAACCTGTTCCCTTTCTGTAGCCTTTCTTAATCACGCAAAATCCCCACCTTCATAAAAATCCTCGAACCTTTTGAGAAAAAAAAAATAAAACTGTTCCACATCTACAACCCACCTCAAATGCCTCCAAGAACCCTCCAAGAAACCATTTTTATGCTTCTCACAATCTTTCTGGTAGCACATCCTATTGTTGTTTTCTCCAAATCTACCATAGAACCATGTTCCAACTCAGATTCCTGCTCTGCACTTGTGGGCTACACTCTCTACTCTGACCTCAAGGTAGCTGAGGTCTCATCCCTCTTCAATGTTGATCCAATAGCTCTTCTAACAGCAAATTCCATAGATATCTCTTACCCAGATGTCGAAAATCACATTCTTCCAGCAACCCTTTTCATCAAAGTTCCTATTTCATGCTCTTGTGTAGATGGAATCCGAAAATCCACCTCCACAACTTACAAGACTAGACCTTCAGACACCCTTTCTTGGATTGCTAATAATGTCTATTCTGGGCTTGTTTCTGGTGATCAGATAAGGGAGGCGAATTCGAAATTGATTTCGGAACCCTCTGTTCTTAATGTGGGTACAGTGCTGGTGATTCCTCTGCCTTGTACTTGTTTCAATGGGACTGATAATAATCTTCCAGCTGTATATATGTCCTATGTGGTGGAAAGTGTGGATACTCTAGCTGGAATAGCTAAGAGGTATTCAACTACTTTGACTGATCTCATGAATGTAAATGCCTTGGGGAGTCCTGCTGTTAAGGAGGGTGATATTCTTGCAATACCTCTGTCTGGTAGATTCCTTGATTCTTTTTATTCTTCCTTCTTTTCTACTGGTTTTAGTTACTTTACCGTTTTGAGATTTTGGTGTGGAAGTAGGACAAGAAAACAAAAATCTTATTGTTAAAACAATCAGCAATATTCATAATTAGTGTATTGTTTTTATTGATTATTCAGTCTCAAAATATTGTCACAACTCGTGAAATACCGAGTTATCAAACCCCATTTAAAATGAGTGTGTTAAAGTTTTTTTTTTTTGCTCAATATTCATTGAAACTTTGTCCTAAATTAGGTGAATTACTATTTTGACATACTACAACAACAACACATACCCAGTATGTCCCAACGACGTAAAAAGCTATTTTTACAGACTATCGTGTTAAATACTTTAAAAATTTAGTCTTGATTGATGTTTAATTACATACTTGTTTAACCAAGTCTGACAATGTTTTTGGGACTGAGGGAGTATTTAAAAAGATAGAATTGGAAGTGAAAATGATTTAATAGGTTTATTGAGGAAGGTGGAGAACATTTTTTTGACATTCTGAAAAGGAATAATGGACTAACAAATTGTAACAAATTGAGTCTAAGTGAATACATCCCTTGTTGCAGAGTGTACAACTAGCTGGTCCTTTTGTTTGCTGCACTGGTATCTCTGTGTTGTGGCAAGGTAGAAGATGGTTACACATAAAATTTAAAGGTTTCTGCTAGTTTTCTATAATCAAAAATTTGATGAAGTTTAACAAGGTTTGATGTAGCATGTTGATAGATATGCATAGCAAAAGGAAGTTTAGCACAGAAATAACGAATTGATTTCACAGTTCTGTTTCTCAGTTACATTAGGCTCTAATACTTGCAGTTCTTGGATGAGCCTTCCCTGTGGTAAGAGAGTGTAGACTGTAGAATAAGGGCGAAGACAATTTTATTCTTCCCTTCGTCGTGCATATGAATATTGGATCATTTCATCGATATGCTAGAACATCTTTCATGTCGTCTACATCTGAAGGTAGATTCATAGTATTCTTTGTGCTTGCTGATAAATATTTGCAATTGAATTTTTTCCAGCTTGCTCGTCAAATTTCCCAAAATATGCTTCAGATTATGGTTTGTCTGTGCCAAATGGGAGTTATGCTGTCACAGCAAGTCATTGTGTAGAATGCAGTTGCGCCCCTGGCAGCAGAAAGTGAGTAGCTGAACAACCTAATGTCGTTTTCTTGATCCTTTTTAGGGAAAAAAAGAAAAAGCTTTCCTGCACCTTTTTATGTATTCTGCATAACTCCATCAGGTCTGAATTTTCGACTTGCAAGTCTCAAACTTGGGTAAAAAAGGAGAGTTGTGTTAGGTTGACAATCAGTGTAAAACTTTGTCGCTAAACATGATTATGGATCAAATAAAAAATTGCGCTAATGCTAGGATGTTCCCCACATAGAACGTACTGTATGGTCGAATGCGGTGTCTTAACAAGGACCGCTGCATCTGGAGGGCTTGGATGTGGTATCAAATAAGCAACGGTCCTTGTCGAATGGTCTGAATACAAAGACAATTGAGCTAGAGCCGGTGCATCTCCTAGAAAACTCGGATGCTATAGAAAATAAGGAAGAGTTTTTATGCCGCAAGTTAGATACTAAGAGAGGAAATGCTATGTTAAATAGGAGTATTAGACTAGAAACATAGAATATTAGAACTCTAACAAGGAAGACAATAGAGATAGCGGACACGATGATAATGACAAATGTAAATATTTTATGTTTGCAAGAGACAAATAAATTAATGAGAAGGCTAGGATGCTAGACAAGTCAGATTTAAACTATTATACACAGGAAAGAATAAGACAAGAAACAGAGTTGGGGTTATAATAGAGATATACAATGAAGTTCAGGGAGCCGTACAATGAAGTTCTGGGAGCGAATGACTGAGAAAAGACTTCGCGAAGAGACTTTTGTATCTAAAAATCAATTTGGATTTGTGCCGAGAAGGTTGAAAAGGCTATTATCTCTTGAGAAGATAAATAGAGATGTATCGAGAGAAGAAGCAGGATTTGTATATGGTTTTCAATGACTTTGAAAAGACATATGATAAAGTTTTACGAGAGATCTTGTGGAGAGTGGTTGAAAAGAAAGGTTTTACTGTAACATATACATAAATTATTAAAGATATGTATGAGAACGTGATGACAAGCGTAAAGACTCGAGGAGGGTAAACCTAGAATTTCCTATTACAGTGGGTATCTGTATTAAATCCATACTTATTTGCTTTAGTTATAGATGATCTCAATTGACACATTCAAGATAAAGTTGCGCGGAACATGTTATTTGCATATGACATTGTGTTGGTGTATAAGAGTAGTGAAGTAGTCAATGCTAAGTTGGAATGTTGACGAGAGACATAAGAGGAAAATGGATTCAAACTGAGTCGAAAAAAGACAGTATATGAAATTTAATTTTACCACCAAAAGAATGACCTTGAAACCTTGTGTAATACTAAGATACCAAGAGATTAATCTGAGTGAGAGTTTTAGGAATATAGGCTTTATACTACAGAAAGATGGAGAAATTGACAAGGAGGTCAATTTACATGCGGGGTGGTTGAAGTAGAGAACTACGTCAGGTCTTCTTTGTGATATAAAAGTATAATTAAAGATTAAAAAAAAGTTTTACTGGACGTCATTAAGACCCGTACTTCTGTACGAGCCTGAATGTTGGACCGCCAAATGATGTGAGTGACATAAATAAGAATGTTAAGATCGATGTAAGGACATACAAGGAAGGACAAAATAATAAATGAACTTATAAAGAGAGAGATCGGTGTGGCTCGTATAGATGAGAAGATGATATAGTCAAGGTTAAGATAATATAAGCATGTAGAAAGACGTTCTACAAATGCACTTGTTAGACGGTGCGAGACAATGAATGAGAGAAGCATGTTAAACATGGGAGATACCAACAAAGACATGGAGATAGACAATAAGAAAGGATATGACTTATATGTCAATTCCGGAGCATATGGTCAGTGATATGGTACAGTGGTGACAGTTGATTCATGTAGCCAATGTTATGAAATGAGATAAAATTTAAGTGAGAATCGTAGGTACTTAGGCCAGAATCACGGTTGATATGATATGACATTTTTGAAAGAGACATATTTTAAAGGCGCATATTATGCATTAAGTATTATGAGACACACAAGGAAGGTATGATTTATGCTACGACTCAAAAACATAAAGTAAAAATAAATAAATAAAGTGAAATAGAAATAAATGATCTATATAGCCGATCCTACATAATTAAAAGAAAAAAGCTTGAGTGTTGTTGTTGATGATGTATTCTGCATACCTTGATGCTCTGTCCATTTTATGTAGCTTATACTGCATGCCAGCTTCATTGGCCGTTTCTTGTTCAAGCATGCAATGCAGCAACAGCAATCTCATGCTCGGAAATGTTACAATGCAGCAGACTAGTGCAGGTTGCAATGTGACTTCTTGCAGCTATGGCGGCTTTGTCAACGGAAGTATTGTCACCACGTATATATCCAACTCATTCTTGTTCTCTTGGCCCGATTTTTCCTTTTTCTGCTCTTTCTTTTCCTAATCATTTGTTCTTATTTTGCATACTAACGTTGGTTTAATGTCGATAATAGCTGACTGCTTCAATGACTTTCCACAGGTTGTCAACATCCCTTCAACCTAGATGCCCTGGTAACAAGCTTTTCTATTTGTTTCAATCCTAAACATAATGTACATTGTTTGCTTCCTCTTCATGTAGCAAAGTTTTTTTCACTTGAGTCGTTGCAGTCTCTTTAGGCATGCAAACGAATCGAGCCCAAAACGAGCTATTCGGATTTGGCTCGTTAAAGGTTCGGCTCGAGTTCGATTTTTGCGAGTTCAAATTCGAATTCGAATCACATTTTGAGCTCGAAATATTTAGCAAGCTGAATTCAAGCACCTCAGTATTCAGTTCGTAAGCTCCACGAAGGCTCGATAATTAGCTCGAATATGTCCATATATATTCCCTCTTATTAATCCGCACCGTCCATCCCTAACCATGTAATCTCCACCATCCATTCAACTCGTGAGTTAGATTCGAGTTCATGAGTCGAGCCAAGCTCGTGAGCCACATTCGAGCTCACGAATCAAGCTCGAGCCTTTTCCAAGTGTTCCGAATTCGAACTCGAGCTGCATTTAAAGCCCGTCACGAGCTCGAGCTCGTGATCGATCCTGATGAAAATAATTCGAGCCAAACTCGAGCCCAGATATGTTTGCTCAGATTCGGTTCGTTTGCAGCCCTAAGTATCTTCCATCTTCTTCCTATTTCTTTTAGCATCTTCCATCTTCTTGCCATTTCTTTTAGCATCTTCCACCTTTATTAGTGTGGAATTTTCTGGTTTTTTTTCATGTAAAATGTCACTGTTTGTCTTACTGTATACATGTTATTAGATATGATTCCTGGATTATTTGTAACAATATGATCCAACAATTTGCAGGGCCACAGCAATTTCCTACCCTTGTGGTACCACCTTCGTTTGTCGGCCCGGGATCATCGTTCGCACCAGCTCCTACACCTTCTGCAATTGCCGGTGCTCCTGCAGCACTACCGGGAAGTTCTATTATGCCTTCATCTGGCTCAATGACAAATCCTGCAAATGGCCCTGCTGGAAGTGCTTCGCAAGCTAGCTCCTTGCGCAACCCATCAGCTAATTTTCTTGTTACATTCCTTTTGGCTTTGTACCTCAAGCGTATGCTTACACTTCCACTGTGATTTTCTTTTCAGCTTCGAATTCCTTTCACCATCTTCTGTTGGCATTTAATTAAACCCTGTAGGATACCGTAGTCATGTTGTATTTTATTTGAACCACTTTTAGTAGGTTAAAGGACAGCTGATTTCTATGTGACCACTGGTGTTTCTCAAGTCTAACCCTTTACAGGTTCAATTTGTTCTGACATCCTCTATGGTATAGATTTGGGCCCTTTAAGTGGAATTGCTCCTTATGGCAAAAGTTTTGGTAAATTTTGAAGTACAAAAGTAAATGTTTTCTTCTGAATTGCTGATCCATGCCAAGCCCTTTCGGCACCAAGAGATTAACCCGTATGAAGATTATCCTCTTCTTGCAGAAGGGCTTAAAGATGTGGCAGATTTACTGCGACATTCCCACCACTTTTTTTCAGAAGGCGGCATGAGCAGGATGAAAGCATTTTTTTTTAAAAATTAGGGAGCGGAATCGAACTCGAGACCTGGGAATGGGATAAATGCTACTCAACCGCTAGACCTAAAGGTTTTTCGCAGCAGGATGAAAGCACACACACATATACATACATACATACATACATACATATATACATACATACATATATATATATATATACACATATATATATATATATATGTATATATGTATATATGTTTGTATACACACACACACATACATATATATGCATACATACACACACACACACACACACATATATACACACACACATATACATACATACATATATATATATATATATGTGTGTGTGTGTGTGTGTGTGTGTGTGTGTGTGTGTGCGCGCGCGCGTGCATACGTGCGTGTGTGGGCACACATGTGTGCATGCACGTGTGTTAAAAAGTTAACTGTAACAATATTTTTTGGATGTAAGAAGTATTGTTTAGGAGATGGGTTGAGTTTAGGGTCTCCCCATCTTCATTGGATATTTCTGCCTTTGATCCAATACTGCATGATAATGTCGAATCAACAAAATGTTACCTCTGGAGGCACATTGCACGTTAATTAAATACAAGTTTATCATATGACACACTATGTGTTTCTAACACATAGGTATGATTGTGTACATCCGACCTCTTATATCCTTCATAGGTGGGAGCCTCTAGGTCAATTGAGTAATTTATTGTTGTTGTGGTGGTTTGCTTTAAAAAAATCCAAATTATAGAAACACAATTAAGGCTTACTCAAATTATTATGAGTAAAAATAAAATTACAAGAGAGTAGTAAAGACATGTGTGTCTTGTGCTATTGATCTTACTGCTACACCACCGCCTCCCACCACCACCACCGCCTCCCACCACCACCACTGTCGATGGCTCCATCTCCTCTAAGGCTGAATATATACTACATAGAAACGTCAAGACCGGCTCATCTTCAATGCTCTCCTTGGCACCATCTGTAGCGCCCTGACCCGGACAGCGGAATCCGAATCGGTACACCCGTCGTAGCTTACTGAGAAGACTACAAGACGTCTCATCTCTCGATTGCACATCATCAATGACGTAAGAGAAATAAGTGCGGAAACATGTATCTAATAAATCTCCACCATCAATTCAATACATCAAGTGATAATAACATCTCTAGGGGTAGTCACAGTAATAACGAACTAATCCTCAAGTGTAGGAAAGAACTGAAATAAATAACAACTGTCTCATCTAGCTCCCAACATGTCTCTATGTATCCCATTCAGCCCACTCGCCATCGTCTTCTATGAATATCATGTCATAGCTAGGCTCATCTGCAATCACAAAGGTAGTACCCTTAGCGAAAAACGCTAGCAAGTAACCCGCTTATAAGACACACGGGATCAATCCATGGCAAGACATGAGTAAAATATAATTCAAGGGAATTGTGGGGCACATGTCTTGTAAACTTTCAAATATATAAGCGAGTAACGTAATAAAGCAAGTACTGCAATTTACGCGCAAACAACACTTCATTGGCAATCAAATACCACTCACATTCATACCACATTGACTCTCGTGATGCATGTCAAAATATGCACTACACTACACATTCACATATGCATGAACACTTTCTCTTTTAAAACAGTGCAATGCATGTCATAATGTCCGGTCACATCACATAACTTTATACCCTGTAACGCGCCCCGACTTATATTTCCATCCCGGTTTACGTTATAGCCAACTTTATACCCTGTAATGCACCTCGGCTTATATTTCCATCCCGATTAGCATTACAGACAACTTTATACCCTGTAACGCGCCCCGGCTTATATTTCCATCCCGGTTTACATTACAGTCTTTTGTGCCCTGCAATGCACCCCGGTTAACATTGCAGGTCACCTTCGCAAATCTGTGCCGAAGCACCTCTCTTTTCAAATCAATATGCAAATGCAAGTGCCATGATGCAAGACTCCTCGTTTCATTCTCAATTCTCATTCTCATATGCAATTCACATAAGTATTTCATGTACACATGCGCAAGTATAAGCAACACACGAGCTTTCACTGACTTACACATCATAACTTAGGCTTCAACCATCTCGTCAACACTTAGTCTTGACTCTAAGGTTCACAACCTAAGGCAAGTATCCCTAACCGTTCTTCGTTAAACTCTCAAACACCTCGTACGTTCATCTCCTAACCCTCCTAAGTCATTCTCATTGAAATGCGATTTGAAAACCCCTTTCGAACTCCCCAAGTTGATTCACCATCCTAAGTCATGTTCCCGAGACTTAGACTACCTTTAATCAGATCTTGAGAAGTCTCTAAGGTCACCCAAAGACCCCCCGAACTTCCCTCTTCCTTCCTCTATTTCCCCACAAAACTGATGGACATCATCCCCTTACTTCGATCGATCGATGTCCATCAGAGGACATCGACCTCTCAGCCCTTTACTACTTCGATCGATCGATGTCTAATCAGAGGACATCGATCTCTCAGTCTCTTACACATCAATCGATCGATGTCCAACAGGGGACATCGATCTCTCAACCTTCCCTCACTTCGATCGATCGATGTCCGTCAGGGGACATCGATCTCTCAGCTCACCTATACATCGATCGATCGATGTCCTTCAGAGGACATCGATCTCTGACATCGATCGATCGATGTCAGCGTTTCCTGTGAACTTTGTTCTGCGAACTGCTGCAGAAGATGCAATCCTCAACCAACGTTTTCCCAATCTCCAACCCATCAATCCAAGCCTAACCACCCTATCAATCCATGCATAATTTATCAACGCAAAACCCTCTCAAAACACGTCTCACGTTCATACCTACACGCTCGTTGTTCCTCCCCACGAACCCGAAAGATCCTACCTTTTCCCATTCCCAACCCTATCCAACAATGAAGGCACATCAAAAGGGTTTACGGGGTAGGGATTTGCAGGATTCCACATAATCAACAACAACGGCAATGCCTTTTCATATACAACGGCCAAAACTCGTAACCAAAGCACATAAATTATAAACAAAGAATCACAAAATGAAACTATTGCATGGTGATCCAATTTGATATCAAAATAGGCCATTTTCATTCGCAAAAACGTAAGAACTTATAAGTAGATTACTTGCCTTTGATTACTCAGGAACGGATTGAAGAACAAAAGTAGATTGGATTGGTTCTTGAAGAATTTCTCCCTAGGGTTGCAATGGAGAGGAAACCGCCTAAGAGGAGATGGAGCGTCGGTTGTTTTCTGAAAATGGGAAAACTGACGTTCTGTCAGTTTTTATATGGGAAGGGGAAAGTTTGGAGTTTCTAAATTATATCTATTATCTTATTTATCTTAAAGGATAAACTTTAATTATTTAATTCAAAAATTAAATACCATTTAATGCTAATATTTAATATTCTCATTAATTTCTGATTAATCTCATACTTAATGTCTAATTCATTACCGTTGACCGACATTAATCTCCTTTAATTCCTTCTTTGACTTTTAATTATCCTACGGAGGGTGCGGGGCATAACATTCCACCCCCCTTATAAAAAGTTTCGTCCTCGAAACTGGCGTACCTTATTGGAAAAGATGTGGATATAGCTCCTTCATTTGCTTTTCAAGCTCCCACGTGGCTTCACGCTCCGTATGGTTACTCCACTGAACTTTGACATACGGAATGACACGTCGATGTAGAACTTGATCCTTTTTATCCACAATCCTTATTGGATGCTCTTCATAGGTGACATCTTCTTTCACATCCAAGGGTTGGGCTTCAAGGACATGGCTCGGGTCCGATAAGTATTTTCGTAGTTGAGATACGTGAAATACGTTGTGGACTTGGGACAAGCTCGGAGGCAAGGCTAGTCGGTATGCTCCTTCTCTAACTTTGCCTAGCACTTCGTAAGGGCCAATATATCTAGGGCTTAACTTGCCCTTCACTCCGAATCGTGCGACTCCTTTGGTGGGTGAAACTCGTAAATAGACCTTTTCCCCTTCCTCAAATTCCAAGGGTCGCCTCTTTGTGTCAGCCCAACTCTTACTGTGATCTTGAGCCACTTTGATTTTTTCTCTTATCACTTTCACCTTTTCAACCGTTTGTTCAACCAACTCAGGTGCAGTGATTGTTCTTTCTCCAACTTCGTCCCAACAAACCGGGGACCGACACTTGCGCCCGTATAGAGCTTCAAATGGTGCCATGCCAATTGCACCGTGATAGCTGTTATTATATGAAAACTCTATTAGCTTTAACATGCTATCCCAGTTTCCTTTAAAATCTAGGGCGCATGCTCTTAGCATATCCTCCAAGGTTTGGATGGTTCTCTCGGATTGCCCATCCGTTTGAGGGTGGTATGCGGTACTCATCCTTAACTCCGTACCCATAGCTTTCTGGAACGCCCTCTAAAACTTAGAGGTGAACTTAGGATCACGGTCCGACACAATGCTGACTGGGACTCCATGTAGGCTCACAATGTTATCCACATAGATATTGGATAACTTTTCATACGAGGTACCATGTGGCATGGCTATGAAATGAGCCGTCTTTGTTAATAGGTCTACAATCACCCAGATCATCTCATTTCCATTTCTGGTCTTGGGTAGTCCCATCACGAAGTCCATCGTTACGTGCTCCCACTTCCATTCCGGAATCTCCAGTGGTTTCATTAGCCCACCAGGTCGTTGATGTTCGGCTTTGACTTGTTGGCATACCAAACACCTTTCAACATACTCCGCTATAGATCTCTTCATCCCTATCCACCAATAGTTCCTTTTGAGGTCCTTGTACATCTTAGTGCTCCCGGGGTGGATAGACATCTTTGAGTTATGCGCTTCTTGGAGCAATTCCGTTCGAAGTTCGTCTTTAACTGGCACGCATAACCGATTCTGAAACCATAGACTTCCATCTCCTCGCAACTGGAAATCCTTGACTGATACCGTGGATAATTTGTCGCGGATTTCTTTCAGTGCTGGGTCCTCGTATTACGCTTCTTTAATTCTGTCTACCAATTCTGGGCTGATAGACAAAGCTGTAAGGACATTTGCCACTGAATCCACCAATTCAAGATCAAACTCTTCTATCTCTCTTTCTAACGGAGATTGTCTCGCGTGGCTAGACTTTCTGCTCAATGCGTCTGCCACTCTGTTTGCCTTACCCGGATGATAGTTGATGGTCAGGTCGTAGTCCTTTAGTAACTCCAACCATCTTCTGACTCATATTCAACTCCTTCTGCGAGAATAGGTACTTTAAGCTCTTATGGTCAGTGAACACATCACATTTCTCTCCATATAGATAGTGTCTCCAGATCTTAAGGGCAAATACCACTTCTGCGAGTTCCAAGTCATGCGTCGGGTAATTCTGCTCATATGGTTTCAACTGTCTTGACGTGTACGAAATAACTCGCTCATTTTGCATCAAGACACACCCTAGTCCTTTCTTGGACGCGTCACTATAGATCAAGAACCCATCGGTGCCAGAGGATTGTGCCAACACCGGGGCTGTGGTTAATCTCTTCTTGAGCTCGGTAAAGCTCTGCTCGCATTCGGCAGTCCATTCGAACTTGGTCTTCTTCTGTGTAAGTCGGCTCAATGGAACTGCTATTGTTGAGAAACCTTCAACGAACTTTCTATAGTAACCTGCCAAGCCTAGGAAGCTTCTTACTTCAGTCACGTTTGTAGGTCTTGGCCATTCAGTGATGGCTTCTATCTTCTTAGGATCTACCGAGATTCCATCCTCAGAAATCACGTGACCGAGAAAGGCTACACTCCTTAGCCAAAATTCACACTTGCTGAATTTGGCGTAGAGCTTTTGTTGTCTCAGGATTTGCAACACCACTCTTAAGTGTTCGGCGTGGGCTTGCTCGTCGGGGGAGTAGACCAAAATGTCATCGATGAACACTACTACGAATTGGTCCAACTGCTCTCGAAACACGGTGTTCATCAAGTCCATGAAGGCCGCTGGGGCATTAGTTAATCCAAAAGGCATTACTAAAAATTCATAATGCCCGTATCTAGTCCGAAAAGCAGTCTTAGGGACGTCTCCCGCTTTCACAAGCAACTGATGGTACCCGTGACGAAGGTCGATCTTTGAAAACCATCGAGCTCCTTTCAGTTGGTCAAATAGGTCCTCTATCCTTGGCAGAGGATATTTATTCTTAATAGTGATCTTGTTCAACTCTCGGTAATCGATGCATAACCTCATGCTGCCATCTTTCTTCTTCACAAATAGCACTGGAGCTCCCTAAGGTGATACACTGGGGCGAATTAGTTTCTTGTCTAACAACTCCTGAAGTTGCCCCTTTAGCTCCTTAAGTTCGGCTGGAGCCATTCTGTAGGGTGCCTTAGATATAGGTTCAGCTCCGGGTATCAAATTGATCTCAAACTCCACTTCCCTCGATGGCGGCACTCCTGGCAAATCATCCGGAAACACATCCTTGAACTCATTGATCACCGGAATTTGATCTAAAGAGGGAACCTCCTGCTTCACATCTAGTGCATACGCCATATATCCCTCTGCTCCCTTCTGTAAGGCTTTAAAGGCCTTAATCGCTGTTAAGTATACCTTCCTTGGAGCTTTGGTCATTTTGACATTTCCTTGTATCGTGATGTCATTCATCTCAGGGTCCTTGAGGGTCACTTGCTTAAGTTTACAGTCAATATTGGCATGATTCTTGGTCAGCCAATCCATGCCCAATATTACATCGAAGTCCTTCATTGGAATTGGGACTAAAGTCACCGAGAATATCTTTCCATCCAATTCCAAGTCACAATCTTTGTACTGGTAGTGAGAAACCAGTACTTGCTCGCCTGCTGCCTGCACCCTAAATGGGTTCTCAAGCCATTCGGGTAAACAGTCGAGCCCTTTGGCGAATCGCTTAGAGATGAAGGAGTGGCTAGCTCCACTATCAAATAACACGTTGGCAGGTACTTTGTTAACTAAGATCACACCTAATCACAAGAGGGTAACACATAAAGGTCTTCACATAACACATATACAATCATCAACTTAAAGGACTAAAATTCAGCTTAAGCAACTATTATTTAACCTAGGTCATACCTGTCACCACGTTTGCGTCCTCCTGGACTTCAGCGTCCGTCAGCGTGGACTCTCGCATTGGGCCTGCCTTTCTGCTGTTGGGCTGGCCCTGCTCCGGCTTGAGGTTTAGGATTCCATTCAGGACAGTCCCTGATCCTATGGCCTAACTTTCCACACATGAAGCACGCACCTGTTATTTTCCAACATTCACCCACGTGTCTTTTATGGCAGTGTGGGCATTCTGCAGGTGCTTGACGATCAGGTTGGTTTGGCTGCGGTGCCCTTTGGACTGGCCCCGCTTGTCCTTTTCTGGGGATCTTGACCCAACGTCTGGGTCTACCTCCACTTTGCTTCACTCTCGGCCTCTTGCTCGATTCTTCCCGAGCCTCTCTTGGTTGTGACCTACGCATGTCAGTCTCCACTCGGTAACATGCGTCCAGCATTTCCTCAAATGTTTTCAGACTTGACCCCGCTATAGCCGTCCGTATGCGGGGGTTCAGACCCTCTTCGAACTTCAGCATTTTCATCCGATTGTTCTCCAATACCAAGGGTGTGAACTTGCCTAAGGCATGGAATCTATCCGCATAGTCTGAAACAGTCATCCTTCCTTGTTCAAATTTGTCGAACTGCCTCATCTTTTCCAAAATGGCAATCTCAGGCACGTAGTAATCTTTGTAGGCCTGCACAAATTGTCTCCACTGAATCGGAGGAGTCATCTTGGGCAGCATGCCATTCCACCATGCATTGGCTCTGCCGATTAGTAATGGGGTGGCCACATCCACCTTCAGATCTTCAGGCACTTGTACAAGCCTGAAGCATTTTTCCACTTCGTCCAGCCAGAACCCAGCCACTTCTGGGTCAATGGTCCCTTCGAAATTAGGGGCATGCATCTTGCGCATCTTTCCAATATAATATCTGATGCCTTGCTGGGGAGGTGGTGGAGGAGGTTGTTGTGGTTGTTGCTGCTGCTGAGCAACCCCTTGCGCTATCACTGTGATAGCGTCTATCAATGCTTGTGGGACTAGGACTGGTGGTGGTGGTGGAGGGTTATTTTCCCCGTTGCCACCGTTCCCTTGATGGTCACGTCTAGGAGGCACTTTCTGCAAGATCACGCTTATTAGTATCGAGTAGTTCCGAAATAAATGCTTGGGGTCTATAATGTGGTACAAGGCGGAATTCATAAACTAAAATAAATAACATTTGTTGATTACATTTTATCGCACTTGCATTCACACCCATCCCAATCAAACTTACACCTAAGATTGCATGCTTAGACTTTAATGATCAACTTAAGGTGAAACCCATATCTTAAGACTCTACATGTCATAACCTAGGTCTCCGAGGTAGATCTGAAGCCTAGTCTCTGATACCACCTGTAGCGCCCCGATCCGGACAGCGGAATCCGAACCGGTACACCCGTCGTAGCTTACTGAGAAGACTACAAGACGTCTCATCTCTCGATTACACATCATCAATGACGTAAGAGAAATAAGTGCGGAAACATGTATCTAATAAATCTCCACCATCAATTCAATACATCAAGTGATAATAACATCTCTAAGGGTAGTCACAGTAATAACGAACTAATCCTCAAGTGTAGGAAAGAACTGAAATAAATAACAACTGTCTCATCTAGCTCCCAACATGTCTCTATGTATCCCATTCAGCCCACTCGCCATCGTCTTCTATGAATATCATGTCATAGCTAGGCTCATCTGCAATCACAAAGGTAGTACCCTTAGCGAAAAACGCTAGCAAGTAACCCGCTTATAAGACACACGGGATCAATCCATGGCAAGACATGAGTAAAATATAATTCAAGGGAATTGTGGGGCACATGTCTTGTAAACTTTCAAATATATAAGCGAGTAACGTAATAAAGCAAGTACTGCAATTTACGCGCAAACAACACTTCATTGGCAATCAAATACCACTCACATTCATACCACATTGACTCTCGTGATGCATGTCAAAATATGCACTACACTACACATTCACATATGCATGAACACTTTCTCTTTTAAAACAGTGCAATGCATGTCATAATGTCCGGTCACATCACATAACTTTATACCCTGTAACGCGCCCCGACTTATATTTCCATCCCGGTTTACGTTATAGCCAACTTTATACCCTGTAATGCACCTCGGCTTATATTTCCATCCCGATTAGCATTACAGACAACTTTATACCCTGTAACGCGCCCCGGCTTATATTTCCATCCCGGTTTACATTACAGTCTTTTGTGCCCTGCAATGCACCCCGGTTAACATTGCAGGTCACCTTCGCAAATCTGTGCCGAAGCACCTCTCTTTTCAAATCAATATGCAAATGCAAGTGCCATGATGCAAGACTCCTCGTTTCATTCTCAATTCTCATTCTCATATGCAATTCACATAAGTATTTCATGTACACATGCGCAAGTATAAGCAACACACGAGCTTTCACTGACTTACACATCATAACTTAGGCTTCAACCATCTCGTCAACACTTAGTCTTGACTCTAAGGTTCACAACCTAAGGCAAGTATCCCTAACCGTTCTTCGTTAAACTCTCAAACACCTCGTACGTTCATCTCCTAACCCTCCTAAGTCATTCTCATTGAAATGCGATTTGAAAACCCCTTTCGAACTCCCCAAGTTGATTCACCATCCTAAGTCATGTTCCCGAGACTTAGACTACCTTTAATCAGATCTTGAGAAGTCTCTAAGGTCACCCAAAGACCCCCCGAACTTCCCTCTTCCTTCCTCTATTTCCCCACAAAACTGATGGACATCATCCTCTTACTTCGATCGATCGATGTCTATCAGAGGACATCGACCTCTCAGCCCTTTACTACTTCGATCGATCGATGTCTAATCAGAGGACATCGATCTCTCAGCCTCTTACACATCGATCGATCGATGTCCAACAGGGGACATCGATCTCTCAACCTTCCCTCACTTCGATCGATCGATGTCCGTCAGGGGACATCGATCTCTCAGCTCACCTATACATCGATCGATCGATGTCCTCTGAAGGACATCGATCTCTGACATCGATCGATCGATGTCAGCGTTTCCTGTGAACTTTGTTCTGCGAATTGCTGCAGAAGATGCAATCCTCAACCAACGTTTTCCCAATCTCCAACCCATCAATCCAAGCCTAACCACCCTATCAATCCATGCATAATTCATCAACGCAAAACCCTCTCAAAACACGTCTCACGTTCATACCTACACGCTCGTTGTTCCTCCCCACGAACCCGAAAGATCCCACCTTTTCCCATTCCCAACCCTATCCAACAATGAAGGCACATCAAAAGGGTTTACGGGGTAGGATTTGCAGGATTCCACATAATCAACAACAACGACAATGCCTTTTCATATACAGCGGCCAAAACTCGCAATCAAAACACATAAATCATAAACAAAGAATCACAAAACGAAACTACTGCATGGTGATCCAATTTGATATCAAAATAGGCCATTTTCATTCGCAAAAACTTAAGAACTTATAAGTAGATTACTTGCCTTTGATTACTCAGGAACGGATTGAAGAACAAAAGTAGATTGGATTGGTTCTTGAAGAATTTCTCCCTAGGGTTGCAATGGAGAGGAAACCGGCTAAGAGGAGATGGAGCGTCGGTTGTTTTCTGAAAATGGGAAAACTGACGTTCTGTCAGTTTTTATATGGGAAGGGGAAAGTTTGGAGTTTCTAAATTATATGTATTATCTTATTTATCTTAAAGGATAAACTTTAATTATTTAATTCAAAAATTAAATACCATTTAATGCTAATATTTAATCTTCTCATTAATTTCTAATTAATCTCATACTTAACGTCTAATTCATTACCGTTGACCGTCATTAATCTCCTTTAATTACTTCTTTGACTTTTAATTATCCTACGGAGGGTGCGGGGCATAACACCATCTCTCCTCCTCTTCAACCTCTTATTACTCGCTCCACAATATCTCTTGATGCCCAGAAAACCTTGGCTCATACATATGCCCAGCTATCAAGCAACTCAAGGACAATTTGAAATGGACATCCAAAGGTTCACAATCTATCATCGGCTATTTAAGCACTATGAAATCACGGGCTGATGAACTTGCTCTTCTTGGCAAGCCTCTAGATGATGAGGATCTTACTGACATAATCTTAGATGGTTTTGTTAAGAAAAATAGGGAAACAAGACAACAAGATGAGAGCAAGTAAGAAAGAACTTGGCTTGAGGCGTGCAGAAACACACTTTCCGTAAGGAATATTTGCCCCCACTAGATGCTGCAGGGTTATAGGCAAACTTCCTCCTAGGATACAACAGCCAACAATCTCTAATCCTCAGCAAATAGGATTGAGAAACAATGAACTTTCTGAAAACAAGAGTGTTCTTGAGCAAGAAGAAGAATATGGAATGCTTGATTGTATATGTTGCAAGATCAGACTTCTAATGGGTTATAATAGCCTATTTATAGGCTCTCAAACTCCAGAAAGTCGTTGGAAGAGGTTGCATGGCGATTGGACATGTCTTTTGGTGCAAAAGATGTGAATTTTCATGAAAAAACACGTCTGTCAGGACATCGATCGATCGATGTGATCGATCGATGTCCTCAGTTCAACATCGAACCCTGCACTCTGGACATCGATCGATCGATGTATGTGACATCGATCGATCGATGTCATCGATCGATGTCCTCAGTTCATACATCGATCTCATCCAGGACACATCGATCGATCGATGTCATCTACATCGATCGATCGATGTCATCGATCTATGTCCGGCAGAATACTCAACTTCATTTTCAAGCCACATAGATCTATCCATTTGATACATGGATCGATCCAAGTCATGAGTCAAGCTATTCTTGCTTATTCCAACGCCATTTCACCTTCATCTTTGATCTCAAACATTCATTCTTCGTTCTATTGCCTTTACAAACTATTATTACAATCCCCCACTTAGTTTGTAAAGCAACTTATGACATTTCATGCATATAAGAAGTATCTTTCGATTTGAACCTCTTATTAGTATAACATCTCAAAGTTCTAACGAAATCATGATAGCTAAAAAGCCTTGAATCAGATTCCTATGTGCTAGAACCGGAAACATTATACACATGAAACCACACTCTCAATCGAAGTCCATTTTAAACCGCACTTTATGGCCTTGTGCTACCCCTAGTATTCATGAACATTTCAAGATCATTGCTTGTCGAAGCGGCACCACTTCCCATGTTCATATAGGTGAAGATTAAGATAATTCCTCTTAATCCTTCATTAAGAGTGCAATGAACACTCACCCTCCTTTAACACTAACATTCCAATTCTTTAAAGATCAATATCATGCGGCTTGATTCTTTAAAGATCAATCGTAGTGCTTTAATACCTCACTTTGTGACTTGTTGTTACCCATTGAACCTTTGGCTAGTGGTATGTTAGACAAGGTTGGGTTTCTATCACAAGTGAACTTATCCCATACGTCTCAATCCCATCCCTAAAGATGTACTTTGTACCAAGTCTTTTGATAGACTCTTTGTCAACGGATCCGCCAGGTTATTGCAGGATCTGACGTACGCAATGGCTATTACACCATCAGTTATTAATTGCCTTACATAATCATGCCTAAGGCTGACATGTCTAGATTTTCCGTTATAGATTTTACTATAAGCTCTAGACATCGTTGCTTGGCTATCACAGTGTAAAGAAATGGCTGGCATCGGTTGTGGCCACAACTCTATATCCAATAAAAGATTTCTCAGCCATTCCGCTTCTTTACCTGCAGAACCCAATGCTATGAATTCGGATTCCATTGTAGAATGAGTTATGCATGTCTGTTTCTTTGAAGCCCAAGAAACAGCACCACCACCCAATGTAAATATCCAACCCGTAGTAGACTTGTTATCACCAACACTAGTTATCCAACTAGCATCAGTATAACCTTCTAACACGGCTGGAAAATTATTATAAAACAATCCGTAACTCATAGTCTTCTTCAAGTATCCAAGTACTCGCCCGATTGCCTTCCAATGATCTATACTAGGATTACTAGTATACCTTGATAATTTACACACCGCAAAGGCAATATCCGGTCTAGTGCAATGCATAGCATACATCAAACTACCAATCGCACTAGCATATTCTAATTGTGCCACCGCTCTACCGGTATATCCAGTCAATTTGTATGAGGCATCGAATGGTGTGTTTGCTTCTTTGATCTCCAAGTGTTTGAACTTGTTCAACACTTTGTTTATGTAATGAGATTGACAAAGAGCAAAACCCCCACTATGTTTGGACACCTTAATTCCTAAGATAGTATCTACCTCACCCAAATCTTTCATTTGGAATTGTGAAGTTAAATACTTCTTAGTTTCATTTACTCCTTCCATATTTGTACCGATAATAAGCATATCATCCACGTACAAACAAATAATAACACCATATTTGTCTGTAAACTTGGAATATACACACTTATCTGCACCATTATGTCGGAAACCATCCTTCAAAATGGTAGTGTCAAACTTTTCATGCCATTGTTTCGGTGCTTGTTTCAGTCCATACAATGACCTTATCAATTTGCACACTTTGTGCTCATTCCCCGGAAGTACAAAACCTTCCGGTTGTTCCATATAGACTTCCTCGTCTAAATCACCATTGAGAAATGTAGTCTTAACATCCATTTGATGAATAACCAAGTTATTAATGGATGCTAATGCTATCAACACTCTAATGGATGTTATTCTTGCCACAGGAGCATATGTATCAAAATAGTCTATCCCTTCTCGTTGTCTAAAGCCTTTGGCTACTAATCTAGCCTTGAAAGTTTGAAGTGAACCATCCGTATTGTATTTCCTGCGAAATACCCATTTACATCCAATAGCTTTGGAACTTGGAGGCAAATCAGCGAGAATCCACGTATTGTTAGACAATAACGAATTCATCTCATCATCAATAGCTTCCTTCCAAAATGATGCATCTCTCGATTGCATCGCCTCCTTATAGGATTTTGGATCATCTTCAACGCTTAGTACGATAGGTATTTGATTAAACACCTTTGTCCTATTACCTTCAACTAAGAAAGTAATAGATTGCGAAGAAATGAAGTCCGGATGTAAATACTTTTCCTTTCTAGCACGTTGACTTCTCCTAACCTCAGTTGGAGAATCTTGATATGGATCATCAACACTAGAAGGATCATTAGTAAAATCACCAACAATAGGATCATTCAAACTCTCACTTGTTGAACTTTGATTTGAATCTGTTCTTAAGAATTTATTCTCAAGAAATTCAACATCTCTAGATTCAACAACCACATTGGATTCTACATCTAGAATCCTATATGCTTTAGAGTTTTCGGCATATCCAATAAAGACACCTTTAAGAGCTCTTGACCCCAACTTAGTCCTCTTTGGATCCGGAACTCTATAATAGGCTAGACAACCCCAAACTCTAAGATAACTTAGATTTGGTCTTCGTTTCTTCCATATTTCATATGGAGAAACTTTGAACTTCTTAGAAGGAATTCTATTATGAATATGACAAGCCGTTAACAAGGCTTCTCCCCACAAATTCTTTGGCAATCCAGAGTTTATTAACATTGCATTTAGCATGTCAACTAAACTTCTATTCTTTCTTTCAGCCAAACCGTTTTGTTGGGGTGTGTAGGGAGCACTTTTCTGGTGTATGATACCATTTTCCTCACAGAATTGATTAAATTCAAGAGGAAAGTATTCACCACCACGATCACTCCTTAGAACTTTGATTTTCAATCCCGATTGATTTTCGACTTCCATTTTATAGACTTTGAACATGTCAAAGGCTTCATCTTTATGCCTTAGTAAATATACATAAGTATATCTAGAGGCATCATCAATGAATGTAATGAAATATCGATTGCCACCTCGGGTTAAAACTCCGTTCAATTCGCAAATATCCGAATGAACAAGTTCTAAGAGTCCAGTTTTCCGTTCTACTTTCGGAAACGGTTTCTTTGTCATTTTAGCTTGTATGCATACTTCACATGTTCTTTCATTTTCATCTTTACAAGAAATTAAGGCATGCTTAGACATGTACTTAATAGTTGTATTACTAACATGTGCAAGTCTATCATGCCACAATGAAAAAGAAGAATCAACAGAGTAAACAGAAACTGCGGGATTTTTATTAATACTCAACTTAAACATCCCGTCGCAAGCATATCCCTTGCCGACAAAGATACCATTCTTGGACAATATAATTTTGTCCCCCTCCATTACAATCTTGAATCCACTCTTACAAACGAGACTAGCAGAAACAAGATTCTTAGAAATCTCGGGTACATGTAGTACGTTGACTAATAACAACTTCTTACCAGAAGTAAAGTCTAACTCAATACTACCTTTACCCAAGACTCTTGTGGCACTGCGGTTCCCCATAAGAACTTGTTGGCTGTCATCCACAACATGGTAGGTCTTGAATAGATCCTTGTTGTTGCATACATGCACTGTTGCACCCGAATCGAACCACCAATCACTTGTGATCTCGTTCGTAGCCATATGAAGTTCTGTTACCATGCCAACATGCAAACCTGAGACCATTGCAACCAGTTGATCGGTTCCAATGTCTACCATATTCGCATTGTTGACATTCTGAGAATTACCACCCTGTTTTTGTTTCTTTCGAAACCAACAGTCTTTCTTCAAGTGACCTTTCTTGCCACAATTATAGCACCTCTTGCCTTTCTTAGATTCTGTTTTGTCTGTGGATTCAGTATAATCGGAGTTCTTCCTTTTGTTTCCAACTGAACTCCCTGCTTTCCCTTTGACATAATGCACTCTAGGTGCATCGTCAGAGACATGTCTCTTTACAAGACTCCTTGTCTCTTCTTCAATTCGCAGATGCTTTTGAAGTTGTTCAAGGGAAAAGGATTCGGTTGAGTGCAGTAATTTCTTCCTGTAGTCATTCCAACTAGGAGGAAGCTTAGCAATGATCCCTCCTACTTGTAATGCCTCAGAAACTTCTACACCCAACTCTTTCAGTTTGGACACAATGACCTGCAACTCGTGCACTTGGTCCATGACTGAAAAATTTTCAACCATCTTAAAATTAAAATACCTCATCACCTGGAATTTGTCAGCGCCTTGTTTTTCGTTGTTGTACTTGAACTCCAAGGCGTTCCATATCTCCTTCGGTGATGATGTTGCCGTGAACAGATCGTAGATACGATCTGTCAAGTTGTTGAGGATATGCCCTCGGCAAAGCATATTATCCTCCTGTCTCTTCCTCCAAGCTGCCTTGACCTCCTCAGAGTCATTGTCTTTAGGTGTGGGTAGATCCTGCAGAGTTGGGTCGAGACAATACCCAATCTGCAGCGCCGTCAGAAGGAACATCATCTTGTCCTTCCATCTCAAGTAGTTGGTACCATCAAATCGGTCCAACTTCATGCTCTCTTGATTCAAGAATGTCTTTGAATCCATCTCAAATATTCCTTACGATTGTTAAGAAAAATAGGGAAACAAGACAACAAGATGAGAGCAAGTAAGAAAGAACTTGGCTTGAGGCGTGCAGAAACACACTTTCCGTAAGGAATATTTGCCCCCACTAGATGCTGCAGGGTTATAGGCAAACTTCCTCCTAGGATACAACAGCCAACAATCTCTAATCCTCAGCAAATAGGATTGAGAAACAATGAACTTTCTGAAAACAAGAGTGTTCTTGAGCAAGAAGAAGAATATGGAATGCTTGATTGTATATGTTGCAAGATCAGACTTCTAATGGGTTATAATAGCCTATTTATAGGCTCTCAAACTCCAGAAAGTCGTTGGAAGAGGTTGCATGGCGATTGGACATGTCTTTTGGTGCAAAAGATGTGAATTTTCATGAAAAAAC
>AP025063.1:30811187-30875415 GCA_036186865.1 Eustoma russellianum
ACATCGATCTATGTCCGGCAGAATACTCAACTTCATTTTCAAGCCACATAGATCTATCCATTTGATACATGGATCGATCCAAGTCATGAGTCAAGCTATTCTTGCTTATTCCAACGCCATTTCACCTTCATCTTTGATCTCAAACATTCATTCTTCGTTCTATTGCCTTTACAAACTATTATTACAGGTTTGAGTGATGATTACCACTCTGTTATTGTTGCCATCTACGTCTGTGAAAACCCCATCTCTTTCTCCAACTCCATGGCAGCCGCGTGCATACAATGCCTCTTTCAACCCCTCATCTACTCATATTTGGCTGATGTATAGTGTTGTCTCCAATCACGTCACCTCCGATCTTCAGAATCTTGTACTTCACCAACCTTATTCTGCCACCTCCGGTCCGACATGGTATGTAGGGGTGTAAATCAAGTTTCCAATGCCCAATAGTATAAGTTTGTCATAGCACAAGGACAACACAAGGAGCTCATTGACACCGAAGGAATAACCGACAGGCTGGTCTGTCAGCCTATCAGATCATTCCATGGGCCTATAGTGCTCCCACACTATACAGCTAGTCTGGAGGGGTTCAAACATTTTAGCCTTCGGTAAAGTTTGAACCCTGAATTCCATTTCGAAACTTCCTATTTGAAACCATTGAGATGTGTCCTGAGTACCTTATTCTGGATCAAATGATGTGCTCATTGGCAATGGCTTGCCGCTATCAGTCATACACACGAGCTCTCTTTCTCTCCTGACATCTTCTCGTACTTTTAGTTCACACAATGTTCTGTATGTTCCATCAATGTAAAAGAACCTCATTTCTATCTATCAATTTTGTACTACCAACAGTCTCTGTTGAATTCTCTCCAATTAATTTTCAGGTGAAGGATTTAATCATATGGCAACTCTTTTGACGGGTGTCTCTAAAAATGGTGTCTACGAATGACCATTGTCCTCTTCCTCTGTCGTCCCCTCCGGTGCTCGCCTTCTCTGCTACTAAAGCATCTTTCCCTGCTTGGCATGCTTGTCTTGGACACATCTATACACCCATACTGAGAGGCATCATTTCTCAGTTCAGACTTCCAGTAGCCGTCCCCCTTCCCTCTTTTGCTCATTGTAATGCATGTTCCTCCTATAAAAGTCACAAGATTTCTTTTTCATCATCAGCTATTACATCATCCCATCTCTTGCAAATTATTTTCTCTGATGTATGGACCTCTTCGGTTTATTTAGTTGATGGTTTTAAATACCATGTTATTTTTGTTGATCATCTTACTCGCTATGTTTGGCATTTTTGTCGTGATCGAAAGAATTTGCATTCATTCACGTTAATTGAAAAAAATACAAGTATTTCTCCTCATATAGGAGTTTGTTTTGTCAACTAGGCTAGACAACTAACGGCTAGTTACCTGTTCAGCTCGGTCTTATGTACAGTAAAGAGATCTAAGTTACAATATTTACAAGTATAGCAGCTCAATCATAGTGTTAGTACCTGACTTGTGTTTCACCTCGTCACCTCGGCTCTGCACCTTCTTCACTTCAGCTTCTTTGTTGTCCTCAGCTCATCTTAGTTCTGCGCTTCTCTTTACCTCAGCTCCTCTTCACTTCAGCACGACCTTATTTAGTCCGTCCTTTTCTTTAGTTCAGCTCAGTTCGGTTGACTCACTTTGTCCACTTGGTTTTATTTCTTAGCCGTCATTAGTTAGATCAGGTCAGCGTAATTTGGCTGAGTTCGTCATAACTCGGCTAGGCTTGTTTCCACAATTTTCCGTGTAAAAACAAATCTGAAGTTTGTACTGTCTTTGCGCATTTTAAACCGCTGGTTGAAAGTCAAATCAAATAGTCAATTGTTAGGCTTTATTTCGACAAAGGCGGTAAATACTGCACTTACACCGTTCTTCTCTACCCATGGTATATCTCGCACCTCACTACTACTCCTCACACCCAAGAACATAACAGCCTCTCCGAACACTGTTGAGATTTGTTCTGAAGATGAGAGTATGAAGAAGACTTGATCTAATATGCAGTAGCACAGATTCTTTAGCCATCGACGGATCAAACAATAAATTGAGGGTCAAGATGAAGAGTTGATGAGTTAGCAATCCGTGTGAGGTGATCTGAAATTGAGCACGTGAAGAATGTTGCAGTGCAGCGCTTGGGTTGCGTCAGGAGTGCAACGAAGAAGAAGGACAACGGTTGAAGAAGCTTTTGGCGCAGGCGGGAATGTTTAAAAACGTGTGAAATGTCCTTTGTACCCTTTCTTTTCCTTTTGTGTGCTGGCAGTTATTAAGGGCACAGTTGTCTTTTCACGTTTTTACTGTTTTTCCCTCTTCTTCTTCGATGTATAAAGCTCAGCTGAGGTTCTTCCTCAGAACCATGGATTGAATAACCGTTTCATTGTGAATTTTTCTCTCTAATCACGGTTCCTCTCATCTTGAGTTTATTCTCAATTCCTCGCACATGTTGTTGATTTTGATGTTTCAATCAATTTGACATGGTATCAGAGCGATTCCATTGATTGTTGATCTCATATAGTTAAGATCGAATTCAAGTCTTCCGCAAAAGTCTGGTGTTAGAATGGCCTCTACATCCAATTCTCAAAGAAGCTCGGGATCTCAATCATCAGAATATCCTGCTAGCAGTCCATACTATCTTAATCCTAATGATAGTCCAGCCATAATTTTGGCTCAACCGCTGTTGAATCCGCACAATTTTCATTCATGGAGCAAGATGTTTCAAATGGCATTGATTGTTAAGAACAAAATTGGCTTGATCGACGGATCTATACAGCAGCCACCATTGAATGATCCACAATATCCTGCTTGGAGGCAGGTAAACTCTATGGTTCATTCTTGGATTGTGAACAGCGTATTACCTACTATAGCACAGAATGTGATGTCGTATGATAGTGCATTAGAAGTATGGAATGATTCGAAACGAAAGTATGACACAGGAGATGCGTTTAGGCTGTCAGACCTACTTGAGAATTTTTATGGAATTAAGCAAGAAAATGACTCAGTAAACGATTATTTTACTAGAGTGAAGGTGTTGTGGGAAGAAATGATGGCGTTGAGGCCTATTCCTGTATGTACATGCCATGGATGCAGATGCAATGTGGGAACAAAGATGCATGAGTTTGTAGAAACTGAATATGCGGTAAAGTTTTTGAAAGGTCTGAATGAGGAGTATGATGCCGTCAAATCGCAAGTGTTTGTGATGACTCCGCTTCCCAAGATTGACGTAGTGTTTGCCACGGCTCTCAAATACGAAAGGAAACTGAATAACCTGAATGCACAAGGCTCTTTCAACATAATCCAACATCATTGTTAGTGGATAACCTCGAAGGTGTGAATATGGCTGCCAATGTCAGTGCTTACGGCAACAGAAGTGGAAATGGCAGTTACAAGAGGGGAAGTGGGAGGTTTTTCCCAGACAATTCAAAGAGGCCTGTTTGTACGCATTGTGGGATGATTGGGCATGTAGAACAAAGATGCTATAAGCAACATGGATATCCTCCAGGTTTCAAGTCTAAGAGCCAAGTGAATATGACTGAAGTGGCAGGAGGAGAAGACGGATCTGTACAGATGGAGCAGGGGAACAGAGCGTGCCAATCTCCTTTGATTACACCAGAACAGATTCAAAGATTGATGACCATGCTATATGTGAATGATGGAGGTCACACAGTTCAGAGTTCTGTGAACATTGCTGGAAGTCAAGGAGCAGTTATGTCTGCTCTCCTAGATAATGATCAAGGTAATTGTCACTCTAATAATTTGAACGTATGGATTTTAGATTCAGGTGCCACTAATCATATAGCTTGTAATCTCAATCTATTCCAATCTTACCAACCCATTGATTCTGTATCTATCAAATTACCCAATAACATGTCAGCTAATGCCACACACATTGGCTCAGTCATCATAAATTCTTCACTGTCCATCCATAATGTCTTATACGTTCCTTCGTTCAAGTACAATCTGCTTTCACTTAGCAAACTTATCTCCGTTCACTCTATACTTATTCAGTTCTTTGGACGCTATTGTGTCATTCAGGAGCGTATATCCCTGAGGACGATTGGTTCAACTGAACAACACAAAGGATTATACTATCTTCATGGTATTTTTAAACAATCAGTCAGTTCATCCAAATGTCTGTCTATCAATGCTCAAGTCTCAGATCCTTCAATATTGTGGCACTATAGGTTAGGCCATGCCTCACTTCCTAGAATAAAAAAGATATCCAATCTTGATAACTCTGCACTTGTTCATGACAATACATATCAGTGTACTGTATGCCCTTTGGCAAAGATGAAAAGAAAGCTTTTCCATGTATCTGAGTCTGTCTCTAAGTCATCATTTGATCTTGTAGATGTTGACATTTGGGGCCCTTACAAACACCCCACTGTGTATGGCCAGCGATATTTCCTTACAATTGTTGATGATCATACTCGATATACGTGGATTTATTTGCTCAAACTGAAATCACAAACCAGACATATCATTGAGAGCTTTTATCAATACGTTCGTAATCAGTTTGATAAGAGCATTAAGTGTATAAGGACTGACAATGGCCAAGAATTTAAGATGGATCAGTTCTTCATGTCCAAAGGTATCATACACCAAACCAGCTGCGTTCACACTCCGCAACAAAATGGAGTTGTTGAACGCAAGCATCAACACATCCTCAATATAGCCAGAGCCATTAAAATTCAAGCCAATATACCTACTCGGTACTAAGGGTTTTGTGCCTAGTATGCAGTTCATCTTATCAATATCTTGCCTACGCCATTATTGAAACAACAAACTCCTCACTTTTGTCTTCTTAACCAGATGCCTTCGTATCAGAATTTCAAGGTGTTTAGTTGCTTAGCATTTGCTAGCAACACTTCACCACAGAAAATAAAGTTTGAGCCAAGGGCTATACCATGTGTATATCTTGGATTTCCCTATCATACAAAAGGGTATCTGCTATTGAATATTGCCACACAAGTTATTTTCATCTCCAGAGATGTTCAATTTCATGAGACCACCTTCCTATTCATCACTCAAACCTCGTGCAACCTTCCATGTCCAGCTCCTTGTACCAATTGGGCAAATGACATCTCCCAGTCATTTCTCATCCTTGCACTGGTCTTGAAGTACATTTACCCCTTGAACTACCTCTTAATAACACTTCAAGATCTACAAGACACAAGCAAGCTCCTGCTTACCTCAAAGATTACTATTGTAGCCTTATATCAAAATCATCATCTTCTGACTCTTCCTCAGCAGCTGCTTCTACTGTCTCTACTCCTTACCCCATTGAGGATTACATGTATTTTGCCTCACTGACACCTAAATATAAAACATATGCTCTCAATATTAGTGTGTTACAGGAACCAACATCTTATCAGGAAGCTGCCAGATCTGTTCATTGGCAGAAGGCAATGCAAACAGAATTAGCTGCACTTGAAGCTAACCAGACTTGGGAGTTGGTTTCCCTTCCACCTGGGAAGAAACCCATTGGCTGCAAATGAGTTTATAAGGTGAAGTACAAACCTGATGGTAGTGTGGAGAGGTTCAAGGCCAGGCTTATGGCAAAAGGCTTCACTCAGCAGCTAGGTGTTGATTACACAAATACATTCTCTCCCGTTGCTAAACTAACCACTGTAAGATTAATTCTAGCTGTTTCTGCTTTGAAACAGTGGCATGTGCACCAGTTAGATGTCAACAATGCTTTTTTACATGGTGACCTTAGCCAAGAGATATATATGACATTACCTGAGGGCATTGATGTTCCTGATTCTAACACAGTGTGCAGATTACGTAAATCCCTCTATGGCTTGAAACAAGCAAGCAGGGAATGGAACCTTACACTCACCAAGTTTCTCACCAATTACGGTTATGTACAATCCAAGAATGATTACACTATGTTTTTCAAACATACTGATACTGTTTGCTTGGTTGTTGTGGTTTACATTGATGACATTATTGTAGCCAGCACTTCCTTGGTTCACATCACTCAGCTTAAACAAGCATCGCATAAGACCTTTCGGATCAAGGATTTGGGCCCTCTTAGATATTTCCTTGGCATTGAAGTGGCTAGGTCACTGGGGGGGATAGTGATTTCTCAAAGGAAGTACACATTGGAGTTAGTTGAGCAAGCTGGCTTCTTGGGGTCAAAGCCTGCAAAAGGCCTTATGGAGCAAAACTTAAAGCTGGCATATGATGATTCACAGCTCATACAGAATGTTTCAGAATACAGAAGAATCATAGGCAAGCTATTATACCTTACCATCACAAGGCCAGATATCTCTTTTACAGTTCAATAATTGAGCCAATTTCTGGATAAACCCACGGAGTTACACCTTAAAGCAGCACATAGATTGTTGAGATATTTAAAGGGAACAACATGTCAAGGTTTGTTATATCCTAGCAGTGGCACGATGGAACTGAAAGCATTTGCTGACTCTGATTGGGGATGATGTGTTGAAACGAGAAAATCCGTTACAGGTTATTGTGTTTTCTTAGGCAAGTCATTGATTTCCTGGAGAGCCAAGAAACAAAGCACTGTTTCCAGATCTTCATCTGAAGCTGAATATAGGGCCTTGACAATGGCAACCTGTGAGGTGCAATGACTTATATATCTTTTGGATGACTTAGGTGTTAAACGTTCAAAGCCAGTTGAGTTGTTCTGTGACAACAAGACTGCTATATATATTGTGGAGAACCCTGTGTTTCATGAAAGGACAAAACACATTGAAATTGATTGTCACATTGTGAGGGAGAAATATCAACAGGGGGTGATTCATCCTGTGCCCATTAGATCAGAATATCAGTTGGCTGATGCCTTTACGAAAGCGTTGGATTCTTTCACTTTGCGAAGCCTGACAAATGCAATGGGAGTTTGCAACATCTTTGGCAAGTCAGTTTCGAGGGGGGGGGGTGTTGAGATTTGTTCTGAAGATGAGAGTATGAAGAAGACTTGATCCAATATGCAGTAGCACAGATTCTTTAGCCATCGACGGATCAAACAATAAATTGAGGGTCAAGATGAAGAGTTGATGAGTTGGCAACCCGTGTGAGGTGATCTGAAATTGAGCACGTGAAGAATGTTGCAGTGCAGCGCTTGGATTGCGTCAGGAGTGCAAAGAATAAGAAGGACAACGGTTGAAGAAGCTTTTGCCGCAGGCGGGAATGTTTAAAAACGTGTGAAATGTCCTTTGTACCCTTTCTTTTCCTTTTGTGTGCTGGCAGTTATTAAGGGCACAATTGTCTTTTCACGTGTTTACTGTTTTCCCTCTTCTTCTTCGATGTATAAAGCTCAGCTGAGTTTCTTCCTCAGAACTATGGATTGAATAACCGTTTCATTGTGAATTTGTCTCTCTAATCACGGTTCCTCCCATCTTGAGTTTATTCTCAATTCCTCGCATATGTTGTTGATTTTGATGTTTCAATCAATTTGACAAACACCGTCCTCAGCACATAGTTGAAACATGTTTTGCTCTTCTTACGCATGCTTCTATGTCTCTTACTTAGTGGTCTTACTCGTTTACCACTACACTATATCTTATCAATCGCATGTCCATCCCGGTATTTGAAAATACATCCCCGTTCCAAAGATTATTCACTCATCCCAATTATACGAAACTCCATGTCTTTTGATGTCTCTCTTTTTCTTGGCTTTGATCTTATTAATCTTATAAACTTGCTCTCCTCTCTACTCCATGTGTTTTTCATGGCTACTCGTCAACTCAAAGTGCGTATCTTTGCTTTGATCTGATCGTTCTACCTCTTAGCTCTATGTTTCTTGGGATGTTCAGTTTGTTAAGGCATCCTTCTCTTTTCAATCTCACTCTTCTGCATCCCAGTCTTCTTCTGAGGATCTTCTGGCTTCTTGGTTGCCGTGTCTACTGAGCTAGTTATTCACACTCTTGGTTATCCTCTGCATCAAATCTTTCTCCTCTGCCACAATCTATCACCCTCCCACTCTCTGTTTCCCCCCATCCGGACCCCTTCCCCCTTTTTCCTTCAACCCAAACCCCCATATTCTGCCCCCCCCCCCCTCCTACACAAAAAAAAAACCCCGCCACCCTCTTCTGACTCCATCTTGGTCCCACCACCCGTTCCGTTTCCGGTTCCCCCACAATCAACACCCATTACTATTATGGCCAAAAATAATATTCATAAACCCTTCACAAAAACTCACCCTTTATGCCATAATGAATTCATCTTCAGAAATCAAATCCACATCTGTTTCTGAAGCTCTCAAACACACTGAGTGAAGAAAAGCCATGAATGCTGAATTTGATGCCCTTTTTTGTAATGGAACTTGGGAACTTGTTCTCCCTGATTCACACACAAAAATTGTAGGTTTCAAGTGGGTCTTTTGTGTTAAACGTCATCATAATGGTTCTCTTGACAATTATAGAGCCCGGTTTATTGCTAAAGGTTTTCATCAGCGTACTGGTGTCGACTAACATGACAGATTTAGTCCAGTTGTCAAACCGATGGGCATTCGTATTATTTTCAGTCTTACTTTAAGTTCTGGTGTCGACTAACATGTCAGCTTTAGTCCAGTTGTCAAACCCACGACCATTCGTATTGTTTTCAGTATTACTTTAAGTCCTAGGTGGTCTCTTTCGTCAACTTGACCTCAATAATGCCTTTCTTCAAGCACGTTGACTGAAGATGTCTTCATGGCTCAGCCTTCTGGGTTTCGTGATCGCGATAATCTGTCTCTTATGTAAAGGTTGAAAAAGGCTATATACGGACTCATTCAAGCTCATAGGTCTTGGTATCTTAAGTTGCGTCAGTTTCTCATTGCTTCAAAATTCTCATGCCAGAACGTCTTTATTTATTCTTCAAACAAGCGACCACAATATTTATCTCCACCTCTATGCTGATGATTTTATCATTATAGGTTCAGATTTTTCACTTTTTCAGCTGTTCATCACCATGCTAGCCCAACGGTTTTTTTTAAAGGATCGTGGTGCCTTGTCTTATTTCTGTGGCACTGAGGTTTCTTATACACCTACTGGACTTCTCCTTACACAAAAGCGATAAATTTACTGATCTTTGTTGGAATTCCCGAGTTGCAGAGTATGGAAACGGAAGCAAGTGTTTTAAAGCATTTGGAGAGCACACATCGAATAAATTGTAAAATACAAGAGTTGAATTGGAGGCTGAACTGTATAATATTTTATTCAGACTTTTAAGTTCTTCTTGCAGAACCTCACCTGGAAATGTACAAGTGTTTGTCTTTTATAAGGCTTGGAAGAGGTAAGACACCTCAAGCCACCAATGGCTATTTCTAACGGCTATATTCTGATTTATAATTGTTTATTTGTCCACTGAGCTAGTGGATGTATATACAGTATATTCGTATAAATACTTTTGTTGCACTGTTCCTCTGTTTATCTCTTCAGTGCTGCCTCCGAGGTTTCTTATTTGTCTAATTACTTCAGCTCGGCAATGCTGTCTCTGTTGCTGTTGTTAATCTTTGTTCTGCTGTTGTTGTTTTGCTCAGCACAGCTTGGTTCATTTGTTTATGCCTTCACCTCGTCTCCTCAGCTTGACATCCTTCATTGCTGTTTTCCTTTAGTGCTTTCACTTCGTCACCTCGGCTTTGACATTTTTTCCTTTAGCTCAGATACTTCATTACCTCGGCCTTTGCTCATTTTAGCTTACCTCGGCACTTCTTCTTTTGGCTTGGTACTCCATCTAGATTCTAACACTTTTCACTTTGGCTTTTTATCTCATCACCTCAGCATTGCATCGTTTCACTTCGGCACTGCTTTCTGTCACCTGGGCACTCATGTTTTAGCTCGGGCCTCTTCTCACCTTGTGTACTTATGACCTCACCTCGGTTAGGCACCTCGATTCGATACTCCTTCTACTTCTGCCTTACTTCAGCTTAGCATCTCAGCTTGGCACTCCTTAATCTTTCCCTGCCCACCTTTGATCCTCACCTCAGTATGACACCTTGGCTCGGTACTCCTTTACTTCGGAACTTCTTTTGGCTTGGTACTCCATCTAGATTCTAACACTTTTCACTTTGGCTTTTTATCTCATCACCTCAGCATTGCATCGTTTCACTTCGGCACTGCTTTCTGTCACCTGGGCACTGCATGTTTTAGGTCGGCCCTTCTTCTCACCTTGTGTACTTCTGACCTCACCTCGGCTAGACACCTCGGTTCGATACTCCTTCTACTTCTGCCTTACTTCAGCTTAGCACCTCAGCTCGGTACTCCTTAATCTTTTCCTGCCCACCTTTGATCCTCACCTCAGTATGGCACCTTGGCTCGGTACTCTTTTACTTATTCCTTTGCTCAGCAAGACACTTCAGCTCAGCTAGTCACTCGTCTTTTGTTCACTTCAGCTAGGCGCCTCTGTTCGGCTTCTCACTATCTATTTCTGCCGACTCTTTCTTCCACACTTCCGCTCAAGATTGTGTATTTATACACCAAGATTGACATTATCAGCTCGGCTCTAAGGTTCTTCAAGATCTATTGAAAAGATTTCAGTTCAGTGGCTAAGGCTCTTCTCAGCCTGATTGAAAAATAAGATATAAATATGTTTGAAGGTTTCACCACAACCGCTAAAGCCCTTCTTAGCCTGCTAGAAAACAAAAATTTTTATAGACGTGCGTGATTGAAAATTTCAGCTCAAAGCTAAGGCCCTTCATAGCCTATAGAAAAGGATTTGAAAGTTACAGATTTCAGCACAAGGCCAAGGCCCCTCATAGCGTGTAAAAAGATTTTAAAATACAATGTGTGCAGATGAAGATTTCTGACTGAGGCAATGGCTCTTCATAGACCAAAGAAAAAATATTTGAAAAATGGTATGAAGATAAAGAGTGAAGAGTTTTGAAGAAAGCGTTTTTGCAATTGATATAAGCTCGACCAGGTTAATTTTTAAAATGAGTTTTACAAAGAAAGACGACCATACGTAAGTCTCTTCACAGCTTCTTCTTCTTCTTTTGCAATCATAGCTCTGATACCATGTTGGAATTCCAGAGTTGCAGAGTATGGAAGTGGAAGCAAGTGTTTTAAAGCATTTAGAAGAACACACATTGTAGAATATGAAAGAATAAATTGTAAAATCTAAGAGTTGAATTGGAGGCTAAATTGTATAAAATTTTATTCAGACTTTTTAAGTTCTTCTCTTAGAACCTCACATGGAAATGTACAAGTGTTTGCCTATTATAAGGCTTGGCAGAGGTAAGACACCTCAAGCCACCAACGACTATTTCTAATGGCTACATTCTTATTTACAATTGTTTATTGGTCCATTGAGCTAGTTGATGTATGTACAATATATTTGTATAAATACTTTTGTTGCACTGTTCCTCTGTTCATCTCTTCTGTGCTGCCTATGAGGTTTCTTATTTGTCTAAGTATTTCAGCTCGGCATTGCTGTCTCTGTTGCTGCTGTTAATCTTTGTTCTGCTGTTGTTGTTTTGCTTTACGCAGCTTGGTCTATTTGTTTATGCATTCACATCGTCTCCTCAGCTTGACATCCTTCATTGATGTTTTCCTTTAGTGCCTTCACTTCGTGACCTCGGCTTCGACATTCTTTTCTTTAGCTCAGATACTTCATTACATCGGCCTTTTCTAATTTTAGCTTATCTCGACACTTCTTCTTTTGGCTTGATACTCCATATAGACTCTAACACTTTTCACTTCGGCTTTTTATCTTATCACCTCAGCATTGCACCATTTCACTTCGGCACTGCTTTCCGTCACCTCGACACTACATGTTTTAGCTCTGCCCTTCTTCTCAACTCGAGTACTTCTGACCTCACCTCGGCTAGGAACCTCAGTTCGGTACTTCTTATACTTCTGCCTTACTTCAGCTTAGCACCTCAGCTCGGCATTCCTTGATTTTTCCATGCTCACCTTTGATCCTCACCTCAGGGTGACATCTTGGCTCGGTACTCTTTTACTTCTTCTTTTAGCTCATCTAGGCACCTCAGCTCGGCTAGTCACTGGTCTTTTGTTCACTTCAGCTAGGCACCTCAGCTCGGCTGATCACTGTCTATTTCTGCCGACTCCTTCAAGAATCTTCTTGCTCGCATAAAGATGGCAGATGCTAAACTTGTCGCCAATCCTCTTTCTGCTGGCAGTCCCCTCTCATTGCATACCAGCATAGCTCTTTGTGACTCCGGGGAGTATCTTACAATTACTAGAAGCTTATAATATCTCTTACTTTTTCTGACATCATTTTTGCTTTCTACAAGCTTTCGAAGTTCATGCATCGTTCTATTTCAGATCATTAGAATGCTGCTAAGCATTTATTGTGTTACCTTTCTGGCACTCCTCACGCAAGTCTCTTCCTCTCCAAGATATCAGGAATGGTCCGTGGTCCTTAACTCTCTGATGATTCCTCTATTGTCATTACCAGCCATAAATAAATTGAGATAACTATCTCTCGTGGTCTCGAGGGATAGAAATGTTCATCATTGACAAAGACAAAGAGGAATACCTACATAGAACATTCATTGTTCCATCTAAACATGATACAAACTACCGACTATGGAAGTCAAAAGAAACAGCATGATAATGTCATGGTTGATAAGTGCTATGCAATTAATAGTTCCAATGAATTTATGATGCACAACGCTGTAGCAGAAATCTGGAACAGAGCCAAGGAGACGTATTCAAAGCAAAACAACATCTCTGAGCTCTATGAGATTGAAGCTCATCTTCATGATCTTAAACAAGGCAATCTGGCTGTGCACAAATATTATACTCTACTGACTAAGGCGTGGCATCAAATTGACTCATTCGAAACACATCAACGGTCTTGTATCACTGATGCTGATCAATATAAAAAAATAATAGAACGGAAGCGGGTATCAAGCAAGAAGAAAGCCGTAAGAAGGCCATGATGGGAAGTATCCCAAATATGGAGACCTCAGCACTGCATACTGAACAACCAGAGATCCATCTGTGATGGCTATTAAATGACGCTTTACTTCTACCGGAAGTAAAGTTTGCGAATATTGCAAAAAGGCTGTTGGAGACTGCAAGCAAAGCTAGTACGAGAAGGAAAACATCCACTTAGTCTAGCAATGCTCCTTAGAGACCCATTCAAAACCATTGGCTGCTGACAAAGCACTGCTTACGAGGTAGGCAATATAGCACAGCTTGGAGCAGCTTGACAAAACATAACACACCTCAGTTTGGCTCAAATAACGGAAGCTGAGGTACCTACAAAGGATCAGATTGCAACTCTGATCGATTTGCTGAGCATACAAATTGGCCAAGCTGAATCAATCCAAGCTACAATAGCAGGGTACATCCAACCGAACTCTAGCAGCTCATGAATCATCGACTCTGGAGCGACTGATCATATGACTAATAATGGTAACTTTCTGAACTCCTATCTTCTGTTTTCAATACCTAAGAAGGTCAAAATTGCTAATGACACATTCTAGAAGCACATGGGATAGGCTCTGCCATAATCAATGATAAACTAATTCTGAAAGATATCTTGCATGTCCCTAGTCTAAGCTTCAATCTATTATCAGTGGGCAACATACTAAGGATAATGATTGCATAACATGATTCTCATCCACAAAATGTTGTTTTCAGAAAAATAAAATAAAGGACATGATTGGCAGCGCCTGGAATATAGTAGGTCTATACTTACTGAAGTCAGACACCAGGGCCTTAATTAGCACAAACAAGCCGCCAAATGATCAGAATATTTTACACCCTAGAAATCCTTGTGTAGGGTATATTTTACTATGGCATAAAAGACTGGGTCATACCAATTTTGTATATATAAAAAGATTAATGCCAAAATTGTTCAGCTCTTCCGACCTTCAGAATATTACATGTGAAACTTGCTAATTAGTTAAACAAACAAAACAGAGTTACCTAACAAAAAAATACACGTTCTCAGCACCATTTAATATAATTCACTCTGATATATGAGGACCATCTGGAGTAGCTAATATCAACGGTACAAGATGCTTCGTAACGTTTGTATATGATCATACTAAAGTAACGTGAGTTTACCTAATAAAAGAAAAAAATGAGGTTGGACAAATACTTATGAGCTACTTTACACTTATTAAAATCAATTCGGCTGCACTATCGAAACAATGAGGTCATATGACAGGGCAAAATACTTAGCACAATTCAAATATTTATGCTTGAAAATGGGATATATAATTAGACTTCGTGCACCTACATTCCACAAAAAACAGTGTCGCCAAAAGAAAAATAGACACCTCCTTGAAGTAACCAGAGCTATTATGTTTGCAATGAACGTACCTAAACAATACCAAGGTGAAGCTTTGCTAACAGCTATATACTTAATAAATAAGATGTCATCCAGGCCCTTATTTTTATAAACACCTTGAGAAATGCTCCTCAAACACTTGCCACACATTAAACTACTCTCAGAGCTACCATTCAAACTGTTTGGATATATAACATGTGTGCACATTCAGCCCACCATAAGGAAAAATTAGATCCCAGATCAGTTAAGTGCATCTTCTTAGGATACGCTGGCTCACAAAAGGGATACAAGTGTTACTGCCCAACTAATAAAAGAATGTTTGTCACGCTCGATGTTAGCTTTGATAAAAAACATGCATTTATAATCCCTCAGCCAAAATAGAAGATTTACGGCACAACAAATATTGAAAAAATAATAGACAATATAGACAATACTCAATCTGACTCGTTATTGCTTAAGCAGCCAAGTTCAGCAACTCAACCTAGCTGTGGTGGTACCTCAGGTCGGCACATTCAACTCTCAACCCTGAGCTATATTTCCGACAACCCCCAATAGGTAGGAAGGCCTAGGATAGGATAGGCGACCTGATACTTCTGAGCACCATACCTCACAATGGAAGAAGGAGGTTCTCTGGAAGAAACTTAGTCTGAATATGAAATTGAACCTCAATTAGATGACAGACCAATAGCATTAAGAAAAAGAACAATAGAATGCACTAAAAACCCCTTCTGTACCAAACGTTCTATAGAAGAGTTCATACCCTATAAAAATTTGAATTCAAACTTTATGACATCTGTATGCTCACTTGATAATAACATCTTACCCAAAAATATAGAAAAAACACTAAGCCGATTTGAATATAGGAACGCTGTGCATGAAGAAATGAATGCTTTGGTAAAGAATCAAACTTGGGAGCTAACTCCCAGCTCGGCTGCTATAAAAGTATTCACAATCAAATACAACAATAATAGAACTGTGAATAAATATAAAGTAAGATTAGTAGCCAAAGGATTTACTCAAAGATATGGCATAGATTATTTAGAAACATTTGCCCCAGCTGCTAAACTAAATATCATTAGAGTCATTTTCTCTATAGCTGTTAACCTTGACTGGAAACTGTATCGATTAGATGTAAAAAATGCATTCTTAAATGGAGACTCAGCCGAGGAAGTCTATATATATATACCACCAGTGTTCAGCAACAAAACCAACAAAGATCAGGTTTGCAGGTTAAGGAAATCACTACATGGGCCAAAACAGTCACTAAGGGCAGGGTTTAAAACTTTCACGAAAACTGTGAAGACTTGAAATTCATCCGAAGCCATAGTGACCATACACTGTTCACCAGAATTTCACCTAAGAGGGAGCTAACTGTTCTGCTAGTGTATGTAGATGATATAATAATAACTAAAAATCATAACCATAGGATATATAGTATTAAAACACAACTATCTAAGCTATTTAAGATGAAGGATCCATGTAAGCTAAGATATTTTTTTAGGAATGGAGATCGCTGGGAACAGTGAAGGGATGTATGTATCCAAAGAAAATATATACTGTACCTTCTGAAAGAAACTGGTATGCTCGGATGCAGACTAGCAAACACTCTTGTAGAACATAGACATAAGCCCAGAGATCAGTGGGACAATACACCTACTAATAAACTTAGTTATCAATAACTAGTTGATAAATTGATCTACCTATCACACACTAGACATGAAATTTGTAATGCAGTAAGCTTTGTACCACAATTTTTAAACATTCCTACTAACGAACATCTCCAAGCTGCTTTGAGAATTCTCAGGTATCTTAAGAATGCACCAGGGCAAGGACTGTGTTTTAAAAAGAGTGCAGACCAAAGTGTTAAAATCTTTCCACATGCATACTAGGCTGGATCCAGAATCGACATGAGGTCAACAACTGGCTATGGAACCTTCTTATGGGGGAACCTAGTTTCTTGGCGGAGCAAGAAACAACCAGTTTTGTCAAAGAGTAGTGCTGAGGCAGAGTTGAGGGCGCTTGTATTAGGAGTATATGAAAGCATTTGGATCAGAAAGGTTTTGGAAGATCTCCACATAGAGACACAATTACCCATCAGAGTGTTCTAGGATAGTGTCTCAGCAATAAGTATGGCCGAGGAATCTAGTTCAGCATGATAACTCAAAACATGTTGAAATAGACAGACAATTCATCCAAGAAAAGATAGAAGGAAATGAGGTTAGCATAATACAAATCTCCACCAAAGATCAAATGCAGAAATCTTACAGAAGCCAGTTTCAACAAATGTTTTTCAGTAGTTAGTATCCAAGCTTGGTTGTATGTATATATACAACTAATCTTGAGAGAGAATGTAGAAACGAACTGCTGAGGTGTGTCGAACTCAGTTGAGGTGCATCGAGGTGAATGGAATAACATGTTTTGCTAAAGGAAACAAAGAGTGACTGTAGTCAGTCAGCCGAGATGAGTTGACCTGAATATAGGAGTGGCTGAGATAAATGACAATGGACGAAAAGAAGCTGTGCTGAATTGATGAAGTACTACTGCTAAGCTAAGGTGAAGAGGGGGCACATAACTAAGAGTAGTCGAGGTGAAGAAGGACACCAGAACAAAACCAGAATAAAGTTTGTGTTGAGCTGAGATGACGAGGTGAAGCACGAGGCTAGCGGCAACGCTAAAGCAGAGCTGCAACACTTAGTCTAGAATATAATAACTTAGGACTTTTACAATACATAAGGCGGAGCAGAACATGTAACTAGTTGTTACCTATATAAACGTTAGAAAATGTTGAGAAATATGTTTGGATATTTTCAAGGTCATGATTTTTAAGTGGTGGATACTTAAAAATATCACACATATAGGAATAAATGATTAAAAGTTGAAAAAGTGAAGAAAAATTACATCGATCTCTCAGTTAGTTGCACTTCAATCGATCAATGTACTTTGATCCCTCACATCGATCGATCCATGTAAGGCAGAGAAAAACCAAGACCTTACTGTGAGACATCGATCTCAAAATCTGAGACACATCGATCGATCGATGTACATCGAACTCTCACTTCGATTGATTGATGTAAGTCAGAGATCAACTCTGAAACTCACGGTAAGACATCGATATCTGAAGCTCAGGCAGTTCGATCGATCGATGTCTAGGTTTTTAGAAATATTTTTCTAATATGGTAAAATGGTTGTTTTCATTTGTACATGGTTTATATATGTTCATTATGTTAATATTATGTGTTTTTGATGATAGGAGATGTGCATACCCTAACCTTGTAGTGCATTCAGCACACGCAAGCGCCCACTGTATTCGACTATGACTTGGCCCACACGGCCTACGCGCCATGGGACAAATGCTGCACCCAACAATTTCTCCTTCAGTAATTGCTCCCGTTGGGAATCGAACCCATGACCTTGGCTCTAATACCATTTGTAGGACCTCAGACGCTACCAACTCTCCCAAAACCAATTGGTGATACGAGATGCGTATTTCCTAGCCTTATAGTGCATTCAGCATACACAAGCGCCCACGGCATTCAACTGTGACTTGGTCCACACAGCCTACTCGACATGGGACAATTGTTGCATCCAACAGAAAACACTCTAGATAAACTGTAACCACTACAGAAATGAAAAAAAAGCCGCTAAAGATAGTTTGAATCCTATAAAAGGAGAGCTATCTTGTAATTTAATTTTAACTTGAATATATTCTAAATTCTTTCGATCTCGAAAAAAAAACTATATTAAGTCGAGCGAGAGAAAAATTTGCAAATCAGCACCTAAGCGTTTGAGCCTCGAATCCAGCGGGAGACTCATGTAGACTTTGTTGTCAAAGTGGATGTGAAGAAAAGCATCCCCGGCATCAAATTGATATAACAAAATGCTTAATTAGCAGCTGTAAGATCCAAGAATACACGACTTGTACCCATTCTAGCGGCGGCCATGAATAACTAGTTACATCCAATAGCCGTCTTATCGTGAGAGTCGGAAATGGTCCATGTGTTATTTTCTTCAAGGGCATTAAATCTTTTCGTGCATGTGATTATACACCATTTGGGATCTCGTACAACCTCAAGAAAAAAGGAAGGCTCTGACCCTACAGTATCAGACTAAAAGAAAGCACGATGTGCCCAAGAAGAATAAGACGTATAACTTTGTGGCAAAAATTAAACATACAAGATGTCCCTCACAATCAGGCCTTTGGTCTAGCAGCAGAGGAACACCCACACTGTGCTTGTTCCCGGAATCGAACTCGTGACCCTCTTTGTGGCAATCTCTAACCCAAGTACTACCTGGACTATGCTCTGGAGGCAATAAAACGTATACTTGCTAAAGAAAAAGGTACATTTGGATGCAGAGTAGATGGAGGGACAAGCTAGGGGGCTGTGGACCATGGTATGAGTAATATAATAAGTGAAACGGGATGAAGGACGCCGAGAACAAAGACCACAGCCAATTGTTCAAGCTACATGAAAGTGGACTCAACCACTACCCGATCAAGTCTAGCAGGATCATCATGTGACACCGTGTACAGCGGAGGAAGCTTATCGAATTGATTTACTGATAGCAGCTTATCGACATATCTATCTGGTGAGCAGATTATACATAAATCTGATGCTTCCATCTTCTCATTTTTGACGATTTGTTTTGTTAAAAATGCAATGATATATGTCTGTTGGTGTATTTGTACATACTGCAGGCCTTGTCTGGTGCACGTAGATATTTTTGGGAGCAGTTTTCTATCTTCCGTCCTTGACTTATTGGACGTCAGTTGGAGATGGTGCCTGATACGCTTCGAGCAGGCTAGTGGCTTGAATATCGTAGCTTCGTGGTGGTTCTCCGGCATACTGTGGATGCTACGTAAGATCAACTGTGCATTTCAACAGAAAAAGACTTCTTGTGTATGCCATACTGTCTAGATATGTTGGTGAGACTATCATCTATTTGTACGCATGCTGCTAACTATGGCTAGCTAAGGTTCCACTGATATTGTGACACATTGTGTCTAGATATGTTGGCGAGGCTGTCATCTATTTGTACACATGATGCTCACTCATGGCTAGCTCAGGTTCCACTGATATTATGGCACATTATTGAGCATCACTTCCCTCATAGGGTGATCAGATGGTTTTGGTTGACGTGGGAGGTGACGCAAGGTACACCGACATAGGCATTGCTCTGCATAAATTGCAAAAGATATAGGGAATGTTGATTAAGCACAGATTCATGCTATATTTACAAATTACTAGAATGACTGATCGCAGCGCATCAAGAGAGCATACCATGGACATGAGCTTGACTATCGTAGCTTCGTGGTGGTTCTCCGACACGCTGTGGATGCTACGTAAGGTCAACTGCATAGTTCAACAGAAAAAGACTTCTTGTGTATGTCATACTGTCTAGATATGTTGGCGAGGCTATCATCTATTTGTACGCATGATGCTCACTATGGCTAGCCAAGGTTCCATTGATATTGTGCACATTGTGTCTAGCTTTGTTGGCGCGGGTTGTCATCTATTTGTACGCATGATGCTCACTCATGGCTAGCTCAGGCTCCACTGATATTGTGGCACATTGTTGAACATTACGTTCCTCATAAGGTGATTAGACGATTTTGGTTGAGATGGGAGGTGACAAAAGGTACACCGACATAAGCATTGCTCTGCATAAATTGCAGAAAGTGTAGGGAATGTTGATTACGCACATATCCATGCTATATTTATAAATTACTAGAATGACTGAGCGCAGCGCATCAAGAGAAGCATACCATGGACATGAGTCATGATAGATAATTCACCGTACATAGAGTGGTATAGATTTTGGGCACTCATGATGCTTGGTCAGGACAATGTTGAGCGCATAGCCCATGACGATTTTTTGTGGTTCCACAACTAGCTTCATACGAATGGTACATATATATTTTACGTATACATTGCCATTATATATTAGATGCATTCACAAATTATATGTACTTGTTTGTTGATGCTTCTATCATTTACATTATAGGTACAAAGTAAAGCTGAAATCTACCATGGT
Source organism: Eustoma russellianum (assembly GCA_036186865.1). Lineage (NCBI taxonomy): Eukaryota > Viridiplantae > Streptophyta > Magnoliopsida > Gentianales > Gentianaceae > Eustoma > Eustoma russellianum. The sequence goes on from AP025063.1 coordinate 30,831,452, forward strand.
GCCGATTGAGGCAGGGACTGAGAGAGTCACAGAGATTACACAATAGAGGCTTAGAGCATAGGGTCTTGATGAGGCCCCTTAAGGGCCTATTACAAGAAGCAAGACCAAACAACTATACTATGATGTTGGCTCCTTCTTGTACAAGCATGTCCAAGATGAACCCTCCTCACGTTGGGTTTACATTATTGAACTTATGCTTTAGATTCGTGAATGATTATTCTACATTTTACATGTCTTACACAAGATGTAAGGGTTGGTGAGAAGGGTAGGATAGTCATTGCATGCATGATAGTAGTTGTTGCGTGTTTTTTAGTTTAGGGACATTTTCGTCTTTTTGGTATTTCATTTGCATGGCATGCATTTCATTATACTTGATAAGAATGATGCTTAGTGGTGTCTTTACTTTGTACGAAGCTTGATGAAGAAGGCGTGTGCATGGCTTAGGAGTTCTAGAAGATGAAAGCCTCTTCAAGGAAGGATTTGATGTTGATTGGTCCAAACTTCAACCGATCATAACTTCTCTGTTCCGATTCAGACTAGTGTCAATACTAGGCCTCAAAATTAATGTCTCCAGGAGTTCTACAACATTGATGATGATGTCAAGAGCCAGTTCCAAGTATTCGAGCCTGTCCAACACAAATTAGGTTCAAGACTCAAAAAGAGACAAATGGCTCCCAAGTTCTCTACAGGAGAGTCCCTATATTTTAGGAAATCACCATTGGAAGTTTCCAAGCTTGCCTTGGCACACTAGGGCCGGACATATGAAGATGGGATATGATTGGTTTATATTTTTGCAAGTTACCTAACATGTTTTGGATTTATAACTTAGGATTTTCATTGATTCTTAAGTTTTTATTATTTTGTCTACATAATGGCCTGATGGACAAACCTATGTAACACCTTTTATGAATAAAATTTTGTGTCTTCTGCCTTAGGCTTTGTGTTTTTGATTTGTTTCTTGATTTGCATCAAATCAAAGTTAGGATCCTTAAAGTTTGAGCCCAAAGAGAGGAACGTCTTGGAGGACGATTTGTTTGTCAAGATTAATGTCAATCTTGTTGTGGAGGCCTTTGTTAGCTGTATGATGCCTTCAAGGAAGTAAGGAGGGAGGGTACTCCTTTTGTGCCATGCCTTGAAGGAGAGTTTGAAGAAAAAGATTCGCTCTTGCAATGAGGACTCACATAAAGTCTCGGATATTTTATTTTGTATGGATCTCCAGTCTCCTCAATCCAGCTTTAAATTTTGACGCGTTTTCAGCAGAGAGTTGGTCATCAGAACATGCACATACATATGTAGATCCCTCAGGACATGCATGCGCTTTAGCATCATTATATGTGGATACATCATTTCATACACCAGCTATCGATGGCAGACATGTATTTTGGGAAAGCAACCAGAATGACGTGCTTGACATGGATATCCCTCGCACTTCTAGTATATTATAGATCTAGAGATAGACTTGTCACAGGCAGAAACGCAAATACATATACCATCTTAGAGGACTACACTCCGCCACCGTATTCAGAGTCATAGCTGCAACTACCAAAGCACTAGGTCCACCCGTATTCACAATCATAGCCACAATGCCACATTTGAGATGTATATTGCATTTGTATTGTGTCTATGACATCTATTGAGACATACTTGTGTACACATTTGACATGTTTTTATGCTATTTTATTCCAGTTGTATATTCACTTATTCTTTTGTTAGAATTCACATGTGTAATGTCAATGAACATGTAACATAGAAACATAAAGAGCTAACATTATATAATCATGAATTTTATTGTGGGAACATGACGGATATTCACATAAATCTCGATAGAAGGAATTTTGGACAACGTATCGAGATCCAAATTAAGCGACTCGATATCTTATCATCTAAAATATGATAAGGACTGAAAATGTATCGGGATACATCTGCAAGAACAGAGAAACAACACACCTGATCAATCATTTCACATCTACATCAAATTCGAGACTTGTTTTAATTCGTTAGACAAAGTCTAATTATGATATGCTACGTGATATCCTTATGAATCTGGTTGAATTTATTATTCATAAGTACACCGCTTTGCCTATGAAAATTTAAAGATTTTGGATGCATGGAGATGCCACTTATATGCAAAATAGATATAAAAATATTTTGCTGAAAAATGATACAATTTTATAAAAATAGACGTGCACACTATATTGGAAAAAATAGCCACAAAACTTTTTTGCGGCTGAAAAATGTGATGTTTTAGTAATAAAATAGGTGTATGGCACACCACATTTTGTCAGAATTGTGGTTCATACTCGGTTTTGACAAAACCATGGTGTGATTAATACTACGGTTTTGACAAATCTGTGTATAATGCATATGGAGTTACTTTTAAATATATGATAACGGTAAGTTTTTCATTAAAAATGCATACTTTTAGATTTTCCTCGTGGAAATGTATCTCTTTATTAAATACATACCCAATAAAGACAGAAAATAGTACAAGTAACCTTTTTTTGTTTGAAAGGGTACCATTTTCCAATGAAACAAATATAAATATTACATGTACTTGTAATAAATAATATAAAAAAATTGAAACCGAATCCACTACATAACATTGGTTCGCCCATGCAGTTAACATAGCATTGTTGCCACTGTGCATGTCTTTTTCTTACGGCAGTACATGATTCTTTTTTGTTTTTTGTTTTTATTGAAACTGCTCTCTTTTCTTGATTGAGAACGTCATTTTATTTTTGTCTTCTGATGGGATTCTTACAAATTTTGTCCATCTCACTTCATTCTTAAATAGTGGTTTGACCAAGGAGGGAAAGAGTGTACGAAATACTTAATTAATGCACGTACATGAATATACGTTACAATCGACATGTGTGAACGTCATCAAGTGGAGATTCATCGCAAATTAATAATACAAGTAAGATTTGTTTATATAGCGCCTACTTTACACATATAAGCTAATCACGAAAGTATTTCTTTATTTGCTTCTATATTGTTTGTGGAAGAGCAACAATTTACTAGAACAGTGAAAATGAAAAGGTAGTGATAAGGGCCAAAACATTCAACTCAAACCGCTTAGCGTTCCGTTCTTTTATAAGGGGGGGAAATGTCCAAAAGGCATATAATTTCAGAAAATAAAGTATATAATTAAGAGAGCTTAACAAGTAGTTAAGAAAGTTTTACACCAATGAATTGTACAACAAGAACTTCTCGACAACAATTGAAACAACACATAGGAATGATAGTGAAATAATTGAAGAAGTTGCTCTTTTGCAGCAATAAATAGCCATTAATTCTTTCCAGAAGATGCATTCTTAAGCAAGCAAATAGCCATGCAAATATGGCTGATGAAGGGAGCAGTAAAGGAAAAGGAGTGAGCATTCAACATGAAGAGAGCGAGGCCGATTCGACTCGGAGGATTCAGATTCCGAGCACGACCAGGCCGCTGCCACCTAAGAAGAGGATACTGAGAGAATTGTACGGTAAAAAGGGAAAGCAGAAGATCGAAGATGAATCCAGAAGGAAATCTCAGGATGATGAATCCGATGCTCACAAGGTGAAAGGAATGAATCCGATAGCGACGATTCTAATTAGTGGAAATTATTATCGCAGTCTTCTTCTATCTTGTAACCTCAGGGGTTGGCCAAACGTACTCGTCGAAATTCTCTAGTTACCAAAAGGTCATATACTCATTCCGAAGACCTGTGTCGAAATTTTTGTTGAAGCTGAATTGACGAGAAAGAATTTGGGCAACAAGGTGAGAAGAAAGATTGGGGACAAAATGCGTCAAAGGGATAATTGGTTCAGTACATGGTGTGAAAGTTGAAGCAGTTATCAGGAAGGACATGTATTGCCATACTGGATGATCAAGGGACGATGATTGGGAAATGATCGAAGGCAGCGTCGGTGAAGAAGGTGCAGAGGGTGGTGCGAAGAGGAAGAAGAATAACTGGCGCGCGATGTTTAAATTGCAGGAAAAGACGAAAATGCCCTCACTTAAGATCGTCTATACCATTGTATATGTGGGCTTTCTTGTAATTTCGCTTTAAGTTCCTTCTTCTTCGTTTATAAAAGGAGATTCAGGCGGGTTATAGTTAGGTAGTTTTTTGATTCCACAATTTCCTCCTGACTGTGAGTGAGATTCCAAGATCTCAACATCATACGTCTGCATCGTCTGATGTAATTCACCTATTGCATTACTGATTCAGTGAGTATTCAATATTCAATTGGTCCTTTTATCGTTTAGCGTTCTTCAATGCTTGATTTCACAAATTTGTCGTTCGATTATTTGATTTCCTGAATTTGTTGTTTGATTGTGAATTAACATGGTATCAGAGTTCTGATTGATCAACCATCGATTCTTTGAATAGTTTCTTGAATTCTTGTTGTTAGTTGTTATATTGAATTTTCTTGGTGTAATGGCGTCAAGTTCTTCGAATACGTCTTCAATTGACAATCCTGCATCAAATCCTCTATACATTTATCCTAATGAAAGTCCAACGGCAGTTCTGTGCAACTGCTCTGAATGGTCACAATTTTCACTCATGGAGTAGAACGCTTAGGATGGCTCTCACCATTAAGAACAAACTATGTTTCATAGATGGAAGCATGACGAGACTAGAAATCAATGATCTTAAGTTCCAGCGCATGGAATCAAGCAAAAGTGATGGTGCAAACTTGGATACAGAATTGTGTAATCCCCTCTATAACACAAAGTATAATCTGGTATGACACTGCTTATGATGTCTGGCGTAATTTGACTTTAAGGCATGCAAGTGGAGATCCATTTCGATTATCTGAGTTAATGGAAGAAATATTATGTGGGTCAAGCAAGATAATCTTTCTATTAATGAATACTATACGAAACTCAAATTGGTTTGGGAGGAAATGTTGGCGTTAAGGCCTGTTCCGAGGTGTGGCGTGTTCTATTTGTACTTGTGATATCACGGATAAGATGAGTAAATTCGTAGAAAGTGACTACGTGATTAAGTTTGTCAAGGGACTCAATAATGAATATGATGCAGTAAAATCGCAAGTTTTTGTGATGAAGCCTCTACCAAGCCTATCTGCTGCATTTTCCATGGCTTTACAATTCGAGAGGAAAGTGACTGGGAGGTTATGGACAAGCGCAATTAACAACAATGCCACTGTATTAATGAGGAATGGTGAGAGTAAACCACAGTACAATGAGTATGGTGGGTGGTGGCAGTGGATGCTGATAATCTTCTGAATTTGTGTCAATGTGTATAATGTGAGACCTGGTGGTAGAGAGGATATGGAAGAGCTATGGGAGAGGTTATGCTTGGCTCTAGTTAGAGACCTATATGTACTCACTGTGGCAAGTCAGGACACATTGTGGATAGATTCTACAAAAAACATAGATTTCCTCCAGGTTGGAAACCTAGGCCTAAAGTGAATATTGCAGCAATCGAGCTGGAAGAGTATGTTCTAATGCTGTGATATGAACAAGACCAGCATTAACCCAGGATCAGTATGAAAGGCTAATGAATTTACTTGGAGAGAAAGGAGGTGGTTCAATGCCCGGAGATATGTCACACCCACCACTGTCATGTCTGCTGAGACATGATCCAAAGTATAAAGAGTGAGATACTTGTTCATATAATCAGTTTAATGTGTGGATTTTAGATTCAGATGCCAGCAATCATATAGCATATTCATTGTCCCTTTTTTAGTTCATTTCAGCCCAATCTATGATGTGTCTGTTAAAATGTCAAACAATATGTCTGCAACAGCCACACACATAGGTTCAGTCCAGATAACTCCATCTCTTTTGATTCATAAAGTCCTCCATGTTCTATCCTTTTCGTTTAATATCTTATCTCTTAGTGAGCTGGTATCTTCAACTGACATTCTTATATCTTTTCATCACAATTCTTGTTTCTTGCAGGACCAATTCTCCAAGAGGATGATTGGTTCAACTAGACTTATAAATGGTTTGTACCTGATACAAGGACACATCAATTCTACAGTTGCAGCATGTGTCCTTTCTCAGTCTACCTTACTATATAGTTCATCTTTCAGTTGTAATGTTGCTTCTGTTCTTGACAAAAATTCTATGTTGTGTCATGCAAGACTGGGCCACGCTTCTATACAAAGGATTAGGGAAATAAATTAAAAGAATGCATATGTTACAGTTTCATCTCATGACTTCAAGTGTGATATATGCTCTATGGCCAGACACAAGAGTTTGCCTTTTTTCTTTCTTCTGATTCTGTTTCTAATAATGTCTTTGATCTTGTGCACATTGACATTTGGGCCTTATAAAACAATCCTAAAAGTATGAAGCAACGCTTCTTTCTTACCTTAGTAGATGACTTTAGTATATACACTTGGACCTACCTTCTTAAGGCCAAGTCAGATGCCAGCCAAAGTATTCAAAGTTTCTTTTCATTTTGCCATACCCAGTTTCACAGAAAATAAAAGTTATCAGATCTGATAATGCACAAGTGTTTTGCCCTGAATACTTTCTTTTCTGAGAATAGAGTCATTCACCAAACCACATGTGCATATTCCACACAGCAAAATGGTATAGTATAGAGAGGAAAACAACAACACATCTTAAATGTTGCTAGAGGATTGAGGTTTCAGGCGTGTCTTCCTATAAGGGTTTTGGGGATTCTGTATTCAAACATGCCACTTACATCATTAACATGATCTCAGCAACTCTTTTGAGTCATTCCAGCCCTTATGAGAGATTATACCAAAGTCGCTCCTAATTACAAACATCTCAGGGTATTGGGTGCAAAGCATTGGCCTATAACATTTTACCCAACCATTCCAAGTTTGACTCTAGAACCAGACAATGTATACGCTAGGTTTCCCTCATGCTAGTAAGGGATACATTATGCAAGATCTAAATAACCAAGAGATATTCATTTCCGGGAATGTTGAATTCTTTGAAACATTCTTTTCATTCTGCCAGAGACAATCCACATTCAATCCATCATCATAGGACACCACTTTATCTCATACCACTCCATCTTTCAATTCAACATCTCCTGATTGAGAACTTCCAACTTCCTATCATCAGATATATCATCCTCAAGGTCTTTCCCACATTTTTGCACCTTCAAGCTATGAGTCACACGAACCGAAAAATACACATCATAATACATCTGTTTCATCTCAAAGCACCAACACTGCTGAACACAACACGTCTGTTCCATCTCCAATTCTTCCTTCCCTTCCACCTGAGCCAGACAGCCCCTTCACATCTCCAAGAATATTACTATCATCAACTGTCTGGTGACAATGATTTTCACCTTTTACCAGCTCAATCCCTACTTGCACTACACCACATCCTATAAACCAACTATCTATCTTCTGATTCACTGTCACCTGCATACAAAACATATACATTAAACATTAGTCTGAACAAGGAACCTCCACTTATCATGAGGCATCAAGATCTACCGCATGGCAACAAGCTATGCATCAAGAGCTTAAGGCCTTAGAAGCTACAAACACATGGACATGGTTGAGCTTCTAGAAGGCAAGGTTCCTATAGGACGTAAATGGGTGTATAAGATTAAATATAACCCTGATGGATCAATTGAGAGACATAAGCTAGATGGTGTTCTAAAGGCTACACACAGCAACTGGGGATCGACTACATAGACACTTTTTCCTAGTTGCAAAAATGAGCACTGTCAGATAGTACTTGCCTTTGCTTGCTCAAAAGGATGGTTTATTCACCGTTAGATGTAAAATATTAATGCATTTTTACACATGAGAGGATTTGACTGAAGACATTTGGATATTGGACCTACCTCTAGGAGTTACCTACCCCTCGAGCTCCTAACCTGGTATGCAAACCGGAACCAAACTCATTTATATGGCCTTAGCACGCTAACAGACATGGGAATGAAAAACTAAACAAATATGCCCATGGTCAGTCAAGGCTTTGTTCAGTCACAATCATGATCATACTCTCTTCATTTCAGTCTATCCTCTTCAATCATTTCTTCGTGGCACTAATTGTATAGTGATTGAGTATAGTCGTTGTTAGTGATAACTTACTTGCCATCCAAGCTGTAAAGGACTACTGCACTCTAAGTTTTCAGATCAAGACCTAGGTGGACAGTAGATACTTCCTTGGCATAGAAGTAGCTAGGTCACAGGGAGGGGTTGATGTTATGCAAGAGACATATACCTTAGGAGCTATTAGACCCTACAGGCTTTTTAGAGGCCAGACCTGTTTCCGTAGTTTAATATAGACTATGGTTGGAGTATGCATCATTAGTAATGGTGGTAACTGATATGCACACATTGCATATCTTTGAAACAAAATAGTTCAGATGGAATCTTAATAAAGGAAAAGAACTTACTACAAAATGCTGTACGCCGTTCGCATGATAAAAATGCAATTATACATACAAGAAGATATACATCTATTGTACACAAACAGCGCCGTGTTCTCATTAAACATGTCTGATGCCACTTGTTAGATTTACATAGTAAATCCGTTACCCAAGGATCGCTTAAGAGAACACAAAAGCAAAGTAAACAATGCGGAATTTTACCTTGCTCCATTGGTTAACGCTATTCTGATTATGACACGTACGACAACTGTTTTTCCAAGGAATGCCGAACCCACCGGCAGTTGATTCCCCTGATGTAGTCTCAACCACCACCGCTACTTTATCCGATGGAAAGTTTAAGTAGCATGTCTTCTTCACAGAAGTGTTTCTTTATATCTATATATATATATGTATGAAGGCGAAGCAAATGCACTATGGCTTCTATTACCTTTTCCCACACCATAGAAACAATATTGCTTCCCCCCATATATAGTAGTAAGAGAGTGAGATAACATTGTTAAATTTCACTTGTCCAAATACATTACAATGTATCTTTTCAGATACATTGTAAATTACACTTGTCCAAATACAGTACAAGTATCTTTCACTTTTTCAAATACAATGAATCTATAATAGGTTAATATCGTTTCTTTAATGTATATGAATAGCTTACTTAAAGTACTTCTAGAAGAATACATGTGGGTTCTTGTCCCTTAGGACCAGATGCATTAATTATACGGTTTCAACTTACGAGTCAATACCATCAAGGATCGTATCTGTATGATTGTCTACACATTTAGGAGTCCAATCAGATTACACCGCATATCCACTTAACATACCATAAGCGATCACTTAACGCACGGATACAAACATAATATAATATATTTGACATGTTAATAATATATAATCCACACATACATGAGTCCACATAAGTTTAGTATGTACCCTTTATGTCACATGTGTCGTGCACTACGCATGTGACCGTATTAAACCCACACGATGTGCCCAAGACAATTGAGAATAAAAAAAATATAAATTGTCCAAGAAAAAGGTACATTTGGATGCAGAGGAGATGGAGGGACAAGCTAGGCGGCTTGGACCAGAGGAGGTAAAAATAAAGGTAAAATCTGAGGCCTCCAATCACAGATGCCACGTGTACAAAGTGGAAGAAGTTTAAAATTTTTTGGTTTTTAAAAAAATAGTTTACTTGTACACGTGCCAGCGCATGATTAGAGACCTCATATTTTGCCTCACTTTTTTGCCTCTTGTGATCTAACCGCAAGCTAGGGGGCTGTGGACCATGGTTTACGTAATATAATCAGTCAAAAGGGATGGAGGGCGCATGACACAAATACCACAACCAAGTTGTTCAAGCTTACATAAAAGTGGACCCAACCACTCTCTATCAAGTCTAGCAGGATCATCATGTGACAACCGTGTACAACGGAAGAAGCTTATGGAATGATTTACTAATAGCAGCCTACCGGCATGTTTATCGGGTGAGCAAATTATAAATAAGCCTAGAGCGCCCATCTTCTCATTCTTGACGATTTGTTTTGCTACAAATTCAACGATAGATGTCAGTTGGTATATTTTTACATACTACGGGAATTGTCCGGTGCATGTAAATATTTTTGGGTTAGCCTGTACTTGCATGTTTGTACATGAATATATACGAATACACCATTACGAAGAAGGCCATCAGATTTCTGAGGCCAATACACCTTCTGTAGTTTTGGATTTGGGAGCAGTTTGGCCATCTTTCGTCCTTGACTTATTGGACGCCAGTTGGAGATGCTGCCTGATACGCTTCGACCAGGCTAGTGGCTGACTATCGTATCTTTGTGATGGTTCTCCGACACATTGCGGATGCTAGGTACGATCAGCTGGATAGTCCAACAGATATAAAGACTCTTGTGTATGCCATGCTGTCTAGATATGTTGGTGAGGCTTGTCATCTATTTGTACACATGATGCTCACGTATGGCTAGCTCAGGCTCCACTGATTTGAGGCACATTGTTGAGCATCACCTTTCTCATAGGGTGATAAGATGGTTCTGGTTGACACGGGAGGGTGAGTAAAGATACATCGACATAGGCACTTGCACTGCATCAAATAGCAAAAAGTACAAGAGAATGTTGATTATGCATAAGTTCATGCTATATTTATACATTAGAGGAATGACCGAGCGCAGCGGATCAAGAGAGCATACCATGGACCAGGAGTCATGACAGATAATTCACCGTACATGGAGTGGTATACACCTTGGACACTCATGATGCTCGGTCGGGACTGTTGTTGAGCGTGTGTAGGCCCTATGATGGTTTTCGTGGTCCAACATCTATTTTTCATACGAACAATACATACATACATACATACATACATACATACATACATACATACAATATATATATATACATACATAACGTATACATCTTCGTATATATTAGATGTGTTCACAAATGATATGTGCTTGTTTATTGATGATCCATACATTACATTATAGGTACAAGTAAAGCCGCGATCTACCATGCTGCGATTTGAGGCAAGGACTGAGAGAGTCAGGGAGATTGCACAATAGAGGCTTAGAGCGTAGGGTCTTGATGAGCCCCTTGCAAGGGTCTATTACAAGAAGCAAGGCCAAACAACTTGATTGCAAGGGTTGGTGGGAAGGGCAGGATAGTCATTACATGCATGATAGTAGCTATTGCGTGTTTTCTAGCTATGGGATATTTTTGTAATTTTTTGGTATTTCAATTGCATACATGCATTCATTATCCTGATAAGGATGATGCTTGGTGGTCTCTTTACTTTTGTAGGAAGCTTGATGGAGAAGGCGTGTTCATGGCTTAGGAGTTCTAGACGATGAAAGCCTTTTCAAGGTAGGATTTGATGCTTGATTGGTCCAAATTTCAACCGATTTATAACTTCCTTGTTTCAACTCCGATTGGTGTCAGTATTGGGCTCAAAATTAAGGTCTCGAAGGTGGTTCTACAACATTGATGAAGATGCCAAGGGCCAATTCCAAGGTGTTCGAGCTGGCTACAACGCAAATAAGGTTCAAGACTCAAAAGGAGATCAAATAGCTAAGTTACCTACATTTTGGGAGAGTCCCTAACATTTTAGGAAATCAACATTGGAAGTTCCAAGCTTGAATTGGCACCCTAGAGCTGTGGCCATATGATTGATTTCTTTATATTTTTGTAAGTTACCTTACATGTTTTAGATTGTAACTTAGGATTTCCATGATTCTTAAGTTTTTTGTTCTTTGTCTACATAACTGCTTGCTGGCCGAACCTATGTAACAACCTTTTATGAATAAAATTTCATGTCTTTTCCCTAGACTTTGTGTCTTTACGTTGTTTTTTTGGTTTGCATAAAATTAAGGTTAGGATCCTTTAAAGTTTTGAGCAAAATTTAAGGTGGTATTTCCAAGCCTAAAGAGAGGAATGTCTTGGAGGGCGATTTGTTTGCCAAGATTAACGTCAATCTCATTGTGGAGGCCTTTGATCAGCCATACGCTACTATGAAAGGAAGCAAGGAGAAAGGATACCCTTTTTATTGCCACGCTTTGAAGGAGAGTTTGAAGGAAAAGATCCGTTCTTGCTTTAGAAATCACATCAATTTGGTAACAGAGCGCCAAGGTCATCCTTCTAAACTGTATATATTTCATTTCTTGAATCTAGATCATTCCCCACATTCTGTTTCTCATCCTTTTCCTTCATCATACCACACTTCTAAACCTAACTCAAAAAAATCGTTGTTGGCACAAAGACAAGGGCTTGCACACCCTCATACTCTTAAAGTTGTGATCTTTTGAGAGTGTTTGGCATTGCTATCATAAAGACGAAATCTTGCAAGCTTTTTGATTGAATTTTTGTAAATTTGGACAAGTAGATTTTGTTTCTCTTAGAGCTTCATTCGGCCACACTATAAAGCTTGCCAAACTTGCCTAAAAGCTTCCTTTTTAACGTGTCTTCTAGTTTCTTATGAAGCTTTTAGGTAATCTTTGATCTTGTGGTGCTTAAGTTTTCTTGTGTTTGATAAAAGAAGTGATTTTTAATTGTGTTCTTAATAAAAACCCTAACTTTTCTTCAAACTTTAGCCTTGAAAACCTACTTTCCTAACCTCAGTCGTACCCCCATTTCCCTATGGCAACAAACCCTAATTATTGATCAAAATCGTAACCTACACACACTTTGCCCACTAAAGTAGGTGATTTGATTATGGGATACTCTAACCTATTCCCAGAAGAAGAACCTGCATGAATTACCCCCCCAATAAGAGGCAATGAACATGAAGTAGATTTTGTAACTGAGTGTGCTACCTAATAGACTTGCATATAGGGCCAATCCTTAGGAGACTAAGGAGATTCAAAGACAGTAGAGGAGTGTTGAGAAAGGAAATGTCAGAGAAAGTATGAGTCCTTGTGTGTCCTAGTCATAGTACGTCCCCAAGAAAGATGTAAGATGGGGAATGTGTATTGATTTTAGAGCCATAAATAAGATTCACTGTGAAGTATAGGTACCCTATTCCTAGGTTGGATGACATGTTGGATATGTTTTTACGGTGCTAGAAACTTTACTAAGATTGATCTAAGAGTTGGTTACTTCCAGGTGAGAATCAAAGAAGGAGATGAACGAAAATCTGCCTTTAAGACTAAGTTTGGATTTTGTCAATGGTTGGTTATGCCATTTGATTTAGCTAATGCCCCTAGTACATTATGAGGTTGATGAATGAAGTCTTAAGAGCGTTCATTGGGAAATTTTGTTGCGGTATATTTTGATGACATCCTTGTCGTTGGAAGAGCATATTGAGCATATACGGAACATTTTTGATACCCTTAGAAAGGAGAAGCTTTATGTAACTTTAAGAAGTGTTTCATTCTGTTTGGAGAAAGTAGTATTCTTAGTCTTTGTAATCACAATTGATGGGACTGAAATGGATTGAGAGAAAGTAAGATCAATTGTAGAATGCTCTTCACCTAAGATTGTTGATGAAGTAAGAAGTTTCCATGGCTAGGTAGGTTCTAATAAACGGTTTATAAAGGACTTTTCATCCATACATGTGTCCTTTAATATGTTTTGCAAAAAGGACATTAGCTTCCATTGGGGAGAAGCACAGTAAAACGCCTTGACGAACTAAAGAAGATGTTAACCACCACACCCATCCTTAGACTACCCTACTTTGTTAAGATCTTTGAAATTGAATGTGATGCAAGTGGAGTTGGAATAGGAACCTTGTTAACCCATGCCGAAAAAACTATTGCTTACTTTAGTAAGAAATTGAAAGGAGCCTCCCTTAACTATTCCACTTATGATAAAGAGCTTTATGCAGTAGTTAGATCCTTTCAAACATGACAACATTACCTTCAACCTAAAGAGTTTGTTATACACACTGAGCATGAAAGATTGAAGTATCTTCAGAGACAAGGAAAGTTGAATAAAAGACATGCCAAGTGGGTTGAGTTTATCAAACAATTTCTATATGTCATTAAGTATAAGCAAGATAAAGATAACCTAGTTTCTGATGCCTTGTCTAGGAGGTATACTTTACTTACTAGGTTATCTTCACAATTGCTAGGATTTGAATCGATTAAGGAGATGTAAGTTGGAGATACTGACTTTTGGTACTATATTGAGGCATGTCAAGAGGCACTAGACGTCTTTACATGCATAAAGGTTTCTTGTTTACTGAAAATAAGTTATGTGTGCCCTAAGTGTTCTATGAGAGAGCTTTTGGCTGAAGAGGCACATGGAGGAGGTTTGATAGGTCACTTGGGATATTTAAGGCGTTGGAAGGTCTTAAGGAGCATTTTGACTGGCCACATGTGTTTGGATGTAGAAAGGCTAAATCCCAGCCAAACCCACGTGGATTATACACCCCACTGCCCGTATATGATTCCCCTTTGGTAGACATATCTATGGCCTTTGTATTAGGCTTACCTACGTCTAGAAGTGGCAAAGATAGTGTCGTTGTGGTGGTAGTGGATAGATTTCAAAGATGGATCACTTTATAGCTTGTAAGAAAGTTGACGATGCTTCTCATGTGCTGATATATTCTTCAGAGAGATAGTTCGTTTGCATGGCATGCCTAAGACCATAGGGATACTAAGTTTCTTAGTCATTTTTAGAGAATTTTGTGGAATAAGTTTGGAACGAAGTTGTTATTCTCTGCTACTGCACATCCATAAACAAATGGAAAAACTGAAGTTGTTAATAGAACATTATCTTAATTATTGCGTGCCATTATCGAAAAGAACTTGAAATCCCGGGAAGATTGTTTGCCTTTTGTTGAATTTGCATATAATAGGAGAGTTCATAATGATACAACTTTTTTCAATTTTTGAGGTTGTTTACGGCTTTAATCCCCTTTCCGCACTTGATTTGATTCCATTCCTATGTATGAACGTACTAGCTTAGATGGTAAGCATTAGGCTGAATTGATTGCTAAGTTGCATGAAAAATTTAAAATTCAAATTGAAAAAAGAACAAAGAATATGCACGTAAGGCAAACAAGCATAATAGGAAAATTGTTTTTGAACCAGCTGATCTTGTGTGGTTGCACTTGCATAAAGAAAGGTTCCCTAAGGAACACAAGTCAAAGTTGATGCCTGCGGGAGATGGACCATTCAAGGTACTTGAATGAGTTGGTGAGAATGTATATTTTTAGAATTTCCTGAAAGATATGATTCTGTTTCTTCTACTTTTTATTTTTTTACCTCACCGCTTACCCTCCCGATGCTTTAAATTCGAGGACAAATCCTTTTGAGGAGGGGGGACTGATGAACCCCCGTAAAGGCCTATTTTATCCTCACACCAGATCAATCGTTTTTACATCTACATCAAATTCTAGTCTTGTATTAATTTGTCGGACAAAGTCTAAGTATTATATGCTACGCGGTTATCCTCATCAATCTTGTTGGATTATTATCATATACAGCTCCATTGCGTAATTTCACTGCTTTGTCTCTGAAATTTAAAGATTTTGGATATATGAAGATGCCATTTTATTTGAAAACCAGATACAAAATATTTTGCTGTTGAAAAAATGATATGGTTTTATAAAAATAAACGTGCATACTATATTGGAAAAAATAGTCACAAACTTGTTTTGTTACTAAGAAAATGAGATGTTTTAATATAAAATAGGTGTATGACCACACCGCGGTTTTGTCAGAATTGTGGTGCGCACTCAGTTTTGACAAAACCATGGTGTGATAATACTACGCTTTTGACAAATGCTTGTATAGTATATATGGTGTTACTTTTGAAACTATGATATTTCTAAATTTTTTTAATTAAAAATGCAATATTTTTAGATTTTTCCTCGTGGAAATGTAATCTTCTCTTCATTAAATACATACCCAATAAAGACAGAAAATAGTACAAGTAACCTTTTTTTGTTTGAAAGGGTACCATTTTTCCGATGAAACAAATATAAATATTACATGTACTTGTCATAATATTATAAAAAAATTGAAACCGAATCCACTACATAACATTAGTTCGCCACGCAGGTAACATAGCACTGTGCCACTGTGCATGTCTTTTCCTTACGGCAGTACATGATTTCTTTTTTTTTTTTGTTTTGTTTTTCTGAAAATGCTCTCTTTTCTTGATTGAGAACGTCATTTTATTTGTCATCTGATGGATTCTTTCAAATTTTGTCCCTTTCACTTCATTCTTAAATGGTGGTTTGACCAAGGAGGAAAAAGAGTGTATGAAATACTTAATTAATGCACGTACATGAATATACGTCACAATCGACATGTGTGAACGTCATGAAGTGGACTTCATGCAAATTAATAATATTAGAATGATTGATTCAAGGAGATAGCTAATTTGATATTCGAGTTAGATTTGCCACCAAGAAGTTAAGAGTTCGATTCCATTGACACGCACAATGCGAGTGTTTCACTGTGCTAGGCCGAAGACCCTAGTTTTCAGGGAGACACCTTGTGTATGATCCTTGCGCAAAGTCCTCACTAACCTAGGAGGCCACTGAGCTCTTGATTTACATCATCCACAAAGCTATTTGGGCCTGAGACGGTAAGAGTACCAGGATATGGCTTTTTGCCACCCATAATACAAGTAAGACTTGTATTACTGGTAAGTGACAAGGTGATTGGGGCTAAAGAACCCCGACGTCCCGAGTTCGAAACCCGTGTAGAGGCAATACTTGTGTTGAAATATTACAAGGGTTGTTTCTGGGCTTCTGAATCTCGTTGTGTCCTCTCCCTTGTAGGGCTGCTAGTAGAGCCTCGATTTACATCCTACCTGGTTAAGGGGCCTCTAGTACAGGTGGGGGAGAACCCACTCCCTTAACAAAGATTTGTTTAGCGCCTACTTTACACATATAAGCTAATCACAAAGTATTTCTTTATTTGCTTCTATATTGTTTTGTGGAAGAGCAACAATTATTAGAACAGTGAAAATGAAAAGGGTAGTGATAAGGGCCAAAACATTCACATCAAGGAATAATATATTATTATACATAAATCATAAAGAGTGACTTAGTATGGTGGCGATGCACGTTACTATCAAAAGAAATAGCATTCCAAGCGTCTTAAAAAGATTGCCTGCAATCTTATTTTTGTACGTCCGTTCTAAAACCTTTATTTATTTTTGACATCTATGCTATAGAGCCGGAGATTTTAGTGGAATCAAACTCTCTATATCTTATAGAATCTTGGGATGAAGATATTGTTTATCTCACCTTCACCAGTCCCTAGTAATACATTTTGCTATCGTTGGGATGTAAAAGATATGACTGTTGTTGATGTTGTTCTTAAATCTTTATTTATATTGCATAAATATTGCTGAAAGATATAGTTGATTAATTAATGTGCCTCATTAATTGTTTATATATACTTAAAACCAACAATTGCTTTTTATATTAATTAAGAAATACAAATACTAAAGTGAATGATTGTTTAACTATTTTTTTTTCAAATTAAGTACAATTGATATACACAAATAATTTAGGACAAATGGATTATATTTGTAGAGATGAAAAGGAGCGAAAAAAAGAAGGCTATTTTTTTTAGTACTTTCCTTTTCGGATTTAACAATTGACAATGTAACATCCAACTCAAACCGCTTAGCGTTCTGTCTTTTATAAGGGGGAAATGTCCAAAAAGGCATATAATTTCAGAAAATAAATTATTATAATTAAGAGAGCTTAACAAGTAGTTAAGAAAGTTTACACCAATGAATTGTACAATAAGAACTTCTCGACAACGATGGAAACAACACATAGGAATGATAGTGAAATAATTGATGAAGTTGCTCTTTTGTAGCCATAAATAGCCATTAGTTCTTTCCAGAAGATGCCTTCTTACACAAGCAAATTGCCATGCAAATATGTCTGATGAAGGGAGCAGTAAAGGAAAAGGAGTGAGCATTCAACATGAAGAGAGCGAGGCTGATTCGAACTCGGAGGATTCAGATTCCGATCATGATCGGCTGCTGCCACCTAAGAAGAGGATTCTGAGAGAATTGTACGGTTAAAAAAGGCAAGCAGAAGATCGAAGATGAATCCCGAAGGAATCTCAGGATGATGAATCCGATACTCAACAAGGTGAAGGAATGAATTCCGATAGCTATGATTCTAACTAGTTGGCCAAACGTACTCGTCTAAATTCTCAAGTTACAAAAGGTCAGATCCTCGTTCTGAAGACCTGGTGAAATTTTCGGCTTTATTTAGTGAAGTTAAAAGGATGGACATTGAGGGTTATAGGAGTGCAGGTGGTGGAGTTGGTTTTTCTCCATTTTCTTTCCTTTTTTCTCCATTCGCTTCTTTTAACTGGAAGGAAAGAAAAAATCAGGTGATTTTGGTAGCTTTCGGATCTACTGTGAACAAGTCTTAAACTTTTCACATGTCACCACAAAAGAATTTCGTTTTTACCGACGAAAAATTCCACCGACGCACCTTGTTTCGTCGGTATTTCATCGGTAATTTGTGACGAAATAGCGATACACGCATTTTGTCGTCGTTAATTGCGACGAGAAAACGATGAATACGTTGTCGCTAACAAAAAAATATTCAGGTTAATCATTTCGTTACAATTTCCGTCGGTTGTTTTATCGCTACTCTGCGTCTTTTGTTTGTTGCTATTTAGTTTGTAGCGTTTCGTCGCTATATCGTCACTAATGTGTCGCTAAAATTCCAGAAACATAAACACGGATAAACAAGGAAATAAATTCGTCGGTTAGTAGGTTCTCGGCGTTGTATATCATCGGTTTTTTGTCGATGAAACCCGCGTGTCGCAAATGTTTCGTTTTACTTTTCGTTTCGTATTCCGATTCATCGCTGTGTCGGCGCAGATTCGTCGAGGATTAAACACGTGTATGAATTAAGAAAAAAGAAAGCGATGATTGGGAAAAAAATTTATTCATTTAGAAATAAAATTTACATTATAAAAATTAAAAAAGAAATCTAAAACAGAAGCGGAGAGGGCCGTTCACTCTTCGTCATCGGAAGAAAGAGTGACCGCCACATTCTCCGTGAACTCTTTGAGGAGGCGCTTCAGATTTTAATATCTGACTTTCAACTTGCGCAGCCTTCTGTCACGATGTGCAGTTGCCTCGACTGCTGCTGCATGTTTGCTATAAGCGTACTGTAGTTGATCTGCGGTTCCGGCATTTCTTGGGGGTTGTGGCTGAGGAGGAGGCCGTTGTGGAGGTGCACTGTTTGCCCCTCCACGCCTTGGGGTTCTTCTATAACGACGGGGCATACTTTGTATTTTGTTTAGGAAGTTTATAACTTTGTTTATGTGAAAGTAAGGCTGTGGGGTCATATATATAGGTAAAAATAGCAACGACATAGCGACGAATCCGCGATGATTTTTTTGTCCGTTACTCAACACCGGAAGATGTGCGGGCATGACACTTCGTTTGAAAAAGCGACGAATTAGCGACGACTTAGCGACGTAAATTCATCGTACGTTGTAACCATCGGGCACTGTGCGGACACTGCCGTTGGGAACGCATAGCGACGCCAAGTGCGACGAAACACATCGTATGGTGTGAAGATAAGTCGTGTGTCGCTTATTTCGTCAGTAAAGCGTCGCTAAATTCAAACACCGATAATAAATTCGTCGGTTATTAGGTTCTCGTCGTTGTATTAAGTTTCGTCGGTATATATAGTCGCGTTTAGTCGGTGAATTAGTCGTCCCAAATTTTTTTCGAACCACATTCCATTTGTATTTTAGTGTCGTCGAGATTCGTAAGGGATTAAACATGTGTTTAAATTAAAAAAATGAAAGCGATGATTGGAAAAAAAACTTCATTAATCGAGAATTAAAAATTACAAAATACATAGGAAAAAAAATAAAAAAAAATCTAAAAGAAGAGCGAGAGGGAGCTGTTCACTGTTCGTCATCCCGAACAGAGAGTAGCAACACTCTCCGCGCACGACCTTCAGGAGGCGTCTCAGCTGCGCACGCCTTCACTGTTCGCAGATGTCCCGTCGAGGTGCAGAGATGTTCCCCGGAACGACGACGGCATTTCCAGATCCGGTGTCCTCCCGATATTCACACATCCGGTCAGATTTCACGGACAGGGAAAGGAAATGATATTGGGGGGACATCGATCTGAATATTGCTCATTCTTATGTTTTGCGCAATTGCCGTCAAGTTGACCGTTTCCAGAGGTATAAACGATATCCAATTTAATTTGTAAATACCTTGCGCTACTCTATCCATTATATTACAAAGGTATACAGGGTACTCATTCGTAATTTGCTTCAGCTTGTTTGTTGAATTTATTACAAGAACGTTCACCGGGTATATCGAGCGATGCAATAAACGATGAGTTAGATGCCAAGTTTGCTGATTGGTTCAGGTGACATGTAAGTTTACATATTTGCTGGTTACGTGTACGTCATGTGATACGCATTTATTGCCCCGCTGATGTATACTTACTTGTCGTTTTACAGGCGAGCAAAGGTCATCTGGCTGACGAAGAGTACGGTTACATTCTGACACCAGTAGCCAAGGGTCCATTGAACAGAGTCACGCGCTACGACATGTGTTTTGTGAACGGTTATAGATTCACACAGTCTCCCATGCCAGCCGAAAATCGTCAGAGAACAGCGGAGTGTGTGTCAAGCGGTATGACAATAGCCCGGACGAGGATGACTTCTACGGCTACCTTACTGACATTATTGAGCTCGAATATCCTGCATTGCCTATAAAGTGGGTGGTGCTATTCAAATGCGAATGGTACGATCCAACTCGGGAAGGTTATCGCGCTGGCACAAAGGTTCACGACCGATATAGTTGGTAGACATACACCAAGGGCGACGGTACAGAAAGTACGATCCATTCATTTTGGCTAGTCAAGCTCCCAGGTGTACTATCTATCGTATCCGACGACGAGGATGAATGCAAGCTCAAAAGACTTGCGAGCCGTGTGCAAAGTGAAATCGAGCAAGTTTGATGTCAGTATCCAGCCAGGTTCAGTCAGATGCATGGATGCCGCATTTCAAGAAGAAAACCGCGCGTTGTGGATACGACACATGTTGAACTGCACAATCTCCCTCTAAATGACCCAACGATTGTTTCATCGAAATTCATCTCAATATACAACCGGCTGACAATATTGAAGATGTAGGCGAAGACGAATACGAGGATGAAGAGGACGACGAGTATGTAGATGAAGATGAAAGTGAAGATAAAAATGAAGATGAAAATAAAGATGCGTATGAGGATGCGGATGAAATGAAGATTGACGTTAGTCAAAATTTTTTTATTGTCCCTCTTTATGTGAAAGTGTGATGTGTTGATGCACTTATACACAGATATATACATAATGTGTGTCTTCTGTAAGTACTTTATATTTTGCATTATTTTTTTACAATACTGAAGAGCGCCGACGATTTACCGACGCAACGTGTCGTCGCAAATTTGAAATAATGACGACACAAGAAATAGCGACGACACAAGAATTAGCGACGAACTCCCGTCGCTATTTCGTCGCAAAATTTCGAAATTAAACCTGAAATCCCCCTTCTTCTTCCCTATTTCCTCCCCCGCCCATTTTCTCTCCCGCGAATTCTCCCCAACCTCCCCGCGAAATCTCCCTCCCTCCCCCGCGTCTTCTCCTCCGTTCTCCGGTGACTTCTCCATTTCCACTGTTCTCCGGTGACCTCCTTCCCCGGTTAGTTTTTCTTTCTATTTCGTTTTAATGATTTTAATTAGTTATAGATTGAATTCTTTGTTTTAGGTTTGGGTTGTGGGTGTTGGTGGTGGGTTAGGGACTATGGGGGAGGGCTGTGGGTTGGGAGTGGCTGTGGGCGGGGTGTCTGTGGGCAGGGGTGGCTGTGGGTGGGGGGTGGCTGTGCGTGGGGGTGGCTGTGAGTGGGGGTGGTTGTGGGCAAGGCATTGGTGGTTGAGGGTGGCATGTGGGCAGGGGGGGTGGCTGTGGGCGGGGGTGGCTGGGCAGGGCAGTGGTGGTTGGAGGTGGCATGTGGGCGGGGGTTGCTGTGGGCGGGGGTGGCTCGCTGTGGCGGCGGTGGATGTGGGTAGGGCATTGGTGGTTAGGGGTGGCCTGTGGGCGGGGGTGGGTGGCTGTGTGTGGGTGGGGGGGCTGTGGGCGGGGGTGGCTGTGGGCAGGCATTGGTGGTTGGGGGCAGTGGGGGTGGGCTGGGTGGGCGGGGTTGGGTTTCCATGTCCGACGACATATGAAGCAAGCATGTTGGTGATCATGTGGCTAAGGTATGTTCAAAGGCAGCCCTAATGCTCTTAAATTCTCAATTTTTATGCCTATTTTATGTTACAAGTGATGTATTAAGTAGCTTTTATTTATTTTTCAAGTTTGAAGCTCAAATGATGTATATTATTGAAGCCATGTATTTTGTTTAGCTAGTTTATGGTTGAAGCCTGTTTGTTGTTAAACTGAATTGTGTTTACTTTGGGCAGCCCATAATTCTCTTAATTTACCATTTTTATGCATAATTCATGTTACAAGTGATGTATCATAAGGATGTAGAGGTGATGTATATTTTGAAGTGTAATTTGTTTAGAGGTGATGCATATTTATGCTTTAAGTCAAGTTCAAGTGATGTATACTTTGAAGTGTAATTTGATGATGAAGTTTGATTATGTAGTTTGGTTAATCATGTCATGTTGTTTGGATTTGGATTTGTCTTGGGAGAGGCCATTAAGGCCGGAAACCTCCGATAAACGAATAGGTCATGCCGAAATTTTCAAAATTATTAATATCTTGCATTAAATGTATGTAAACACTTGTCATTTTTTGGACATCTTATTTGTTTGGCCAACCAACCCTAAACTTGTTGAATGTGCCTTTTAAATTTTTCACCCTTGCAGATCTGATGGCTAGTGAGGGTTTACCTACTCGATCCACCTACCCACCAGCCAGACAGGCCCTCTCAGGAGAGTTAATCTGTTCGTTTCTCAGCATGAGCTGCTTGGTTCGGTGTCGACCGCCGCTCTGGCTGCGGACGCGGACCTTTTAGGGTCTGCCGATAGGTCCGCACCCCCAGATCTACGACGCCACCCACACCCACCGGTTCAGCATCATCCGGCGTCTGATGCGGCATCGGACGAGGGTGTCATACCAGGGCGTCGTGCCCTCCCTTGGTCACATGATACCCATACGTAAGTAATGATTTATTTTTTAACACGTTTTCAAATATATTTCACGAGTTATTTTTTCCTAACAACTTCACCTCTTTCAGGTTTGCATCGGACTCGGGCCAGATTTCCGGTTGCATCACTCGGTCCTTCCACCTGAGGCAGGACCCTGCTGGATATGCCTGGTCCCGTGTCACCCCGCAGACACGTAGGTTCTACTGGGATGAGTTTCAGGTATTCAAATTTGATGAATTTCACTTTTTGATGCGTAATCGATCATTACTTTTCTAACCACATTTTTATTTTTCCTCCGTATAATAATTGCAGAAGGCGTACAGCTGGCCAGCCGACATCGCCCACGACGTGGAGCAGGCCTGGCGCCAGAGGGCCGCCAAACGCTACAGGGACTTCGTCAACTCGCACAAGACCAAGTGGGAGCGTGACCCCATTTCTGCGAGGCCTCCCTACGTATCCGAGGCCACCTGGGCGGGGTGGACAGAAGGGTGGATGGACCCTGCTAACCAAGCCCGCAGCGCCCGGAACGCGGCGAACCGGCGGCAATCTACAGGCCCCAGCACCTGCCACACACTCAGGTGGTTCGGTTTCCCACGCCACCACGATGCGTGCTATGGTAAGTATTTTAATATTGGATTATTTAGATTCATTGATTTCATTGGATTATTTAGATTCATTGACTTAAGTGGATTATTTAGATTCATTGACTTAAGTGGATTATTTAGATTCATTGATTTCTTATGTTCCGCTGTTTTTTTTGGTATTCGTATATGGTTAATGTAAGTAGTATATGTGTTCATTTGCCTTTTTCTTTTTATTTTTGATTTGACTTGGGAGAGGCCTTTAAGGCCGGGATACCTCCGATAAACGAATAGGTCATGCCGAAATTTTTAAAATTCTGGATTTCACTAACATATTTTATTTCATTCTTTCAGCACGCGGAGACGGGGGAGTGGCCAGCCTCCTACGATCTCTTCTACAAGACGCATCGGAAGAAAGCCTCCGACGGGACGGAGGACTGGATCACGGCGAAGGCCCGCGACATCAGTGTAAGTAGACTACGATATCATTTGTTTTTTCCTTAGTTTGTTTTATTTCTAAACCCTAAACCCTAACAATTCTTATTCTCATTTCAGGACGAGTACAACAGATTACGCAGAGGGGAGAAGAGGCCGACAAGAACCGTGCTTATTGGGATGCGGTTCGGACCATCGGCCCTCAGAATAAGAAGAAGAGGGAGGTGTACGGGGTTGGATCAGCAGCGCCGCGATTCTTCCCGAAGTTCTGCATCCAGGTGCTTCCTCCGAGGCCAGCACCTCCGCGCCTTCTGCGACGCCAGAGGATATTTCGCCTGAGATCATGCGGCGCTGCAGCATGAGATGGAGACCATCAGGGCGCAGCATGAGGAGAGTGTACAGGCACTGCGGTCGCAGCTCACTCAGACCCAGCAGGCGCTGCAGCAGTCGGTTCAGCAGGCGCAGCAGAAAAGCAGGCGCAGAGACGAACCAGCAAATCTCGCAGCTATCGCAGATCCTCATCTCTTTCATTTCCAGCTCCTCGCAGCCTCAGCCTCGCCCTCATGATGGTCACCTTCTCCGCATGATCCCCCTCCAACTTCCTCTGCATAGTATTTCATTTTTTGATTTTTCGTTGACTATTTCATTTATTGTATTGACATATTCTTTGTTCTTTTATATTTTATCTGACATTTATACGGATTCCATTTCGTTTGTGTTGTTTAATTATACGAACTTCAATACGCAAATACCGTATTTCTGTATAATATTCGTAAAAATGATTTTATATACAAAATAAAATATATTATAAAAATTAAATAATAAAAAAACTATTTAATTAATAATATATTGATATTATTAATAAATTATAAATATTTAATATTTATATTTAATATTAATTAATATTTATATTAATATTAATTTAAATAATAGCGACGAACCTGCGACGAAACAAAAATGTCGCAGACCGGGCATAAAAAATCAAAAATTTTAAAATAGCGACGACAAAAGATATACCGACGAAACGACGACGGAAATAACAGGTCGCAGACCTGACAGATTTTCGTCGCATTTTTGCGATGAACCGCCGACGAGCCTTCTCTCGTCGCAATATAACGATGCTGCACCAACGAAAAACACTTTGCGACAAGCCGTATAACGACCTACAAATTTTGTCGCAATTTCGTCGCTATATTCCGTAAGCGACGAAATTGCGACGAAATTTGTCTGTCGAAAACAACATTTTTTTTGTGGTGTGTTTTGCTTTAATAGCTCTGAAAATGGAGACGAGAAATCAACACCACAATATATTGTATATATTAGCCAAGTTAGTTTACCAAGACATTCATGCTCCAAAAATGTACTTCTTTACCTTCTCTTTGAAAATTAAATGAAATCATATGTTTTGCTTTTGCCAAGGGATGGCAACACCAAAGGTTACTGACGGGTTTGGCCAAATATGAATGTCCATCCATCTATAATATAGATGGATATATATATATATATATATCTATATATATATGTATGTATAGTATATATATGTATAGATATATGTATATATATATGTATTTATATTTATATTTATATATGTAGGAATATCTATATATCTATCTATTTTTTAGGAAGGACGGGCGGTATCGTCTGGGATTTTATTTATATAATTTATCCTCACTTGTGGCGGAGAAATACCGTGGTTACATAGAAAGCCCTATGTCGACGGAAGGCTCTCCCAAAATAAAGAAATCAGGACAGGAGTCTTGAAATAAATGAATATAAATAGAAAATAAATACATGAAGAAATGAAGACTCAAAGAAAATATTAATTTAACTATACAACTCCAACATATGTAGTAATGTGGTTCTACCGCAGGTTCCGTGAGCTCAGCAATGAAATAAGCAGTCCCGTACAGTGCAAGCAATCAAAAGAGATGTCAAAGAATAACAAATGCATAAGAATATGTGTGGTTATGAATATAAGGAGAGTAAGTCACGTACCCACATTACCTTAGTCAACAACAGACCAAGACAACCATGTATATGAATACGCCAACCCAAATGGGAGACTTCAACATGCTGATTGTCTATCAAAGATGTTCCTCGGAAAGCAGGCAAATAAAGTGAATCAGTATACAAACAAGAATATAGTAGTAAGTGAATGTACGAGGCAAGAAAGTAAACGCATACCCAAGTTGCCCGTAACCAAGAGGCCGCGGACAACAAACTGCTAAAGTCTCCAACCCAATTGGGAGATATGACGCAAATACTGCGATTATGGTGGTTGTGCTCCATGATGTGTATCAAGACTAGGATATCGGAAAGCAGGCAATGTAGCATCAGCAATAATCGAGCCTCGAATATGTGAAGGCAAAGAAGTAAGCGCAGTGTATTACGTAAAAAGCTGAGTGGTGAGAGCCTGCTGTGCTAGCAAATGGGCAGGAATATTTATCTCCCGTGGTGTATGAACAAACGGTAGTGATAGGGAGTGCAGCAGATTACGCAATCGTAGCAAATCTGGAGCTAACGTGCAGGAGGCTGAAGCAATAACTGACAATAGCTCGGCACAATCAACCTCGAGAATGACGTAGCCATAACGTGGCATATAGTGTAAACCTACCAGTAATGTAACATAGGCTTCAACCGGTAGAGGCAGATCCAGGCGGAGAGGAAAAGAGATCCCATGTATAAATGTTCCAACAGAGTCACAGAGTACGTCGCTACCACTTGACAGAGACCGACCAACCGCGGCGTCCATATTGAGCTTGAATCATCCAACCGGGGGTGGTGACCAGCGTAGAAGGCGCGAACGAAAAATCCGTAGTGGAGATGAGAGTGAGCTGCTACAAGTTGCAGCACAGTGGGTGCTATTTTTGTACCAGACATTGAGGACGCCTACGCATAAAGATCAATACGAATAGATCGAATAACCAAACAAGGAGACCAGTGAGCAATGTCAAAAGTAATGGAAGCATACATTTTCCATATATTCCACAACAATACCCTAGGAAAAATGAGATGCATTATTCCTAGGAAAGATGGTGGGGCCGAGCACCAAATAAGCATCAAATAAGACTGCCATGAACCACTAGTGAATATATGGGTATCTAGCAGAGCAGCAAAATATGACCATATCATGCGTACCTCAGGGCAAATGAAAAATAAATGAAGTGTAGTGGCACTATCCGTGAGACAAAAGGGACAATGCGATGGTAGAGCCTGTGTGAATCGGCTGAGATTGTCCGGCAGTGGAAGGGCAGTGTGATAGAGATGCCAAAGAAATAGCTGAATAGCTGGCCATTGTAAGCGGCCCATATAAAATCATGTGAAAGGAGGATAGGCCGAGATGGACGAACCGAAGCATACGCAGTCCGCAAAGCAAACTCCCCGAGGGGGTAGGTCAGACTGGTGTAGATGATTGTGTGGTGATGGCTGTGCATAAGGGATGAGTGGCACAAATACGCTTCCGGCCAAGAGAGTCATATAAATGTGGTTTAAAATCGTTACGAGGCCCATAACGAGTTCGCATGTAACGACCCTATAAAGAATCACTGCTGAGTGATAGAGATGCCAAACCTTACAAGAAAAGGCGTCCTGTATGGCTGCCAAGTCATGAACGCCCAAGCCTCCTTACTGTGTAGGCAGACTAAGCTGCACCCAACAAAGCCAATGATGTCGACTAGGTCCCCAAAAGAATCTGGCAAAGCGAGGCTCGAGTGCCTTAATAACCCCTCGAGGAAGACGAGCTCCAGCCGTAATGTGTAGGGGAATAGAAGATAATACAGATTTAATAAGAATAACTCTGCCTGCGGCTCCTAAGAGCTTTTGTTGCTAGCTGCCAAGATGTTTATCAACATGCGACAGAAGACCCATATAATGATGTGTACGCGTGATTCATGTGTAAATATGAGCCTAAGTACTTTAATGGTAAAGAAGACTGACGCGCGTCTAAGCATGATAATAATTCCTGCCGCCGCACACTAGGGATGTTAGTGGAGAAAACCACGCTACTTTTATGATAGTTAATGGCTTGGCCAGAGGTCTGCTCATATGAGGTGGTAGAGAAATCCTTGATGCGCCGCAAATTGCGAGTATCTGCCGCGGCAAAAAGGAGAAGATCATTCGTATATGATAAATGTGAAATAGTTAGTGGAAGCTGACCGAGTGGAAGCGGTCGGATGTAGCCACGATTTATATGATAGTGAAGAGCCCGAGTAAAAACCTCTGCCACCACAATAAAAAGCAATGGTGAAATGGGATCACCTTGTTTCACCCCACGAGCCGGCTGAAAGAATCCACTCCGTACACCATTGTTTAAAACCGAAAGATAAGGCTACCGAGATGGTTAAGCACTAACTTGATAAAAAAAACTCCGAGAATCCAAACCGAGATAATACCAAGTGCCAGAAATGCCAACTCACTCGATCAAATGCTTTGGCAAGTTCAAGTTTAATAACACAATTTGAAGAGCAAGGGGAGTGGTCAAGCCGCTGAATCATCTCATTAGCGAGCAACACATGTCCGGCTATGCCCTTATCTTTTTGGAAGCTTGCTTGTTCCGATGAAATAATCATAGGCAGGATCGTGCTCATTCGAGTTGCAAGTATGCGGGTCTATATATATATATATATTATATATATATATATATATATATATATGTATGTATGTATGTATATATATACATATATATATATATATATATATATATATATATATATATCCCTATTATCATGTCATTTATGCAGGTAGAGCCGGAGGTCTCACTGGAAGCAGACTCTCTATCCCTTGGGATAGAGGTATTGTCTGCCTACCACTTACCCTCCCCAGACCCTGACGATAGCTTTTGCTGTCGTTGGGATATACTGGGTACGGATGATGATGATGATGTTGCACTGATTTGTTTTGCTTTACCATTTTCATCTCTAATGTGCAGTTTTTAATTTTCGTTTAGTTTTTTTTTTTTTTTTTGTGAATGTGCCGTGGAAGGTGGGAGGCCCCAGGAATTCGGGTGGGTTTTGGAAAATCTTACCCGTTCGGCTATCTGGAAAGGGCGGATACACACCCACATGACACACTTTCTCTCTCATTGTATATATATTTTATGTCCAGATCCACACACACAAAGCTATCATTAGGGTCTGGAAAAGGTGAGCGGCAGTCAAACAATATCTCTATCTCAAGGGATAGAGAGTTTGTTTCCAGTGAGACTCCCGTCTCTATATGTATCTGCATAAATGACACAATAACAGGAATATGATGTGTTAGTCTGTTAATGAGGGAATTCAGTAAAGACAAATAGGAAGCTTCCGATATTAAAATGGTCATAAATGTGTATAGCACATATAATGCAATACAAAGACAAAAACAAAAAAGTACAAAGTCTACCTAAAGCGTAAATAGTATCTGAACACCTAAATATACTCTAACGTGTTCATATATCATGCCTAAATCTCGTTAACCTTAATCCTCTGCCTATATGAACTCCTATCCTGGACCATGTCCTCAGAGAGGTGCAAATATAGTAGATCATGCCTAATCCGTTCATCGCAAGTTAGTTTGGGCATGCCTTTACTGCTTTGATAGGCGTCATTGTCCGTCTCCTCTTGACATGCCCAAACCATCTCAGTCTCTCCTCCTTTATCTTATCTGATATACTAGTCACCCCTAACCTTTTCTGAAATACCTCATTTCTGATTCGATCTATCCTTGTATACCACACATCCACCTCAACATCCTCATCTCTGTCACTTCCATCTTCTGTGACTGTGGCCTTTTGATGGCCCAGCAGTCTGTTCCATATAACATTGCCAGCCGCACTGCAACCTTATAAAATTTTTTCTCTAGTTTATTTGGAAAATTCTTGTTATACAGCACCCCTGAGGCCGCCCTCCATCTACACCAGCCAGCCTGAACTCGGTGATCCATACACACAATTATATACAAATAGATATATATTTATGTATGTATGTGTTTATATATACACACACACATACACATGTATGCACACACACATACACATGTATGCACACACACATATATAAGTACATATAGATATAAACGTACACTAACAGACGTGTGTGTCTATAAATCCAGTCACGTCTATAGCCAAATCCAACGTGGATCAAACGGGTTGGATTGGTCGTATATTTACTGCGTTTCATTGAAATACCTTCCCTTGTTTTGGCGCAGGAAAAATCATGTGATAATTCTGTGAAATAGAGTGTAAAAAAACGACGAGAGCAATGGTATAATTTAACCATTTATTTTGTTGTCTGGCATAGTTTACACGAGTGTATCTTGGCGTCTCATGACCATTGATCATTTCAAGTTTGCAATGTAATGTGCAATGCCACAGGGAGCATGCGGCGAAGGTTCTTGCATTCACACTTAATTATGTTCACAATTTAATGAGGAAATCTAACAAATCAAATTAAATTCTATCTTCAAATTAAGCACTAATATATATTATCTCAAGATCTCCGTCCACAATGATTTTCAATGTTTTTTTTTGCTTGATTAATAAAATAGAACCAAAATCCCATTTCCTGTCTTATAATGCGGCAGGCGCAACTGTGCAAAATAAAAATTTGGATGTGTTTAAAGTAAATACTTTGTCGTACCGAAGCAGTCTCCCCATACTCTATTCTCATCTAGCTCACTCTACAAAGATTGAAGTTGACGAAGTAGATTATGCTAAAACTACCTACGTATCTTTCAGTTGATTTAATATCTTTTCCATGTGTTTTTTTAAAGAGTATATAACCTTAGCCAATAATGTTACTGTTAAGATTGGTGGAACTGAAATCAGCCGAGCTGAAGTGAGGCCGAGCTCAAAGAACTTTGAGATATGAACTACTGCCGAGCAGAGCTGAATAGTGCCGAGCTAGACAGAAGCAGTGACGAGCAGAGCTGAGCATCACAGCATTGACCTCAGCTCGGCAGTACTCCAGAATTTTACGAAAATGGATATTCCTTGGTTAGAGATTTGATTGAAGGGAATCTTGTTTTGCGTCAAAGTTTCTATACTTATCTTTTATAAGGAATATCTGCTAGAGTCCCATCTATGGTATGATAGCGATGTAAAAGAAAAATTCTTTAAGTCATGTTAATCCTTTCATTCCCATAAAATCCCTTGTTAGACGCTTGATTGTTGGAATCGAAATCTCAATTGGTGATAGTGAATTTCTTGGCTTGCTGTCACTGTGAGTTTTTCTTCCCCTTGAGTGTTTTCCCACGTTAAAAATCATGTGTTCTTCATTTTCGTTTTCTGTGATTATTGTTCATTACTTTTGTGCGTTCTTGCAATTATTGTTGTGGTTGTCTCCGCTTTTTGCAAATTTTCTCAACAACCGGTATCAGAGACATAGGGTTCTTTGTTCGAGTGAGAGCAATGGCCGACAATGGTAAATCAAGGATTGAGAGATTTGATGGATCAAACTTCGGTTTTTGGAAGATTCAGGTTGAAGATTATCTATATCAGAGAGATCTATATTTGCCTCTCGAAGGGAAAGAAGTGAAGCCCACTGACATGAAGGATCAAGAATGGGAAATTCTAGATCATAAAGCTCTTGGTGCCATTAAGCAGTCCCTGACTCAAACCATACCATTCAACATCTCAAAAGAAAAGACCATAAAGGACGTAATGAATGCTTTGACAAGGATGTAAGAAAAGCCCTCTTCCTCTAACAAGGTGCATCTGATGAAAAGACTTTTTCAACATGAAGAAAACCAAAAGCAAGACGATGCAGGAACACCTGGGTGAGTTCTACACAATTACTAGCCAACCTGAGTCGGTTGGGATCGTCTTCAACGATGAAGTTTTGGCTTTGGTAATACTGTCAAGTCTGCCTGACAGTTGGGATAGAGTTGTTATGGCTATGAGCAACTCATCCGGAGAAGGTACGTTGAAATTCGAAAACGTGGTAGATGTGCTGCTTGATGAAGATTCGAAGAGGAGGAATAGTGGCAGCCCTGAAAGTTCTGGAGCCGCGCTGAATACAGAGAAGCGCGGCAAACCTACCAAGAGGGGCAATGACAGAGGTGGGAGATCGCAGTCCAGGAAAAGCAAGTCAAAGGGCTCAAATCTGACCTACTGGAATTGCAAGAAGAAGTGTCACTTTACACGCGATTGCAGAGTCAAGAAGAAGGCTGATCTGACTGACAAGAACGGAAATGAGATTCATGTCTCTTAAGCGTCCAGGTCTGACAGTGACGACCTGATCTTGAGTTGTGAAAGCCAAGCTGACGCTCTTTGGATTTTTGACATAGGGGCCTCTTTTCACGACTACTGTGATATTATTGGAAAAAGGTACATCATATTGGCTCTACCAGATGGAAGGCAGCTGAAGCTGCTGCTGCAAGCAGACACATACCCCGGCTGACCAAGAACTTGATATTAATAACTCAATTGGCAAATGATGCCGATCTGGAAGGGAGGTTCAGCAAGACGAACTAGAAGTTAGTCAAGAGATCCTTAATTATGACACAGGGATTGAGAGATGGAACCCTTTAAAAATTCACTAATAAGAGCTCGCTGAATGCAGTCACCTCGGCTAATGATGCAGAGCTCTGGCACCAAAGACTTGGACACATAAGTGTCAAGGGGATGAGGGTAATGGCGTCAAAAGGGAAGCTGGAGGGTATGTCAAACATTGACATGCCACTGTGTGAATCTTGTGTGCTAGGGACATAAAAAACTGTAAGCTTTTCTAAGCACAAGAGAAGTCTCAGAGCTAAGAAGTTAGAGCTTGTGCATGTGTGGGGGCTCTTGATGTGCCTTCATTGAACGGTTCTCGCTATTATGTTACCTTCATTGATGACTCAATGAGGAAGCTGTGATTATACTTTGTGAAACACAAGTCTGACGTATTCAAAGTCTTCAAAAGATGGAGGAGTCTTGTTGAGAATGAAACAGAGCTGAAGCTGAAGTGCTTGAGGTCAGACAATAGTGGAGAGTACTGCAGTAAGGAGTTTGAGGATTGCTATGCCGAAAATGAAATCAAAAGAGAAAAGACAGTGCCAAAGACACTCAACATAATGGTGTTGCTGAAAGAATGAACAGAACAATCTGTGAAAGAGCAACAAGTATGAGGATACATACAGATTTGCTGAAATCTTTTTGGGTTGAGGCGGTGAACACCGCTATTTATCTAATTAACATGGGTCTGTCTATCATAATTGACTGTAAACTTCCTGAAGAAGAGTGGACAAGCAAGAAGATCTCACTTGCCCATGTCAAATTATTTGGCTGCACCACCTACGCACTACTGAAGCTGGATAAAAGATCAAAACTCAACCCCAAGTCCAAGGTATGATCCTTAATTGGATGTGGAGGCGACAGTTTTAGATGTAGACTGTGGGATCATATAGGGAAGAAGGTGATTAGAAGCAAGGACGTGGTTTTCAATGAAAATGTGCCTTACAAGGATAGAGTAAAGGAAGAAAAGCAACCTGTAGAGCCCAAGTACTTCGAGCACAATGACGTCGGCAATGTTGTGTTGAGCAAATCTGTAGATCAGGCTGCCGAGGTGCCAACCTCACTAGATGAAGATCCGGAAGAGCAAGTCACACCACCTATTGCTGTTTGGAGATAGATGAGAACCATTACTGCCCCTACCAGGTTCTCACCTTCACTTTATTTTTTGCTTTTTACTGACTATGATGATCAAAGCTGCTATGAAGAAGCAATGAGTTCTGACAGAAGTGAAGACTAGAGGTCCGCCATGGAAGACAAGATAAACTCTCTACAGTGCAACTTCACCTGGGATCTCGTAAAGAAGACACTAGGAAGAAAGCGATTCAGAACAAATGGGTGCATAGGTTAAAGCAAGAAGCTGACGGTACTCAAAGGTACAAGGCAAGTCTAATTGTAAAAGGTTTCTAACAGAAGGCCGGGGTTGACTTCACTGAGATCTTTTCACCTGTTGTCAAGTTGTCAACCATT
This sequence comes from Eustoma russellianum, assembly GCA_036186865.1. Taxonomy (NCBI): domain Eukaryota; kingdom Viridiplantae; phylum Streptophyta; class Magnoliopsida; order Gentianales; family Gentianaceae; genus Eustoma; species Eustoma russellianum. The sequence goes on from AP025063.1 coordinate 30,865,344, forward strand.
AGAATCGTCCTGAGCATTACAGCCGCAGAAGATCTGTACTTAGAACAGCTTAATGTCAAAACAACCTTTCTTCACGGAGATCTAGAAGAAGATATCTACATGATGCAGCCACAGGGTTATGAGATACCTGGCAAAGAAGACCTAGTATGCAAATTACAGAAGAGCTTGTATGGTTTGAAATAAGCTCCGAGGCAGTGGTATAAGAAGTTTGGCAACCTCATGACAGAGGTCGGCTACAAGCGCTGTCATGGTGATCACTGCTGTTACTTCAAAAGACTTGAAGGTTCGTATATTATCATGCTACTCTATGTAGATGACATGTTAATAGCAGGAGGAAACATTGATGAGATCAAGAAGTTGAAAGAACAACTGGCCAAAAAATTCTCCATGAAGGACCTCGGTCCAGCGAAGAAGATACTGGGACTCAGTATTGGAAGAGACAGAAGAATCAAGTGCTAAGGCTGAGCCAAGGAGACTATATCTCTAAGGTTCTGAAAAGATTCAATATGGAGAATGCAAAACTGGTGTCTACGCCTTTGGCATGACAGTTCAAAAATTTATCAAAAAAGCAATGTCCTAAGACAAAAGATGAACTTGAACGAATGAGGAAGGTACCCTACGCCTCAGCCGTGGATAGTTTGATGTATGCTATAGTGTGCACCCGGCCAGACATAGCCCATGTAGTAGGAGTTATGAGCAAATTCATGTCTATCCAGGTCCTGATCATTGGGCTGTAGTGAAGTGTATATTAAGGTACTTAGTTGGAATGCAAGGCTTGACACTGCAGTTCGGCAACGAGGACTTGAACCTACTTGGCTTTGTAGACTCTGATATGGTTGAAGATTAATGAAGGCAAGAGTATTACAGGGATGTTTTCAAACTCGACAGTGCTGCATTCACCTGGGTATCGAGGTTGAAGAAGATCGTAGCACTGTCAACAATTGAAGCTAAGTATGTAACAGCAGTTAAAGCTACCAAGAAACTAGTGTGGTTGAAGAGTTTACGAAATGAGTTGCGGTATCCTCATATCAGCTGCAAACTATTTAGTGACAGTCAGAGTGCAATTCACTTGGCCAGAAACTCTGCTTATCATGCAAGAACGAAGCATATTGACATCAGATATCATTATATAAGGGGTGTCCTTGAAAGAAGACAGTTTGACTTGGAGAAAATTCATACTAGCCAGAATCCAGCAGACATGATGACGAAGATTGTTCCAAAAGAGAAGCTTGAACTCTGCAAATCTTCTCTGGGTCTTGTTAATTGATGAAAGTGCTAAAAGGCGGTAGTTCGAAGTAGTAGAAATTCATGATGCGTCAAAGTTAAGGTCAGTTCAAGTGGGAGATTTTGTTAAGGTTGGTGGAACTGAAGTCAGCCGAGCTGAAGTGATGCCGAGCTCAAAGAACATGGAGATGTAAACTACTGCCGAGTAGAGCTGAATAGTGACGAGCTGGATAGAAGCAGTGACGAGCAGAGCTGAGCATCACAACATTTACTCAGCTCGGCAGTACTCCAGAAGTTCACGGAAAGGGATATTCGTTGATTGGAGATTTGATTGAAGGGAATCCTGTTTTGAGACAAAGTTTCCATACTTATCTTTTATAAAGAATATCTGTTAAAGTCCTATCTATGGTATGATAGCATGTGAAAGAAAAATTCCTTAAGTCATTCTAATCCTTTCATTCCCATAAATCCCCTGTTAGACGATTGATTGTTGGAATCGAAATCTCAATTGTTGATAGTGAATTCTTGGCTTGCTGCCGCCGTGGGGTTTTCTTTCCCTTGAGGGTTTTTCCATGTTAAAAATCGTATGTTCTTCGTTTTTGTTTTCTGTGATTATTGTTCATTACTTTTGTACGTTCTTTGCAATTACCGTTGTGGTTGTCTCGCTGTTCCACAAATTTTCTCAACAGTTACAGTTCTACACGGTAAATAAATCCAACATCAGAGGACAATAATAAATTTTAACTGAGAGCTTTCTGTTAAGTCCATTCACCATTTATTCTCAGAATATGATCGTTTTGGGTATAAGTTCCTTGTGTTCTAAATGATTCATATTGTCAAAGTTAGGGTCTTATTATCTAATTGTATTAGAATATGTACTGATATATGACAAACGATATTTTGGGATGGATTGATAGCACACTCGATTGAGGTAAGGGATTTTAAGTTTTGTTTGTTTTATTGTTTTTAATTGGGAGTTGTTGAGATCTTATGGTGTTCTTTGATGAATTCTGATTTACGGATATTAAATATGATGAATTGGATTATAGGCTTCTATGATGGTGTAACTGATTTTGATGTTTTATTCTTATTGATTTTTTATGGTGGCGGACTGTTGGATGTTGAATGGTGATGGGGCTTGTTGTGGATTTATGATATGTCGATGTTATACTTAGTGAGTTAGTGTGTATGACGTAGTTGGGATGTATGTCAATATGGGGTTGAGGGGCTAATTGGGACCTTAGATTCGATTGTCATGATGTTTTGAATGTTTTTTATAGTGAAAACAAGATCTAGTCATCTTAACGAGACACATCGATGGATCGATGTTCATATCGCATCCTAACTTCAAACATGATGTAGGGTTCGATCTATTGGCAGAAACATTTCATTTTTGTACCCAAAGACACATGTCGATCTAGTGAGTCCTTCTTGTGTTTGATCTCCCATAAATGCTTGGCTAGTAATGTTAGATTCTATGTTTTCAGTTGGAAAATTCCCAAGCCCCCTTCTTCTTTAGGCATGCGGATCTGAGACTAGGATACCCAAGCCTTTCTGGTCTTAGCGTAGAGTTTCCCCATAGGAAGTGAAGGCAAATTCTGTTTATAAGGGGCATGACTTTCACTAGTATATGTACATCACTCAACCAGAAGCAGGTTACTCCTTGCAGCACTGATCTGATCAATCGTAATCTGTCAGCATATGAAAGACTATTCGCATTCCATAGACCCACTTTGTCCATCAGTTTCCTGATCAAAGAAGTGTAGTGAGTGCACCTGAGCTTGTGCCCAGCAATGGGAAAACCTAAATATCTAAAAGGCATAGTTCCAGTTGTGAACCCCGTGTTGAGCTGCAACCAGTTGGTGTGTGAATTAGGAAGAACTGAGATTTGTACCCAAAGACACATGTCGATCTCTTTGTTTTACAGATCACTGTTAAGAGATGATTAAGATGTTCATAATGATGTCAGGAAATGATGCAGATTTTTAGAAGATGATACCAGATATCTATGTCCATGGTTTAGAGAATGATGCAGTGTAGGTTTTATGTGAATAGTTATGTTGATGTTGTTAAGTTATGTAAAGTATGTTAAGCCAATGTTTTAAGAGTGTATCGTTATGTTTCAATTAGGCATATGTGTGTATATATATATATATATATATATATATATATATATATATATATATATATATATATATATATATATATATATACACACTTTTGTAAGCTAAAAATATGAACCCACCCAAGGACCTATCTAAGGAGAATAGTCTTTCCTTTCGATGCAAGATAAATGAAGTAAGAGGTTCTAACCAACCACTTCTGAGAAGCGAGTTAGCCACTCGTGATAAAGTTTAATAAATAGCAAAAGAATCTTATTATGTTATTAAGTTGCAAGGTGTTCCTTGTGGTATATATAGGGACCTAAGCCAATATATTACCTATATAAATATGTATGACGACATACGCCCATATGTATGATGTGACAAATGGAGACCTAAACCCAAACGTTGCATCGACTATCTCCTTTGTAATGTGGAAATTCTAAAAGATTGTATGTGTCATACCCCATAAATTTTAAGTTTGACATTTAATAATTTGAAAAATCACTTAAATTATAATTTGAGTCGAATGTATGGATTTATGAGGCCTAGTTGAATGAATTGTAGGTGAGAAAATAATTAGGAAGCTGACCAAAATACCGAAATCGCCCCCGAATTAAGATTGAGGGAGTTATGCCAATTAGCATAGCTCCCCATGAGAAACGTCGGTTACAGGGGGAGAAAAGGAGAGGGAGTCGACCAAAAGAAGGGGAAAGGAAGAGAGGAAAAGAGAAAGGGAAGAAGGAAGAAGGAAGGAAGAGAAAGAGGATCTCGATCAACCCTAGGTCCAGTCCATTCAATGTTCAATCCAATCATCGCAAGAATCCCTAGATTCAAAGGCAAGTAACTTTTCTATACGTTTTACGCAATTTTGATTCTTAGGCCCTATTTTCTACAAAACGAAAATTGAATCACCATTGGTATCTTCCTTGGTGTTGTGTCAATTACGTGTTTATGTGTTGTATTACGTGTTACTGCAAATAAAGATCTCATCTTTGGGCCAAGTCTTGAGTAATTATGTGATAAATTTGGTTTGCGGAAATAATGCCCTAAAGTTGTTATTTTTCCCTTGTGAAGAATGCTTGGTTTATAGATTTGTATAGTTGTGTTGTTATGGTTGATGGGAAGTGATTGATGGTTGGGAGATGTGATGAGTATGATGTGATTTGAGGGTTGATTCGGGGTGTGAAGTGAAGATTATGAGGTGTGTGTGAGTGAGTGATTGGAGAAAGAGTGGAGATCAAATCGTAGTTTGGGTTTAAGTTAGAAAGCAATTGGATGAGTAGTGGCCTAGGTTGAATTCACGTTTTAGGATTGAATCTGGGTGTTCTACAGGTTTGGAATGATGGTGGATGAAGGTTGGATCGATTTTAGGGTAAAACCTAGAGAAAAGTTGCAGAAACAGGGACTTGGATTGATCTCAGAGGGACTTCGATCGATCCAAGTGGCCCTGGGAAAAGTTTCAAACGTTTCTGGAGGACTTCAGTCGATTGACTGAGGGATATCGATCGATCGATATCAAGGAGACTGAACATCGATCGATCAGATGGACCCCATCGATCGATCGAAGTTCTGGTGATTTAGGATTAAAAATTTCTGGAGGACATCGATCTCTCAGCAATAAGACATCGATCGATCACTGAGACCATATCGATCGATCGATGTGGTCAATTCTGTAGGTTTTGATTCTTTATGCGTACAGGAGTTAGGGAATGAACGCTAAGCGGTTTAAGGATTCTCCCGAGTGACATTGGACAATGAGTAAATGTTGTGAAAGTTGTTCTAAGGTTAAGGGCATTGTTCTTGAGGTGTAGAGTTTGTGTCCGCGTCTAGAAGTATGTGACTATGAGGCATGAACATATGCATCACGACATGAGCATTTGGCATTCGACATACGTTTTGTTTGCGAAAAGGTTACAAGTGTTACGAGAGAATCTAAATTTTGCGAAAGACAAGCTATAGTTGTTTTTGATCACAGGGTATAAAAGTCACGTCTGCATTAACAGGGTATAAAAGCGTGACCTGTGGATCAATTGCAGGGTATAAAGTTATGTTATGGGGCCGTAGACCTATCAGTACGGGGTATAAAGTATACGTTATGGGATCATGGACCTATCAGCACGGGGTATAAAGTTATGTTTTGCTATGGACTGATCACCCACAGGGTATAAAGTACTGCTACGTGAGGAATAGGACAAGAAGTGTTTTGAAAGTTTGTGAAAAGAGGTGCATGACATGAATTACGAAAAGTCATATGTTTATGTTTCTTGGTCAATGCATGGTTTTGAAGAGAGTACATGCATCACATTGCACGAAGCATAAGTGTGAGTTGCAAGGGATGTTTTAGTTTGTATTTGTTGATGTAATTGTGTTTAATCTGGTACGTGCTGTCTTCCCTTTGATGTTAAATACATGACTTGCGTGATCTTGATGTAGAATTATAAAGATGTATTTGCTAACCCGAGCACCTTATTTTGGGCATTGTTATATAAGAACTTTGGTGACTTGTCATGTGTGGTTCCTTAAGATGTATAGACGAGTTACTTGCTAGCGTTGTTTCGCTAAGAACAATTATTTCATCTTTTTCAGGTGAAACTGAATACGAGATGATATTCGTAGAGGACGACGGCGAGTGGGCTCATTGGGATGATAGATGTTGAATGAGAAATTAGAATGCTTTTAATTGGTAGCTATTAGTTGATTCACTTGTGGATGGTGGAAACTAGACATGTAGTCAGACACATTTTTATCCTGCTGTATTTTCAATTGGAGTATTATTGTTATCGAGGTTTTAAATTGTGACGATGTTTCCGCTGATTCATACCACGTCATAGGTGATGTATGTTAGATTCGATTGACGCTTCGTAGTTCTCGTAGTAGGCTACGGCGGGTGTACCGGTACCGATGACGGTATCGGGCCGGGGCGCTACCGTATGCAATGAAAGAATATGTATGTATGGATGAATGAAAAGAACAATGAACATATGACCAGGAAGAATGATAGAAAAGTATGTTGCACAAAACTATGATATGTATGATGCAAAAGATATAAAAGAAAGAATGTGATATATGTAATATTACGCATGTATTTATAAGAGTGAATGCATGTGAATGTACGTATATGAGCCTTTATGGGAGGTGGAACCTGTATGGTGAGTCTTTGGTAGTTTTTTTGAGTTTGTGGTCATGTTTGTAATTTTTAAATTTTCTCGGATGAATTTATAAAATCAGAAACGTCAAGGGGTAAAAGCATAAATTTAGAAATTTCAAGGGGTAAATTTCCAATTTCAAGAGTTTGAGGGCTGGGATTTAAATTCTCAATTTTAATACCTCCTTCATTAGTAAGTCACATCCTTTCCTCATTGTTTGCTCCATCCATTTCGTCTCCTTTCATCTCGGCTATGACTCCTCTCTGTCCCGCCATCTTGGCGGCAAATTCCAATATCTCCGTCGCGAATCCCGAGGCTATCGCCACCTGTGACAGTGTCTGAAGTGAAGCTCGTAGCGGTGGTAACTTGCCCCATGTCATTTGGGCTTTTGTCTTTCCCTTTGGATTCCGACAATTCTCGTTCCACCACTCGAGATATCCAATCAATTAGAAGCACGTGTCTTGAATGTGCTTTACGTTGGAGTTTTGATTTATCTTGCTTCTCATGGATGATGTCGATGAATGGGGAAGGCTTCGGCCCCGTTGGTGTCTCTTCGGTGTCTCATCTTTAGTCCATGTCCAATCTCTGATGATATATTGAACTTGGATAAGGGTACCTTCAAGATGCTCATACAGGCCTGTTTTGTCTCACGGCACCATAAGCAGCCTCCACTTTTGCAGTGGCTCTTGTTTTATAATATCTTTCTTAACAGTTTCAAATTTCTCGTCCAAGACGGTCAAGAGTTGGAAAAATTTTTGTTCATGAATTTTTTTGTTGTATATTTTACTATTTTTCACTCTGTAGTATTTATTCTTATATTACAATGTGGTTTATTATATGTTACAGCATGTTTACCCCTTAATAATTGGTGACATGTATCGTAACGGTATATTCCAATTACCACAAAAGAAAAAGTTACATGCTATAGAAAATGTATCTAAGGGTAATTTGCTTTCGAACCAATTGCACTGAATGCCATATTATTGGAAGGAGACCGGAAGATCTAGTTATATTTATAGGTAGCACATTGAGTTCAGACAGGTTGGTGTAGGTGAAGGGCGGCTTCAGGGATGCTGTGTGACAAGAAATTTCTAACTAAATTAAAAAGAAAATTTTGTAAGGGGGTAGTGCGTCCGACAATGTTATATGGAACAGATTGCTAGGCCATCAAGAAGACACAGTTGCAAAAGATGGAGGTGACAGAGACGAGGATGCTGAGATGGATGTGTGGACATACAACATTAGACTGGATAAAAAATGCGGTACTTAGGGAAAAGTTAGGGGTGACTAGTATAACAGATAAGATTAGGGAGGGGAGACTGAGATGGTTTAGGCATGTCAATAGGAGACAGACAACATCTTCTTCTGTCAAAGCAGTTGAAAGCCTCATTATAGAGGGAAAGAAGAGTAAAGGCCGGCACAAACTTTTCCCTAAGTATTTGGATTTTGACCAATTCCGAGCACAACCATTGATCTCTAGGTTTATAACAAGGTTCAACAGAGATGTTTGATAGGATTTTGACCATTTTCGAGCATCTCATAGCATTCTCGGGGAGTCCAAAGATTCACTCTGTATGATTTCTCTTGCATTGCCCTCAGCAGGTCAAGTATATATTTTCTATTAGAGATATAGTCCATCTTTGTTCCTCGCTATCTCCATTCCTATGAAATATCTTAACTTACCTAGATCTTTCATTTCAAATTGTTATGATAGTTTTGCCTTGATACTTTCTATGCCATGTTTATCACCACTGTTATTATGATATCATCTACATATACTATCAGGACGGCTAGCTCCACTAGAAGTGAAATTCTTGTGAAGAGTGCATGGTCACTATGGCCTTGGTTAAATTTTAGGTCACTCAAGGTTTAAGTGAAGGTTTTAAATCAGGCCCGAGGTGATTGTTTTAGTCGATATAGTGATTTTCTTAGCTTACGGACCTTACCTTTGTTTGTTTCACTACTGAATCCTGGTAGTATACACATGTAAAATTCCTGAGCTATGTCTCTGTTTAGGAAGGAGTTTTTTTACATCAAGTTGGTGCAGTTCCCAATCGAGGTTAACTGCTATAGAGAAAATTACTCTTATGGTATTTAGTTTAGCAACATGTGCGAATGTCTCTAAGTAATCTATTCCGTATGTCCGCGTGAATCCTTTGGCCACTAATCTTGGCTTATATTTATTCACAGTTCCATCATTATTGTATTTAATAGTGAATATCCATCTACATCCTACTAATCTTATCATTGTCAAGCTAGGAGTTGGATCCCAAGTTTTATTTTTTTCTAAGGCATCCATCTCTTCATGCACGGCCTTTCTTTAATCAGGTCGGCTAAGTGCCCTCTTCTATACTGTTAGGGATAGTCTTATTATCAAGTGAGCACACGAATGTTTTAAAGTTAGGATTTAACTTATTATACGATACATATTCTTCAATAGGGTATTTGGTGCATATGAGATTCTTTGTACATTCCCTTATTCCCTTTCTTAGAGGTATAGGTCTGTCATCTGTGTTAGTTTTATATTCATATTCTATGATTTCTTGTAAAGTGTAACAAGAATTTTCTGACTAAATTAAAGGAAAAATTTTATAGGGTGGTAGTACGGCTTGCAATGTTATATGAAACAGACTGATGTGCAATCAAGAAGACACTGCCGCAGAAGAAGGAAGCGGCAGAGATGAGGATGCTGATGTGGATGTGTGGACATACAAGGCTAGACCGGATAAAAAGGAGGTATTTAGGAAAATGTTAGGGTGACTAGTATAACAGATAAGATAAGGGAGGAAAGACGAGATGGTTTGGGCATGTCAAAGGAGGCAAACAACGACGTCTGTCAGAGCAGTTGAAAGCCTCATTATAGAGGGGAAGAAGAGTAAAGGCAAGCCCAAACTAACTCGGAATGAGCAAATTAGGCATGACCTACTAGATTTGCACCTCTCTAAGGGCATGGTCTAGGACAGGAGTTCATGGAGGCAGATGATTAATGTTAAAGAGGTTTAGGCAGGATATAGGGGCACCTTAGAGTATATTTAGGTGCTTAGTACTCTCTACATTATAGGTTGTCTTTGCACTTTTGTGTGTGTTTGTCTTTGTCTTTCATTATTTGTGCATATCAACGGTTATGACTATTTTAATATTGGAAGTTGTCTATTTGTGTTTACTAAATTCTTTCACTAGTACGTAGCACAACATATTCCTATTATTGTGCCATCTAAGCAGGTACATATAGAGCTGGGGTCTCACTGGAAGCAAACTCTATATCTCTTGGGATGGAGGCATTGTTTGACTGCCTCTCACCCTCTCCAGACCCAAGAAATAGCTTTTACTATCGTTGTTATATACTGGATATGATTGTTGTTGTATAACGCAAAATTATATGGACTTGAGTGACCCAAAAACATAAATCTAAAAGGAAAGCACATAAGTACTTTTATATGGTTTTCGGTACCTTTGGATTCTTTTGCCTGGATTCTGTATCATGAAATTTTTGTTTAGTTCGAAGGCATTTTCAGGAAACTCCACCTTTCAATCGTTTTCGGACTGATATAGGTTTAGTTGATTTATTTATTTATTTCATAGAATCTAGAGTTTAAT